>OX393551.1:37707860-38307860 GCA_947650365.1 Chamaelirium japonicum | reverse complement strand
AAAGCGTACTGATAGGCTCTGGGGCCAATGGGCCCATGGTTGTATGGTAGATATAATGTGTTGAAAATTTTTTCTCATGTAGACAGGGATTTGTATGATAGCAGAATATGGTCCAATCATTGATTGCCGCATCAGCCGCTTGAAGTCTAGGCCCCCAACACCCGTTGCAGTGAAGTTTTTTTTCTTTTTGAAGAGTATTTTTTTGATGGCTCCAGCAAATTGTTGTTCTAGACGCTCAATGATGCATTTGGACCGTTCACTGAAGAGTATGGAACTGTCTAATCTAAATTACACCAAACTATGACCCATGCATGTCATCCGTACCGTTTTTACTCTAAACAATACTTGGCTCCAACATGTGTTGGTTTGCAGGTTGTGGTCGGTTACAACCGGAGGTGGGGAAGAAGATTAGGAGGAGGGGATGGAGAGGGATATGGCTGGGTGCAGGGGTTGGGAAGGATGGATGAGGAGTTGGGGAGGAGAAGGATGGGAGGAACGTGCCTGCAGGGGGATCATCGACAGTTGGCGAGGCTCAATGGACGCCAGTAGAGTGTCGAAGCACGTTGGGGACATGGAGCTCAGTGGTGGCTCGGCTCTCCGGTGACGTAAGGTGATAGTGGCAGCACTCTCCGGTAGAGAGAGAGAGAGAGAAAGAGAACATGGGGGCAGCCATATTTTTTCTTATTTTATTTTTTATTCTCTCTTATTTTTTTATAAAAGTCTTGACATATTTTTACAAAAAAAAACCCCAAACTACTTGTGTCTTTCTCTCCCTCCCGTGGTGAATCGCACTCATCATAACCTAGAGAATAAATCCTGGCAAGCAATTACATTCACATCTATAAATCTCAGCCACTCTTTATAGACTATCAAAGTAAAAACACAACAGATGATAGAATTCCCCATGATCTACGCCAACGATGATGAACACCCATCAGTTTATTCAAATTCCATTCCTTTACCCAAAAAAAAAGGTAAATTACAATTTGCTCTCTTTAAGTTTAGCTCAAAAACACTTAATCCGCTATAGTTTAGAAACTACATTTTGTCCCCTTCAATTCAGTTCTGGTCAGATAAAAATGACCAAATGAGAAGATTAAGTAGTTGACAAAATGGGTATTATAGTTTTTTTTTTGTTCTTAATCGCTCCCTAAAGTTTGAAATGTTATCACAATAACCCTTTTGTCAAGTATGTTGTCTCCTCATTTGGTAATTTTCATATGAGAGCTGAATTGAAGGGGGCAAAATGTAGTTTTGAAACTATTAGGGGGTTAAGTGTTTTTGAGTTAAACCTCACGGGGGCTAAGTATAATTTACCTGAGAGAGAGAGAGAGAGATAGAGATGCACCTGTGGGGTAGAGAGAGGGAGAGAGATAGTAAGCTCTCTCTACCCACCGCCCCCTGATCGGTGAATCGCACTCCCTCTCCGACAGCCTCCACGACCGATGGATCACACTCCCCCTCCGGCAGCCCCCGACCGGTGTCTCGCACTCCTTCGGCAACACCCTCCCCCCCCCCCCCCCCCCCCGATCGGTGAATCACACTCCCCCTCCGGTAGATCCCCGCCCGGTGGATCGCACTCCCCCTTCGGCAGACCCCCGATCAGTGAATCGCACTCCGACGACTGGGTTACGGTGGCGCCAGATCCGCCGGGACCGACTGCAGGGATGAGAAGGGGGATGAGAGGTAAGGGATATGGCGGCTCCAGATCCGCCGGGGCTGGAACCTTGAAAAGAGGGGGCTGCCCTCTTCCACCGGTCTGGGGGTCTGCCAGAGGGAGAGTGCGCCAAGGGCATCAGCACGGGGAGGTGGACTGTGAGCACACCCTCACCCCGACGGCGGCTGATCTCTCTCTCTCTCTCTCTCTCTCTCTCTCTCTCTCTCTCTCTCTGCGAAGCCGCCATAACTTGATGATGGTGATAGAGAGGAGGAAGACGGGCTGCACCCGACGGGAACCGGCCTACCTCAACGACGGAGAGGAGTAAGATGTCTGCACCTCAACGACGGAGAGGAGGACGATGAGCAGCGGTCTCATCTCCAAGGGCGGCCGGAGCAGATGTGAGCGACCAGAGCAAATAGGTTGCAGGAGGAGGGGGGCGGGTTAGTGAGAGAAAGTAGGTTTTTTTAAAATATGAGTCCCCTGCTACCCTCTCTCTCAGACTCTCTCTGTCTTCTCTTTTTAAGGTGGTAGCGGCTGGTTCTGGGCTGAAGGTAATGAATCGAGAGTACATCTGTCATTGAGTGGAATGCCATGGATGGCTGTGATAAACCGGATGGGTGGAGATATGGGACTCTCTCATCTTTAATGGGATATGGGTACAGGGGCTGCAGAGAGAGAAAGTGGGGGCATTTAATGAGAGAAAAAGGGGCGGTCATAAATTTGAATTCAAATTTATGGGGGAAGAAAAAAGAGATTGATCCTAGCCATTCATGTTTATCCTTCTCTTCAAATAAATCCGGGCCGTCATTATATTCTCTAAGATAAATCTCAGCCCCTCCTTTGTCTCAGTTCATTTGTCCCCCCCACAACCGTTGTCCCTTATTTTATATATACATATATATATATAGAAATGCTTAGGTACGGTCTGCAGTCGATGCGGTATGCGGTCCGTAGCCATTTGATGAACTCGCCGCGTGCATCGGATGCACGGAGTTGTGCATCGGACGGCTACGGACCTCACCTAAGCATTCCTCTCTCTCTCTCTCTCTCTTTATATATATATATATATATATATATATATATATATATATATATATATATATATATATATATATATATATATATATATATATATATATATATATATATATATATATATATATATATATATATATATATATATATATATATATATATATATATATATATGAGGACTGGGTTCCTATGACATGTCATAGGGAGTACCCTATGACATATGGTGAATTAGTAATGCTAGAATGTTTAGAATGTGCTGAATTTTTTTGAGGGTGATCACCTTACCTTAGATAGAATGTCCACAAAAAATCAAAGCATTCTAAAACTTGTTGGGGCATCAAATGCTAGAAGCTTTATCGGCCATCCATTTTAACCGTTAAATTGAAAATCATTTTTGATGCCTCTAAAAGTTTTAGAATGATCCGATTTTTTGCGGGGGTCCTATCTAAGATAGGGTTATCATCCTCATAAAAATTCAGAACATTCTAAATATTCTAGGGTTACTAACTCACCATATGTCATAGGGTACTCCCTATGACATGTCATAGGAACTCATTTCCCTATATATATATATATATATATATATATATATATATATATATATATATATATATATATATATATATATATATATATATATATATATATATATATATATATATATATATATATATATATATATATATATATATATGAGAATACGGGGTATGAGCTGACAGCCTATTTATCCCATTGAGTTGTCAGCTCCTAGCCGTCCGATTCAAAAGATCTAACCGTTCATTCAAATTTGGTTTTAAAACCATTTTAAAAAAAATAAAAACCCAATTTTAATCATGTCCCCCAAGCGATCTCTATTTCTCTCTCTCTCTCTCTCTCTCTCTCTCTCTCTCTCTCTCTCTCTCTCGCGGCCGGTGAAACCCCCCCTCCCCGGCCACCGCTGCGCTTTGTCGGCCACCTTGTGCTCTGGCCGGCCACCACTACGATCGGTCGACCACCACTATAATCGGCTGAAAGGGGCTGCGACCGTGCCAGAGGAGCTGGAAGGAGGCTGTGATCGGGCGAAGGGGAAGGGGCTGCGATCCGCCCCCAAACGACAGCCGGAGTCGAAGGATGAGGGCGCCGCTGGTGGGGGTGCCGGAGCCCGAGGAGATGGGGTGCCAGAGGGAAAACCGAAGGGGGGAGCCGGAGCCGGAGGTGGAGGGTGGTCGGGGAGGGGGGGTTTCAGCTGCCGCTCGAGAGAGAGAGATCGCGTGGGGGACGAGATTAAAATTGGGTTTATATTTTTTTTAAATGGTTTTAAAACCAAATTGGAATGGACGGTTAGATCTTTTGAATCGGACGGATAGGAGCTAACAGCTCAAAGGGATAAATAGGTTGTCAGCTCATACCCCATATTCTATATATATATAAAAATAAATATATATAGGGGCATGCTATAATGCGGCATGCGGTATGTGCGGCACTGCACCACAGCCGTCTGATGCACGCGCTGCGTGCATCGCATGCACGCAGCAGTATATCAGACGACTGCGGTGTGGTGCCACACGTATCACATGCTGCATTATAGCATTTCTAATATATATATATATATATATATATATATATATATATATATATATATATATATATATATATATATATATATATAGGAATGTTACAGTGAGCTGTGAGCTGCGGTTTTAGAAAGTGAGCTGCGGGTATTTTCACCCCCCTAGAAGTTTTGGAATTTGATAAAATTTTGTGAGGTTGTTGTCTAGGATTAGATGATCATCCTCACCAATTTTTATCAAATTCCAAAACTTATAGGGGGCTCAAATGGTCGAAGCAATTTCTGCCGTCCGCAATCACTGTTAAAATCTGCAGATTTTGCTTCGACCATTTGACCCCCTAGAAGTTTTGGAATTTGATGAAAATTGGTGAGGATGATCATCTTATCCTAGACAACAACCTCACCAAATTTCATCAAATTCCAAACCTTTTTGGGGGGTCAAAATAGCCGCAGCTCACTTTCCCCCCATGGCAGCTCACAGCGCAACGTAACAACCCTCTCTCTCTCTCTCTCTCTCTCTCTATATATATATATATATATATATATATATATATATATATATATATATATATATATATATATATATATATATATATATATATATATATATATATATATATATATATATATATATATATATTGGGCTGTTAGGTTGCGCTGTGCGCTGCGGCGAAAAAATGCGCTGCGGAGCCACGACCGTCCGATTGAATCGGATCAAACGGCAGGAACATCTCCCGCTCCCGCACCGCACCGCACCGCACTGCACCTGCACCGCTCTCGTACCGTGACAGCGAAATGTTGGATTTGAATCGGGTTTTCGATCGAGCGGTCGAAATACTTTTTGTTGTTACTGTAGCGGCTACAGTAACAGCAAAAAGTATTTCGGGCCGTTCGATTCTGTTGTATTGATGGCAATCGAACGGCTCGAAACACTTTTCACTGTTACTGTAGCCGCTACAGTAACAGCGAAAAGTATTTCGGCCGCTCGATCGAAAACCCGATTCAAATCCAACGGTTCTATTACGATGCGGGAGCGGTGCAGGTGCAGTGCGGTGCAGTGGCGGTGCGGTGCGGGAACGGGAGCGGTTCCTGCCGTTTGATCCGATTCAATCGGACGGTCGTGGCACCGCAGCGCATTTTTTCGCCGCAGCACACAGCGCAACCTAACAGTCCTATATATATATATATATATATATATATATATATATATATATATATATATATATATATATATATATATATATATATATATATATATATATATATATATATATATATATATATATATATAGAGAGAGAGAGAGAGAGAGAGAGAGAGACAGAGAGAGAGAGAGGAATGCTTAGGTGCGGTCCGTAGCCGTCCGATACACCACTCCGTGCATCCGATGCACGCGGCGGGTTCATCGAACGGCTACGGACCGCAGACCGCACCGACTGCAGACCGCACCTAAGAATTCCTATATATATATGGTCAGGATCGGTTGACCCAGCAAATTTTGACCCAAATTTGACCCAGCACCCTTTGATGCGCCTAGAGGTTTTAGAATGTGCTGATTTTTTATAGACATGTTGTCTATGGTATGTTGATCATCCTCAAAAAAAAATCAGCACATTCTAAAACCTCTAGGTACATCAAATATGCTCTTCAAATCAACAGTTTTTTACTGTTAATTTAAATCGTTGATTTGAAGAGCACATTTGATATACCTAGAGGTTTTAGAATGTACTGATTTTTTGTGAGGGTGATCAAGATACCATAGACAACTTGTTTACACAAAATTAGCACATTCTAAAACCTCTAGGTGCATCAAAGGGTGCTAGGTTATTTGTTGGGCCAAAATTTGCTGGTTAATCAAATCCTGACCCATATATATATATATATATATATGGGGCGGGGGGCGCCTGCACCCGAGGTGCAGCAACAACGATGCACCTCTCTCTTGTTTACCACCCTAGAAGTTTTGGAATTTGATAAAATTTGGTAAGTGTGTTGACTAGGTTAAGATGATCATCCTCACCAATTTTCATCTAATTCCAAAACTTCTAGGGGGGTCAAATGGTCTAAGTAAAATCTGCAGATTTTAACGGTGACTACGGATGGCTGATTTTGCTTTGACCATTTGACCCCCCTAGAAGTTTTGGAATTCGATGAAAATTTGTGAGGATGATCATCTTACCCTAGAAAACACCCTCACCAAATTTCATCAAATTCTAAAACTTATAGGATGGTGAAACAATGCCTGAGGTGCAGCAACGATGTTGCACCTCAGGTACAGGCTCCCCTTTCCCTATATATATAGTCGTGTTAGGCTGCGGCGTGCGGTGCGTGCGGCGTCGCACCATAGTCGTCTGATGCATCGCTGCGGTGCATGCGATGCACGCAGCAGTGCATCAGACGGGTGTCGCACACTCTGCACGCCGCATTTTATAACATATATATATATATATATATATATATATATATATATATATATATATATATTGGGAGGGATACGCTTACTCATGGCCTCTTACTCATATAGTTACCAATGATCCGGGCCGTCTATTAGATCCCGACGTACGGTTCGGATTAGATGGGTAGTTAAAGCAATGGTGTCCGTATTAAATACGGGCTTTTAATACGGGCTTTTAATATGGGCTTTTAAAACGGGCATTTAATGCGCACACCATTGCTTTAACTCCTCATCTAATCCGAACCGTACGTTAGGATCTAATGGACGGCCCAGATCATAGGTAACTATATGAGTAAGAGGCCATGAGTAAGAGTATCCCTGCCCATATATATATAGATATATATATGGGGAGGGATACGCTTACTCATGGCCTCTTACTTATATAGTTACCTATGATCCGGGCAGCCTATTAGATCCCGACGTACGGTTTGGATTAGATGGGGAGTTAAAACAATGGTGTCTGCATTAAATACGAACTTTTAATATGGGGTTTTAATACGGGCATTTAATGTCGACACCATTGCTTTAACTCCCCATCTAATCTGAACTGTACGTCGGGATCTAATGGACGGCCTGGATCATAGGTAACTATATAAGTAAGAGGCCATGAGTAAGAGAATCCCTCCCCTATATATATATATATATATATATATATGGGTCGGGATCGGCTGACCCAGCAATAACCCAGCACCCTTTGATGCATCTAGAGGTTTTTGAATAGACTGATTTTTGGTAGACATGTTGTCTATAGTATGTTGATCATCCACACAAAAAATCAGCCAATTCTAAAACTTCTAGATGCATCAAATGCAATATTCAAATCAACGGTTAAAATTAACAATAAAAAAGCATTTATTTGAATAGTGCATTTGATGCACCTAGAGGTTTTAGAATGGGTTGGTTTTTTGTGATGATGATCAACATACCATGGACAACATGCCTACAAAAAATAAGCCCATTCTAAAACCTCTAGGTGTGTCAAAGGGTGCTGGGTTATTTATTGGGTTATCCGATCCTGACCATATATATATATATATATATATATATATATATATATATATATATATATATATATATATATATATATATATATATATATATATATATATATATATATATATATATGGGAAATGAGTTCCTATGACATGTCATAGGTAGTACCCTATGACATATGGTGAGTTAGTAACCCTAGAATATTTAGAATGTTCTGAATTTTTATGAGGATGATCACCCTATCTTAGATAGGACCCCCGTAAAAAATCGGCTCATTCTAAAACTTCTAGAGGCATCAAATATCATTTTCAATTTAACGGTTAAAATGGGTGGCCGATAAAGCTTCTAGCATTTGATGCCCCAACAAGTTTTAGAATACTTTGATTTTTTGTAGACATTCTATCTAAACTATGGTGATCACCCTCAAAAAAATTCAGCACATTCTAAACATTCTAGCATTACTAATTCACCATATGTTATAGGGTACTCCCTATGACATGTCATAGGAACCCAGCCCTCTCTCTCTCTCTCTCTCTATATATATATATATATATATATATATATATATATATATATATATATATATATATATATATATATATATATATATATATATATATATATATATATATTATCATTTGATTTGGAAAACCCAGAAACTCATAGCCGCTTGATTTAAGAAACCATCTAACAACCGCCTAGAGCTCGCTATCTTAAAAAAAAAAAACCATAGCCGCCCGATTTGAGATGGTGAAACGGCTATGACCTATGGGGCTATGGCAAAGGTTTAAAACAGAAAAAGAGAGGCACTGTCTCGTCTTATTAGTGATAATCACTCGTCGTTGATCTTTCTTCTCTGGAGATCCGTAGCCCTATCTTAGATTTTTGCCTGGGTTGCTGTCTACACCAGATTGCCTCTATAAAATTAGATCGTAGTTGGTCATGCCCCATCGAGCGATCCGCAACTCCATCGCCGACCACCTTCATACCCTCTGCATCTAGCTCAGGCTTACGTATCTCCATCAAAAGTCCAGATTTGAGCACTATAGGTTAAGATCTGGTTGTTTATTGTTTTCTCTTTTCAAATTTAGTCTCAGATCTTCATGTCTCATGTAGTCGAAAGTAGCCCTTCCCTCCAAATTTGATGAACAAGATCAGATTGATTGTGTGTCTTTTTTTTTTTGCTCGAATAAATGGAATAACTTTTTGTTTGGGTAGATTAAAGGTTGTTATTGGAAGCTAACAAGATGTGTTGAATGATTATTTATAGTCCTTGGAGCAGATCTCGAAAAATGATCATTTTCTTTAATAAAATTTATTGTTTGTGATTGTTTCATAATTTTATTATGGTTTTTCTTTATTATTATTCAAGATTATATGATTGCTTTGAGTTGAGTTGTGAAAAAGATTATAGTCCTTTTTATTTGGGCTGTGTACAGAAATTAAACAATTATTTTTTTTTCATTACAATATATATCAATTGAGAATGTCACGTTCGTTGTTTTTTTCTATTATTGTATGTAATTTTTGTTCCATATAATTTATTTCTTGCAATTTATGCTCATTAACTGATATCACTAATTTTTCTTTAATTAAATTACAATGAAAGTGGAAACATAATGATCTAAAAAACTAAAATCTGAAGATGGTAGTGAACGAACCCATTGTGCATGCTCATATTATGGATTAATTTTTATATGTGGAACCATAAATGGAACAACTTCACTATTGAGACACTTAAGCAAGTGTTTAAATTATCAACACAATAACAAGAAACAAAAGTTATTGTCTTTCATCACAGTTGGAAAACCTATCTTCTATTATTAGTTGAAAGTTTGATTAAGATGTATATCGTGTAATATTTGCAAAGATGATAATTATTGATCAGTTATCTTTTATGTATATTAAAAATGATGGTTTTAGAAAAAATTTAGCAATAACTTGTCCATAATTTTATTCCGTGTCATAAAAAACAGTGAGGACTGATTGCACTTAATTTTATTCTTCTGAAAAAAGTAAAGTTGGAAGAAATTTTTAGTAAATCAAAATCACAAGTTTGTCTAACAACTGATCTTTGGACTTTAGTTTAAAATCTTGGTTATATGTATCTTACGGTATATTTCATTGATGATGCTTGAGAGTTCTAAAAAAATAATAAACTTTTGTGTATTACCAACTCCATATAAATGTTAAAATATTATTCAATGCGTCGAGTCGTGTTTGTTATAATAGAGGATTGAAAAAGTGTTAACACTTACAGTTGATAATGCATCTTCAAATTATATGACTATCGTTATACTAAAATCCAAAATAAATCGAAAAAAAAAATTAATATTTGATGATGAGATGTTTCATATGAGTTATTTTGGGTATATTATAAATTTAATTATTAAAGATGGTCTTAAAAAATTAAAGAATTCGATAATTCGAACTCGTGAAAGTATGAAATAAGTGCGGAATTCGCCATTGCAGTTGCAAATATTTAACAAATATATAAAGAAAGAAAGAGTTATATCCAAAAGGATTGTTTGTCTAGATATGTCAATACGTTGGAACTTTACGTATCTTATGTTGGCTTTGTCTATTAACCACCAAAAAGTTTTTGAACGTCTATAAGAACTAAATCCAAAGTATCTACTTGATACTGAACGAAAGCATGTGGTTTTAAATAAAACCGATTGAGAACGCTAAAACTTTGCATAATTTTTTGAATTTTTTTAATGAGATAAGAGTTAATATTTCTGGGTTCAATTATATGCTTTAAATTCATATTTTCATTAAGTTTATTTACTCCAATCAATATTCTTGAAGTGGATAGAAAGTGACGATCTTTTATTGATTGATATGAGCAAAAAAAATAATATTAAAATTTAAAAAATATTACAAGATTCAAAAAGTTAATAAATTGTTGACAATGGTCGTTGTTTTAGATCCCACTACAAATTAGATTGGTTAAAGTATTATTTTTCAAAATTTTATACCAACAAAAACTTGCATGGTTGAACTTATGAATAATGTCAATAAAGTCTTTGAGAGACTTTTTGATCATTACTTAATAATAGTTTAAAGTTATCAAAGTTTTTAGATTAAGCAAACAATCACAGTTGGGACAAATATTTCTCTTGATAAATTTATCGATGATGATTACAAAAAATTATTGCAAATAAAAGAAAGATTGATTAAGAAATTCGAGCTAAAAAGATACATTGAAGAGCCTATCAAGCAAATAATTCTTGATTTAACATCTTAAGTTGGTATAAAGGACATACAAATATATATCAAGTTCTCTCGATCATGGCATATTATATATTGATTATTTCAGCATTGATAGTTGCATTAAAATCTGCTTTTAGTATCGGAGGTCGCTTATTTGTACTACACCAATTTGAGAAATAAACTATATAAATAAATGATGGGTAAAGTTTGTCATTTAATAAATAATGGTCAATTCATATTTTTTAGTGATAAAAAATGACGGGCATTGAAAAACGACATACTGAAAAACGACGGTCATTGCCTATCTATTTTCAACAGTATTGATATAGTGTTGATCCATTTCGTAGCTCTTTGACTTTGAAGATTATGAAGTGTTTGATATGCATACAAGATTGGCATAGAAATACATAGAGCGTGATTGATATTGAAGAAAAGTTAGAGGATCTTGAAGATACAAGTTTAGGTAATTTATTTTAAAAATTAATTTATGTTATAGTTCATAAATAAGTTCAAATTAATTTTCTATTTATCTTGTAGTTATCACAAAAGAGTTTGGAGATGTTGGTCTTGTAACTTCAATATGATCTTGTCAGACTTATAAATCTTACTAACTATTGAGTTTCAACAGTTAGTACTTGGTAGTGACTAATGAGCAAATAATCAAATTTAAGTTTACTTATTTTCTTGAATGACTAACTTTTTAATTATTGTTGTATTGTTGGACTGTAGAGATTCTAGTGTCTGTTGAAGGCATGATAGTTTGATGATCTGCTATGCTATTAGCCTATTATTGTTTTGTTACTATTCTTTTTTTGAGGTAATTGTTTGTTGCTGTTTTTTTTAGAAAACTATTTTGTTATTCAGTATTTAATGCAGATTTTATATCCCTTATTGTCTTAATTATGAAGTTGTTTGGTTGGTATTTTTGTAATAAAATTATTTTAAAAAATAGTTTTATTATTTTGTTACTGTTTTTATTTTTGTTGGTATTTTATGATGAAGTTATTTCAAAAAATACTGAGAAAATAGTTTTTGCTTTCTGTAAAAACTAATTATTACTTTGTTATTGCTTTTAGTTTTGTGACTTTCACTATTCAATATTTTGTTGCTGGTTTTATTTTTTTAGTAATTATTATTACTTTCTATAGGAACCACGAGAAAATCCTATAGGGTGAGTGGCACTGAGTAAATTGTGGTTGTGTAGTCTATTGGTGTTTTTACAAACAAGGACGAGGTTGCTGCAAACCTTTAATTAGTGTTACTTTCAGTGTTCAATATTTTTCCTACTTAATCACTGATTATGTTTATTATTTAGTTATATAATAAAAGTAGTAATAGTCTAGAAAACTAGTAGTCTCTGTTATTATTTTTGTTATGGTGTTATATATGTATCTATTTTTTAATTTATTTATCTTTGATCATAATTATAGTTAGTCCAACAACAAAAAGTTCTTGCTAAGCTGCAAACCTTTAGACTTCAGTTATTTGACCCGATCGCGACTAACTCGATCATCAAGACTACATTGACCGAATCTAGGCAACCCGAGGAACCTGATAAACTTTCATGGTCCAAACACAGGCAGACACTCTACAGATTCCTTGGGAAATTCAGGCAAGATAATATAATTTGGTCCAAGCAGGGTCAGACCTCTAAACCCGATCATGTCCACCCTTATCATGAGCTCGGGGAGGGTTTTGCTCCACTCCTGCACCATCACTAATGGTCGAAAAATCTCCCTATTATCGTTGATCCGAAGAGGATGTGAAGGAGATTGTCGAGGAGGTGCCCGTTTGCACCGAGGTGGCCCCATTCCGAGCCGGTGAACTTTGGAGTTCGACTCGAAATCGGGTTTGGTCTTCAAAACAGAGAATAGGGATAAGGGAGGTGGTTGCTTCGGTCGCCTTGTAGCGAGCCGTGGAGGACTTGCCGATGCAATGGGGGACGCAAGTGTGTCGCACGACCGAGACGGGCCATGGTGGTGGTGGGTTTGGTGATGTTCGCCGATCAGGTCGTCAGGTTGTCCGCATTGAAGGAAACAAAAAATGAGGGTAAGAGGGGCTCACCAACAATGGCGATCGGCTCCAGGATATCGCTGGCGCACTAACGCAAGGGGGGAGGGGCTACTGGCTGTACTTTCTGTGGGTGCAAATTTTGGCAAGAAGTCTGCAAACAGCAGGACCCACCGGCCCTGCCTGGTGGGCCCCCGAAGACTACAGCGGGACCCACCAGCCCCGCCTGGTGGGCCCCCGAAGACTACAGCGGGACCCACCAGCCCCGCCTGGTGGGCCCACGAAGAGTATCACGGGACCCACCGGCCCTGCCTGGTGGGCCCAAGAGCCTGTGGAATCCCCCATGAGACGGCAGCGGAGCCCACCAGCTTTACCTGGAGGATCCCCAGATACGACAGTAGAAACCGCCATTTACCCCGGAATTTCTCCCCGGAAATTCTATAAATAGCAGAACCTTCGAATGTAAAAGGATCCGATTCCCACTTCTGAGATCTGATTTTCAGAAACCAGAGCTCTGGATTTCAGTTTCCATCCCCTCACTTCCTCTCTTCGATCTTCTTCTTGTCCTTGAAGAGATCAAAGGGGTTTCAGTGATACTCGGCCTGTCAAGATCACTTCAATACAAGTGTTAGTGAATTCGGGTTGCTCCCTATAGCACGGAGACGTAGGCTTCGGCTGAACTCCAAGATCACATCTCTCGCGTCAACTCTCTGATTGCATATCCTATCTGCTTGCTTATTGAGAACTACGACTTCAATCCACAGATCGGACAACGATCTCCGACTTGAACCTTCAATTGACTGGTGAGGCGAAGTCTTCGGGTCGGCACAAAGATTTTCCCCCACACTTTCCTCTTATATCCACCTCTCTTTTTCTCTCCCGAACTCTCCCTTTATCCACAGATCTCTCTTTCTCTCTCTCTTTTCTCTCTTTCTCCTCGTATTTATCTCTCTTTCTCTTCATTTCTCACCTTCTCTTCTCTCTTCTCTCTCTTTGTCTCTTCTGGTTCTCATACTCTCTCTCTTCTGGTTCTTACTCTCTTTAGTTCTCTCTTTCTTCTCCTCTCTCCTCTAGTTTTTCTCCCTCTCTTTCTCTGATCACTCTTTCTTTTTAACCTAGACTGGGGGTTGCGGCTCGTTTTCAATGGAGAATAAGGTAGTTAGGGGTTGGTTTTTCAATAGGATGATGGGTTGTATGGGTACGACATGATGGGAAAGGGTGAGGGGTAACCCGGTTTTAGTGGATCCGGTCCCCTTTTCTCCTCTTTCTCGTCTTTGTGGTGGGACCGGCTATATTCCAAAAGGGTAGGGCACTAGGGCTAGGCTTAAAGGGGTTTAGAGATCGAAATGGGGGATGCAGATGCTATATATAATTTTATAATCTTGTGGACGTGATATCAATAACTAGGATTCGTGTATGGTGATGGGGCACCATACGATGCCAACGATTGGGGTTTGCACGTACGTATATGCAATGCGTGACGGCTTTGAGGGAAGCATGCTCCTCGGTATCCATACCAAGAATCAAACAGGGAACGTTCCCAATAGGAGGGAGAAAAGCACCACTAGGCTAAGGGCCAGTTGGTTCAATTTTTTATCGAACAGAAACAAAGGCAAGGTCAGCTAGATAGGCCTGTATGGTTAAGTTGGCCCTCCTAGTGAATTGTGCGAATATTGGGTGGGCCCAGTTGTGTCCAATTCGATCATATGGGTTCCATGTAGTTGATCCACAAGATAATTATTAAGGACCACCTTATAATTATAATTGGATGTATCTCTTAAACCGTAAGTTTGATCCCTGCCCGGGACCTGCTATCGGAAAGATCTCGATAGCTTGAAAACAATGATTTGGGTTTAATTGGTCAGATTTTCCTCACTCCATCATTCTATACTTTGGAAATGATGAAAACGAACATCAAGATGCAACTCTTTAACTGTGTCAGAAAAATCTCAAAAAATATCCGTTGGGAAGGTATCGGTGAGACGAACTCACTGAAACAATTTCACAGGTTTTCGATTACCTGATTGATCACACTGAAAATTTACCCCAAAATAAACTAATGCTATAACTTTTCATACAAAAGTCTGTTTGACGTGCGAGGCATGCCAAAGCAAATGTCTCGAAGATACAAACAAACCTATCGTAAAAATATTCCTAGGGTTTATGTGAAACGAAATCAGAAACAGAGACAAACCAAAAGCATATGATAAAAAGATAAATAAATATTAAATTATTCATATAGGCACCCTAATCTAACTCATACTAGGATTAGGGACCTTACTTTACTAGCACACCAAATAATCACATCTATATTCATACAGGCGCCACATTATTTATTCATAATTTATATAATAGAAAATTTAGGATTCTTAGAGTGCTCCTTGATCCCTAAGTAGTGAAAGAGCTAAACTGTAACTAGCATGCTCTCTTATTTATGTCCTCGAGAAATGCTACTCAGCCCGAAGGTTTTTTCGATTTTAGTTGCCCGAATGACATGGCAGCGTGCAACTGGTGGTTGAAACCCACCAGCGACATTTAAGCATTTTACTCCACCAGTTGCACGCTGCCACGTTAATCGGGCTTAGCGGAATCGGAAAAACCTTCAGGCTGAATAGCATTGCTCTTATGTCCTCTATATTGTTTCAATTGCCAGCAAATAAAATTTGATATGACCATGGAAATAGAAAACATGACACTTGATCTTCTAACTATATATAAATGTTAGATTGGATTACAATTCTCAACTTAAAATGATTTATTCAAAGCAACAACAAGATATCAACTCATATTTTTTGTTCTATATATGTTCTTCACATGTACAAAGAAGCGACTGAAGAACCTCCTCTTGTTTCGGTCCCGTCACTCCCACCAAAAGAAAGAAAAAACAGTTAATGAACCTGGAAATCTATCATTGTCCGTGTCTTGTTTTTTTATCTGTAATTTGTATCTAAGCAGCAAGCCTAGTAATAAGAGTCAAAGCAATCCATCATTTGTATCCGAACAATAACTCCAAAAAATGATAATATTTTCACAAATCCTAAGTACTCAAAATACTATCATATTAATTATTCACCATAATAATAAAAGTCAACGCATAAACAGGTACACAATAGCCCAAAAACAAACATATTTAATGATGAAGTTGTCAATTAGAGAATTCCTCTCTTATATATCAACTATCTAACTCTCTTCATATTATAATACCTAAACCAATAATTACGGTAAAACCATAAGTCACGTAAGGCTTGGCACGATGCACCATGCTCATTTGTGGTATTGTTTAAGTTTACTATGTCTTGCTTAAGTTGACTACATGTGCATCATTCTGCATTTTTTTAAGGAAAAAATATATTTATGGGTGAGGTTAATACCTCCATGTGATCATCAGTGTTGATGTGAAAAGCATCGGAAAGTGGCTCCACATTGACCTGTGTGTCATTGTAGTGAAGTAAAGCATCGAGCTGAAATATAATAATATGATGTTATCCATGTTTCTAAATTCGAGGTCCCATAACCTTTTTGCACCTTAGGAATTGGAATACGCCATTTATGGAGGTATTATGGTCTTCTAGAACAACTTCTGCTAGCAAATTGATTTCTTCAGAGCTTTCACAACCTTTAAGAACATATACTTACTGTTTTGAAAGCCCAATGATTGGGAGTAGTCCGAGCTCGAAGTGGGACATTGCTTGAAAGGATTCAGGACACCCAATTAAAAATAAAAATCAGTTTCAAAATGGATAAAAATTTACTCAACATGATTGACCATGAAAACCTCACATCCTACTCGGTGCAAAGCATTTCCGTTATATTAATTGTAATAAAAAATATGATATTGTAAAACTTATATATTTGATAAAATGACCATCTCATAGATAGAACAAAAGGATTTACCCAATATCAATTAAGAGATATAGTTATAATATAATATTTTTTGGCAATAAAAAGTGAATTTCTATTGAGCCATTTCAACTAAAGCAAAAAATAAACAATATTAAAAACAATCCGTTCACGTATAATTTATAATCACAAAATAACTTGACAAAAAATGTTAGGATGCAACTCTAATTGTATCATTTTAGGGGGGTAAGTTTAATTGGCCAATTAACACAGGGTATAAGTCAAATTGACCCTTTTTCCTCCTTCTCTATCCTTTTTTGAATGACATCATTACTAATGTTTGTTTTTAATAAAAATTGTAAATTTTAAAAATTGGGTTCATTCTTAGCCAAAATTGTTTTTCATTTTCTTCTCTAACATCCTGACGTGGCATGACTACAATCGTCCATTGCGCCTAACCAAGTCAGGGCATCGAATCGATCAGACTAAAGGGCATGCAAATTGATAATTGTGATTGAGTACCATGTCGTGCAATATGTAGGATAAAAGATTATAAAATAATTGGCTGAATAGCTTACTGGTTAATAAAAAAATAAAATCCATCGCTTAGTGAATCCCCCTTTCCCCCCAAAAAATATCAATACTAATAACCCTTCATAACAACATCAGAGGACACTGTTTTTATATTCAAAATTTTACACCGATTTTCAAATCATTAGATATTGGTTTCAGAATTTGTTGATTCTTTGTGAGCATAATCATATTCTATTAGATAGCACATATATAAAAAATTAGCACATTCTAAAACCTCAATACTTATTAAATGAGTTCTTCAAATTAGCGATTAAAACGGATGGTCAATAAAGCCTTTTAGATTTGAAATACTTAGAGGATCTAGAATGTGCTATTTTTTGTGGATGTGCTATTTAAGGCAAAGTCGTTATGCTCACGAGAAATCAATCAACTTCTGAAACATTTATCTAATGATTTGAAAATCAATATAAATATTTGAGTGCAAAAACAGTGTCCTCCGATCATGACCCGTACATATATATATATATATATATATATATATATATATATATATATATATATATATATATATATATATATATATATATATATATATATATATATATATATATATATATATATAGAGAGAGAGAGAGAGAGAGAGAGACTAGACATGAGATGTAGCTTTGTTGCTGCACATCAGGTGTAGTTTACTACCCTAGAAGTTTTAGAATTTGATGATTTTTTATGGATGTGTTCTCTAGGGTAACGTGATTATCCTAAAAAAAATTCAGTAAATTCTAAAACGTCTAGAATCATCAAATGTTCGAACCTTTATCGACCGTTCACTATAACCGTTAATTTTGCCTAGCATATTTGATGAGCCTATAAGTTCTAGAATTTGATGATTTTTGGTGAGTGTATGTGCAGAAAAAAGATTTGGGTCATTTTTATTGCGAGCATATGGAGATTACAAAGCCGGGATTCGAGGACTCGGGGGTGGAGAGCTGGGTGCGGCCAAGATTTGATCAGGAGATTATGGGAGAGATCCTCTGGATGGTCCCTTTGATCCGTGTTTCCACGTTACTTCATGCGAAGCTCTGAAGGGTTTGCCCAAGACAGAGATCTTTACAGGGTGAGGGTTTCTTGAGAGGCTAAGAAATCTTCGTCGTTGCTATAGTCCCTTCCATGCTTCGCGCTTTCTCGGCTAGGGGGTTTTTGGCTTCGCTCATTGGTTTTCATGTCTCTCTCGGCTCTTGTTAGATCTTGGCGTCCTTGATCGTCGGTTCGCGGCGTCGATCGTGCTTTTGGCGTCAGCTTTGGCGTGGCTCTGGCTTTTGCTTTGCTTTGACGCTTGCACTTGTACGTAGACAGATAGAGGCATGCGATGCTTTATTTCTTTCGGACTTCGTGTTGTCTCGGCTAGATCGTGCGGTGCTTTGCTTATGACCATCGTAGTTATTTGGCTTTGGCACGTGCGTTGCTTTGATGCGGGCTTTACTGGTGCTTTTGCTTCTTGCGTTGGCTTTTGCTTTGGTGTTGGCTCGATCTTCTTCTCGAACGGTGATGGCTACATCTCCAAGGCTTCTTTATTCTTTCGGCTTCTTGGGGATGGACATCGACAACGACGGCTGTAGCATCGGCTTTGGCTTTTCTTCTTCTCCGGGCTTCTTTGGTGTGATTGGAGTTGAAGGCTTCTTTTAAAGATGGTGGGTATAGCACCGATCTCTGTGTGATTGTTGTGACATTGGCTTTGCTTCTCTTCTTCTTCAGGCTTATTTGGCGTAATTGGAGTCGAAGGCTTCTTTTGAAGATGGCGGGTGTAGCACGAATCTCCGTACGACGGTTGTAGCGTCGACTTTTGTTGATGAAGATAGCGGGTGTAGCACCGATCAATGTGTGACGATTGTGGCATCAGCTTTTGTTGATGAAGACGGCGGGGGTAGCACTGGCTTAGGGCCTTCTTCTTTAAACTTTCTTCTTCGTGCGAGGAGTCGACGCCTTTGTTGAAAACGATGGGATGTTATCGGCTTTGATCTTCTTCTTTGGCCTTTGCTTCTGGCGTTTTCGGAGTTGATAAAGATCGTTGGAGATGTCGGGGTGATGACGACTTCGGGCCTTCTTCTCCAAGCTTTCTTTTTCGTGTGAGGAGTCGATGGTTAGATCTTCGAGTGTAAGGTATTCATGTCGATGAGGACTTTGATGACGACTCCGCTTTGTTGGGGGATGCGTCTTCTTGTTCTTCACAAAACATTCGGTCTTCAAGCGTTGAAGCCCCCTTTTTGCAGAGCCTTCTTGTCTTCAGCTTTCAACCATTGATTCCTTCCCTCACCCCTTCTATTTATAGGCAAAGGGGGGAGGTTGGGAGAGATATGGCTGTAATTTTTTGAGTCAATCCAATATCTCCCCCCATAACCATCAAAATATTGTTTTCTTTTTTTGGGGAAAACAAATTTGATCCCTTTTCTTATTTTGTGGGGATGGTTATAGGCTTGATCATTGATGATAATTTGCCATATCTTTGCACTTTCGAATTGATGGTGACACGATGTCATCTTGTTCGTCTGATCAAAAGATCGTCGTGGATCTATGGTTGCGTAGACGTCCACGTCACCTCCACCCGAATCAAGGTGGTTATGATTTTTTCTTTTCTTTTCTTTTTTCCTATGGTCGGCCACACCTCTCCATAGGGAGGGGGCATGATTTCCAAGAGAGGGGGGCCGGTGGGCCCCACCCGGCCCCTCTTGTTGGCCGACCACTCCTCCCTATATGGAGGGGCACGATTTTCGAAGAAAGGGGCTGGTGGGTTTCCTTTTTGTGTTCGAATTGCGAGTCCGATGGTGGCTGTTTGCGCTGAGTCGGGTCCGTTTCATATGCGGACCGTTGTGTGCGGGCCAAGTTTCGCATACGGGTCGTTGTGTGTGGGCCAAGTCACGCTTGCGAGTCAAGTTTGATCCATGGGCTAATTTTGGTGCCCACAGTAAGGCCATCAAAAACCATCAAATTCTAAAACTTCTAGGGTGGTAAACAAGCGAGAGGTGCAACAACGAAGTTACACCTCAGGTACAGGCTCCCTGCCCATATATATATATATATATATATATATATATATATATATATATATATATATATATATATATATATATATATATATATATATATATATATATATATATATATATATATATATATATATATATATATATATATATATATATATATATATATATATATATATATATATATGTGTGTGTGTGTGTGTGTGTGGCTGCTACTTTGGTGGGATACATCTAACCAACACATCTATCCCTAATCTCTAACTCTCTATATATATGTGATGAATAAACAAGAGGCTCTTATGTATTATTTATGAGAGCGTAGCCGTCATCCCGAGTGCAACCATCCCTTCTTCTCCCTTCCTCTCGTAACACGTTATCAGCACGAGTTCTCGAGCCGAGTCGTGAGAGAGATCCCATATCAAAGAGGAGAGAGAGAAGAGATATCGGAGTTGCAAGTCCCGGCCAGCCGACCCCATCGCAGAAAGAGTGAGATACCTTCTCTCACCCGGCTCCGGATCTCGTCCGCGACCCCGACCTGGCGGACCACATTGCAAAGAGATTGAAAAGAGAGAGAAGGGCGAACGGATCGACAAAGCGTCATCTATAGCGGCTCATCACAAGGTACGCCTGATCACCTATAGCTTTGCTCGCTGGCCATGTCCGGCCGGCATGACCGAAGACCATGACCGCTCGAGACCCCGAACCAGCCCTTCTCTCCGGCCAGTACGGTAGCAGCGGCAGCAGGCTGCGCTCACCGGCGGTGGCTACGGGCTGCGCCTGTGAGCGGCTGTAGGTGGCGCACGAGAGCGACTACTGGCGGTGCACGCGAGCGGCTGCCGGCGGCGGCGGTTAGGACTCTGGTTTCATCTGGGAAGAAGATAAGCAGTGTTTACCCGACTGCATTATGCAGATCCGACCCGACTGTGGTTAGTATGGACCCAACCCGACTATGGTTAATACAAAACCCGACCCATTAAAGTTTGTATGCATTTGCATATATGTTACTATCTGATTTAATCTAGACCATCAGTTCCATCATGTGATAGTGAGCCTGATCTTGGCCCGATCTGATTGATCCAAGAATGGATCTTGACTATTTGAACCGTTCCGAACGCATCGGTATGGTCTATTTTACAAATTCAAGCTATTTAATATATGTTTAATCTGAATCGTTTAATCTGATATTGTGATCCCAAGTCCAATATAGATCCGTTTTCATCGATCTATATATGGTTCTTGAGTTTTGGGCCAATGTAGACTCATCGGTATGGTCTGATCTTATCAATTTAAATAAGTTAATGCATGTTTAATTTGGACCATCGGATTTTAGTTATTTGATTGTGAACTCGATCTAGACCCGATCTAGACGATCCAAATATAGATCTTAGCTTTTGGGACTGTCCCGCATGCATTGGAATGGTCTGATCTTACAAACTCTAATTGTGTTTCATTATATCATATCACTTGCTTATGAAGATATAGTTGGTAGATATCTTATTTAATTAAATTTGATTCAAGTGCTTTTATTTGTTGGTTATGTTTCTACTTTGTTATTCAAGATAGATACCTTATACCTCGTAGAGTGTATTAACTTTATCCTGGTTAGCTAAAAATGATTTTCACTATTGTCAGTGCCATTATATTTAATACAGAATATTACTTGCTTATGTTTATGTCAACTAGTTAAAATGGTTACTCTTTAACCTCATCCATAGCCTGCGTGTGAGGTCGGCCTTTGTCAGTCGAGACAGTACAATGTGGCTATGGATACATCTTAACTAGTTTTTCCACTATGGTTAGGACCCGTAGTTCCATAACAGTTAGAATTTCGATGTTCCTAAAATCCAATAGCCTTTAATCTATTAATTGACTAGGCTCCTATCCCGTCCCCAGATGTCTAACCTTACAAAGTTGGAGTTCGCTGTACTTGATGTCAATGGCAATAATTACTTAGCATGGAGGCTAGATGTTAAGCTCTATCTACAATCAATCAAGTTAGATAAGGCGATTATCAAGCCTACAGGCACAGAAACCTTAGTCCTGAAGACAAAGCTAAAGCGACAATCTTTCTGCATCGTCACCTACATGTAGATCCGAAGAACGAATATTTAATCGTTGAAGACCCCTTAATTATGTGGGAATCCTTACGGGATATATATAATTATCAAAGGACTGTCATCCTCCCAGTAGCGAGGAATGAATGGATAAACTTGTGCTACCAATATTTTAGATCGGTCGTAGAGTATAATTCTGTAATGTTTAACATCATGTCCCGACTTGAGCTATGTGGAGAGCCAGTCACCCAGGGACAGATGATTGATAAGACTCTATACACCTTCCATGTAACGAACGTTCTACTGCAACAATACCGGGAGCGAAACTTCTAGAAGATATCAAATCTGATTTCGGTACTCCTAGTTACAGAGGAGAACAATAAAGTTCTTATGAAGAATCACAACTCCAGACCTTCTGGAGCATTGATGTTCCCTAAAGCACATGCCAATGAAGGATACCACAGAGATATAGGCAGAGGAAGGTTTGGAAGAGGTGGTCGCTATAACCACTCCGGTAGAAGTGGCAGGGGCGATAAAGGTGGCAACCCCAGCAGAGGAGGCTACCGAGGTAGAGGCAGGCATGACCACCCCAGCAGAGGTGGACTCAACTTGTATCATAATACAAATTTTAAAAAGTAGAATAACAAGCCCTGGTACGTAGAACAAGTAAAAGAAGAACCTCCTTTTAATAAATAGCCTATAGACACTTGCTTCAAGTATGGGCGTAAAGGTCATTGGTCTCGCAATTATCGTACATCTAAGGAAGAGGTGGTAAATTTTCAATCAACACAGAAAAAGCAGAGGGTAATACAATATTTGACCTCGACAATGATGACCTCCTTGAAGATGAACTCAATAAGATGCAAGGAAAAACTAAGCTCACAACTTCTTATTTCTTCAATGATAACTAGGGGGACATGATATTTTTAGTGATAAACTGCTATCGTTTATTAGAACAACTGTTTGATTTATAGTAGTTAATATTTCGTTTGCTTGGTAGACTGTCATATCGTTTATTTTTATCAGAACAATTATTTGTTTTATTGTAGTTGATATTTCATTTGTTTGATATAATATCTTTTAGATCTTCCTTATTAATATAAATGTTTCTCATTTTCTATATATCTGAGTTGTCAGAACCTTATATTAAATAATACTTTATTTCTTTATTAGAAAATAGAATCCAAGGGAGACATTTTCAAGTATTAACTTTGGTTCAAATAAAATATCGACCATAGCTGGCCCGCTCAGATAATAGAAGGCTCCGGTAGAGCACAACTAGTGTTACCTAATAGAACTCATATCTTTATACAATATGTCTTATACTCTAGTAACTCTAAAAGAAACTTACTCAGTTTCAGAGATATAAGAGCAAATGACTATCACATAGAAACCCTTAGCAAGGGGAATAATGAATTCTTATGTATAACCTCTAGTATTGGAAACCAAAAGTTTACTCTAGAGAAATTATCCAATCTATCCTTAGGGATATACTCCGCTTATATTGGGATTATTGAGTCATATGCAAACATGACCCAGCAGCTCAGTACTAATCCAAGACAAATAGTGAGCCAGAAGCTTCATAATCCTATGTTTTTTTAATATCTGGTATGATCATCTAGGATATCCTGGGATAATAATGATAAAAATGATTGTAGAAAACTCTTATGGTTATCCCTTAACACATTATCAAATATTTAGAACCCTTAACATGTGATATTTTTACCGCAAGGTTTGCGAATTGCCACTTCGATGAGACAGATTTCCCGCCGTTAAGGGGAGATAAGAAAGATAATGAATATCCCGTCCAAGAGGAACGACGTGAATTATCATAGAATACTTCCACTCTGTCTCATTTAGACCTCAAGACTCCCCAATATGAGCATAAAGTTAAAAGAATAATACACTTGCAATCTATTACAAATGAGTTACCAGATGCATTCAATGATGCTGCAAAAGTAACTAAATCACACATACCAGCTATGAATGTACCTGCGAGGATTGATATCCTAAGTAAGAATAAGGCAGCGAATAAGTCTAACACACGCCAGAAGCGTGGCAGATCTATAGGTTCCAAAGATTTAGCTCTCTAGAAGAGGAGATTAAATAGTATATCATACCCTACAGCTCATTAAGAAGCTATTCATAATATAAAATCTCATAAAGAGAAGATTTATGACGGTCCGAAAGATGTTATGAATCAAAGATCCAATTTCCTCAAATTAAAGTATATCGCTTCGGCCGAGGTTATGTCTCAGATCCTAGAAGAGACTGAGAAAGAGGTCTTGGTACCCAACAATGATGAGATAACTGTGTTCTACACATACTCAGGGGAAATATGAAATAGAAAATAAATAATTATCAATGATATATTCTTATATACTATGGCAAATAAGATAATAAAGGGTGATGATAATGACACTGAACCACGCACAATCCAAGAATGTCGACAAAGTAAAGATTGGCCAAAATAAAAGAATGTGATTCAAGAAGAATTGGATTCTCTCACAAAGCGTGAAGTATTTAGACCTATAATACAAACCCCAAAAGGAATAAACCCTGTAGGTTTCAGATGGGTGTTTGTTAGAAAAAGAAATAAAAAGAACGAGATCCAAAGATATAAAACACGCTTAGTTGCTCAAGGATTCTCGCAGAGATTTGGGATAGATTATGAAGAAATATATTCCCTAGTTATGGATGCCATCACATTCAGATATCTTATAAGTCTAGCTGTCTCTGAAAGATTAAGCATGAGACTTATGGATGTAATAACAGTCTACTTATACGGTAACCTAGATAGTAAAATATACATAAAAATCCCTAAAGGATTTGATTTACCAAACTTCAAATCTAGAAATATGCATTTAATTAGATTAAAACAAGTATTATACGGTCTGAAACAATCCAGAAGATTGTGGTATAATCAGCTCAGTGAATATATGTCTAGGGAAGGCTATAAAAATGACCCTATATGCCCATGCGTATTTATTAAGAAATTTTAGAATGGATTTACAATAGCAGCAGTATATGTAGATGATATAAATATAATAGGATCTCTCGAAGAGATTGAGAAGACTGCTGGCTATCTTAAAAAGGAGTTTGAAATAAAAGGCCTGGGTAAGACAACAAGGATGAGATCTTAGTCCATCAAGCAAAATATACTAAAAATCTCCTAAAGAGGTTTAATATGGATAAATGTTATTCACTTAGTACACCCATGGTTGTTAGGTCTTTAGATGTTAACAAAGACCCATACAGGCCTAGAGAGGAAAATAAAGACTTCTTGGGTCTTGAAGTACCCTATTTAAGTGCAATTAGTGCAATTTTTTATTTATCTCAATACACTAGACCTGATATTTTATTTTCTATTAATCTACTTACTAAATATAGCTCTGCACCTACACGTAGATATTGGAATGGTATAAAGCATATATTTAGATACCTAAAAGGGATAGTTGACATTGGCTTATACTATTCATATAAAAGGACTAACCTAGTTGGATATGCAGACTCTGGTTATTTATCTGATCCCCATAAGGGAAGATCACAAACATGTTATGTGTTTCTTAATAGTAATACAACATGCATAGCTCAAATTCAAAGTGGCTTCATCAAAGGCAACAAGTCCAAGCATATCTTTCTGAAATTCTTCTACACCCATGAATTCCAAGAGAAGAAAGAGATTATTATATAGCAGGTGAAGTCAGCTGAAAACTTGGCAGATGTCTTCACCAAGGTGCTTCCAAAGTCTACATTCCAGAAGTTGGTGCATCAGATTGGTATGAGGAGACTTCACCAACAGAACATATGAACGTTATTTTAAAATGATGTATTAACAGGGTGGGAAGTAGCATCTTAATGTATTAGAGGGAGGGAGTATTTTCTTTTGAAGATTGATGTAAGCAAGGCATGTAATAGAATGTAGGATAAAGATGAGGGGCTGGGAGCATCCTGCAAATGCAGATGGAGACATCCAGAAGAATGTCTTTTGTGCATTGTATTATTTTTCCTACGATGAGGTTTTTCCCACAGGGTTTTTCCATCGAAAGGTTTTAATGAGGCAGTGTAAGTCGCACCCACTAAGATTCCAGAAGAATATGAGATTCCAGACGAATCTGTTCCTGAAGAACTATATTCCTGAAGAACGCATTGTACTTTTTTTCCTTCACTAAAGGTTTTGTCCCATTGGGTTTTCCTTAGTAAGGTTTTAACGAGGCAATGTTTTGAAAAGTGGGCATCCAAGGGGGAGTGTTACGGATATATGTGGCTGCCCGCTTTGGTGGGATACATCTAACCGACACATCTATCCCTAATCCTTAACTCTCTATATATATGTGATGAATAAACAAGAGACTCTCACGTATTCGTGAGAGTGTAGCCATCATTCCGAGTTCACCTATCCCTCATTTTCCCTTCCTCTCGTAACAATATATATATATACATAGGGAAATGAGTTCCTATGACATATGGTGAGTTAGTAACCCTAGAATATTTAGAATGTTCTGAATTTTTATGAGGATGATCACCCTATTTTAGATAGGACCCCCGCAAAAAATCGGCTCATTCTAAAACTTCTGGAGGCATCAAATATGATTTTCAATTTAACAATTAAAATGGATAGCCGATAAAGCTTCTAGCATTTGATGCCCCAACAAGTTTTAGAATGCTTTGATTTTTCGTGGACATTCTATCTAAGGCAAGGTGATCACCCTCAAAAAAATTCAGCACATTCTAAACATTCTAGCATTACTAATTCACCATATGTCATAGGGTACTCCCTATGACATGTCATAGGAACCTAGCCCTCATATATATATATATATATATATATATATATAAAGAGTGAGAAAGGTACCTCCTATTTGGCGATAACCATTTGTACTCCATGCTCGACAACAACCAACTTCTCCTATCCGGTAACAACTGCGACAACCACCTTATGATCCAAAAACCCGCCAAAAAAAAGATCAATTGAGAATGAACGAGGAGAAAGAGAAACCAATGAAGATAAAAGAATAACCCCTTCATTGATCCAATACCAATAATAATGAGGAGAGAGGTACCTCGATGAAATCGGGGGCAGGCGAGAGGGCGGCATGGAGGATAACCCGAAAGAAAAATTGGATTTTTTCAAGTAGATTGTTTCCAAAGAAAAAAAAAGCATTTTGATACGTTATAAAGAGAGAGAGATATAGTTGGAAACTGATACATTGCTATTTGGAAAATAAATCGAATGTCAAATTAAGTTTCATTAACACCCAAACGATAGAGGTTTGTTTAGCCGTCTACCTATATGAATCAACATCTCCGTTGTATTCACATAATATGAACTTCCCAGCTTTTACATTTGAAAAAAGCTTACTATCTTGACCCCAGAAAACAAATCGAGATTAATTAAGTAGCAAGTTAACAGAGGAAGAAAAAAAAGGATGCGGTGGGCGCTCTCCGACAATCAAGTTGTGTTTGGCCATTATGTGTTTTTTTTAATTTCTTGATGTACATACCATGAAAAAATGATGGGGGATTAATAAACAACTACCCAAATAGGTATTTAGTCCTATTTGAATCACAAATTGAGGAGAGAGAGGGGGGGGGGGGGGGGGGGTTACAGTGGCATATATTATTGCAGCTGAAGCTACAGAGGCTGCCATGAGCTCCCCTTTAGAACCTAAAGAAGAGGACATGGACGTTCAAGCTGTAACACATTGACTTATGCTCCTCGTAGTTTACTTGGAGGAATAGGGCATTTGCACGAATAGAGATGAGACATCGAATCAAACTCTTTCTATGGAAAATCTTTCAAATTAGTTAGACCCCTATTAACCCATAACCACAAACATTCTCCAGGCAAAATCCTCACCCTGTGTTGTGCTCGCTACCATTAGGGAAGACTGCTTCGCCTGTCATTCGATTGAAAATGGGGGAGGGGGGTTAGCTGCCCGTCCCGGGCCTGCAGACTGGTGTTGTTGCTCCTCCTTTTTAGGAGGTAGAGGGACCTAGGGGGGGATGAAACCCTAGATCTCTCCCCTGTATGGCCTGCTCATGGAAAAAAAAAAGAATAGAGATCGGAGAAAGTAAAAAAGAGAACAAAAAGGGGGGGAGAGAGAGAGAGAGAGAGAGAGAGAGAGAGAGAGAGAGAGAGTATTGTACTCATACTCTCATTTACTCTCTCTTTGGTTAGGAGAAGAGATGCAATGATAGCACGTGGGCTAGCCTATAAAACCCTACTTAATTTCTACCTTTTGGACTACTTCAAATCCGAATCTACTCACACTCTCTCTTTCTCCTATCTTTTATTGCTTTAGTGTTGGTCGGGTTCTTGAAGGCTAAAACTGTGTTTGTGTACCTTCTCCAAGGCGTGACAAAGAAAAGGAAGGTGGTCCATTGAGGTTTTATCGTAACTCTAGTAATCAAGGCCACAAGATTCGCACTTGGGGGGCATCTTGATTCCCAGAACAATGCCTTGCCGTGCTTCGACTCCAGGCCATCCCTAAACTCTCTTCTTTTTCCTTTTCTAATATTACTATATCTCTTATAGTACAATAGGTTTAGATCATAATGTATCTCATCTCTAGTATTGCTGTAGATTTATCTGAATACTATCTCATATCTAGAATTACCATAAAAATAGATAGCTACAATTTGCTATCTATAATCACAAAAAAAAAAAAAAAAGAAGTAAAGGTTCTAAACTCTTTTTTTTTAAGTTGAATTTAAATCAAAATCTTTATATTATTTTGCATGTAAAATTTCCAACAATACATGAATCAAGATTAAAATTACTATTGTTAGCATAAATATAAATTGGAGCATAATATTACTAGCAATTGTTTATCTTGATTAATTGCTAGCATATTATATAATAACTAAAAATTACTTTGCTATATATATAAAAAAATAATGTCATGTTCTTCCAAACATATTTGTCGAGTAAAGTGAAAATTACTTTTCATATCTATATTTCATTGCTTATTAGAATAAAATAGCATCCATATTACATGAAGATGTGGTGGTTAGGATGATACCTACATTGAGAGAGAGAGAGAGAGAGAGAGAGAGAGAGAGAGAGAGAGAGAGAGAGAACCAACCGTGAGAGGGGATCGCCGATCGACTACTGGATGGGGGGGACACAGGGGTTGTCGTAGCTGGTGATCGGAGTGGAGGGCTTCAACCGATTGTCCTCTTCAAGATCCTCTATCTCCCTCAATATTTTCTCTTATCTCTCTCTCTCTCTCTCTCTTTCTCTCTCTCTCTCTCTCTCTCTCTCTCTCCTGTTCAGCAAGGCAGCTCCGCTTCTAGCACCAACCTTTAGGTTGTGATGGGTTCCAAGGCCGACGAGGGTCATTCTGTAGAAATAAATGGAGCGAAGAGGAAGAGAGGGAGGGTATTAGGGATTTAGTTTGAGAGGGGGGTGAGCAGAGAGAGGGAGGGAGGTTTGGCTGGCCGCACGAGCGCTCGGGAGTGAAGAAGCCCACGGATGGGCTCTTGCGTGTAGTAGGCTAATTGTAGGGGTTTTTTTCTTTCTTTCTTTGTTATGGTTTTCGGGCCATGCTTTAGGGCTATTGCACAATTGTCCCTTCCTCCCATCTCCCTCTCTCCCATTTCTTTCTCTTACACAGATATCCCTCTCTCCCAATTTCTCCCATATGAATTTCAAATTTTCCTCATTCTCTATCTTTCTATTTTCCTCTATTTAAATTCTAATTGTTGCCATGTTTATCCTCCCCTCCAAACGAATCTGGGCCACTACTTATCTCCCCAAACTATCCTTGTATCCCCCATCCTTCCAATGTTATAGTAGATTACTAGTAAGAAACTTGCGCAATGCCCGGATGAACTTGATGCACGCCACTTGGCACAAACGACATCATAGCCATCCGAAGAAGTGTGCAATATGGAGTGTGTGCGATTCACTCTTCGAGAGTGATTCACTTGTTAGAGAGAGAAAGAGAGATAATATTAATGATTTTTCTAATTAATAGCAAATGACCATTAAATACCATTGCATGGATATTTATCATCTTTATAGTAGGTTTTTAATAGGATTTATGAGAGAGAACTGCGTTCACACACGGGCGAAGGATTATGGCTTTTCAAAAGTGGTCCACCTGTCACAACACGGGTGAGAGGGCTCCATTTTAGTATTATACTACTAGTAAGAAACCCGGGCAATGCACGAATGTGCTTGATGCACGCCATTTGGCAGAGACATCGCAACTGTTCGAAGAAGTGTGAAATCTGAAGTGAGTGTGATTCACTTGTGTGAGAGAGAGAGATTAACATCAAATGACCATTAAATGTCATTGAATGAAAATTTATCATCTTTATGGTAGGTTTTTAAATGGATTTAAAAGAGTGCCGCTTTCACACACGGAAGAAGAATTCTAGCTCTTTAAAAGACGTCCACGTGTCACAACACGGGAGAGAGGCTTCCATTTTAGTATAGATATATAGATTAGTAAGAAACCCGAGCAATGCCCGGATGAACATGATGCATACCACTTAGCAAAGACGACATCACAACCATTCGAAAAAATGTGCAATCTTGAGTTATTACGATTCACTCATCCAGTGGTGATTCACTTGTTAGAGAGAGAAAAGGATATTACTAATAATTTTCCTAATTAACATAAATTGACCATTAAATACAATTGCATAGGGTAATTATCATCTTTATATTAGATTATTAATGGGATTTATGAGAGAGAGCCACGTTCACAAACGCGAGAAGGATTTTGGCTTTTCAAAAGTGGTTCACTTGTCATATAACGGAAGAGAGGAGGCCACTTTTGTCATCAATGCCCGGATGAGTTTGATGCATGCCGTTTGGCACATACGACATCACAACTGTTCGAAGAAGTATGAAATATAAAATGAGTGTGATTCACTTGTTAAAGAGATATATATATTAACATTAAATCCCATTGAATGAGTATTTACCATCTTTATAGTAGTTTTTTAATAGGATTTAAAAGTGAGCCGCCACGTTCACATATAGAAGAAGGATTCTGGTTCTTTAGAAGACGTCCATGTGTCACAACACGGGAGAGAGGCTTTCGTTTTAGTATAGATACTAGTAAGAAACCCGGACAATGCCCGAATGTGCTTGATGCACGCCATTTGATAAAGATAAAATCGCAACTGTTCAAAGAAGTGTGAAATCTGATGAAGTGAGCGTGATTCACTTGTTAGAGAGAGAAATTAACATAAAATGACCATGAAATGAAAAGTTATTATCTTTATGGTGGGTTTTTAAATTGATTTAAAAGGGAGTCGTGTTCACGCACGGAAGAAAAATTCTAGCTCTTTAAAAGACGTCCACGTGTCACAACACGGGAAAGAGGCTTTCGTTTTAGTATAAACTAGTAAGAAATTCGGGCAATGCCCCAATGAGCTTGATGCACAGCCATTTGGCACATATGACATCACAACTGTTCGAAGAAGTATGAAATCTAAAGTGAGTGTGATTCACTTGTTAGAGAGAGAGAGGGAGAGAGATTAACATCAAATGATAATTAAATGCCATTGAATGAGTGTTTTATTATCTTTATGGTAGGTTTTTAATAGGATTTAAAACTGAGCCGTGTTCACACATGGAAGAATGATTATGGTTCTTTAAAAGAATTCCACGTGTCACAACACGGGAGAGAGGCTTCCGTTTTAGTATATAGTATAGACTAGTAAGAAACCCGAGCAATGCCTGGATGTGTTTGATGCACGCCATTTGGTAAAGACGACATTGCAACTGTTCAAAGAAGTGTGAAATCTGAAATGAGTGTGATTCACTTGTTAGAGAGAGAGAGATTAACATCAAATGACCATTAAATGCCATTGAATAAAAATTTATCATATTTATGGTAGGATTTTAAATGGATTTAAAAGAGAGCCGCGTTCACACACGGAAGAAGAATTCTAGATCTTTAATAGACGTCCACGTGTTACAACACATGAGAGAGGTGTCCGTTTTAGTATAGATACATATAGATATAGACTAGTACCAAATCCGGGCAATGCCCGGATGAACTTGATGCACACCACTTAGCACAAACAATATTGCAGCCGTCCGAAAAAACATGCAATCTAAAGTGATTGTGATTCACTTGTTACAAAGAGAAATAAAGATAATACTAATGATTTTCTAATTAACATCAAATGATCATTAATTAAATGCCATTGTATGGATATTTATTATCTTTACAATAGGTTTTTAATAAAATTTATGAAAAAAGTTACGTTCACACACGGAAAAATGATTATGGCTCTTTAAAAATGGTCCACATCTATATAACATGGCACATCGGTTTTGTGCTGACTAGACAAAACGGAAGCTGTCTAGGACAAACTGACTGGACAAAAATGAACCGAATAGATCTAACTATTCGTTCAAAAATCAATGCACAATCTCTATTTCCCCATCAACCAACTCCCTCCCCTTGGTTTCAAATCCCCACCCATTTAAACTGCACTAAATCCCTAAAATCCCGGCCCATTTAAACTACACTAAACCTGACTGTTCATCCCATGATCGTTGTTCGCATCAACGGTTATAAACCCGCATGCTGGAATTTTGGGTGTCTCTATGAATGCCGGTGTTGTCGTCGAAAGTGCTTTGTTGCCGAAGGTGTTTAGGTATGTTGCCGCTGAAGGCGGCCCGCTGCAGTGCCGACAGATGTGTTGGCGGCTTGCTACAGTGCCGACAGGCATGGGCATGCAGTGTGTGACATGGGAGAGAGGCTTCCATTTTATTATTATCGATAGATAGATTGATATAGACTAGTAAGAAACCTGGACAATGCCCGAATTTGCTTGATGCACGACATTTGGCTAACATCAAATGACCATTAAATATCATCGAATGAAAATTTATCATATTTATGTTAGATTTTTAAATGGATTTAAAAGAGAGCCGCGTTCACACACGAAAAAAGAATTCTAACTTTTTAAAAGACATCCACAACACGAAAGAGATGCTTCCATTTTAGTATAGATTATATATATAGATTAGACTATTAGATTAGATTAGATATATTTTTATTATGGATAAAAATGTAATGTTGTATTTATAATATAGAATAGAATTTGGGCGATTATATTGATTGTCCATCAATTTGACTGAACCATAGTGTTTGGTTTTTGTTTTTTGGGATAAATTACACATAGCCCCCCTGTAGTTTGGCCGATTGTCACTTACACCCCCTCTTGTTTGAAACCCTACAAATACCCCCATATAGTTTAAAAAGCCATACACATAGACTCCCCTTTGGAGGGGGTGCAGGTGATGTGTTTTTCAAACTATTGGGGGGCATTTGTAGGGTTTCAAACATAAGGGGGTGTAAGTGATAATTGGTCAAACTACAAGAGGTCTATATGTAATTCATCCTTTTTTTTGGAAAATTTTATTCATACCCCAAAAATCTGGAATTAGCCCCCGTATCCCTAGCGTTTCTCAATAACTTACTCAACAATCCTTTAATACCAACAATGCCCTTTTTTTTTGTACCCCAAACCCCAAAGCCCCTGCTCAGCGTCTTTTGTACCCCCAACCCAACCCAATGTTTGTTTAAACTTAGCCCAAGCCCAACCCGTCGGGTTGGCCGGGTTGTGCGGGGTGGGTTCGGGTTAACCAGCCCAAAGTCAGGTTGGGTTCGGGTTGGCCCGCCCAAGTTGCATCTAGGGGTGGCAATGAGTCGTGTCATGTCGGGTTCATGTCGTGTCTAGTTTCGTGTCGTGTCCAAAACCCCTAGACCCGGACCCGACCCGTTTAACTAATCGTGTCTAGATCCTAAACCCATAACCGACTCGCTAATAAACAGGTAGACACGATAAGACCCGATAAGACCCGTTTACCACCCGGATCTATTCAGTTGACCCGATCTGACCCAATCCGACTTGACCCGAAAGACCCACTGGTATTATATATTATAGTATCGGATTGCTGGTAGACCCGACCCGACCTGACCCGACCCGACACGACCCGTTGAATACTAAACGAGTCTTCTCGGGTCTACCGTGTCCAGACCCTAAACCCGGACCCGACCCGTTTATTAAACGGGTCTATCGTGTTGACTCGTTTACAACCCGAACCCATTTAGCCTTGACCCAGATCCGCTAACTTCGTGTCGGGTCGAGGAGAAATAATTCGGGTTGGGCTCGGATTAGCCTGCCTAAATTCGGGTTGGGTTCGGGTTGGACTCGGGTTGAGTTCAGGTTGGCCCGCCCAAGTTGCAGCTCTACTTGTGCTTTCAAGTATCAGCCAACTGGAAGTGGGCCATTGCCCGAAAGGTTTCGGGACACCCGCCGATCTCAAAAAAAAAAAAGTATCAGCCAACTGCATATGGTTTATTTAAAAGTTGGGTGTATTCAAAAGTGCATATAATTGGGGTATGTTTAAGGGGGTATGTGTTCGATTGGGGTATAGTCAAGTTGGAGCGGGCCATTTAACTGGGGTGTATTGAAGGTGGGGTGTAAGGGGAAGGGTATTTTTGGGATAGGAATGGGGTATGAAAAAAAAAAAATGGGGTGTGTTCAAGTTTGTTGGAAATGGGGGCTAATTACAGATTTATGGGGTATGAATAAAATTTCCCTTTTTTTTTTTTCTAAATGAAGAGTGATTTGGTTCGGTTCCATTTTGAGAGAACCGGTAAACTTTGATTCGGTTCCAAAATTCTCCAAAAACCGAACCAACCCGACCCGATCGAAGTCTTGTTCCCTCGAAATCCCCTTCTCTCCCACTTCATCACGACAGGGCGCGCCCGCCACACCCCTCTCTCTCGATTCAAGGGTATCAACACAAGGTTTTGATTGCGGCGGGAGATGGCCGAGGACGAAGAGGACTACGTCTTCTACGGCACGCCGATCGAGCGGGAAGAGGAGACCTCCTCTCGTAAGCGGAAGGCCATCGCAGAGGCCGGACAGCTGCGAAGCCTCCCTCCATGGAAGCAAGAGGTACTACCTCTTCTTCTTCTACCCTAATCACCCTATCCTGAATCTCATGCCTCTCATTACTAGATTCAATTCACCCTTCGATTCTTCAACCCCGCCCCCATGGAAATTCGAGTGGATTCCAATTTCGGCTAAATTCTGAAAAATTCGTCTTGAGCCCCATCATGGGTATCCTACAGATTGGTGAATTTTGTGGGAACTTGTGGGTTGCTACTGGATTTGTGTTTCCTGTTCATGGTCTTCCTTTTCGTGAAGCGGAAACCTCGCGCCGGAACACGCCTCCCATCCTATGAAGTCTTGCCTTTTTGTTAAATCAACTAGAACCTCACCCTAACATAGAATTGCAGAATTAACCAAATGAAAATGACTGGGTTAGAGCTGAAAATCTGTTATTTACTAATCACTCAATCGGAATTTCCATTTCTTTCGCTTTATTTTCTATTTTTTCGTGTTTTTTTTTTAATTTTTCTCTGCGATCGAGGACTCTAGGTTCTATTTTCTAGTACGTTTTTTGCCTTATTTTTAGGGTAAATTACACTTTACCCCCATGAAGTTTAGCTAAAAAACAAACCCCCCCTGTATTTTTTTTTGTTCCAAATCGTTCCCTAAAGTTTGAAATGTTAGCACAATATCCCCTTTTGTCAACTACTTGATTTCCTCGTTTGGTAATTTTTATCTGATCAAAACTGAATTGAAGGGGGCAAAATGTAGTTTTTACTATAGGGGGGTTAAGTGTTTTTGAGCTAAGCTTCAGGGGGGGCAAGTGTAATTTACCCTTATTTTTATTTGCATCTCTATCCCATTGTTACTTGAAAATACACTTGCGTTAAATTCATTGTTATTAGGTCAAGAGCCCTAGTAAGCCCTTACGGGCCTTTACCGACTGACTTGCATTGCCATCTTGGATTCTGAAATGAAATTGCATTGTTACGATGAATCTTTGCGTCTCTGTTGCGTGATCTTTCTGAAGCTTTTTTCCCCAAGTCACAAGGCATGCAAAAATGCTTCAGCATGATGCATCTAGTTTATGTTTACACTATAGAATCATATGTTTGCTTTGAGGGCCTCTTGTTTTATGTGATTGGAAATCACTTCATAGTGTTTTTGAGTTTGCATGGGATAACCTATCACAACAAAAGTTCATGTCTCGACTCTCGAATCCTTGCATTGTTCGATGTTATTGGTTTTCTAAGTATTCCTACTCTTGATATCGTAATTATGTCAAGTAACCAAGAGTCAGTACCAATATTGTGATTTTTTTAAATGCTACATGGGCCAGAAGTGGACTCTGTCCCTTCATTTGTGTTCCCTCCGTATGTGTTATCCACAACATTTTTCGATTATTTCTATTTATTCTGCCTGAGATACTTACTGGATATACTACATGCAATTCAGGTAAGAGACGAAGAAGGACGCAAAAGATTTCATGGTGCATTCACAGGAGGTTTTTCTGCCGGCTATTACAACACTGCTGGCTCGAAAGAGGGTGAGTATTATTGGACTTAAAGGATTTACAGGTTATTATACAACTTGTTACAATTTGATAAAATTCATGAAAAAAATATGTAGGATGGACCCCACAGACATTCACATCATCACGTAAAAGCAGAGCTGAAGTGACAAAGCAGAATATATATAACTTTCTGGATGATGAAGATATACAGGTATTTTGTGCTTTTTTGTCTTATATTTTTCTATGTATTTATTTGTATTGTCAACATGATAATAACTTCTACTAGTTGTCTGATTAGATGCCTTCTTTGAGCTTATCCGTTCACCGTGAATGGTTTATTATGCAATAAACCAAATTCTATTAGTTAAAAACTTACAAGGACCTTGTTTCTAATTTACCCTATACTATGTAATTCAAACCATAGGATATGGGCGGACATGCACTGGAAACATCTCTTCAGTTTGACACCTTTGGATTTACTACTGCAGAACTTGCTCGTAAACAAGCCGAGAAGGAACAAGAAAAGAGGTCATTCAACGTTCACATTGTGTATTTTTCTTGATTAATGATATTCATTTGAATTGTTGAATGCAAGAATAATTAGTCTTTTGTTCATAGCAGGCTCTATTACTGGTAAAAGTTTTGCCCCATCTGCTGCATAGCCTAACAGTTACTAGGTCTATATCTTATAGTTTCTCCCTGCCTTTTTAATTCCATGGGAAAAGCTAATTGTTTTAATTTATGGACATTAACTATCATCTGGGCATGTCAATGCATGTAATATATTTTGTTCTGGGCCTTCTGGCATGCATAAATCATCTTATCTTCTGTGTATTGCAGACCTTCAGCTATTCCTGGACCTGTTCCAGATGAAATAATTCTTCCTGCAGCAAACTCTATCGGTATATTTTTTAAACCACCAGTCTTTTGCCGTGGAATTATTTAATTTTTGATCACAAAATTGGTTTTTGGTCCTTTCCATAGGTGTCAAGTTATTGCTGAAAATGGGATGGCGTCATGGGCATGCAATTAGGGAGACACATGCTGATTCATTGTGTGGTATGCTTGTTTAGTTTTCTTTCTTGTTTTTACCTTTCAGATTTGTACTTTGTCTATTGGTCTCTATATGGCAAGGTTTTAAATGTCGTTTTCGGTGTCCATGTTGGTCTGCCAAAAAAAGCAAATTTTCCGTTTTTCGGTAATTTGTCGGTGGAAAAATTGTAAAATGGAAAGACAAATTTCGATGGAAATATTTCATTTTTCGGACAAATTTTGGTGTTTTTCAATGGGAATTTATCGTTCGGTCAGATTTTGATTTTGTTCGTTTGATATGAAAAAGATGAAATGTTTCAGCAATTGTCAGATTTCGGTTAAATGTCGGTCATTTCGGTCGACAAAATGTAATGTCGACATTTCTTGCTTTTTTTATGTCGGATCCTTCAAAAACCGACAAATGTCGGTGATTTCGGCCGACATTTGTCGACATTTGATTCCATGCTATATGGACATATTACATCATGTTATGCTTAGATGCAAGGATAACTAATTCTTAGTGTTGAACCTTTCCTGCACCTTGTTCCCACTCTTTGTGGTGTTTGAAACCTAAACCAACTTGAAGCTATAATTCCCTCCAAATCTTTTACTTTCTTTTAATTTTATTAATTTATCACGATGTTCATATATTGTAAAAAGTGCCAGTTCACTGTAAGCTGTACGCTAATATGCACTGTTGTAGTACTTTTATCACATTATATTGATTAATATTGGAGATCTTTTTAGGCATTTATCTTATAAGGAATGCACTTTGGACTATCTTAACTTCAAAAAAGCATATCTCTTTTGTAAGTTTATCTTAAGCTATGAAGCACGGGTACTCCGAACAGATACCGTACCAGTACCGGGTACTTACCGGCATGGAACAAAAAATCGATATATTTCGCGAAATATCGCGAAATATATCGGAAAAATGAAACCCCGATACGAAATATGACCTGCAATCTCGAGCATAATTGAAAATATCAAAATATCGAGCAATTTCGCGAAATATCGCGATATTTCCACGAAATATTTCCATCACCACGAAATATCGCGATATTTCCACGAAATATTTCCATCTCCACGAAATATCGCGATATTTTATCGAAATTTCGCGAAAATTTTGAAAAATTTCGCGAAATTTATCCGAAATTCTGTGACTGACTGGTTATAAAAGGGGACTGGGGGGCCTGGTTCTCAGCAGCTTATTTACATATAATAACTTAAAGTAAATGGAGAAAATAAAAATTAAGTAAAACGACATTTACTTAAATGTTATTATATGTAAATAAGCAAATACCCCCCCATTTGATTTCAATAAAAATATCAAAAAAATCAAAAAACAAAGGAATCAAAAAGTAAACTTTCAATTTTAGTAGAAGAAAACAGTTTTTATGGATTTTTATAAAATCTACATGGTGAGAAAAGTGATTAAATCAACTCCTTTTTAGCTCAAAAAATTCCACAAGATGTAGAAGTACGAGTATATCTAGAAAACCATGGTCCGTCTTAGGAAATTTTGAATGTATAAAAACTTTTCTATATAAAAACTCGTTTTTTCAGACTTAGTAAAAAAACAGTGTTTCACATTTCAGCATAATTTTTACACAATTTCAAATTTGCATAACTTTCTTGTTTTAAGTCCGCTTTCAAAATCGTTTGAAACATTATTTTAACAATCAACTAATCTTTATTTCCTAAATATTTTTATCCAAAAAAAGGATTAAAAAATATTTGAAAAATATATATCAAAACCGAACTAAATAAGATTGCACAACACTCACAGACTTAATACATTGAATACATATTATGTGAAGCTCTACACCCCTTGATAGGGTACACATATTATGTGAGTGTTCCAAAGTGTGTATCTATACTTGGTTTATGACTATCCGAAGTTTCATTAAAAAATTCCATCAAAAAATCAATATTTCCACCATTTCTACAAAATTGCAATATTTCCACACTGTCGAAATATTTCCACGAAATATTTCCATATCCAGAAGGTCGAAATTTCCACCGAAATGGAGATTTCGAGCCTTGCTTACCGGGTATGGGTACGGGTATGGGTACGGCATAATCCGTACCCGGTACGGCAAACAGTCTTCGGTACGGCTCCGGTACGGCAGACTGTCTTCGGTACGGCTCTGGTACGGCAGACAGTCTTTGGAGGGTGTTGATTTACTTGAAATTGCAAATCTATCACTTGATTAGCCCGACTTGGAGGTCGTGCTATTCGGAGATGATGATGAGAATGAACTTTGCTATGCATTTTGTTTTGTATTGCTACTTTGCTTGGTTTGGTTCTAATGTAATGGACCGTATCGTCATATAGCTCATGCTTAAAAATTACTATACATGAGATTACAATGTATTTCTTGCATGAATGCATTACCATATCGTCGTATGACTCGCATCGAATAATCTTGTTTTTATGGTTTTGGAACTTTGAAGCTAGAGCTTTAATGATGAAGAAATTATGGTTGCATTTGGATCTGATTCATATCTATAACGATATTATACTAAAAGTATATATATATATATATATATATATATATATATATATATATATATATATATATATATATATATATATATATATATATATATATATACACACACACCTCGCAGTACCCGTGCCCTAGTTTTTAAGATTTTGCCGTATCGTACCCATACACGTACCCGTACCAGTACCCGTGCTTCATAGATCTTAAGTAGAATGCTTTTGGAGCAATTTGACACAATTCAACGACAAGTGTTTGGATTACACGCTATCAAAAAGATTATTAAGAAGAGAAAGGAAGTCAACCATTCGATATCCTTTCACTTTTCTCGACATCCAGACCATCAGGTCCATCACCACCATTGTCGTTTTTTTAACTTTTTCTGTTGCAATTATCTCCTCTATAATCCTTCCTCTCTTTTATAATATTGTGATTTTTCTCTCTCATCCCAGTTCTTTTTTCTAGGTAATCATCCTCTTCATATTCTTCTTCCTATCATTTCATTTTTTGTGTGTAAATTACACTTTAACAATCCCTTCCCCCCTACAAAAAAAAAACGATTATGGTTGGAATAAAGTTACGACTCTCAATTGAAAAATGCATCAAATTACCCTTTCTTTCAAGTATGATTGTGATACTTAACCCCACTGTTAGTTCGCCATTACTGAAAATAATGGAAATGGTCATGTGAGCCGCACATGACTAGTTTACTATGTTAAACTTCTGGTTTAGCTTCCTTACCTATAGAAAAGTGTGGAGACCCAAAGCAATGGTCCTCTCTCTCCTCCTTCTTGTAAGCTCTATTTTGGTGGGATATCAAGCTTTCGTGTCTTTTCTTTGATTTTATATATGACAAGTAAAGCGACAATTTTCATAATTATGGAGCAAATTGAGCAGCATTCAGATGGACTAATAGATAATAGTCGTGAAAGCTGTGATCTGAAAATTTCTGAGAGCTTGTTATTCTAAACGCTTCATTGTGAGGATTTTTCTACTTATTGTTGACTTCACCAATTTTTTTTTTATCTTTTTCTTTGCCAATTTTGGTCATAAGACTGGATGACAAAAGTGGAGGGTGTTGTTAGGCAGGTAGTTAGTCCTAAAAGTAGAACTATGAAGTGATTTAATTCATAAGACGGGTTAAGCTTGTTGTTATGCTGTGATTAAAGTGGCTAACGTAGATACATTTGTTTTGTCTGCTATAGATCTCTGTGCAAAATGTGCTCTTTTATATTAGTTGGTTTCTAAGTTTCTTCTTAAGAAAAGTTTGTTGGATTTTTGATGTTTTGTTGTAATAGGTGTTTGATTTTGACCATACATTTGACCTTTATTGCTTATTCCTTATATATTAGTTTCACATAGAGAAGCTAGAAAAGCTTTCCTTGCATTTTCTGGAAATGAGGGAGGATCTAACCTTTCTCAAGTTGAATCCACTGGGCCTGATGTCGAAGATTTTACTGAAAGATGCAATGATGGCTTATATTCTTCTCAAAGCACCTCTGTGAGTAGCTCAACACATATACCATATTTCACATCTTCTAGTTTGTTCTTTTTGATGATCTTCAAGTAATGATGCATTTTGAGTTTATCTGTAACACGGCTTATAATGTTTACAATTTGCATACTTGTAAATATTAACACTGTTAAATATTTGTTTGGCAATCATGACATGCTCTTCTTAAGGTTTTGGGTCTACTCCTAGGGTTCAAACATGACCAATTAGTTATCTGACTAACTGAGCGTGTAACCATAATTGGTTTTTGTAGACCCTTATTGTGGGGTGCATCGTCACTTGATCTAACTATTTCTATTAAACTCATAACACATTATACTATTACTTAATAAATTTGAACTTGGAAGATGAAATAAAACATGTAGCGCACAATGCACACATGCTTATGACATAGATATATAAAGATGATCGAAGCTCGAATTGGTGAGGGCACCGGTCAGACCGACCGATCAATTATTATTATTATTATTTTATTTTGAACAATTTAATATAATACTTTGATAGTTCTATTTTTAAAAAATAGGAAAATTTAGGAAAATTTGGAAAAAAACCCAATAGAATTGATGTTAGGAACATAATAAAAGGTCTAACTATTGAATTAAGAACTAACATCTATCAAGTATTAAGTAACAATTGAGTTAACTCTATTAAAAATTTAAGATAAACTAAATTAACTAACAACTAAGCATAAAAGTACTTTTCACTTTTCATAAGCATAATAAAAGGAACTAATCAAGTAACTAAAAATAACAAATAAATGAAATACTAATTAACTATGTATGATCTTGTAGTATATGAACTTATAAAGTATTCATTACATCAACTCATAATACTCATCAAATGATCAAATCATCAAAGTATTAAAGAACAAATTAACAAGCAGTGTTTTGAAAACCGGACCAGACCGGACGGTTCAACGGTTTGAACCGGAACATGTTTCGGTTCGGTCTTTGAATAAACCGGTTTGTATGTTAACCCAGGAATCAAACCTTCCCATTGAAGAATTTAGTAGATATCTATATAAAAAAACATATGTTTATGTGTTTCAAACGGTTGAACCACCGGTTTGAATCGATTTGGACCGAACCGGATGCCTTTTCGGTTCGCCTTCCGGTCCGGTTTTGAAAACACTGTTAACAAGATTAAAATATTAAATATTCGTCTTCATCATTGTCCTCTTCATCTTCTTCATCCTCTTCTGATACTCACATATTAACAACACCTTGATCATTGTCTCGAAGTTCTACAATAATAACAAATACGTATTTAAAAAGCACCATTTGCTAATTGCTAGAAGACTATACTAATATTCTAAAACCATCTTACTTCTATAGTTTGATCCTTCTCCATCCAACTATCCAACTGTTCATCCATTCCCTATAGTAGTGTCTCCTCTTCCTCGACAACCCATTCTTTTAATATATCAAATGTGACTAGGTCGAGGGAGTCAGCACTTAAGGGAGAGTTCTAATATACCATCAATGATTTACAAAGTGTAACATCAATAATAAATTAGTAACATTAAAGATAAACTCTAATATCCAATTATTAAGTTATGTACCTCTACTTCAAATTCAAGTTGTATTGCACATAGACCAATTCATTAACCCTTTTATACTCCAACCTATTTTGTGCATCAGTGTGAACACTTGAAAAGACACTAGTTTCTCTCGCATCCATTGGAACTACATGTTTAGCTTAGCATACGTATAACAAACTTCTGTAATCCTAGAGTTCCATCGGCAAACCTATCCTACCATTCAGGTGAAAAATTTAAATAACACAACAATTCTTTATGTTAGATTAATCATTGCATCAATTAACTAATTTGAAATCACATAGGTAAAGAAATGTCCTGCCTGGGAGGACTTCTGCACGAGTGTTTATAGCATATGGTCTACCAAACTCGCGAGTGGCATTCTCGTACATACTCACTTGCTTCCCAATTAAGACTTGTGCTCTATTGTCGGGAAAATGCATTTCAATCAATGAGTGCAAGCTTTTTCTAAGTTCAATTTGGTTGGAGATTTTTTCTTTGTCATAAAAAAATTAAGGGTTCACGTGATAAGCAGATAAGCAGCTGCATGTATGGGGCGATGAAGTTGGGAATCCCATCTATTGTCTATGATATCCCAATATTGTTGATACCGACATGCTCTAAATTGTTGATACTGACATGCTTCCCAATTAGTACCGGCTTTAAATAAATGCTGCATCAATTTCATGATTCATCCTCAATTTTCTCTGAGAAAAACTATCCAAAATTAATCGTAAATCCACACACCGCCAACCTGATGAACCCTATCCATCCAGCTTTACATCAGTATGTAAATTATACACCAGATACCCTTGGGGTGTCAAGGCATCCTCTGTACGTTCAACATTTATGTTACCTTAACAAGTTCCCGCTTTGAGAAAAACACAATCATGAGTATGACAACCTGGTTACATGGTTCCTTGTTGTATCACTGCATACCTCATCGGCTCATCCTATCTAGGATAACAAATTTCATGATGTCGTGTTTATTGGGAAACAATTAGTAGTGCAGGTTAATTAATTTTTTTTTGCTTTTTTGGATCTTTTTTTGTGTTTGTGGTGTAGGACAACCCGTTGTCCAACACAATTGCTCGTCTTGTTGTCGTGGAGATGTGGGAAGGTTGGAGGAGGGACCTGGAGGGTCATCAATGACGATTGTCATGGGGATACAGGAGCACGTAACGAAGATCTTGGCCGAAGCCCGAGGTTTCTCACCTCAAATTGACGGAGATTGTGGCCGGAGCTCAATGTGTCTCTCCCTCACGGATCCTCTCACGAGAACTCGGAACAAGCAAAAAGTGTCATTTTTTATTCATAATTCATTAACTCATTAAATAGGGGGCCACAAGGTCTTTAAATAACGAAAATGAAAGGATAAATATGGGATACATGAGCACGTAACAGAGATCTTGGCCGAAGCTCGAGGTCTCTAACCTCAAGCTGATGGAGATTGTGGCCAGTGCCCAGTGTCTCTCCCTCAAGGATCCTCGCACGAGAACTCACATGAGTCACATCAAGCAAAAAATGTCATTTTTTTAAATTTATAATTCATTAACTCATTACAATAGGGGTCATAAGGTCTTTAAATAACAAAAATGAAAGGATAAATATGGCATCTACTTTAAACCACCTAATCTCACCTACTTAACTTCTAACCCATCATATCCCTATCTTTAAAACTACCCATAAATATCCATCCGAATTTAAAAAATAAATAAAGACAATTCCTAATTAAATGCTTGGAATATTCCTGAGAATAACTTTTGGTGCACCGGGATGCATGCAACGGTAGGACGGTCCATCGGTGTGCCGAAATGCGTGGGCTGCTAATTAGGGGTGGATATGGTCGGGTTGGTTGGATTTGGAGGTCTGACCATATTTGGATCAAGTTACATAACCTTTGCCCGAATTGCCTGAGGAACTCGTAGAGGTTTTGCCCATGTTTGGACCATGGAAGTTCATCGGGTTCCTCGGATTGCCATTGCTCAGGTTCGTCCGGACCATTCAATAAACATTAAAGAGACCTTCGATCTAAAATTTACACTGTCCGATATAGAGCTTCCCCTCAATGGAGCCAAAAAAGTTTCGTTGCAGACCGTGCAGTGAAGAATAGTACAAGTTTAACCTGATTGTAGAGAACATGTGCATTCCTCTCTTTCTCTATCTATCAATCTCTCTCTCTCTCTCTCTCTCTCTCTCTCTCTCTCTATATATATATATATATATATATATATATATATATAGGATAACGATCCAGTGAGATAACTCTTCTATGAGATAACTTTGAGAAACCTATCTAGAGGTTTTAGAATTTGATGAAAATTGGTGAGCATGCTCTTTATGGCAAGTTGATCATCCTCACAAAAAATCATCAAATTCTAAAACCTCTAGAGGCATCAAATACACAAATACAAATTATTGGTTTTAATGGACGGTCGATAAATCTTCTAACATTTGATGCCCTTGGAGGTTTTAGAATTTGATGATTTTTTGTGAGGATGATCAACTTGCCATAGAGAGCATGCCCACCAATTTTCATCAAATTCTAAAACCTCTAGATAGGTTTCTCAAAGTTATCTCATATAGAGAGCATGTCCACCAATTTTCATCAAATTCTAAAACCTCTAGATAGGTTTCTCAAAGTTATCTCATATATCTCATATCTCACTTGATCGCTACCCTATATATATATATATATATATATATATATATATATATATATATATATATATATATATATATATATATATATATATATATATATATATATATATATATATATATATATACACACATATATAGGGCAGGGACGCTACCTCTCAAAGCAGCGTTTTTGCTGCTTTGACAACCCGCCACGGCCACGCCATATGTGATCTCCGGCCAGAATCAACATCAATAACCTCTGATCACCTCCACCAGTAATCTCCGCTAACACCACCTGTCGGTGTTCACCGATAGAGGACTCAGGTAACTACTTGTGAGCCGTCCATTCATCATCTCATCTTATCCGGCGACATCTGACGACATCCGCAGTCGGTGACCACCTCCGGTGACTTCGAGCACCTCCCGATTGTGAGTTTGGATGGCCTTTGTCGTTGTTCATGGCTTTGATAGCCACCGACAACCTGTCAAAGCAGCTTAAAACGCTGCTTTCGAAGGGATATTCTTACTCATGGTCTCTTACTCATATGGTTACCTATGATCCGGGCCGTCCATTAGATCCCGACGTACGGTTTGGATTAGATGGGGAGTTAAAGCAATGGTGTCCGCATTAAATGCCCGTATTAAAAGCCCGCATTTAATGCGGACACCATTGCTTTAACTCTCCATCTAATCTGAACCGTACGTCGGGATCTAATGGACGGCTCGGATCATAGGTAACTATATGAGTAAGAGGCCATGAGTAAGAGTATCCCTCCCCATATATATATATATATATATATATATATATATATATATATATATATATATATATATATTTGACATGCTGTTTTGACATGTCTTCAAATAAATCTATATGGAGGTTTCAAAATTCACTTAATTTTTTTGAGGATGCTCACCTTGTCATATTCAACCGATTCTGAAATCTCTAGATGTGTCAAATGTGCTGAGGTTTATCGACCGTCCGTTTTAACCGTTGATTTGAAAAGCACATTTGACGCACCTAGAGGTTTCAGAATCAGTTGATTTTTTGTGGATATGTCATCTATGACAAGGTAAGCGTCTTCACAAAAAAAAATCAACGAATTCTGAAACCTCCATATAGGTTTACTTGACAACATGTCAAAAGAACATGTAAAAATTACATGTCCACCGATCTCGACCCTATATATATATATATATATATATATATATATATATATATATATATATATATATATATATATATATATATATATATATATATATATATATATATATATATATATATATATAGGGTACGAATACTCTTACTTATGGAATGGTTACTTATGCAATTACATACCGCCTTTTACCTCCCCTAGAGGTTTCAGAATTTGATGAAACTTTGTGGACACGCTATATATGGCAAGTTGATCATCCTCACCAAAAATCATCAAATTCTATAACCTCTAGGGGCATCAAATGTTAGAAACTTTATCGACCGTTCATTTTAACCATTAATTTCAATAACATATTTGATGCTCCTAGAGGTTATAGAATTTGATGATTTTTGGTGAGGATGATCAACTTACCATAGATAGCATCCCTACCAGGTTTCATCAAATTTTGAAACCTCTAGGGTAGTTAAAAGGCTGTGTGTAATTCCATAAGTAAGAGTATCCTTCCCCATATATATATATATATATATATATATATATATATATATATATATATATATATATATATATATATATATATGTATATTGGGTTCTTCGGGTTGCTCGTGTTGGTCATATAACTGACCATATTTGTCCAAATTCGAATTCGGGCAAAAATTTTTTGCCCATGCCCGTCCAAATTCCCAAATATTGTTGCCCATGATTGTCTAAATTTAAAATTTGGTCGGGTTGCTCGGGTTCGTCCGGACCAATTCCCAGCCCTACGGCTAATATGTTCCCACATCAGTTTGCTTGTCATATAAGGTATCCTTTCTTTTATTATGTTCGCCTATGGAGAAGTCTTGCTTGAGTTATCAAATTGTTAATCCTTGTCTAACACAGCACAGTCCTTTCTTGATACAGATGATAGTTTCCATTTTTCTTGTGGACATCTGAAGGAAATATCTCACTCATTTATCCCTTATTTTAGGTGTTTGTTCTCCATCCAAAGAAGGACTTACATGGCTTGGGTTATGATCCATTTAAGCATGCTCCTGAATTTAGAGGTAATTAAACCTCCCAATTTGATGCTATGTTCTTGCGCCACATCTTGTTGAGAGGTACATGGCCTTGACACATTTGCCTTTCTTTTTCAGATAGGAAAAGATTTCATGAATCAACGAATAAAGACCAGGGTAGTAAAGGTGTTGCCTCAATGAGGAGAAACCTTTTGGCTTCCAACTGTAAGATTGCTATGTCCCCCATTTTTTGAAAATTGTATTGTCATTCTGAAGTTCTCAACAGCATTCTTCTAGTGTTGTGCTTGTTATATTATACTCTTCAGAAAATCGTTGCCTTCTTTCGTTTGAATATGGATTATTTAATGAATCATCAGCAGGAAAGTATGCCCCAGGATTTGGAATTGGAGCGCTTGAGGAACTTGATGTTGAAGATGAGGATATTTATGCATCTGGTGAGTTTTGACATGGCCTGAATCTTCATCATTCTTCTTTATGCAATAATTAATATTTATCGACTGATATTTTGACCCGCAATTTTTCTCTTGGAAATGTTTGTTTCTGTTTTATTTTGACATTGATATTCACTGGTTATGCTTCAATCATAGTGAAAGTATTTTTGTGGAAATCACCCTACACACCAGATTTCCTAAAAGGAGAACAAACTAAAGTTGGCTGCACATGAATGTGATGGTAATTGGTAGCCGTATTATAAATTTTTTTGATGTGTCATGAGCAGGGTGAACTTGATTGGGATTTTTTTTTGGGGTTGGGGGTGAGGTTGACCCTACCAAAATTAACCCCTCACCCCCCAAAAAAACAAGAAGAAATAAGAAAAAAAAAGCACATCCACGCCTCACACACACACGGACTCATTCACTCGCACACAAAACAAACACCACCTCCATAACCTTCTAACTTTACTGTACCTGGATCCACCATTGGTCATGAGTATGACCAGTGTTTTCAGAGGCGGGGGTGTAAGACGGGGCGTTTTGCTTGCTGTGGGGCTGGGTGTGGGGCGTAAGCCCCATGAATTTTTATTTTTTTAATTTTAAAAAAATATATATAAATAAAAAATATTATATAAAAGAGTGAAAATAGATTAAAAACAAACGAAATAAAAAATACTATGAGCAAAGTTAGCAAACAAAGCATTTAAGCCTACAAACATGGTTGATTAATCACAAATATATAAAAAATGATAATAAATATGAACTTGTCATTGTCTTTCAATATCATTTAAGATCTAATTATAAGTTTCTAACCAAAATTCAAACTATCAATATTTATATTCCATAGATTCTACCATTCCATACATGATATAGAACCAATTTAAAATAACTTTAGTTCCCAAAATATCATAATCGTCATCCAAGAGAGTAAGACGCATATAAAAGATCACACGATAGCAATCAAATCATTTTTTTTCAACCATGCTGATAAACTCCAGTGGAGCGTAAGCCCAGACCATTGGGGCATAAAAGGCGTGCCCGAGCGTTCGGAGCGTACGCCTCAGTGGTTCGTGCGTAAGCCCCGGGCGTACCCTGGGACGAGTTTTTTAAAACACTGAGTATGACATGTATAATAATGTAATGCAAAATATTGCATACTGTTATCAAACTCATCATTATTCAAGAGCAAGGTTAAATTTCTCTAGGTTTATGCAAATTGTATGCTAGAAACACCATAGTATAGTAATATCCGTATCCAAATATTAGTTTTTTTAGAAGAATCTTCTCTTTTTCATATATTTAGTGCATCAACTCATGTCACCTTATACCCGTGCTGAAAATGTTAAATCCTTTAGTGGGGACAATGGTGGGGACACTTGTTCGACTCGGCCCACCCTGACACGTGTCTACACCCGTAGGAGGAGGAGGACAGCCCACGCTAGGGCCTTTGGCTTGGAGACAGCTGGACCACTGAACCTGCATCATTCGGGCCTCACTTTGCTATTTATTATGTCATTTTCGTGCTCATTATTGGGCCCATTTTCTGTTTGGCATGTAAGCCCATTTATGAGGGCATTTAGGACTTTTATTTCCCCATTAGGGTTAGGGTATTGATGGAGGCTATTTATATGGCTTGATCCCTCATTAGATGGCAGCTTTTGATGAATAAAAAAATTTCTGCAATGACGGCTATGGCTGCCATGGCTCCAAGGAGCGTTCGTGAGAGGTGAGGGACCTCGGATCCAAGGATCGGAATCCCCGTTACAAATCCCTATCCCCTTCCCCTCTCCTCATCTCCTCTCATCTCCCCTCTCTCCTCATCCCACTCTTATTCCCCTCACCCGATCTCCCTCGTCCCCATTGGGAATCGCAGCCAAGAGGATCCCCTCTTCCCCGGCTCCCACGACTTGCAGCTGCCCCGGCCACCCAACTTGGCCGCAGCTGGGTGTGAGTTGAAGAAAAACTAAGGGATTTAGGGTTTGGTCGCCTAACTACACCGATTAGGGTTTCTCACAGGGCTTCTACTCTCTCATAAATGAAGAAGAAAAGAAGAGAGAAACAAGAGGTGTTTTAAAACTGGATTTTTGTGAAAATATTTTTATTTTAAAAGAAAGTAGAGAGATAAAATTTCTGTCGACAGAGATATAATTAAGCTCGACTTTCAAAAGGCTATCCTCTCAGTATGAGCGGCATATCCGCACCACCACATACTGACAGAGGTCCCTCTAAAGGAGCACGAGGCTCAAGCCTCAGATGGCGAGCTAGGAATCTCACCCACTCCCTGACACTCAGTACACTGGTTTATAGGTCCTATCTACAGGGCTAGTCAATTAGGTCAATTATTTTTCTTGTATTTCCATTGTGATCTACCTAGGCTTGGGGCCTTGAGGAGAGGCCTACCCAAAAGAATTCAGCTGGATCATTGTCAAGTAACAAAACGTTAAAAGAGACTAAATGATTCTTATACTAATACCAACGATTACATAGCCCGAAATAAAAAGACCGCGATACGACAAAATGAAAACATAACACTATTGCAATCCTAACTCCGCCTCGAGCCTCCCACTGCTACTCCTGAACCTCCGTACCTGCATGAGAGTCTACTCGTGGGAAAGAGTAGCCCCCAATGAGAAATTGGGAGATTAGCCAAATTAATGGCTAGTGACATCCTAGTAGCCTTTAATACTATGAGACAACCGAGCTAATTGAATTAAATTTAGCAGTCATAATATTAATATTTACAGAAGAACACCCTAATCCTACCAGCAGTCTATTTCTCATGCAATACCTACTGTCACTAGATTATCTAACATAAGTTCATTCAATGTTCTATAGTATAAATGAACTATTTAAACAAAAAGATTATTTAAATGTCACTAGATTATCATGCTCTACAATTTCATAATCCACATTAAGATTCCATAGTTGTTAATAAGTAATTATATAAAATATCTATCCTAATGTGAACCCCGGATATTTTGTTCATCCTGCCCCCGGTCGGGCATTACTATATGGCCTTTTATTTCAATGTAGAGGGCCAACTCTCTCACTGCGCTTATTCCGACACCATGCGCAAAGTCATCCATATGATCATAAGGGGTTTCCCGTCTTTCACGGTGGAGCTCTATCGCCCAACTTGCTTTCTTTAGGGTCTCCAACTACACCGGGACAGGAATTGCTAGGCTAATCCCTACTCGAGGGCACCACCTATTGGCTTTACCACAATCCTTGCCCGTGACCCCTTAGCCTACTGATCTTCAGCTGTGCGCGCAGGGTGGTTCACGGCCCTTGCGCGCACGGGTCCTAATCTTCTCAATTTCACCTATTTTAACAAAGTATTAAATGCTCCAACAGTAAATAATTATTTCTACACATATCCTGAGACAATTAAAGAAAAATGCATACGGTGATTAATAATTTGCAACATTTTAACCCGGGTCCTGCACTGCTCTCGCAACCCATAACAGCACTACAGCTAAAGGTCACATCGCTCTTAAAGCGATTCGACCTACACTCCCCCAAAACCAGTGTATTAGGGTTGCCACTCCTTTTAGTAGGGTGGGTCCCGATAATCATTATTTATTCAAATTATATTTTAATTTAAGAGAATACCTAATTACGGTGTCCATGCAATAATTATGATTATTTTATTAATATTTTAAAGTATGATTATTTTATTCATATTTTAAAGCATACTTATTTTAATAATATATTTTAAAGCATGCTTATTTTAATAATATTTTAAAGCATGCGTCGTCGGACTCGCGACTTCGCATGCACGAAGGGGTCCACGTGACCACATGCGGCGATGTCCGGCGGGACCCGCATGCAGTACCATGGACACCCACTCTAGTTCTTATTTCCCACTATCAAAGACCACGGGAAGGGGAGTAGATGTCACCTGGTTGATGAATACGGACTTCTGCTAGCAACCTCCGCTTCGTCTCCGAGTGGGCCAGCACAGTCGCGAACTGCCAAACACATGCACTCAGTGGGCCTATGGTCAATGTTTTGCTACCGAGTAATATAGGTTTAGGCCCGAGTTGGCCGAGTCGAGAATTTTAGGTATCAACGGACGCCGGCTTACCGGCACGTAAAACGATGCTACAGTCTCGGTTAGTCGGCATTGCCGATGCGAAGAATCGTACTACGGCTCAACTATACTACTATGCCTAAACGGTCGCATCCGCGTCGGCGCTGCTACTAGCGTGACCTCATGCCCCAAAGAGCCTTCGGCATTACGACTATGGTGTGGATAGTCGGGCCTGGTCCCATCAAGGTAAGTTAGTTGCGACCAAGCACCACAACTATACTACTATGCCTAAACGGTCGCATCCGCGTCGGCGCTGCTACTAGCGTGACCTCATGCCCCAAAGAGCCTTCGGCATCACGACTATGGTGTGGATAGTCGGGCCTGGTCCCATCAAGGTAAGTTAGTTGCGACCAAGCACCACAAGTGTCACTGAATGCAAAAAAAATCACTGGGAAAGAATCGAGCCTCGATGTCAGGCACGACTGCCTGACCGAGGGTTGTCGACACCAAATCCGACAAGTAAGGTAGGGGGGGTCAACCTTAGGTAATAACATCGGAGGTCGAGATGCGGTTCAACCTTCACCCGAGTCAACCTCAGCTCAAATGTTAATAAAATTTGGTTTGCGCCACGATAAACTTATAGAGCCTTACTAAGCCTATGCTTAGATTAGCAAAAAGACTCATACCTTGCTCGGTCGAATTCCGATGTGTGACGGCCGGAACAATTTCCGACACTATGCAATATCTAATAGTAGGGCCCGCAATTTAAGAGGTGCTGCTCACTTTAGTTGGGGCCAGCGGGGTCACCCTTCAAATTGGGGCCACTCAATTAAAGTGGAGACATAACTGAGATTTAAGTATCTAAATATTAGTCATTTACCTAAATGCCCAAGATGCATTTCAAATTTATAATTTCATGCACACTCATTTCATCACTTAACACTAGCTCGGGGGAAAGTTTGCTCCGCTCTCGCGCCGCGTGTGGAGGTTGGCCGACCATCCCATCGACGACGATCCAAAGAGGGTGCTAGGGTGAGCGGCCCAAAACCCTCCGTGTGTGCCGGGGCGATCTAGCCGGCGGGGTTCAGAAAATGGCCCGGAGTTGATTACGACAAAAAAAAATAACACGTGCATATTGCACTGAAAGTGGAAAACAAGGACTGGGTGTCGAAAGCCGTGAGTTAGGGTTGGAATCGACACTAGTTGCGTTACCAGAAATGCTCGATTGAGCTTCCGAATTTGTGGCCAAGGAAGGATACTCCATCGGTTATTTCTTTTAAGAAATCCCTTTTGAGTCCCCTTATTCGGAAAATAACATATTGGGTCGGTTTTTGACACTTAAGGTGGGGACAACCCATTACAATTATATGTAAAACATTATAAGCACAGTCCATTCAAATTTTTATAATTAATGAAAATACCATGGAACAAATCCGAAATGACGGATTTGTCCCCGTCTGCTAAAACCGACTAAACAAGTCGAGGGGGCCATGCCTGTGATCGACGGTCGGAGCTCGGCCGGCCTCCACTGTATCACCCATGCGTAAAGGGCGCGGAGGAGAGCCACCGAGACGCGAGCTAGGGAGGTCTGGTTTCGAGCAGGCAGACTCCGGGGTCCGTTTTGAGCTTTGATCGTGGCGTCGCCGGCGGAGTCACCGGAGGACGGGGCACGGTTCGGGTCGGCCTCAACTACGGCCTAGGTTGGCGGGGGAGCCTCGAGGTTCGACGAGGATTTCAGGCCCGGCCCGGAAAGGCCGGGTGTTTACATAAACGGAAAGAGGAGTGTGTGTGTAGGGGCTTGCCTTGACGTGGAGAAGAGGTCGGGCCGGTTGGGCATCCGGACTTCGGGGTGGAGGAAGAGGTCGCCGGAGCTCGGGGAGATCGCCGGTTGTCGGGCCGGGTGGCGACACAAGAGAGGGAGGCCGAAGGGGGCCTCTCACCTGGGCGGCGACGGCCGTCGGGCGGCGCCGGCAGAAACTGAGAGAGGGAGGGGGAGTGAGAGAGATCAGAGAGGAAAGAGAGAGATCGGGGAGAGGGGGATAAGAGATCGGAGAGGGGGTGAGGGGGATGCAGAGGAGAGAGGTCAGAGAGGCAAGAGAGAGATAGAGAGATCGGGGGAGAGAGAGAGAGAGGGCCGGATCTGGTTTTGTAGGCTGAAAGAGGGCGGCGGGTATGGGCTGATAGGGGCGGCGGGTAGGGTAGGGGGTGCGGTAGGGTAGGGCGGCGCGGCAGCTGGTAGGGGCGGCGGCGGCAGGTAGGGGCGGCACGGCAGCTGGTAGGGGCGGCTGATAATGGGGGAGAAGAGAGGAAGAGAGAGAGAGAGAGAAGAGAGAGAGAGGGGAAGGGGGGATGGGGTCACGGGTTGGCTGGGGTCGGGTTGGGGATGGGTAGTGGGTTTTAGTTTTAGGTTTTAATTTAATTTAGTTTTTTTTTTGTTTCAAAACCTAGTCATTACATTTTCATTGGCTTTCTCTGCGTGTGGTTTGGACACGTATTCTAAAAGTATGAGTCAAACTCAGATGTTATGCTGGGGATGTTTGCATCCACTTAAATCATGCAACTAGAACATGAACACTTAAGTGGGTCATTAGATATATGTTTAGTTGGATTGATAAGGAGCATTGTATGAGTACTTCACAAAGGATCAAGATCATGTTGGTTAGCTATAAAGTGCCCTAATTTCTCTACATTTAAGTGGAGGTTGTCCTTCCTCATGTTTGTTTGCACCACTAAATCCACTCTCTCTCTCTCTCTCTCTCTCTCTCTCTTGGTTTTAGCATGATTACACGCTAAAACATAGGTCTTGGCCCTCCTTTCGGTTTCCCTCTCCCTTGTCTCTTGAATTCTGACCCATCATCACATCTCTCTCTTTCTCTTATTTTTAGCGTGATTAGCATGCTAAAACATAGATCATACTTCTTCTCAGTTTCCCTCTCCCATGTCGTCTAATTTCTGATCCATCATCACATCTCTCTTCCCTAACTCTGCTTCACATCCCCTCCTCTCTTTTACTATAACCATGGCCATTTCCCTAACCATGACGCCCTGTCCTATTTCTTTGGGGTCACCTCTATGAATCTCTTCGCCAGTTGTTCCTATTAAGTGCTATTTATATTGTCACTGCAAGGTTTTTGTATCTTTTCTAATAACTGCTTTAAATGTTATTTTAGGTCTTCCGACTCTTCCCCTCCTTTTTCTTGATGCCTCCACAACAATTTGAGGCCTTCTCCTTACCTGTGCCTTCTCTGATCTCAAATTGTAGAAACCCATTCCATCTTAAAATACTCTCCATCATTTTGTCCTAAATTGGTGGAGTTCTTACACTTCTTTAACTATACTCATTACTCACTCTATCCCTCTTTATGCTGCACATCCACCTCAACATCCTCATCTCTGTCACGCTCATATTTTAAGCTATATTTTTTTATGATTTCTATCAATCTTACATTAACCCTTACATTTATTATCCAGGCTTGGACCCACATTGGAGGTTTAAATATGAAATTTGCAGCGAGTGTGGACAAAGACATGATCTTTAGATTTGAGTATGCCGAATAGCCTTAGTGATAGAGAACCCAACCCCTCTTTAAATGAAATGAAGATTATGGAAATATTGAAGCTCGAAGTTTTAGTTTTCACTAGGGTGCTCCAATGTATATTCTTCGTCTCTTCTTCATCCTTGATTTCTTCGTGATGCACATCTTCGTATATGAGCTTTGTTATCTATGATTTTTTCGATTTCATCTCGCTTCTATCCCTCTATGTTTTATGTTTATTGTGCTGGAAATTCATGTCTTTTTACAAAATTTAGTTGTTTCCCATTGTTAAATAAATACTTGGTGAATGGGATTGGTATTGATTCCATCATTGATGGTCCAATGAGAAGGATCAATCAATAAACCGTAATAGAAAAAAATGGACAAGCAAAAGGGTCAAAATATTCAACTGGGTTACTAAAATTTTGTTAGTAAATATTCAGTATAATTGTCGAAATAAGCCAATAATTGTTATCTTTAGATATTCTGCCCTCTTTTATAAATAGACAACCCACACAACTAGAATAGGATTCAAACCCTGTTACCCTACCGAAAAAGGCTAAGTTGAATGGAAATATGTCTCTTACCTGAAATTTGGAGCTTTTCTGTATTGCTCTATATTTATTTCCTAAATTTCTAGACCTTTTTCATTGCAGTTTTGGGCCTCTTTCTTAGAACATAAGGAATAGGAGAAAGGAGTCCATAATGGACTTAATATTACCGAATTAATACTTCTAGAGACATCTCATGAGAGAGAGAAACGCCTCCCCTCTCACTCACGGTTTAGGGGCCCTGAACTCCTTTCCCATATGAGAGGAGTTTGATATCCTTAAACCTGTCCAATAGATCTCTTAAACTTATTTGATTTACATTCTTTTGTCCAACTATCCTTATGCCCATTATTGCAATTTTTTTTTTGCCCAAGAGCAATGCTATTTTACGAGAGCCACAACAACTACTAACTTGTGGGGAGGTGTGATCCTGATTCTTTTTTTTCGCCAAAGGCTACTAATTTATTTTACGAGAAAATTAATTAATATTTAAATTTACATAAGTGATAAGTGTAATGAACCACAATGAACACCATGATACTCTTGCATGACACTGCCTATGGTATAAGTACTGTAAGATACAAACATGTAATTCTTGTTGTAAGGTTGACACTGGGAGGTTAGGAACCGCATGCTCACATTACTGCCACAATGTACAATGTATGGAGTCTATGGACAACAAAGTTGTGATTCCTCTCGTTATTGATCTGGGTGACATTATTACGTGGGCATTTTTAATTGAACTATTAACACAAGAACCGGCACTTGATGTCAAGCAACTGGTTGAAGCCCATGTTAATGGCTTATTATTAACTTCGTCACACTATTTCTAATGATTGTTGCCATTAACATCAAACTATTCTCTTTGGAGTCTGTTTTAGCTCTATTAAGTTCTAATAAGTAATAACCAAAGTAGCATTATGTTATTTTATACTTGCTAATGTCCATTAATGATTGTTACACTTACACCTATGTGAACACTACTATTTAAATTTATTTAGTTGAAATGCAATCATGAGTTCTTAGAAAAATAATTCCGACTAGCTTAATATATTTTATTGAACTTTAATTTTAATTATTATTTTTAGTGCTATTTTATCAGTGTTTATAAGGATTGGTGGATTATCTATAAATGAACAGCATTTTAACGACTTATTTTTTTAGCGAGTATTTTCACCTTTTTTTTATAGGGAAAGTGGGAAATACACTTTATTTTAGACTATCTCGATGCTACTTTTCTTTGAGCATAAAATGATGGTTTGGTGTATCCATGTATCAATTACTCTTAAGCCCTCTCTATTGAGTGAGTAAACGTGAATAACTTGTTTTTATGATATTTAATCTAGTAAAATAAAACCCAAAAGTATCCTTTTTGTTTGAATCTATGAGTGATCTTGCATTAGGAGTTTATTCTACCTTATAAGTTATAACCTTTCCACTCGTATAAGATTTTATCCGTATGCATGGTGGAGAAGATTTCAAGTTGTCTAGAATGGAATATATGGCTGTGGTTTTGTTTTCAATATATGTCCTTCCAACAATTTAATTTTGTGATATGTAATACCTGTCTGTCACATTTTGATACTATTTGATGCTAATTAATATTGTTGGGTATTAACATTTTATTGTCTAGTTTCTAAGAAATTGCATCTCTCAGGTTTTGATTATGTTGAAACTGAAGTTGAAGAAGTTGAAACTACAAATAAGGTTAGAGAGAGTAAGCACAGACCAGAATCCAGAAAGCAGGGTGCCCTGTCTGGTTTCAAAGTTGCATCAAGTTCTGACTACAACTTGGAAAGGTAGCTGGTAACAGCTATAAATTAAGCTTATAACATTCCAATTGTTAAAAGTTGGAAGTGAGGAATTCTTATATTTATGTATAGCAAATAGCAATTCCTAATTTATCAAGTTGACTGAGCATTTACTTTTGGGATGTTTTTAAGGAGAAACTAGCTGTGGTTAGGTTGGTTATATTTTTAACACACATGCAGTCATGTGCATGACCTATGCACATGCACGGACTATTACACAATTTTTAATGTATTTTTTGTTTTAATATTGGTCTTCCAGATTTAAACCTCCTTTTATTCCACCTGATTTTGAGCCGCTTCACCAGTTTCCATTTCCTCTTGAGACTGCAATCAAGTATGATGAATCTCCTCCACCAGAGGTTCCTCCTCCAGAAGAGAACAGTTTGAGACTATTGATCGATGGGTTTGCAACTTTGGTTGCTCGTTGTGGTAAACTATTTGAAGATCTCTCCAAAGAAAAGAATAAATCCAATCCATTATTTTCTTTCCTTAGTGGTGGAAATGGCCATAATTACTATGCAAGAAAGTTATGGGAGGAGAAGCAGAGAAACGTCGCTCTGCAAACTCAAGTAGATATGAAAGCCATCTCATCTGCCCAGAAGATGACCGCGGATGGTCGTGGAAGAATTCTTGGTGAAAAGCCTCTGGAAAAAAGCTCCAGCAATTCAACCTCATCTGCTGCCTTTAAAGAAGTCTTTCATTTTCAATCCAATCTTTCAGACACATTTACCAAACCTGCATCTCTAGTGAGTAACTTACAACGTTGTTTTTGCATCAACTTCATGTCATGCTATATACAGATTGTACAGACAGTTAATACTTAAACAACCTCCATTTATCAAATTGGTGGTTGCAGTAACACCTTCCTATGTATTATCAATTTCTTGCAACCCAAGGGCTGATTTACTAAAGATGCTGATGATTGAAACAATGCTTGTTTGGACCGTAGGCTGGGTTTGCAGAATATGCAAAACCTTTCAAGACTGATCCTCCAAAGCAAGAAAGATTTGAGCAATTTCTTAAGGATAAATACGAAGGCGGTTTACGCTCTACATATTCCGGAGGCTCTACTATCATGTCAGAAACTGATCGTGCTCGTGAGAGACTGGATTTTGAGGCTGTTGCAGAAGCAATCCGGAAAGGAGAATGGAATCCAGAAAATAACCTTCCGTCAATCTCACAACATGTGGATTTTCAGGAAAGTGGGGAAGAGGTAATGAACCCTTTCTCTGGGTACTTATATAGTGTACTTTGTTAATGGTGTTATTTGGCGTATGATCATACAGAAACAAAGAGTCTCTCAAGGTGAAAGAAAGACGGAAAACAAAATTTACCCGAAGAGGGAAACATTTGAATGGCGGCCTTCACCCATTCTATGCAAGCGCTTTGATATCATTGATCCTTTCATTGGAAAGGTATTTGGATCATCACTGATTACTTTACATTTTCTCGTAGAGTTGTTTTCCTTGTATGTTAGATGATTTAGCATTTACTTCCCAAGCAATGTTTTTATAACTGATTATCCAATGCAGATGTTATGATTTTTCTTTGTCTGCTAATACGTTATTATCTGCTTGCTCTATTATTGAGGATTCTATATTCGTAGATTTTTTTTTTTGGGGAGGGTGGGGCATGTTTATAAATATAAAAATAGAGTAGCAATCCTACTTTGGAGATTTTTTTTGAAGGAGTTTCTCTTATTCCTCTTGACAACGTTCCAACCATTCTTTAAGCGATAAGATTCCACATTTTTTTTCTTCCTTTCCAGTCAAAACACTACACTTTTTGTATCTTGACCAATCATGCTCGTTGGATGCCCATAGCATGAAACTCGTCTTTGAAGAAGTCCCAGATATAACGAGAGAAATGAAAGCCTAGTAAACGGTGAGATGTAGTTTCTATGGTAAATCTACATAAGGCGCAATTAAGAGGATCATAGAGACCTGGGAAGTTCCTTTTGAGTGGATTTGATTTCATCAAAAATTTATTCGAATAAAAAATCTTGTGAAGTTCTTAATTTTTAGAGGCGCTTTTGTTTTCCACAGAAATTTGGCTCCTTGGGACGGCTCTCATAGTTCAAAAATTTATAGGAAGTGTTGACGGAGAAATTCCACGAAGTAGTGAAGCACCGAGAAGAAGAGTCAAATCATGTGGAACTAGCAAATGGACCGATTATGCTTAGAAGGTCGGTTAAATTGAACATCAAGGCAATCTGGGAATCTCATTGAGAACGATGGTCTCCATTGAGTATCAATACCTCTCAGGACTGCATGTGAATGAATGTTAACTTGTTTGTCTCTTACTGGGAAATACGACTAAGGGAATAGGGTTTTGGAAGGAACATCACCCATCTAGACGTTGATGCATATCTACCGGGCTGATTTCTCAGATTTTTCCCTCTAGGAAAAATTATCGCTTTGCCCTTGTTTATTTTTTCATGTTTTTTTTTCCCATGTATGTTTGAGGGCCGAAGACTGCTCAATGATGCTTGAGGAACAACCAATAGGCGTCATCCTTTTCGTTTCGGTATTCCATCTCATGATATAGCCTCTTTTATGCTTGAGTCTATTTCATAGCTTTTGTTTTCAGATCTGGAACTTGGTCTTGTTTGAGCCCTTGTGCCCTTTATTGAGCCCACACGAGCAACTTAGATCTAAACTGTTGGGTGTCACTTTTGTTTCATATCATCTTTGCTTGGGTGTCGCTTTTGTTTCAAATCATCTTTGCTTGTTTATGGATAGTATTATGCTTATTTTAAGCTTAGTTCGATACAAAAAGGTGTTATCAAGTCCCATAAAGTTAGATCTAAAATATGAAATCCTTTCACATCAAAACATAAATTACAAGCAAGATAATTCAAGTATTTGCTTGGTGTCCTGTTCTGGACAGCAAACAATTACTTGGCATTCGGTCTTCGAACGTGCAACTAAAGCTTCCAAACTTTCAAGACACAAGCACTCGCACAACTCTTAGGCCTTGCACACCTAATTTCAATCGTTTGGGGCCTCCCACATCCAAAATCAGCACCTAATTAAAGAAATTTCAGATCCTGCCTAAGTCCCGGTTGCATCATTTGGTATCGAAGCTTAGGCTGGCTAGTGCCTAAGTCAACCTAAGTTTCATTGTTTGGGGCCTTCCACATCCAAAATCAACACCTAATCAAAGAGATTTCATATCCTACCCAAGTTCCGTTTGCATCGTTTGGTATAAAAGCATAAGTTTGCTAGTGTCTAAGTCAAGGTTCAAAATATCGGCATGTATGCATCGTATCAGCCGATACGTTCCAGGTATTGGTTGGTGACCAGCCATACCGGTAGTATCACAGGTATCAGTCCTTATACCGACCGTATGACCGGTACTTATCGGTTGATACGTGCAGATTGACTGTTTATAAAACTTTTCTAGGCCATAGGTTCATCTCTTTAGGCTTTTTTGGGCATCTTGGCTTGTGAGGAGTCAAGGGAGAGCTAATCTAGGGTTCCTAAGGCGTTTTCCACACAATCTTAACGAATCAAAAGCCCAATTTGCTCTCGAAGCTCTCAAAACTTGATTTTGAGGAGAGAGAGATCAGTTTCTACCATTTGTTCATGTAAATCATATTTGTTGTTTAAGTAAGGATTTAACCTTTAAACACTTTCAAAGGTTAGATCCACCATAATGTTGTCGTTGCAAGCCTGCGAGGAAGAGTTGGAGGCATGTTATGTGACTCTCTAGAAGGTGAAAACTAGTTCTCGTGCCATGGCATTTTACTAGAAAGTGCTTATGTATTGCTAACCCGTCATAATATTTTCGCTGCGAGGAAGAGTTGGAGGACATTAATAAGGAATATGTGGCTGCCCACGTGGTAGTCGGACCTGGACTACTGCACATGAGCGAGAGACCATTGAGATGTGCAAGGAGCTCATCATGTTTTTTGTGAGGAAGGTTTGGACTGAGGTTCATGATTTCTATTAGGCTAATGATCTTCTGCGGTCGTTGAGATTGTTGGTGTCAAATGGCAACCACCCGAGTCAGTGGAGGCTAAAATGAGTTTAGTCTGATCGTTTCAGCTAATAATGGGTATGTTCGTACAGGTTTCATTGTGAGACATGCCATCGGAGGATTATGAGGAGTGGGTGTGTACCACTCTAAAGGCCAAATCAGTCCAGCTGAAACGAGAGGATTATGAGAAGGGGTGCGAATGGCCATGCAACTTCGACCTCATGTTAGTGTTTGGATTGAAAGGGATGCAATGTCCACTATTGCTTAGCTCAACTTGGAGCAGGAGGTCGACTCGCTTACTGAGTATTGCCGTGCCATGCTAATGAAGCTAAAACTTTAGATGGTAGTTTGTTTGGATTTTGAATTTTTTTACTTAGGGCTGGTGGAAGTGGCCGTTTTGGACAGCTCTTTGTATATTCCATCGTTTTAGTTAAAGGAATTACCAAAAAAAAACATCAAATTTAGTGTTGTCTCATTGGGAAGAAGTTGTTCATTGCCTGTCTGCATGGGATAGATCATGAATCTGACACTCTAATTTTGATTTTTGACCCAAGAGGAACCATAAATGGTAAAATTAAAATCTGGTAAATTCCAGTTAGTGCAATTCATATGGTGCCACTGCACATGGATCATGTGTCTTCTAATTGTCCATAGATTTAATCTGATAGATTCTTTACATATGCAGGCACTTCCCATACCAAGAGCAAGAAGCAGGATGGATACTCTCATCTTTACAGCAGATTCTGTGATAAATATTAAGAGTGAAGTGACTGACAAACCAAATAAAGACTCATTGACTATATCTGAATCAGGATCACAAAGGCCTAACCAGCTAACTGCAAGGAAGTCTGACATTGAACTGAACACTACAACTGTGCAGAGGCCTGTTGATCTGTATAAGGTACTTACTTTTCGTTGAACACGTGGTTCTATACATTTTATTTTTATTTGTTCACCAGCATGTGTTGCCTGTCATGATTGTAGCATGCATGTTCTCATGTCTGAATATGCCTATTTCCGTTGTGCAGTGTTTTTCGGTTTCTTGGTAGTGATGATGCTTATGTGATTTTTATTGGATGCAGGCGATTTTCTCTGATGATTCAGATGATGATGGGGATAATGCTACTGCAAACCAAGTGGAGGATTCCGAGAAGACAGAAGGGGTTAATACGACTCTTAACCGTTTGATAGCAGGGGACTTTCTAGAATCATTGGGTAAAGAGCTTGGACTGGAGGTTCCTATGGATACACCCCGCCCACTCAACAAGACCAACAACCTGAATTCGTCAATGGAAAATGTTGGCAGTGGAGATATTAGAATCTCTTTGCAGAATGACAAATCTACCTCTGTGCTTGAAACATCCAACAAAACCTTAGAAGATATGGATGTTGTTACTTGTAAATCAAGGTCTCCAAATAATTCAAGAGAAAATGCTTTTCCAGACAAAGCATGTCTGTTGAATATAGAAGCTGCTTCTATTGATCGAGATGGACCTAATCACCGTAACTTTACCCATTCGTGGAATGGAGTGGCTGATGGAAGGTTTTCAAACCACGAAGAAGGTAAAGTTCAGGCTGAAAAAATGGAGCACCAATCTAGAAGAAATAGGAGTCAGTCAAGGCATCACCGAAGACGGAGCAGTACTTCTGATACTGATTCTTCGAGTCATCACGAATACTCTTATCGTTCAAAGTCCAAGGCAGAAAAGAGGACTTCATCTGAAGGAAAAATTAGAAAGCATTCAAGCCACCATAATCATAAAAGAAATAGATCTCCTGTTACTAGCCATGACAGTGACAAGGATATCTTAGATGATGGTAGAAGGCGTAGGAGATCAAGAGAGAGGGAGAAACATTCTGGTCATTCAAAATTGCATGGTCGTAGGAAGTACCATTGAGGCAGACAGGATGAAAATTTATGTCTCATCAGTTTTGAGTTTTAGGTGATTTCTCTGCATACTACTGACTGTGTACTATGAAAATAGTCTCTTGTTTTTTGTGTATGCATCTGGCATTAATGAAGTGATGTGGTATATTTACCCCTTGGATCCTTGTATTTTGTTAAACCTTTTTCTATTTTCTTGTATATTCTTTATTTTGATCTTCTGTTCAAGTAGAAAACACCCATAAAAAGATGTGGTAGTGCCGTAGTGGGACATCGTTGAAATCTGCTTGCTTCGAAAATTAAGATTATTCAACTTATGGTCCATGTAATTGAACTCTCATTTAAACATTGTCATGTTTTCTCTTACCCATTCGTTTTATTCCATGAAATTAGTACATAGATTGTAGGTTTTGTGTAGGCTTAGATGTGGATTATAATTTATAAGCGTCATACTTTGTGCATTCTTTACATTAGGTTCCTTGTAGACTTTATTTTATCATAAGTGACAACCATCTAGCTATAGAGGTTCTCATATATTATGTATTAGATCAACCTCAGTATATATTCATGCTCCTAAAATAACGTTTAAAAGTTGAAATCTGTGATTATTAATTGTCAAAGACTAACTCCATGTGTAGATCTAAAGTCAAATGCCTTTGTGCTTTTCCAATCTTTAACACTTCAGAGAAATATGCCTTTAAATCTATTGATCTTGCGTTCAACCTGCATATATATAAAAGAAACATATATGCAAGTGGTAGGGAGTGCGGGGTCTTTAAAATTTTCTTTTCTATAACTTATTAGGCGACAACAACAGACACGCCACATAACTAGAATGCCTATATGGTGAGGATGTTACATCATGGTAATCATGTCCAAAATCCATATGTTTAGGACCAATAAGAGAGACCCAATACTTATCTGGCCAATAAATCAAACATGATGAATCTTGATGAAATTATTGTCAAACTAAAAAAATCTTCAGTAATCTTCAGTGCTCCCTAAAGCTGGGTCAACTACTGAAGCTTTAGAGCTTTGAACAATGCTCAGTTATTTGTGTTCTTTTGAAAGCTTTTGTAAACCTAGTAGCTAGTTACTTAATCTTTGATGAAATGACTGCCAATTTTAATAGTTTTCTCAATGAAACACAGACTACTATCTATTATCACAATATAACTTCAGTGGACCTTTAGCTCTATAGTTAAACTCTATTTAAAATTTCAAATTGACCATCACATGATATTTTGCTACAATAATAAATCTTATTACAATGATTTGTTACTCGCTCTTGCACATAATTAGATTTCCTTACGAATGTGGAGAGCCCATGGTAAGGCCTTCGATGGACTATCCTGATATGTGTTTAGGAACTTTCTTCTTTCAATATAACCAAACCCGGACTCCCGGAGCTCCCTTTAAATAGCGGAGAATGAAAATTACACCATGGTGCATTAAATTAGGAGCATGCATGATTCAGCTAATGATATTGCTAACAAATGCTTCAACAATAATATAAGGTTGATTTATCCTTGAATAAAAGCTCCATTCAAATCCATAGGAGTATTAGGCATGGATTTTTCTCTTGCTTTGGTTCAGCAATTTTGACCCTCAGAAAATACTTTAGTACACTGTTTTTTTTTGGGGCAACATGTTGATTAATTTGTTTCTTCAACTCTTCTGTTTATTGCTTCCACTCCAAATTGTCATTATCTCATTACATATGTTGCCATTATAATGTGGCCATGAGCAATATACAACATGACACCTCCTTAACTTACATGCATAGTTTTTGTATTGTATTTGTTTATCTAGGTTCTGTAAGACCATCCGCTAATGGATTTCCTCCACCCAGATTCATCAAGATCCTCCTCCAAACAATAGAGCCTAGAGGTTATATACCTTATAAACTTCCTCCAATTAGTCTCCATGTAGAATGGCGTCATTTGTGGCTTATCGGAATAGTGGCTGATCGTATTAGCTGCAATGGATAATTTCACCAACTCTATAAAATAAACATGGTGATCAGAGAAGTGTTCTTAAAATACTTATGTTTGAGCATGTCCTTTTCCTACCAAACATCTCTACTAGTTTCATTAGCCTTATTATGCAATTCATGCATGGAGGAAGGAGTAGAAGTGAAGAAGGGAAAGAGAACTATTGGTTTGCTGTCTTGCAGAAGAATGGAGCTTTCCCCGAAGATCCGGGCCCCCCAATCGATGAACCAAGGCCCAGGAAAAGTCCTCAATAAAAACGGAGCCAACTGGTTCAACCGAATCACCTAGTTAACCGATCGTTTCAACCTGACCATCTGGTGAACTAACCGGTTCCAACGGACCACTTGCTGAACTGACCAGTTCAAATGGACCACCCTATTGTCCAGCCAAGACACCTGGACACATGGGGAATCTTCCTCACAGGTTAGACTCCTCCCCTTCTATAAAGAGCTTAATTTATGCTGCGGATTTTATGTTTCAGTTTTAGGGATTGTATCAGATTTGTTTTTCTAATCCCTTAAAGATAGGAAAGACAATACAAGTGGAATATTCTTGTAATCTATAAATTGTTGCACAAAGCCCCATAGTCAATTCCATCCATGAAATTAATTTGAGTCTTCTTTAATTGCTGCTACATTCATCTTGATATGAAACCTTCGTCCCTCCCATGATGCAACGTTATGGTTCTTAATCATGGTTCTTCTCAGTGTGACACTCGAAGATTGTGTAAAGTGTGACAAGGCCTATGATTGTAAATAAGTTTTTATTATTCGTTTTTATCCCCTTCATTATCCTTTTTTATCTTCAATATATGTTTCTCTGGTTCTCTACATAAAGTATAATCTTAACCTAAATAGCCTACCTTTATCACCTCTGTCGGGAAGTTTTGTTACAGAATTTCTCGAACAAGAAGCAATTTTTTTTTTTATCATTTGGGCGCCAAATATTCTTCCGTTTGTGAACCCTTTCAAACACAGTTGTATATAGTCCCTTGCATCCCTGCAAGTGTCTCTGCATAGTTTCCTGCAGGACTTTAGAGAAACTTCCTATTCAAAACTATGTTTTCCAAACATAGCACCATCCATCCAAAACCTCTAATCCCTAGTTTACTAAAGCCCTAAGCCTCCTAGATCTGTTAGATATTGAAGCTTTTATCATTAAATCCTACGTCAATTTAATGAATCTACTTTGACTGATAGTTGTTTGGATGAAGATTTCTGCATCTTTTACTTTATGAGGTACGTTAGAGTATTGGCTTATCAATGGGATATCAGGATATGTATAATCCCTCCTGCATCACTTATGCTTGGTAGTGTAGGTCCATTTACATTCTAAAACATGCTTTTCCTTTCGTATAGCATCTACTTTTCTGAAAGCTTCCATTTCTTATTACATGGATATAAATTCATATAAGGACTTAAAGTTGCTACAAATTATAAGGAATCACCAAATTAATATTATTTGGTGGGTGATGCATGAAATGGATGAAAATTACATGAATGCTTAATAAAGTTATCGGTAAATTGTCATCATGGTTTACTCACCTAGGCTCTTAGACACCTGCATAGGTATCTTGCTGCAACAGAGAAAGGACTTGTTTGAATTGGGAATTTGGAGGAGACTTGGAAAAATGGTTTTTAGAAGTTCATATTGATTTTGACATGAAATTACACTACAAAGGCAGTCTATGGATCTTGAAAAGTAACCAAGAAGGATCTAATATAAAGGAGGATTGGGATCAAAAGTGTTTCACAAGATTTCATGGATTTTGGGTGGAAAACATCATCTCTATTTAAAATTTACAGAAGAGATATGAGCGTTTCAAGATTTTCGGCCACTAGCTCCTTGCGACTCGTGTTCTAGTTCCAGCTAGGATAAAGTAGAGCTTTTCATCTATTGTCCAGAGGGTGGACTCGCCCGGTCATCGATCGGTAAAAGACCATGGAAGTGTGCTAGGTATGTTGGACACACTAGAGGACTGGTGGTTAGGGCAAGTTATAAATGTTTTCAAGTTAGAACCTACTTAAGTGTAAAGGCTCTTAACCTTGAGGTGTGGTGAACTCAGGTTATGGTGCCGGCTGCTTTGACTTACCAAAGAGTGAGACCTTATCACGGTCAAAACTTTGATACCTTAGGCTATCAATATCAGGACTGTGGGAACATGCACTTGCTAAGAAGAGCACCACTCTTGTTACAGTTATGGAGTCCCCTTGAATAGAATTAATTTTTTAACCTTTTGATCACAAGTCAAATCCATACGTCTTGTCGTTTCAAAATTAAATTGTTTTAGAGAAAAGTTTTCTGCACATAATCATAACTTTTTCCATTATTAAATAGCTGATGTAAAAGTGAGTTTTGGTACAATAATCTATTGGTTTATTTTAAAAGTCCGATTGCTTAAGTGGAAGAGGTAAGCTGGAAAAGGTAGGACAATGTTACCATGGAATCAGTCATTGACATTGACCTAATTGCAATAAACAGATGTCAGCTTATGGGAAGCTACTTTTTGGAATTTAGTGGGAATGGGTGAAGACGGTAAAAATTCTACCAAACTGGGTGCAATCACATCAATTTTGTGGAATTAGGTGCGATTAGTTAGTCGGGTTTGACCAGCTGGGAGCCAGTGCAGTGGATTCCTTAAAGTCCCTAGACTCTAATCCAGACCACAGATACAGGCACCTGTCTGGGTGAAATCTCCTGTTGCCATTATTGTTACCGAGGAGCTTTCGTACCATCATATGCTTTGCTTCTTGATTTCATTGGGTCCTGTTATAGTCCATGATGGAAGAACTGTATGGGTGTAAGTACTCCTATTCACAGCAATAGATTCGGGTTCCCTTTGGTTTTGATTTTGAGAAGAATTATTAACTGTATGGGTGTAAGTACTCCTGTACCCGCCCACCCTTTTTTTGTTGTTTCAATTTTCTGATTTTAACCAATTCTTAGCATGCTTTAGTTGGGGCGGTCCAAATTCAGCCCATGGTTGATGAATAGTTTCACCAGCTTTTTCTAGTAGGGGCATTGTTGGATCGCCCCCAGTACATGCGTTTGAGCCTTGCTCCTTGAACCTTGTTTTGGTTGGGTCCGAACCCCTGGCCTTCCACAACCTTTTTGCAGTTCGGACCTAGCTTTATCTGCATGTGCAAATGGTTTGACACTCTGGGTCAGCAACTAAGAGAACACAAGTTGTTCCTTCACATATTAGCTTAGGCGAAGGAGATTATAGTGATCTCTTTTGCTCAGATTCTATTATACTTTCTTATTAAGGAAGCTTATGTAGTGTCGATTTAGTCGTCATTCAAAAACTCGAAACTCGAACTCGACTCGAAAGTTGTCCGAGTTGAGTGAACTCGGTTGACTCGACCGAGTTCTATCCAAACTCGGTCCGACTCGGCTAAATAACTTGTCGACTCGACCTGACTCGATCGAGTTTTAAAACACTGGATTTAGTAGTTGAATTTCGCTCCGACAGATTCAGGAGAAATGCTTGTATTGACATGATAGATTTGTGCTACGAGGATACTGTTGTTTTATGTTCATCTTGTGGTTTGTGCTGCTGACATGGTAACTTCAAACTTTTTGTTATGAAATTTTCTCCAGAAGGAACTAATCTTATGGTGTTAACCCTGACGGTTGGGATGAAGTTAGATGCTATCACGTCACTTCTTAGCATGTAGTAGCATATTCTTCCCTTTTTTCTTTTTTGAATTTTGTGTGTAAGATTATGAGTGTAGAATTTGAAGTACATTTGTGCCTGCATGTTTTCCCGTAACTCATTCCAACACTTGTTTTGTTAAATGTATTATGCAGTTCTCATATGCTCCAGTTTTAGCCTCTCGGTCGATCGAGAGTAAATCGTCCGATGAGATTCTAGTGGTCTTCTATGGTTGAGCCCTGAAGCAACCATGTGCATCTCTTGGATGATTACCTGACAGCAATTCTTCCTTGCAAAGTCTGAGACATGGAAGCTCCACGTGGCGACTTTCTTGACGTCGATAGCAGCCTTGTCGCTGAGTGCCGAGTGGCGTCGCTTTCTTTACTGGCCCAGCCGTCTGGTTGAATACCAACAATGATGATGTGGAAAGTTCCATTTTTGTGTCCAGGTTGCTCTTTCGAAGGTGCAGGAATACGGAATCGGTGTTCCATGTTAACAATCCTTTTCCACGTGGGAGATTATTCTTGAGCCTCAAGTGTGGAGACAAGGGGGGACACATCCCATTGGCGGGCAGCTGGCATTGCTCGTTGTCGAGCATCTTAAAACTTACTTTATGTGGCGACTGAGTGGTCAGTGGTTGGATGTTTTCATTCGAAGGTTATCTTTATATCGATGGAGGATATCCCCGTGTCGAGCACTTTGTTACATAGATGTTTGTGTGATAGTCAAAAGTGTTTCTTGTAACTGGGCTTAAAGACTTATAATACAGGCACTCGTGGGTTTGATCCCAAATAGATGTTTGCCAGGCTGTGTCATTTTCCTTGGAATTGGAATTCCCATGTTCTTTCCATAACAGGACCTCGCATACTTTCTCGTTCCGTGGGGAATCAAATCCACTTTTAGTGGGGATTTCATTTCTCAACCAAGGCATAAGATTTGTGGATCCCACTGTAGCTCCCCAATCCTCATGGTGAAAGCACGTACCTGTATACAGGCTTTGTGGAATGAATATAGGAATGGACCCATTTCGTGGGAATTCCAATTCCCAGATACACGCACTGTGCTGGTAATTGGACTGCCGATGGAAGTTTCTTGGGAGAGTTGGTGGTAGGTTCCTCTTGAAACATATGCACTTGCAGTAGGTCCTTTCATTGACTTTTATCTCCTGTAAATGATAAAAATATCTCTGATTAGAAGGCCATGTTACTTTCAATGCAGCAAATAGGCAGTTGTAATACATTTAGAATTGTTCCTTTTTGCTTAAATTATTACTCTTTGCTATAGTGAGCTTAATGTAGCAATTATTTTTGAAAATCTTGTTAAATTTTTGCTACAATAAAATAACTGTAGTAATTGTTCCTCTTTGGTACCGATTTCTCTCTTTGTTATAGTGAATTCATTGTAGTAATTTTTTTTATAAAAAACTTGCTATAGTAAAATCACTGTAGCAAAAGATTTTTGCTACACTCAAATCAATATAGCGATCGCTATTGTTCATTGTCGAAGTTCTACTTTCCACGTGATTTTTCTTTCATTGCATGTAGGGGGTAAAGTGGATATTTATCAAATGAAAAGACCTGGCGTAGGGACCTGTTTGTTTTTCGGACCCACAAAGTAAAGGCTAGTAAATCGGATGTGGGATATTAAATCTTTCAGATCGACGAGTAAATCTGATTTTCTTCTTGCTGTTAGTATCGACCAGTAAAGTAAACCATTACTTCTGGACGACTGTTTGGATAGACCAGTAAAGTAAATCAAAAATTAAATCTACATGTCACCGTCGTCGTCCACCACCCCCAGCTGGCCACCGACAACATGTCGCCGCCCTGCCGTCCATTGTCCACCACCCACCGCCAGCCATCACCCTCGCCGACCATCGGTCGCCCGTCGCTGCACTGTAGGCTACCACTCGTCGCCGCTCACTGGCCGCACGGTGGCAGGTGGCGGTGGCAAATGGGTGACCGGTGGTCGGCGGGGGTGGAGGCCGGCGGTGGGTAGTGGACGGCGGGGCGGCAGCCGACAGGGTGGTGGCCGGCGGCGGCAATGCAAGTCGGCTGGCGAGGCAACGGAGCAGCGACGGCCGGTGGTGGTGGCATCCCCCTGGTTCATCACATGGCCCATAGATGATGGCCGTTGAAACTAGGATCGACAAACAATCGAGAGAGCATCACAAGATGCTGTTAGCTTATCGACCGAATACAAACAAGCCTTATGGGACCATATTTGGATATCCTGTTAAATATTTGTCAACATTAGTCACCAATTATCTCAAGTTTCTTTAGTTAGATGGGCTCTCCTTTTCTGGGCTGAGTATCGGCGCGCCATCTCTAAACATGAGCCATTCTGAGCTTTCAGGGCGGCAACAGCAGCCTCCGTGATGACATCGGACGGTCCGAAACCGCACGAACTGATTCCATGGGTTTTAATCAGTGTTTTGAAAACCGGACCGGATCGGATGGTTCGACCTGTTTGGACCGGAACCAAAATATATTTCGGTTCAATCTTTTAATAAACCGGTTTGTTTATTAACCCAGAAATCAAACTTTTCATTGAAAAAATTAGTAAATGTCTATTAAAAAAAAAACAATATCATGTGGTTCAAACGGTTGAACCATGGGCTCAAACCGATGGTTTTTGCCCGTGCCTGTTGGCACTGTAGCGGACCATCTTCAGTGGCAATATACCCAGTGGGCATCACCACCCCCACCGGATTCATTTGAAGGCTGAAAGTCGCCGGTTTAACCGTAATTTTGATTGATTTATTTGTCTTTGTTCTTTTTTTTGGTAAAAATATAATTAACACAAAATTTTTTATTGTGGCAAAGTTATAAATAACGTGAACGGCCATGTTAGATAGACTTTAGCCCTTCGGATAAGGTAAGACATAAAAAAGTACGTGCTGCTTGTATTATGTTTCTGGTATGGGTTTTTGCATATGACCCCTGGCATAGTTTTGATATTGCAAAAAAGTTCTATTTAGGACACGTATTATATATCTTGGTTTTTGAAAAAAAAAAAATCCATATAGCCAACTTTATGACCATTTTAAGCTTTTGCCACCTCACCGGTGCTCGAGTGCACAATCACCGAGTAGTCTAAGGATAAAATGGTAAGAAAAGATGGCTACATAATTTTTTTTTTTGTAAAATTCAAGATTTGTGAAGGATATTTAGAAGATTTTGTAAAACATAGGGGTTTTTCTACAATATCAAACTTAGCTGTCTTCATCCTTCTCAATCACAAGGTCGTCTCTTCTGTCTCCTTGCTCCTAGTCAAGCGGTCCTCCTAAGGGGTCATTCCAAAAATCATAGAAATAGACAAGGCCGCCTCTAAGAGCATATCCACTGGCTCCTAGGTGCCTTTCATATTCTTGGATCTCTTATCTGTCACGTAGGCAAAATATGAAGTGAGGATTAAAAAGCACTCCAACGAGCTTCTCAATCTCTCTCTATTTTTTTTTAAAAAAAGACCAAATGCGCTTCCGTTCTGCTATCTCACTTCAAACTCTCACCGGATGGTTGATTTGGTTGGAGATGTGTGGGAGATTGACTGTGTTACGATTTCCATGCCTTCTCAAAATCGGTGATGAGAGGGAAAAGACAACGGTATATAAAGACGTGGAACTCCCACTCCTTTACAGATGTGGGACGATTTTCAACAGACTGTAATATCTTGCACATCTCGGGGACCGGAGAATGTTGAGTTAGCCAACTTGACAGTTGCAAGTCTCTCTTCTGAGTCTCAGTTGGGTAGGTAGTCAGTCGGATATCTGATGTCTCCTTTTGTATATTTATTTTTTTTTGGGGTACTTTTTTGTATATTTAATAAACATGAATATAGATGCTGATCCCGCTTCAGCCAGGGGCTCTCCTTTGGGCCAGATGGTCCTCTCTAGGTGGACCCTTTTCCGTGTTCGCTCGTGCGGCGGCTTCCTAGTTTGTAGTCAGTGGCAGAGCCAGGATTTACTTGTAGGGTGGCGGCAAGATGCGATTGAGACTATAAACCAAAGATCAAGATTATAAATAAAAGCAATGCTAATCAGCCATCTGGTTTTTCATCAGGAACCGTCCTTTTAGCCGATCACCATTCTGAGTTCAACGGACGGTTGTGATCAGTGCCACGTCAGGATGGTCGGGTCTGGATGAAAATCTGGAGGGTGAATAGTATTTTTGCATAAATAGTCTTTACTATAGGGTGCTTCTTTTAAGGGTTATTTTGACTTTGCCCCCCAACTCCCCAAGTTTTGCCTTGAATTAGACTTTACCCCCCATTTTTCATTAATTAGATTTTACCCCCCAAAATTAACTGTTCCGTCAACTCACCCCCCAAAACTTTATTTCTTTTCCGTCAGCTCACCCTTTCTCTTAGATGGTGAGCTGACGGAGCAGTTAGTTTTGGGGGGTAAAGTCTAATTAATGAAAATATGGGAGGTAAAGTCTAATTCAATGCAAAACTTGGGGGACAAAGTCAAAATAACCCTTCTTTTAATTTGGTTATAACAGAGGTTCAAAAGATGGCATAAGTGCATAGGCAAAAGATAATTCTTTCGGACCCACCACTTTATAGATTTTCTCGGCTACTTATTGTTGGTCTAATTTTTATTTTGATATCGGTGGGTATCCCGAAACCTTTCAGGCAATGGCACACTTCGCCGACTTTGGGCTCAGACTAATCCTTCAAAAGTCGAGCACGACCCACTCAAAATTTTTCCCCGCACTCCTAGATAAATCGAGGTGGTGTGAAGTCGAAGACACAACCTCCTCATCCAAGCATCAGTTGTTTGTTAACTCTCATATCCCCCGGTGGGTGCTTGATTCATCCTAATGAGAGAGAGAGAGAGAGAGAGAGAGAGAGAGAGAGAGAGAGAGAGAGAGAGAGAGAGAGAGAGAGAGAGAGAGAGAGAGAGAGAGAGAGAGAGAGAGAGAGAGAGAGAGAGAGAGAGAGAGAGAGAGAGAGAGAGAGAGAGAGAGAGAGAGAGAGAGAGAGAGAGAGAGAGAGAGAGAGAGAGAGAGAGAGAGAGAGGGTGGGGGGGTGGGGGGGTACAACTAAGTACTAACAGTGGAAAATAGAAACCCCCACAATTATCAATTCACGTCATCACGCTTACTTTCTGACTGAGTAGAAAAGAAATATGATGGAGACTTCGACTGCACTCTTTGATTTGTTTTTTTTTTTCTTTTCCTTTTATCCGAGAGACAGGTGATAATGCTATCTTCGGGCCTGAGCGTTTTTAAGCACCGGGTAATTTTTTTAACTGATTTAAACTACTTAATTGTTTATATAGGCGGGAAATGAGTGATGCCCACACCATACCTAGAGCATCCAAAAGCTGACCCGCCCTGCCAACCTGACCCTAACCCGACCCTAACTCGACTCGTTTATTAAACGGGCCGGGTTGTTAGGGTTCTGCATTTATTGACCCGTTCAAAAATGGGCCAACCTGGTCCGCCTAACCCGCCTAATAGTACCCTCTCTCTTCGTAACACCGTCTAACCTGCGTAATAGAACACGATCCCAGTTCCCTGCATGCGATACCATTTGCATATTCGGATACTCCACATTATGATGGGAAAAGTCCTTGATCTTCCCTCTTTGTGTGGAAATGAAACAAACACCTTGTATGCGAGTGTGAGCACGAGAAAGAAACACAAACCAAGCAAGCACAAAAAAGAGAGAGACACACGGATTTATGTGGTTCACCCCAAATTGGGCTACGTCCACGGGCACGATGAGCCGAAGCTCGGGTTTCACTAGCAATGATGGAAAGACATCATGGATTACACCCAACACCTTGTCTTCTCCTCCTTGCTTAAAACCCCTACTTCCTTAGGATTCAAAGAACCCTAGAAATCCCTCTCTTCAACTAGAAGAGGATCTCAAGAACCATCTCCACCAATGGAGGGAAAGAAAAGATTTGATCTTACCCCTTTCTCTTCTTCGGCTGCAACAACGAATGCTTCTTTGCTTTCAAGGTTTTCTCTCCAAGAGAAAACCCCTCTTTTGTGCTCTCCCCAATTTCACTCAAGCCCCAAAATGCTCTCTCTATATAGCCCCCAAGGACCCATAGGATGATTAAATCCAGCAGATGAAGCAAGTGGACCGTTGGATTAAGAGATTGATCCAACGGCTCCAAACATAAAACTGAAATCTGCACTTAAAAACAAAGTGCAGAAAGTAATCACAGGGCTGACTTCAGATCGATGTATCTTCCTCAATACTCATCAGAATTCAGCGATTCCGGATTCGTTGGAAAGCTTGACATGTCCTCTACAACTTCTATGTAGACACCTAATCCAAAATCCAACTCCATCAATTGCTGCAGATGCTCAAAGATCAGTCCCTGCAGAGCCGGTTCCACGCAGTGGCCGGTTGCAAGAATGATCCGAGAACAAATACGATGCCGAACTTGGGTCTTGTCCTTATGGGGATGGATACCCAACAAACTCCCCCTCCAGACCCATGAGGAGGGATCTCTATGTCTCGTTTCCTCGGCTAACAAAGAGAAGTCACCAAACCCGCCACACGAGTGCAAACTTCGTGCTTCTCCTTGGGTAGTGACTTCGTCATTACATCCGATCCATTATCATCGGTATGTATCTTCTCAACTTGTAATTTCTTTTGTTCCACCATATCATGGATCCAACGATACCGCAAGTCGATGTGCTTGGTCCTTGAGTGAAAACTCGAGTTCTTAATCAAATGTATTGCACTTTGGCTATCACAATACAGAACATACCGCTCTTGCTTGTGACCAAGTTCATGTAGAAATCTTTTCATCCACAATAGCTCTTTGCCAGCTTCCGTCGCCGCTATGAACTCGGCCTCGGTTGTCGACAATGCCACGCACTTTTGCAACTTTGATTTCCAAGCAACTGCTCCTCCTGCAAATGTCATCAAGTACCCCGATGTGGACTTTCGTGTGTCAACATCTCCCACCATATCGGCGTCCGTGTAGCCTTGTAACAATGACTCTCCATGGCCAAAGCACAAGCACGCTTTCGAAGAGCCCCTGAGATACCGTAAGATCCACTTCACGGCCAACCAATGTTCTTGACCCGGATTCGAGAGGAACCGACTCACAACTCCAACCGAATATGCTAGGTCGGGCCTTGTGCAAACCATTGCATACATCAAAGAGCCGACCGCCGATGCATAAGGAATTTTCTTCATGTCATTCTTCTCTTTCTCACTTGTAGGACTTTGCTTGGAGTTAAGCTTGAAGTGACTACCAAGTGGAGTACCAACCGGCTTTACCTTATCCATATGGAATCTCTCAAGTACATTCTCAATGTACCGCTCTTGAGATAGCCAAATCTTGCCTTCCTTCCGATTTCGGGATATTCTCATGCCGAGAATTTGCTTTGCCGATCCCAAATTTTTCATAGCAAAGGACTTGCCAAGCTCCTTCTTCAAACTTGCAAATTTACTAGCATCCTTTCCAACGACTAACATATCGTCAACGTAGAGTAAAAGAATGATAAAATCGCCACTATCAAACCTTTTCATGAAGACGCAATGATCCGATATCGTCCTTGTGTAGCCTTGCTCGATCATAAATGTATCAAACTTCTTGTACCATTGGCGTGGAGCTTCCTTTAGGCTGTACAAGCTCTTTCTCAACTTACACACAAGATGTTCCTTGCCTTTGACTTTGCACCCTTCCGGTTGCTCCATGTAGATTTCTTCCTCCAAGTCACCATGAAGAAAGGCCGTTTTCACATCTAGTTGCTCAATCTCCAAATTCATGCTTGCCGCAATGCTTAGAACAACCCGGATTGAAGACATCTTTACTACCGGAGAATAAATTTCTTCAAAGTCAATTCCCTTCTTTTGCCCGAAGCCCTTCACAACCAACCGTGCCTTGTACCTTGGATGTGAGCAATTTTCTTCGGTCTTCAACTTGTACACCCACTTATTCTTGAGTGCTATTTTACCCTTTGGCAAAACCACCAAGTCATATGTGTGGTTCTCATGTAGGGATTTGAACTCCTCCCTTCATGGCTTTTAACCACTCACTCTTGTGCTCATGTGTTAAGGCCTCTTGGTAGCTTTCCGGTTCTCCCCCGTCGGTGAGTAACACATACTCATTTGAAGAATACCTTCTTGAAGGTTGATGCTCTCTAGTGGACCTCCTAACTTGAGGCTCAACATATGGCTCTTGCTCCACATGGTCTTCTTGTTCACCATCACTAGTAGGCTCTTGTTCATCAACTGCATCATTAGAAGTAGTTTGCTCATCTCTATCATCATCATTATGAACCATGGGTAAAGGCTCCAACCCCATGTCCATAAGATCATCAACAAAAGCTTCTTGTTTTTCACCATTCTCAAAGTCTTCAATAGTTTGATCTTCAAGAAAAATGACATCCCGACTTCTAATCACTTTCTTGTTAACCGGATCCCAAAACCTGTAGCCAAACTCTTCATGTGCATAGCCGATGAAGATGCATTGCCGCCCCTTGTCGTCAAGCTTTGACATCTCATCTTTGGGAATGTGCACAAAACACCTACAACCAAACACCTTCAAGTGCTTATAGGAAACATCCTTCCCCGACCAAACCTTGTCCGGAACATCCCCGTTCAATGGAGCCGAAGGAGATAGATTGATCAAATCAACCGCCGTCCTCATTGCCTCACCCCAAAAGGATCTTGGCAACTTGGAATGTCTGAGCATGCACCGGATCCTTTCCACGATGGTTCTATTCATTCTCTCGGCAACACCATTTTCTTGAGGCGTCTTGGGAACCGTCTTCTCATGCTTAATCCCTTGCTCGGCACAATACCTATCAAAGGGACCCAAATATTCTCCGCCGTTATCGGTGTGAATGCACTTTAACTTTCTTCCGGTCTCTCTTTCAACAATCGCTTGAAAGTGTTTGAAGATGTCCAACACTTGATCCTTGGACTTCAATGCAAATGCTCAAACCTTCTGGGAGTGATCATATATAAATGTCACAAAATAAAGTGCACCTCCAAGTGTTCTAACCTTCATAGGGCCACAAAGGTCAGAATAAACTACATCCAAAACATTAGACTTTCTAAAATGAGGAGTTCTTTTGAAGGAGATTCTATGTTGCTTACCCGCTAGGCAATCATCACAAGTGTCAAGAGATATACCTCCAATACCGGGTAGAAACTCCTTCCTTGCAAGGATTTGCATCCCCTTTTCACTCATGTGACCGAGCCTCTTGTGCCATAGCTCGGTGGATGTCTTCTTCTCTACCGCATTCACCTCCATCTTGCATAGGCTTGCTTGCGTGGTATAGAGAGAACTATCTTTCTTCCCTTTTGCTACAATCAATGAACCCTTTGTGAGCTTCCATTGTCCGCCACCAAAATGGTTGATATAGCCTTCGTCATCAAGCTTGCCGGTGGAGATCAAGTTGAGGCGGATGTCCGGGACATGCCTCACATCTTTGAGTACCAACTTGCACCCAAGGTTTGTCTTCAAGCACACATCTCCCTTTCCGACGATCTTGCACATACCTTCATTTCCCATCCTAACATGGCCAAAGTCACCGGATGTATAGGATGCAAAGAAATCCGCTCGTGGAGTAACATGGAATGATGCACCCGAATCAACAAGCCAACAAGTGTTGTCACATGCTAGACCAACAAAGTTGTCATCACATACAATGATGATATCATTATCCGATAAAGTTACATTTGCGGACTTCTCCTCTTTCTTCTCTTCATCATGGTTCTTCTTTTGCTCTCTTTTGAATTGGCGACATTCTCTCTTCATGTGGCCCTCCTTGCCACAATGGTAGCATTTGATGCCCTTCATTGACTTTGATCTCTCTTTTGATCCATCTCGATGATAAGGCTTCCTACTCTTGCTTCTCCCCCATTTTTCCATAACAAGTGCTTCCGAGTGCGAATTTCCCGAAGATCTTCTTCTTGTCTCTTCATTCAACAAGCTACCGGTCACTTGACTCATAATGACAATCCCATCCGGAGCCGAGTTGCTAAGCGACACCACAAGCGTCTCCCAACTATCCGGCAACGAGCTAAGTAGCAATAGTGCTTGCAACTCGTCATCAAGCACCATCTTCATAGAGAAAAGTTGATTCACCACACTTTGCATCTCGTTCAAATGTTCGGCTATGGAGCACCCCTCCTTGTACTTCAAGTTCACTAGCTTCCGGATCAAAAATGCTTTGTTTCCGGCCGTCTTTCTTTCATAAAGACTCTCTAATTTCTTCCAAAGAGCATGTGCGGACGTCTCGGTGGATACATGATGGAACACGGTATCATCCAACCATTGCCGAATGAAGCCCACGGCTTTACGATCTAGCTTTTTCCAATCAACATCATTTGTACCCTCCGGCTTTGCTTCGTCGCCTTCAACCGGCCCATAGAGATCCTTGCAATACAAGAGGTCTTCCATCTTTGCCTTCCATATCATCCAATTATTCCCATTTAAGCTCACCATCCGACTCACACTAGCCTCCATTTCTCACACAAGACTTTCGTCGAACACCTTGTAGGCGAAACCTTAGCTCTGATACCACTTGATGGGAAAAGTCCTTGATCTTCCCTCTTTGTGTGGAAATGAAACAAACACCTTGTATGCGAGTGTGAGCACGAGAAAGAAACACAAACCAAGCAAGCACAAAAAAGAGAGAGACACACGGATTTATGTGGTTCACCCCAAATTGGGCTACGTCCACGGGCACGATGAGCCGAAGCTCGGGTTTCACTAGCAATGATGGAAAGACATCATGGATTACACCCAACACCTTGTCTTCTCCTCCTTGCTTAAAACCCCTACTTCCTTAGGATTCAAAGAACCCTAGAAATCCCTCTCTTCAACTAGAAGAGGATCTCAAGAACCATCTCCACCAATGGAGGGAAAGAAAAGATTTGATCTTACCCCTTTCTCTTCTTCGGCTGCAACAACGAATGCTTCTTTGCTTTCAAGGTTTTCTCTCCAAGAGAAAACCCCTCTTTTGTGCTCTCCCCAATTTCACTCAAGCCCCAAAATGCTCTCTCTATATAGCCCCCAAGGACCCATAGGATGATTAAATCCAGCAGATAAAGCAAGTGGACCGTTGGATTAAGAGATTGATCCAACGGCTCCAAACATAAAACTGAAATCTGCACTTAAAAACAAAGTGCAGAAAGTAATCATAGGGCTGACTTCAGATCGCTGTATCTTCCTTAATACTCATCAGAATTCAGCGATTCCGGATCCGTTGGAAAGCTTGACATGTCCTCTACAACTTCTATGTAGACACCTAAGCCAAAATCCAACTCCATCAACTGCTGCAGATGCTCAAAGATCAGTCCCTGCAGAGCCGGTTCCACGCAGTGACCGGTTGCAAGAATGATCCGAGAACAAATGCGATGCCGAACTTGGGTCTTGTCCTTATGGGGATGGATACCCAACACATTATGATTATGAGTTGTCCGTTGCACCCACACCTAATCGTAAATAGCATTTTAACCCGATCGACAAGCAACTGGACTTAGGTAATAAGATTTTGGAGTATGTGATAAATAAAATTTGTAAAACGTTAAATTATTTTGGAACCTTTGGATAGTGTATGTTTAGATTAATATGATTAGATGGGTTAGGTTTAGGGTTGGAAAGATTAACTCATTTAATCAATGGGTTAGGGTTAGAGTTGAGCCATTTTAACTCGCTAATCCGTCAACCCTAATTAACTTGCTAACCCTAACCCTAACTCGTTTGTCAGCTCTACTCATACCACATATTTTACTATGAAAATATAGAGGATGGCCTTCATATATGGTTAGGGCTCCTTACCATCCAAAGTTTTCAACAATTGTAAGATGTCTATCATGTGATTAGCCTCGACTAATAAATTTTACATGATATTCTGTTGGGGGATATTTTTTGCTGGTCTGAGCTGTTACCCTGCAAGACAGAAAAAGCATGAGAATGACTGGCTTCCTTAGGAGCACAGACCCTCCGACGCTCAAGTCAGAACAGGTACGAACAGGGGAGAGCTGTAGTAATTGAAAAATGTTAGGGTTTTGGGTTTCGAACTTGTCCTTTGGAACCAGGGGGGGTACCTTTATAGCTTTTTTGCAGCCCGTCAGAGCCTGACACGTGGCGGTTTCTTCCCGCACCTTCTATGCCCCCATGTGCCAGCCCACATGGGCTCTGACGGCTTTTGTCGTCTAGCCTGCCATGCGTTGGAAAAGGGGGACACACCGGTCTTGTTCTTGCCAGGTGGTAGAAAAGGGGGACGCACCGGTCTTGTCTTTGCCAGATGGTGGTTCTGGAAAGTTCAAGTCTGAGAGGTCCCAGACCGACTTTGGCCGGCTTTCGTGGACTGCAATCGTTTACGTAGCTCTATGGGGGGTGATGGACATCTGTCGGTTCATTACCGCCATATTGTGGGCGACCTCCTTGACTAGTTGTGTGGTCAGGCGAGCTCCTGAGCGAGCTGTGGGCGTCGGGTTTGACGATCTTCTGGGCGAGCTGTGGGTGTTCGCTGGTCGCCGGGCGGGCTGTAGGCACCAGCCACTTGGGCGACCTCTACCACATGCGAGCTAGTCGCATGTGATGAGGTTCAGCCCTGGGCGGACTGTAAGCCACGGCCACAAGCGACCTCAGAAGATGGATAGGCGAGCTCTTCAGCGTGCAAGCTGGTCATCGGGAGGGCTGTGAGCACCAGCCGCTTGGGCGACCTCTACCACGTGTGAGCTAGTCGCGTTTGGTGAGGGTCAGCCCTGGGCGGGCTGTAAGCCATGGCCACAGGCAGTCTCTGTCCAAGAGGACGCAACGATCCGTCAGAGCAAGCGCCGGGCGGGCTACGAGCACCGGCGACCTCTACCACGTGCGAGCTGATCGCATATGGTCAGGGTCAGCCCTGGGTGGGCTGTAAGCCACGGCACAAGCGATCTCGCGTAGAGAGTTTAGACTCGCTGTACCTCATAAATGAGGCCTCGAGGAAGATATTGCTCGGGTACTGGGCGGGCTTCGACCTCGCAGTCTCTGATTGATCGGAAAGAGGTCCGGTCTCGGTTGCTACAGGGAACAGTACAGCGTCCTCGCGCCTTTTATGCTTGTGAAGTTCACGATGGCGTACCCCATGTGGCTTCCACCCTCAAGTCCAGGGGAAGATACAGGAAGTTGTATTCCGTGGCGTCACCTCCTTGTTGCTTCAGAGTCTCCCCTTGGCAGTGCTCGTCAAGCACCTCCCGAAGTTGTTCCTTGATCAGCTTGTTCGGGAGGTTCTCGATCATGAGGGTAGTGTTCCCAGTGGCAACCCCTCCACTATTAGCCTCCTCCTTTCTGAACTCGAAGCATTCGGCTGGGAGTCGGAGGGGATTCCTTCTGTATCTCGAAAACGACTTCTTTCTTCCAGTGAGCTTACCGCAGCTGGTATTCTTAGGGGACCATCATATTTTATGTAATATAGGTGATAATCAACAGAGATATTAGTATATTAAGATGGTTTTTTTATTTTTATGTTAATTCGCTTAGTTCTAGCAGTTAATTGTCAAGTTGTCCTTAATACTATGTATTATTATCATTATTATTACTAGAGGCATGCACACACAAATACACAATATAATGCATATGTGGATGTGAGCCGTTATGGAAAGAGATCGTATGTGCGCGCGCTCCCATCTTGGTGGGTGGGGTTGTGTGTGTGTGGGAATTAATCATATAAATCGACTTTGTGCTTAAAATTTAAATATTCTTAAAAAAAGAGCTAAAATATCTTTAATATATTTTATGTTTAATATCATATTTTGATTTAAGATAAGGGTAGCGAGGTGTATTGCTTCATTTACATAACTAAGCTCAATTCTCTTCATATCATAGATTACTATTGTTATTTTTTTAGTAGTATTATTATCGATAAATGTCATATCTGGTGGGGGATCCTTGGACTCTAGTACAACTGCCAAGATACTTTACCTGTTTTGCTACCCAACACCCTTCTAATTTTATTTATTTTGGGTCAACTATATGTCATTGGGTTGACTAACTTTATGTTTCTATTGGTCCAGACAATTTCACATGATTTTGATCACCTACAATCATGAAGCGGTGTCAAGCTAACCTCTCGTATACTCATTTATAATTTAAACCATCATAAAATATATAATGCATCATCAACATTGTATTTTTGTACTTATGGGACATCCTTAAAGTAAAGTCAAAAGTTCTTTTATAATAGAGCCTGGTTTATGCCTCACACAGAGGCTGCTGGTTGTGTGGTACAAGTTTGAATCCTTGCATACAAAATATTTCTAATTGGGGCATAAGCCTATCTCAATCCTCTTTCCCTCATATGATATTTTTTTTATTAAATTAATTGGTTCCTTCAAACAGATCATATTTAGCGATAAGGACAGGTAAAGGGATGCTTCAGCATTACATCATTTCATTTAGAAAATATCTATTTTACCCCTATATGCAGCTTAACAAGAATATCACATGAAGATTAATAATTTGGTAATAAAGAGTAGCATTTCTTTGAAACCACATTTCACTGTAGCTGCTATAGTGATATAACTGTAGCCGGTACAATGATATCATTTTAGACTGCTATAGTGATTTCATTGTAGCAAAGAGTCACGATCTACTATAGTACTTTGAGATTGTTACTCTTTGCTACAATACTTTGCAAATTGTTACTCTTTACTATAGTGAAAGCATTGTAGCAATCACAATATATGCTATAGTGAAATCATTGTAGCAAAGGATAACAATATGCAACATATTGTAGCTAAAGAGTAACATTTGTAGATTTTTACTTTTTGCTACAGTGAAGAGTAACAATTGTGATTTTAGGATTATGGGCAATTTTCTCATTTAAAGGGGAGAAAAAGTTAATGGAGGAGCTTGCTGTAAATGCATCTTTTTCGGGAGGGACCTAGTGCAAAATCATAGATCAATTTCTAACTCCTAGTTATTAGTCTAACAAATTAAAATATGTTATTATATCATTTTTATTTGAAAATTATTAATGGGACGATTCGAAAATATTTGATATCTCCATTTTTAGTTTAAGCAAGCATGCATATAGTTAAAGTATCTATTCTCTTTCATAATTTTAATTTTGTGCTTGAGTTTAAAATATCAATATATGAATGTAAGTTGTCCTAGAAAAAAATTATTTTTTAATTACTAGATTTCATTAATTCTATGGAATTAACAATACGCGCATTATCATGTTAAAATAAAAATCTTGATCCCCATGATCCCAAATAATCTAAGATCATCTTTAATTAAAATGGAGGGCTAAGCCTAAATTTTGGTCCAATCACATTTCGATCTCCAGGGTTAAAAAAACATCCATATTTTCAATTGGATTGTCCAATAATCACCCAAGAGTATGAATGCTTACTTGAATTTGTTGAACAAAGTTTCTTATTTTTTATTTTTTGATCAATGGTATAGATCATTCAAGTCAAATCCTCTCTGATTTGGGTCCCTTTATTTTCTCGTATGGTGGGGGGTGCTTGTGTGTCATTCCCGATGGAGTTGGGACTGAGTGTGATAAGCCTGATAGTATTATGTTCCATCCACCGAAGTCCATGATCTTTGAGTAGGGTTGCAAACGAGCCGAGCCTTGGCCTGTTTGAGCTTGGCTCATTTATTAAACGATCCTAAACTTCGGGTTTGGCTTTGCTTAATTAGTGATCGAATAAACTCGATCGGTCCCTTGTCGAGAGCTTGTTCCCGAACTCCGTTATCAGTCAAAAGCCTCTTATGAGCCTATTCACGAGCCCTAAACAGCCGTGTTCGTGAGCCCAACCAAGCCAAGCTTTAATTTGGTCCGCTTGAGCATGGCTCATTTATTAAACGAGCCTAAACTCTAGGTTTGGTCTTGGCGTGATTAGTAATCGAATAAACTTAAACTATCATTTTATCGAGCTTGCTTGGCTCACGAATTCGCTTGCAGCCCATCTCCAAGCCATGACATCCAAAAAGAAAATATCAGAGTGGCTCGACCACCCTGTCCAAGTGGGCCTTAGATTATTTATCCCAAAAAGGATATGAAACCCAAATTAATGAGGTCCTACACTCCATGGACTCTAGTTTAGGCTGGTGAATGAATCATGATCCCAAATGGCTATGAACTAACGAACAAAAGAGTTTGATTATGCCCTCTCTCTCTCTCTCTCTCTCTCTCTCTCTCTCTCTCTCTCTCTCTCTCTCCTCTCTCTCTCTCTCTCTCTCTCTCTCTCTCTCTCTCTCTCTCTCTCTCTCTCTCTCTCTCTCTCTCTCTCCTCTCTCTCTCTCTCTCTCTTCTCTCTCTCTCTCTCTCTCTCTCTCCATTAATGAAAAAAAAGACGATTGGTTTACATCATTTTGGCAAGTTTTCATTATCCTATGATTACATAGAGTTGAATGAGGTTGTGGTTTGGCTAACTAATGAAGCCAAGTATTAGGATTTTTCACAAGTCTGATCCGCAAACCTCTCACTGGAATTGACAGATATTGAGCTGAGAAATAATTAATGGCTTCTTTTTTTTTTTTTTTAACAGGAAGGGATCAACCTTACGGTCAATACATCACTTAGTAGTGATTAGAGCAACTCGAACGGCTTCCCTTACTCAAAGCTAAATATGACGAGTCATTTTCTCTTAAACCAAATTATAATATTTTCAAAGACCATAATACACATTCTTTTTATCAAATAAGAAAATGAGAAGCATATAGCTCATTTTATATAAAATCTGGTTCAACTTAAGTTTTTAATTTTTTTTCCCAGATTTTTGGGGATTTTTTTAACACCCAAAGGCTAGTTTTCAAAGCTTGTAGCCCTTGTAAATTTGCTAATTATTCCAAAAAAAGGTTTGATCTCTCTCTCTCTCTCTCTCTCTCTCTCTCTCTCTCTCTCTCTCTCTCTCTCTCTCTCTCTCTCTCTCTCTCTCTCTCTCTCTCTCTCTCTCTCTCTCTCTCTCTCTCTCTCTCTCTCCTACCTTTACCCATGGTGGAGTTGTTTGGTGATAAGAGGAAGGGATATTCCCCATATAAGGGGATGGTATACCTTCTCCCATTTATTTTTTGAGGCTATCTCCTCTTTTGTCTTCGTGAGTTGTTGTCATATGAATGGGGGTTGGTATTTGGATTAATTTATCCAAACACACAAAGGGTCTGGAAAGTTGAAAGGGTTTGAGCTTCTTGCACACGACCACTAAACATACTGTTTTTGAACATATAACCCCCTAGAATTTCTATCATACACACACACCAAATATTTTCCATAAATATTACAAGAGGATCATCTTCCCCTACACCCAAACCAAAGCAATTTGGCTTTTTTTTTTCCGCATGATATTTGGCAAAATATCATGTTTTTTTGTCACAAGGTCCTCATCTTACGAAAAGAAAAAAAACATGGGCTTATACGATAATAACCCGTTTCGATCTAGTGGAATTCTTGCAAAGAAGACCGAATGGTCGGTCAAGAAGCCTATCGGAGTTGGCGTGGGACATTTATTTGCTAGTCTATTTGGGTTGTTGGAAAGGAGAAACAAGATATTTCTTGATAAGATCTCAAGTCCTGATGAGATTTTCGGCTACTTGGATATCTTTTTTGAACCGGCAAATTGGTCTACCCTCCTTCAAACAGATCATATTTAATGATAAGGATAGGTAAAGAGATTGTTACTACTTACTACAATAAAATCAGTGTAGCAGTCACTATAGATGTAACAGTGAAATCACTGTAGCAAAAAGTAACTAGCTGCAAAGTACTATAGCTAAAGACTAATAATTGCAGATTGTTACTCTTTGCTATAGTGAATAGCAGCATTTGTGATTTTAAGATTAAAAAAAAGTTGCCATTTAAGTGAGAGAAAAAGTCAACGGAGAAACTTGCTGTAAATGCACCTTTTCAAGAGGTACCTGGTACAAAACTCTCTTTGTCTGTCCTCTTTACCAAATAGATCCGCCGTCAGAGACCTAACACTAAGTCCCCTCATTTTAAACTCAGGATTTCTCGTCTCCTCTCAACTAATTTTAAGGATGTATTCAATTTTTGTAACAAGACCTAATGTGATCTTTTAATAAATTAGTCGGGATCTAGCTTAACCCTCCCTTAGTTAGAGGGTTTTCTTATCCAAAAAAAAAAAACCCCTAAGATTGAGAAGAACGTTTTCAATATTTTTATTTACTTGAGAGCAATCTACCTATATATTACAATTTTTTTTTGCAACCTATATACTACATTTGAAAGCCTATATATGTACTTGTTAATAAGGAGAGATTATCCACCCAAGAAACACGAGAAATTAAATTCAAGCCAGTAGGAAATCAATAGTAACATTGGTAATCATTAAGAAAAAAACTACCGATAAGGACTACCCATTGAAACCAGTGTTTTCAAAACCGAATCGAAAGGCGAACCGAAAAGGCATCTGGTTCAGTCCAAATCGGTTGAAACCGGTGGTTCAATCGTTTGAACCGCATTGTTAGGAGACGACGGCTAGGGTTTGGAGAGGAACAGAATGATTCCATTGAGGGACTCAAGCCCAATATATATGTACAGTAAACCCGACCCGACTATACAGTAAACCCGACCCATTACATTACATTAACACTCCCCCTCAAACTCACGGTGGATCATGAACCGAGAGTTTGCCTAGAAAATGTCGGAAGCGAGCAGTCGTCAGTGGCTTCGTCAGAAAATCAGCAGTCTGCTCCGATGAGGGAATGAAAGGCAGGGAGATGATGTGATCGATAAACGCCTGGCGAACATAATGACAGTCAACTTCAATATACTTTGTTCGCTCATGGAAGACCGGATTGCTAGCAATCTGAATAGCACTCCGGTTGTCACAGAAGAGAGGGGTCGGCCCGGATATTACCACTCCCAAGTCAAGCAGAAGACGTCGAAGCCAGACAATCTCGGCGGTGGTGGAAGCCATAGCCCTGTATTCGGCTTCGGTGCTGGAGCGAGCAACAGACTCCTGCTTCTTGCTGCGCCATGAAATCAGGGAGTCACCCAGAAACACACAGTATCCTGTAGTAGATCGACGAGTGTCTGCATCTCCTGCCCAATCTGCATCTGAGTAGGCGCGCAGTACCAACGGAGAGGTGGAGGGAAACAGGAGTGAACGGGTGATGGTGCCCCGGAGGTAGCGGATAATCCGCAGAACAGCTGCATAGTGTACTGACCGTGGAGCCTGAACAAACTGACTGACAATGCCAACAGCATGAGCAATGTCTGGCCTGGTCATGGTGAGATAGACAAGCATCCCAACCAACCTCTGGTAGCGGGAGACATCCTGGAGCGGCTCACCATCGGTAGCTAGAAGCTTCAAATTGAGCTCCATGGGTGTATCAGCAGTACGTGTGTCAGTGAGGGCAGCATCAGTAAGAATGTCGGAGATGTACTTCTGCTGGGAGACCAACAGACCACGAGCTGACCTGGCAATCTCAAGACCCAGAAAGTAGCGAAGAGAGCCCAGGTCTTTCATCTCAAACTGACTCTGGAGGTGCCGCTGGAGAGAGGCGATGGTGGCACTGTCATCCCCAGTGATGATCATATCATCCACGTAGAGGAGAAGGACTGCAATGCCCTGACTGGAGGAGCGAGTGAACAGGGCATAGTCGGAGTGACGCTCAACAAACCCGGCGGCCAGAACTGCACTGCGAAAGCGCTCAAACCAGGCACGAGGAGCCTGCTTGAGCCCATAGATGGCCCGGCGCAACCGACACACGTGTCCTGGAGGAACTGAAGAGCCCGGAGGAGGAGCCATGTAGACTTCCTCGGAGAGATCACCGTGAAGAAACGCATTGGTGACATCCATCTGATGGAGAGGCCACCCTCGAGCAGCTGCCACAGCTAAGAGGGTGCGCACTGTAGTCATCCGAGCAACTGGAGCAAACGTCTCCTCGTAGTCAATCCCATACTCCTGGGAGAAGCCACGAGCAACGAGGCGAGCCTTGTGCCGCTCAATGGAGCCGTCAGGTCGAGTCTTGACCTTGAAGATCCACTTGCAGCTAACAGGCACCACCCCGGGGGGACAAGGCACCAACTCCCAGGTCTGGGTCCGCTGAAATGCCTCAAGCTCAACTGACATGGCCTGCCGCCACTCTGGATGTAATGCTGCCTCACGGTACGATTGGGGCTCCCGGTGAGTGTGAAGAGCAGTAAGGAAGGCCTGAAAGGATGGTGAATAGGAGGCACTGGCAGAGAAGCCAGAAGAGTCAGGAAAGTCAGTGGGAAAAGCAGAGTAACCAAACCTGTCAGGAGAGTAGTCGTATCTGGCAGGAGGGTGATGTTCGCGCACTGGGTAGCGCCGAACAGGAGCAGGATCCACGACCGGGGAGGAGGGAGCAGCAGCATCAGGCGAAGGAGTACCAGGGAGAACCGATTCGGGAAGGGGAGCTGCAGACCGACGTACATAGACACGAGTAATGGGTGGTGGAGGTGGTGGGGGTGGTGGCGTGGGGGACTGAGGAGGTGGTGGTGGTGGTGTAGTAGGCGTGAATGGAGCAACAGAAACCGGGGGTAGAACAGGGATGTGAAGATGTGAGGAGGGCGAGGAGGATGACGAAGGAGGCAAGGAAAGTTCCCGAGACTCAGGAGCAAAATACGGGACATCCTCAACAAAGGAGACGTGACGGGAGACACGGATCCGACGAGCTAAGGGATCATAGCAGCGATACCCCTTATGCTCACGACTGAGCCCCAAGTGAACACACCTAACAGACCTCGCAGAAAGTTTGGTGCGCTCATGGGGAGGAAGAAGAACGAAGCACGTGCAGCCAAACGTGCGAAGAAGAGAGTAGTCAGGTGGGCTGGAGTGAAGGCGCTCGTGAGGGGTGGCACCGGACAGAGCAGATGACGGAGTGATATTGATGAGGTGGACAGCCGTCATGACAGCTTCAGCCCAGTAGGAGTGAGGGACAGACGCAGAGAGAAGCAAGGCTCGTGCAGTCTCAAGGACATGACGATGCTTGCGTTCGGCAACGCCGTTCTGCTCATGGGTGTGGGGACAGGACTGCTGGTGAAGAGTGCCGTGAGACTGAAGAAGCTCACGCATCTCAGAGGAGAGATACTCCTTGGCACAATCAGACCGAAAGGTCTTGATTCGCCGACCAAACTGGGTGTGTATCATAGTGGTGAATCGCCTAAAGATGTGGGGAATTTCAGACCGATGACGCATGAGATAGACCCAAGTGCACCTAGAATAGTCATCGATAAAACAAACATAATACATATAACCAGATAGAGATGCAACAGGAGCAGGACCCCAAATATCCGAATGAACTAAATCAAATAAAGCATTAGACTGGGAAGTACTAGCAGAAAAAGGAAGAGCTAGATGCTTTGCTAGTCGACAACCCGTACAGACAGAGAGGGGGGAGAAAGACGCTCGACCCAAAGCGCCCGAACGGAATACGCTTTTGAGTCGATCACTAGATATATGACCTAACCTTCTGTGCCACAGGTCGGCATCAGAGGTGACAGACATGACAGACGCAACTGAAGACACATGGAGATGGTCCAACTGGTAGAGTCCTCCTGCCCTACGGCCCAGCCCAATCCTCTGACCCGTCCGCGAATCCTGCACAACACAAACAGAAGGGGTGAAGGTGACAGTCAGGCCAGAGTCGCAAAGAGAACTGATGGAAATCAAATTAATATTAAGACGAGGGGCATGATGGACATGGGATAGGGTCAGGCGACCAGAAGGGTCAGAGGTGGTGGTGATGGAGCCACATTGCGGAATAGGGACGAGAGTCCCATCCGCAGTGCGAACCTCCTGGTGGGTGGTAGTGGGAGAACAGTCCGTGAGGACAGTGGAGTCAAAAGTAAGGTGACAGGAGGCACCCGAATCGAAGATCCATGGAGCAGTAGTACCAGAGGTGGCAGACAAGCCGTGCGCAGTCGCGGAGCCGGTGGAGGCTATGTGGCGGAGAAGGAGCTCCTCGAGGCGCTGAAGACGGTCCGGCTCAGGCGGCGAAGGAGCTGTGGGAGCAGTGGGGAGCGGCGAGGCCTCTGCAGTGGCCGCTGCACCACCAAAGTGGCGAAAGGAAGACGAACCACGTCCTCGGCCCCGTCCACCTCGACCGCCGCGTCGATCGTCGCGAGAGGTCGAAGACCAGCGGGGGGATCTCTCATCCGGACCCCAGCGGGGGTTGCGTGGAGGACGTGTAGGGCACTCGCGCTTCATGTGGCCGGGCTCCTTGCAGTAGTGACAGAAAACAGCCTCATCGGAGAACCCGGCTGCCAGGACAGAGTCGGAGCTAGGAGCAAGTGGAGGAGCACGAGCACCCTGAGTCTGAAGGCGGGTCTCCTCGTCGACCAAGGCGAGTAGGGCATCCTCGAGCCGAGGGAGGGGCTCACGGTGCAGGAGCTGGGCGGCTATGAGAGCAAAGTCTGGTCGAAGTGCTGCCAGAAACTGGTGCAGGTGGCCCTCGTCGAGGTAGCGCTGGAAGTCCCGGGAGCGGGGGCAGTCACACCGCTCCGGAATCAGTGAGTCCAGCTCATGCCAGTAGGCACTCATCTGGCTGAAAAAGTCCTGAATGGTACGCTCCCCCTGACGGGCAGACTGCGAGTCGCAGATGAGCTGATGCCGGCGGGCGCCGCCGCGCGGGAGAAAACGGTCCCGAAGATACTCCCACATCGCGCGCGCAGTCGGAAGGCGGCCGATGGGAGCAAGGAGCGGACGAGCAACCGAGTCCAGGAGATACGCCCGGATGGCCTGATCGTGGCGGCGCCACGTAAGAGCAGCAACGGTGACGGCCGTGGTAGCAGTCGCTGCAGAAGATGCAGCACTGCTGGTGACAGAGGACGAGCCGGAGTAGTCAGTGGGAGGAGGATCCTCGCCAGTGATGTGACCCCACAGATCACGACTGGAGAGGGCGGCCTCGACGGTGAGGGACCAGTCAGGCCAGTCGCTGGCCGCCGACAACTGGAACGCGACCGCCTTCAGCGGAGGAGAGATCGCAGCAACGGTCGGGACAGCTGGAGATGCCATGGAGAAGGCTGTAGGGTGTCGGGAGGGAATCGGGTGGGCTGTAGGGGATCGGGTGGGCTGTGGGGAGGGGATCGGAGGGCCGGTGGGGACTGGAGGGTGTGCGAGGGAGGTCAGAGGAGGTGCGGGGTGGGCTGAAGGGGGTGCGGGGGAGGTCGGTGGTGATTGGAGGGGCCGGGGGGGGTTCGGGTGGGGTCGAGTGGGGTCGGCAGGGGTGCGGGTGGTGATTGGTGGGGTCGGGGGGGGTCGGGTGGGGTCGGGGGTGTTCGGCGGTGGCTGGAGGGGCCGGGGGGGGGGGAGCCGGCGGTGACCGGAGGGGCCGGGGGGTGCGGGATAGGTTCGGGCGGTGGCTGGAGGGGCCGGGGGGGGGGGACCGGCGGTGACTGGAGGGGCCGGGGGGGGGTGCGGAAGGGGTTCGGGTGGGGTCAGGAGGGGTCGGCGGTGGCTGGAGGGGCCGGGGGGGGGGGCCGGCGGTTGCTGTAGGCCGGAGGGGGGGGCTGCCGATCGGATGAAGGAGGCCGGAGGTGCTGCCGTCGCCCTAGAGCTCTGATACCATGTTAGGAGACGACGGCTAGGGTTTGGAGAGGAACAGAATGATTCCATTGAGGGACTCAAGCCCAATATATATGTACAGTAAACCCGACCCGACTATACAGTAAACCCGACCCATTACATTACATTAACACGCATGAAAATATATTTTTTAAATAAATATTTACTAAATTCTTCAATGGTAAGGTTTGATTCATGAGTTAACATACAAATCGGCTTATTCAAAAGACCGAACCGAAATATGTTCCGATTCCGATCTAAACCGGTTGAATCACTTGATCCGGTTCGGTTTTCAAAACACTGATTGAAACTATATACTAAATCGGACAAAAATAAAACTGCCAAAAGGTTTACATGTGAAGTACCTATCTTACCCATCAATTAAAGATGTGATACATCCAAAACAATTTGAATGCCCTCTAGTCTTTAAGTAGTTGACTTGGAACCCAAACTTTTGAAAGCTCCACAGTCCAATTAATATCCAATAATTTGCCCAAAAATAGGTCAAAGCCAGGGTTAATTAGCTTGAACCAACTTGACCACCTCTCCCCTCTAAACGAACCTTGCACCGAGTCCTAGCTGTCTCCCTCTCTCTCTCTCTCTCTCTCTCTCTCTCTCTCTCTCTCTCTCTCTCTCTATAGTTGTTTGTCCCCCTTTCTCTCTCTCTGTTTTTTTTGGGTACCAACTCTGTATTTTCTATCTTTTTTTATTTTAAAATACATATTTTTAACCTGGTCTGTTTGTATTTGGTTGTGTCCAATTGTCGCTGTGCCTCCCGATGCGGCGAAGATCCGAGCCAATAAGACAGAGAGAGAGAGAGAGAGGTTTGGAGAAGATGGCCATGGCAACCCGCGAGAAGTTGACATAGTTCGCGCCAAATTCCATCACCCCGATCGCTCCGACGCTGGCCTCATTGACCGTCTAGAGCTGGGCATTACCCCCCGCCAACTTCTTTTGCTCCCTCAAAACGTGGATCTCGTCGTGCACCACCACATGAGATTCACGTGGGATCCTTGCATCCCGTTGCCGGCCCCGAGTCCAAGAGGAGATCGAGGCGATGCCCCCACCCCCGTCGACGACGACCCATTCAGAGGGGATGTACTCTTCGCTCTCGACGACCTTCCTACCGGCCGGGAAGCTCTGATCTATGGCATCCTGACGTTGGAGGGCGGAAAAGGAGGGGTTTTTGTTTCTGGATAATTGTCGGAATCCCGGGTTCTGTCGCTGGTTGCGGTGAGATCTTCGAATTTGGGATTGCCCTCAAGGTGGGATTATACTATTTCGTTTGACATCGTCCCTTTACGTTCAATCAAAAGATTTTCGAGGAAGGAGAACAGAGGGGGTTCCATCTCTTGCTCTGTTGCTGCTGGGATAGAAAAATCCTTTTTTTTTTTTCCCTGCTAAAGGGGCTGTTTCTTGTTTCTGGGTTTTCCTCAGAAAACCCAGATTCTGCAGCTGCTGAGCCATTGAAGGAGCCTCAGCTGCTTTAAAGTTTGGAACTTGGGGTTTCTGTACGTTGAGACCTTGGGCATTGCTTCGAGCTCGTTTGGTTCACGGCCGTACTACCCCCTGTTGGAAATTAGCTGTGCTTTTAATTCTGGGCAGCAGAGATAGTAGTGGCACAATAAGAGGAGATGGCTGGAGGGAGAAGAAGGAAGCTCCATCTCAGTAAACTATTCAGCTTTTCATGCGGCAAATCTTCGTTACAAGACGATAGCCACTCTCAGATCGGAAGCCCGGGCTTCTCTCGTATCGTCTTCGCCAATGACCCGGATTGCTTCGAGGCCAACAACCTGAACTACGGAACCAACTATGTCTCCACCACCAAGTATTCCGTGGCTACCTTCATCCCCAAGTGCCTGTTTGAGCAGTTCAGGAGGGTTGCCAACATATACTTCCTCATCTCCGGCTTGCTTGCTTTCACCCCGTTGGCTCCTTACAGTGCTGGAAGCGCGATCCTCCCGCTGATTATTGTGATTGGTGCGACCATGGCAAAAGAGGCGGTTGAAGACTGGCGGCGGTTTCAGCAGGTAATTTTCTCAATCCTCACTTAGAAATCAAACATATAAGTAATAGTACATATAAGTAATAGTACATTAGAACTAATTGTGCATTTCCATATGTCATTATGGATGTAGATCAAGCTATTCCTGATCAATGGTAATATGATACAGAACTCTTTTTCAGTTAGTCGTGTGAAATAGGAATTCTAAAATCTAGGTCAAGAGATTCCAGAACACGATCTAATTTGAAGATATATAAACATATATTTTATCTTATGACTGCAGTAAGGAAACCTAATTCAAAAACATAATATGTAAATATCTGGAGAAACAGTATAAGGAAACCGTGCTCAATGATCCTATTAATAGTTGTGGTAGAAGTAATATTCTTGTGTGGTCAATAAACACACAAATTGGGAACTGGGAAACATTTAGATTCGTGAGAAGGGAAGAGACTTTCAGCTTGATGCATGACTCTTTAGGTCCTTCAGACTATTAAAGGTTGTAGGGTTTTCATGCGAGAACGTGAAGGTTACCCTTTCTTAACGAAGGAGATCTCGCTGGGCTTGATCTTATATGTATAAATTGTAAGGTTATCAATTAGGTGAGACTGAAAAATCTAAATCTATTGTTTAATGTGACCTCTTGTCGTGAAAGGATCTCTTTACCACAAAGATCATCGGGCGTGGTTTCCTTCCTCTCCTAACATAGAAGTTCTTGATGAAATTCTTTAGTTGAAAGTTCCCATTGTTTTATATAGACAAACGGGAACTGTTCTATAGCGAATTCTGACAGAGAAAGAGGATACAGGTCTGACGATCTGAGATCTTGCTTGATTTTTTCATATTATACTATTAGGAGATGACTGTCAAATTTTTTTCTTATGCTACTGCATTTCTCATTGAACTTTTCGAAAATGTTATGCTTGTTTCATTTCCTTCTCCCGTTGTCTAATTCATCATATTGTTAGTTTCTCACGTTAATGTGCCTGTGTTCTTTGTCTAATGCACACTCTTTCTTCTAGGATAATGAGGTGAACAACCGAAAGATCAAAGTGCATCGTGGGGATGGCGCTTTTGATTATACAGAATGGAAGAACCTGAGAGTTGGAGATATAGTGATGGTGGAGAAGGATAATTTCTTCCCCGCTGACCTCATTTTGCTTTCATCCAGTTATGAGGACGCAATTTGTTATGTTGAGACCATGAACCTTGATGGAGAGACAAACTTGAAACTGAAGCAGTCATTGGAGGTAACTTCAAAATTACAAGACGATTCTAGCTTTCAACATTTCAAAGCAATCGTAAAATGTGAAGACCCAAATGCGAACCTCTACTCTTTTGTTGGAAGCATGGAGCTTGAAGAGCAGCAACACCCCCTCTCACCTCAGCAACTTCTTCTTAGGGACTCAAAACTTCGCAACACCGACTTTATATATGGGGTAGTGATATTCACAGGCCATGATACGAAAGTCATGCAGAATGCCACAAAACCACCATCCAAGAGAAGCAAAATTGAGAGGAAAATGGATAAACTTATATACCTTCTGCTATTCGCCTTGGTTCTGATTTCAACTGTTGGTTCAATTTTTTTTGGCATTGTAACCGGTGAGGATTTGCAAGATGGAAAGATGAAACGATGGTACCTTCGACCAGATGACACTACTGTTTTCTTTGATCCTAAAAGATCAGCTCTCGCAGCGATACTGCACTTCTTGACAGCAATGATGCTTTATGGTTACTTCATCCCCATCTCGTTGTATGTTTCCATAGAGATAGTCAAAGTCTTGCAGACTATTTTTATCAACCAAGACATCAAAATGTACCATGAGGAATCAGACATGCCTGCTCATACTCGCACATCAAACTTGAATGAGGAGCTAGGTCAAGTCGACACAATACTCTCAGATAAGACTGGAACGCTGACTTGTAACTCAATGGAGTTCATCAAGTGCTCTATCGGTGGGACTGCTTATGGCCGTGGTGTTACAGAGGTCGAGAAGGCGATGGCTAGACGAAAAGAATCACCGATGTTTGATGATCTAAATGATGCAAGTTATGAAGTGGATCATGAGGATACCAAAACTGCAATAAAAGGGTTCAATTTTAGAGATGCACGAATAATGAATGGGAATTGGGTAAACGAGCCTCGGTATGATGTCATTCAAAAGTTTCTACAGCTGTTGGCCATCTGCCATACTGCCATACCGGAGGTAGATGAAGCGACTGGGAAAGTATTATATGAAGCTGAGTCTCCTGATGAGGCTGCCTTTGTTATTGCAGCAAGGGAGCTAGGTTTTGAGTTTTTCCAGAGGACACAGTCAACAATCTCTCTGCATGAGCTGGATCTAAAGACACGCAAGGCAGTCGAAAGGTTAGAATTTGTTTGTCCAGTTAATTCATAAAAGAACTGAGACAAACTAATTTCTGGTGCCTCAGAATTAAGATAACTTGACCCCGTATCTTTTTGCAGGTCATATAGGATCTTAAATATCTTAGAGTTCAATAGCTCCCGGAAGCGGATGTCTGTTATAGTTAGGGATGAGAACGGGAAATTGCTACTACTCAGTAAAGGCGCTGACAGGTTCGCAATCTATGAAAAAAAGCATTAGTAAACCTGAAATAAAGTGAATTCATGATCTCCTGTGCTCTAATTCTGACAAAGTATGTACTTTGCTTTCTGATAGCTCTCTTGTTTATCACCAAAAACAGTGTAATGTTTGAAAGGCTTGCAAAGAATGGAAGGGTATTTGAGGAGAAGACAAAGGAGCACATAAATGAGTACGCTGATGCTGGTTTGAGAACCCTGGTTCTTGCATATCGTGAGCTTGAAGAAAAAGAATATGCTAAGTTCCACAAAGAATTTACAGAGGCCAAAGCTTCTGTTACTGTTGACAGAGACGATAAAATCGATGAAGCTGCGGAGACGATGGAGAAGGATTTGATTCTTCTTGGTGCCACAGCTGTCGAAGACAAACTTCAAAATGGGGTGGGTAGAAAATTCTGAGTGATTTATGTGAATTTCATGACAGTCCCGATTTTCTTTGATCTTATTTTTCTTTTCATGTTCCCTAGGTCCCTGAATGTATCGACAAGCTCGCACAAGCTGGAATCAAAATATGGGTACTAACTGGGGATAAGATGGAGACTGCCATTAATATTGGGTATTTACCTTTTTGGGACATCAAAATATAGAGAGTATATGGTATCATATATTGCTGTTTAGGTATATTATTCTAACCATCATCGTCTTCCTTTATCTTGCAGTTTTGCGTGCAGTCTACTCAGACAAGGAATGAAGCAGATTATCATCACTTTGGAAGCTCCAGAAATCATAGGATTAGAGAAAGAAGGGAACAAAGATGCTATTTTTAAGGTAAACTCTTACTGTTACCATTATCTTATTATGTGTATGATAAGACTTGCAAGTCCGGCAATAGCATCGTGTATATCTCATCTCATACCAAATTAAATTATTTAAAATTATCCTCTGAATCTCTGATAGGATTGAAGTGCTATTTTAATTATTGACTTATACAACTTACATTTGAACATGATTTGCATCATAGATAATAGCAAAAATATCTCATAAAGTATAAAGCCTAAAATTTTGGGTGAAAAACATCCGATGTACCTCAGAGTTTGTCCTTGAGGTAGACAAGAAGTCAGCATCTTTCAGCTTGATTGCTATAAGTTTTCCTTCCCCACCTTTCTCGTGACCATCCGATATACCTTTTTATGCCGATACCGATTATGACTGTTCGACTTTTGGATAGGTTTTCCACTAAACATGCTGAAAGACATGCATTCCATCAAGAATTGATATTAATTTTTTAAGCTTAATTGGTTATATTGATTCAAGGTTTTTCCATTTTATTTCTTTTTATTTTTGTGAGGTGGAGTTGTGATGGGGTTGACAAATTTAGAAAATAATTATTTCATCTATCGGGCATACATAGGTTGTTTGATTTTGATCATCTTCACTTTCAGTGGTGGCAGCTGTTTCAATGTGCAATTTTTAAGTTCGAACAAATCCTCAATAATCAATTAGTCCTATCATAATATCATTAACCATGTTTCAAAATTTTGATTTTGTTCTATTACAATATATATTTTTGATTATTTTCTACTTTAATTAAATATGATGATTTGAATAATTTCTGTTCAATAGGTCCATTATTTTCTGATTGAAGTATCTAAAGCTCAACCAAGTGCTTGTTCAAATTACTAGCTTAGACCTTTCGATTGATTAACAATTTGTTGTTGATACTTCAGGCATCAAAAGAAAGTGTCGTTCGTCAGATAAATGAGGGGAGCAAACTTATGAAAACATATAGTACAGAGGCTTTTGCTTTGATCATTGATGGGAAGTCCCTTACATATGCTTTAGAGGACAATGTCAAGAATTTGTTCTTACAGGTGGCAATTGGCTGCGCATCAGTTATATGCTGCCGTTCTTCACCCAAACAAAAAGCCCTCGTAAGATCTGCATGATCCACTCACAGTAAGCTTGCTTTTTGTCGTTACTTCCTCTTTATGTTGGTGAATCTGACGACAACATCATTTGAACATCCAGGTCACAAGACTGGTTAAAGCTGGCACTCGGAAGGTGACATTGGCAATCGGTGATGGGGCCAATGATGTCGGCATGCTTCAAGAATCTGATATTGGTATTGGAATCAGCGGTGCTGAAGGAATGCAGGTCAGTCATACCATCAACCTACCGGTCATTACAAACCTCCTGAAAATAGTTGTGTCAAGACTTCTCTGAGACCTTTTTTTGAACTTGATGTTGTGTTCTATTTCTGTTAGGCCGTGTTCTTTTCCCGGGACTTGCACCTCCCAGGAATTGGGCCCATCCCTATATCATCTCCATATTTATATGTTTACTTGTTCCCTGGGAAAACCTTCCGTGGGATTTCATTTCTCAACCTGGTGGGCTAATGGAAAGAGTATGCGAATGGGCCCAATTCTTGGGAGTTGCAAGTCCCATGAAAAGAACACAGCACTATTGATGCTAAAACGTGTCCTTAGTGCTCCAATTTAAATTCTACTGAACATTACTTGATTTCAGGCTGTTATGTCGAGCGATATCGCAATAGCTCAGTTTCGGTTTCTAGAGCAGCTGCTACTTGTGCACGGACATTGGTGTTACAGAAGGATCTCGTCAATGGTACAACTTCTCTTATGAATCCACACCGCAACTTTCTCAGAGCTTGGTATTGACACGATCCTTACGCTGCTCCGCAGGTTTGCTACTTCTTCTACAAGAACATCACGTTCGGCGTTACTCTCTTCTTGTTTGAAGCATATGCGTCGTTCTCGGGCCAACCCGCGTACAACGACTGGTTCATGTCGTTCTACAATGTCTTCTTCACCTCACTCCCTGTGATCGCTCTGGGGGTTTTCGATCAGGATGTTTCCGCACGATTTTGCGTCAAGGTATATCCACCACCCATCATCCACACATAAATTATATAGGTATATCCACCACCCATCATCCACACATAAATTATATAGTGTTGCTCGATCAATGTTCGAAAATTCTGGTTCATGTAATAATCAATCGAATGTGCAACAGAGCTGTTCAGTGTTCCATACACCCATCTGCTCATACATTACAGAAATTAAACTCTCTTTCGGATTCTAATTTCTTGTTTGGAGATGATCCTGATTTTTAACCAAGAACTTTACAAGTTGTAGATATTCTTTGTTGTACAATTTGGGTGACAAAAGGTAAGGAGAAACCAAAACAAAGTTGGTCCAACCTCTCATGGATCTCTCTATTGCAGTTCCCTCTCCTCTACCAAGAAGGCGTGCAGAACATCCTCTTCAGCTGGAGTCGGGTCCTCGCGTGGATGTTCAATGGCGTCTGTAACGCTGTCATCATCTTCTTCTTCTGCACGAGGGCGCTCCAGCACCAGGCCTTCCGCAAGGGCGGCGAGGTGGTGGGCCTCGAGATCCTCGGGGCCACCATGTACACCTGCGTTGTGTGGGTCGTCAACTGCCAGATGGCGCTCTCCGTCAGCTACTTCACCCTCCTCCAGCACATCTTCATCTGGGGCGGCATCGCCCTGTGGTACCTCTTCCTCCTCGCCTATGGCGCCATCACGCCCACCATCTCGACGACGGCCTTCATGGTCTTTATCGAAGGCCTGGCGCCGGCTCCGTCCTACTGGGTCGTGACGCTCTTTGTGGTCCTCGCCACGCTCATCCCCTACTTCGCGTACTCCGCGATCCAGATGCGCTTCTTCCCGATGTACCACGGGATGATCCAGTGGATACGGTCCGAGGGGCAGGCGGAAGATCCCGAGTACTGCCACATTGTGCGCCAGAGGTCGGTGAGGCCGACGACGGTCGGGGTGTCCGTTAGGATGGACGTTAAGGTTAGTCAGATCAGAAGCCGAGTACAGGATGCAGTTCACTGACCATAACAAAGCTTCTCGTCTGAGTTGTTGGCTCCGTTGTACAGCTGCATTCGCGATCGGTTGCCTCTGAGCGGGAGGGCACAGCCCTACAGCTACACTCCCGATCCGTTGCTTGTGTACGTGATCTCGCGGATCATCGAAGGTGAACTTCTTCGAACTTTGGATCTCTCTCCAACAGAAGGGGCTACTAGTTGGTTGCTCGGCTGGCACACGATGAGAGCTGCTCCCTGAAGGCATCGCCACCCAGATATCAAGTTCAGAAGCAGGGTGATGTATTCATCAGGTGAGGAGAAAGGAAAAGGTTCATGAGGGAGATGTAATTTTTGTTTTTTCCCCTTTGTTTTGGTCCTTTTTTTTTTAAAAAGTTTTGTTTATAGCACGCGCCAGCAGTTCCTTACGGCTCAAAATTGTACAATTTTTTGATCCTCAACTGCTTTTCATACTAAGAAAGAATTAGCAGATCGTTTCGATTGGTCCTTTTAGATACCCTCACCCCAAAACCTGGATTGTAAGGGGAGGTTCACAGTGGGTATATTAAGCGGCCAATGGGTGCTTCCCTTATTGATGTGGGACTAAGCAGGTGGACTATCCCAACATGTCCTCTGAGTCGATTATAATATATATTATTATTAAATTTTTTTTAAAAGGGGGAATTAGTAAGAAGCTTTTTAAGTGCTCATATAATAATTTAGTTTTACAAAAAAAAAATATCCATATATTTATTTTAAACATTTGTGAATCGTCGATTTTTTATCAGTTCCGATAACAGAAATCTAATGGACACAAATTACATTGGATCCTCCAGTAGAAAATTTACCCAAATGGCGAAGTGGGGTTTCTTGTCTCTCACGGAGGAGCTCTAACACCCAACTTACTTTTCGAGGTTAGACCTCAGGGTGGACTACTAGATCGAGGTTTTCAATTCCTTGGTTTTATCGCATGTCCAACTCTGTGACCCTACCTACTTTATGCGGATTGTGTATAAGTAGTGGTTCACCTTCCACTTGTACACACGGGTCTCCTTACACACTTCCCTCTAGGAAGTGACAATATCACATTTTAATCAAGTGATGATTCAATATTATCTATCATGCCTCAACTACTGAGACAGCCGGTCTCGTTGCTCACCAGCAACTCAACCAAGTTTTCATATCTCAACCATAGTTCAAGTGTATTTGTTATATCTATATTCATGTAGTGATCAACTTCTCAATGTAATGCTTCTATGATTTCATATATATAATTGTCCATATTTGGAGAGATTAGACGATAGCCATCGCTGTATGTATTAATGTGTCCACCACGTACATGCGATAGAACACATGCATTGGACATAGCATTCCATATAAAAGTTTAGAATACCACCAGCTACACTAAAGAGCCTACTATTGTAGATAACATAGTAAAAGTAACTTACCTTGGCCGAGGTAGCGAGCTCCTATAATGGGTGTCCTATGGTGCACGCCCTGATCTTCGAGTGCACAGTTACCACTAGAAGGCTCCAAAGCTAAGAAAACCAAAAATAAAAAGGGATTACTACTACAACAATTAAACGAAGCTAGGTCGATAGATTTGGATTGCACATAAGCGTTTGATAAGGCGAAGGCTTATAGAAGATCAAACCGATGTGAGGTGGCTAGACCTGCGTTTGAAATGGACAATCAAGAATGGGGGTTATAGTTAACCTTCAACTTACCCATGATAAAAGATCATAATAAATGTGGCTTATGGAGGCAAGCTGGGTCACCCTCAGTAGGGGACCGACGACAGGTCGGTGACAATGTAACTGATGCAACCGAACATTCATTTTACTGATCCTATACCCTAATAATATAATCAGGTCACAAGACCCATACCATCAGCTCTGTCTTGGAAAATAATCCCGACACCGCTAGTTTCACACAAATTTAAGTTCAGATGAAAAAATGACAGTCGAACCACAAAAACCGACTAACTTAACTCCATGGGTGGAAACCAGGTACTTAGTAGAGTCTTTAATGTCTCAAGCTAGGGTCATCAGGTTGTATTCTCAATGCATATTCTAATACCGTTAGTTTCACTACATTCCGATACCGGACGAAAAATCTAAGATTGAATCAAGATTAGACGGCTCAAGTGTTGATTTAACTCAAACCGAGCTTAATAGGATAATTCTACCTCATTTCACGAAGTTACATTCTCTATGAAACTATAAATTGAAACATAGGCATGGAGTGTTATCTGTAAAAATCGGGTCGTAATATCATGACTTAAGTGGTGAATTTACCACAAAAGTGGCTAAATTGAAACATAGCCAATGGTGGAGGATCTCTCTCTCTCTCTCTCTCTCTCTCTCTCTCTCTCTCTCTCTCTCTCTCTCTCTCTCTCTCTCTCTCTCTCTCTCTCTCTCTCTCTCCTATGCTGCAATCGATAAAATGGACTAAGATTGTGTTTTTAAAAGGGACGAGAGGACACAACGCACAAGACATGTCAAAACATAGGGGCGATGGATCATATCCACTAGATTTGATATGGGTGGCTATGGTCCCTTTATTTTTCAAAAGTTTCAGCCACCATTAAGGAAGTTGGGAGCTGCTGCTCTGTTTGTCAAAAAGGTGACGGCTGGACGGCTGCCGTACACAAAAATGGAATGAGTTTTCAACGATGATGATTAAATATTTGATTTAATTTATCTTTCATTTATTATTATTATTATTATTATTATTATATATATATTGTTTTATTATTATTATTATTATTATTATTTTTTAAATGATGCAACCATCAAGGCTTGAGAGGCTCTAATTGTAACCATTCGATGGTAGTTTAATAGGTCGAGTCACTCCCACAAGATCCAACAAGTTCTCATTCTCCGTTCGAAATCGAAAATTGTCTTAAACTTATTGTTTGGGCTCTGATTCGCACATGCGAATAACCCACGAAGAATGATTCGACGAGCCGGACGCAAGTACGCTAGTCTCGTCCTCATCCCAGCATTCTATGCTACCCAGATTTAGAGAGCCTAAAAATGCATAAACCAATACAACTGGCCGTCGGGACTTTGGGTCAACTCTAGAAAGCCCCACTGAGACGGTCTTGATGAGGTGGGTCAATGGTGCAGGTCGTATTGAATTCTGATGGTCGTAGTTATATCAGATATAATATCCTATAAGTATGGTGCTATTTTCATATTAGTCATACTAACCTCAAACCGGCGTAGACAAACTAATGTTGCGACGGTCCAGCAACCCTGTTCACAATAATACCAAAAAAAATAGTGCAATATGTATACATAATGCAATCACATTGTCTCAAAAACGATAATCACATATATAAACTATTTATTAAAGTAGTCCGAAATATCCGGATATTACAGTTACAGGTTGAGGGGATCTGAATAATAAGTGGATCATAGATTCTGGTTGCTCCTACCACATGTGTCCCAATCGGGATTGATTCTTCTCTTATTAGAAGGTGAATGGTTGTTCAATTTTGATTAGGAATGATTTCACATGCAAGACCATCAGGAAGGAAGAAATCAAAATTTGTACGCATGATAGCATTGTTAGGATGTTGATCGATATTCGGCACGTTCCAAATTTGAAGAAGAATATTATCTCTCTTGGTACTATTGATTCTTTGGGATACAAGTTCACTGCTCAAGATAGAGTTCTCAAGATATCTCGAGGGATTATGACTGTTATGAAGGGTGACAAGATCAAGAGCCTCTATGTTTTTTGTGGGAGCACTGTTACCGGTAGTACAGCGGTATCTACTTCGGTGGAAGATCGAGAGGCAGTCTCGTGGCAGTTGTGGCATAAGTGTCTGGGCCATGTAAGCGAGAGAGGCCTTTTCGAGTTGAGCAAGCGGGATTTGCTCTCAGGTGTGAAGAATGTCAAGCTTGATTTATGCGAGGACTATGTGTTTGATAAGCAACACCGGGTCAAGATTGACACGGAGGTTCATCGCACGAAGGGGACGTTAGATTACGCCCATGCATATGTTTGGGGCCCTTCCAGAGTTATTTCTATGGAAGGATTGAGGTCCTTCGTTTCTTTTATGGACGACTATTCTAGAAAAGCCTGGGTCTACATGTTGAAGACCAAAGATCAGGTGTTCAAAAAATTTCGAAGATAAAAGACTTTGATGAAGAAACAAACTAGCAAGAAGTTGAAGCGTCTCCGCAATGGGGAAGAATTTACATCAAAGGAGTTGCAGCATTACTATGAAGAAGAAGGCATTGCTAGACACTTCACGGTCAGGGAGACACCTCAGCAGAATGGCGCCATAAAGAGGATGAACCAGACTTTACTCGAGCGAGCACGCTGCATGCTTTCTGAGTCCGGCTTGAGTAAAGAGTTTTGGGCAGATGCTATAAACACGACAGACTATTTGGTGAACCTGTGGGTGCAAAATCTGGCGAGCGCCTAAATGGTAGAACCTGCCAGCCCTATCTGGGACCCACAAAAATGACAGTGGGCCGGGACCCGCCAGCCCTGCCTGGGGCCCACGAAGGCGACAGTGGGACCCACTAGCCCTGCCTGGGGGTCTATAAAGATAATGGTGGGCCCACCAGCCCTGCCTGGAGTCTGTCGAGGTGGCTGCAGAAACCGCCCCGGAACCCGGATATTTCCAAACCTTTATAAATAGCAGACCCAACGAATGTTTTAGATCGATCTTTTGATTTCTAGATCAAACTTTCAAAAATCAAAGCTCTAACATCCTCTTTACCTCATTCAAAGACAGACAAGTGACACTCGGCCTGTCGAGATCACTACATTTAAGTGTTAGTGAATTAAGGTTACACCTTATAAAACAGAGATATAGGCTTCGGCTGAACTTTGAGACCATATCTTTGTCTACTCTTCTCTACTCTCTCTCTCTCTCCTTTCTATTTCAAAGCTCAAGTCAAAGAACCAACACTCGATTCGATTGACTGTTAGGCAGAGTCTTTGGACGGCAAGAGGATCATCCTTCACAGAACCGGTCACCAGCTACTGCAATTGCTTTGAAGACTCCGGAGAAGGTTTGGTCAGGCAAACCGATGAATTACTCGATCTTGTAAGTGTTTGGATGTCCGGCTTGCTATCATGTCAAAGATAGCAAGTTGGATCCGTGTGCGAAGAAATATATATTCTTGGGATATGCCTCCGGAGTTAAAGGGTACAAAGTTTGGTGCCCAGAATCATGTAACTTTATCACTACCAGAGATATGACTTTCGTGGAGACTCAGCTGCAGACTTCCAACAAACCGAGGTTAAAGATCGATCTTGAGGGCGATAATCACGATTATCAATTGCAGGTGGAGCTACAGGCTCCTGCAATTTCTATAGAGGTAGAGCAGACTACTCCGACAGAGGTGACTACTCTAGAGGAGGTAGTTCAGATTCCAGTGTAGCAGTCAATTGCAACCGACAGGTAGAAGAGGATTATCAGATCTCCAGTCAAATACGAGTTAGTTGCTTATGTACTAACCCTTGTTGATGGTGACGAGCCGACCACTTTTTAAGAGGCAGTCTAGGATAGACGCTACGTTGAATAGGGTGCAGCCATGGGTGAAGAGATTGAGTCTCTTCACATGAATCGGATTTGGGAGCTTATTGCGAGACCCAGAGGGCAGAAAGTGATCACTGTAAATGGGTTTATAAGAAGAAATAAGAGGCTCCAGGCAGTATTCGATACAAGGCAGGATTGGTAGCTAAATGCTACTTACAAAAAGAAGTCATCGACTACAACGAGGTGTTTTCCCCTGTGGTGAAGCACACCTCTAATCGCCTTTTGTTGGCTATGGTGGCGCTGTTTGATCTCAAGCTAGAGCAGCTAGATATGACAACGACGTTCTTGCATGGCGAGTTGGAGGAGCTTATCTACATGCAGCAACCTGAAGGGTTCATAATGAAAGGTAAGGAAGGCCATGTGTGCCGATTGAGAAAGTCCTTGTAGGTCTCAAGCAGTCGCTGAGACAGTGATACAAGAGATTCAACATATTCATGGGGGATCATGAGTATGTTAGAAGCGAGTATGATCACTGTGTCTACTTCAGGAAGTTTCGTGATGATGCTCTGATATTTTTTCTTTTATATGTGGATGACATGCTTATTACTGCAAAGAGCATATTAGATTTCGATGTCTTGAAATATCAATTGAGCTATAAATTTGATATAAAGGACTTGGGTGGTGCGAAGAAAATCCTTGGGATGGAGATTCAAGGGGATCGGAAGCATGATACAGTTCATTTGACATAGAAGAGCTATATTCAGAAGGTGGTTTCTTGTTATGGGATAGATGATGCTAAGCCAGTTAGCATCCCCCTTGCTACACACTTCCGACTATCGATGAGATAGTCTACGATCACTGACGATGAGCATATTTACATGGCTCGTGTGCCATATGTGAGTGCATTGGGCAGTTTGATATATGTCATGGTGTGTACTCATCCAGATATTGCATAGGCGGTCAATGTGGGAAGTCGTTACATGATCGATCCGGAAAAGAAGCATTAGCAGGCCGTGAAGTGGATATTACGGTACCTTTAGGATATACTGGACTTGGGATTACTCTTTTAGCAGGATGGCAAGTCAATCAGAGATACAGTGGGATATATTGATGAAGACTATGCTGGTGACCTGGATGGGCGTTGGTCTATGACAGGTTATTTATTCACGCCGGCAGATGGTCTGGTGAGTTGGAAGGCCTTCCTACATGACTCTGTTGTACTATCGATGACAGAAGCTGAATACATGGTCATTACGGAAGGTGCCAAGGAGGCAATTTGGCTCCGAGACATTGTGGGTGAGTTTGGTCTTTTGCAGCTTAGCAGTGAGATGTTTTCGGATAGCCAGAGCGCTATCTATTTGGCGAATGATGATCAAGTCCCTCACTTACGAATGAAGCATATTATTATCCAATTTCACTTTGTTCGGTAGCATATCAAGCAGAAGGCGGTTTCTTTGAAAAAGATTTTCACACATGATAATCCTGCCGACATGTTGATGAAGCTGATTCCAGTGACTAAGTTCAGGCATTGCCTTAACTTGGTCAAGATGATTTGAGAAGTTTTTTTGCACCTTCAGGGTGCTGGCATTATCAGGGTGCTTTGCACAACTTTGGGATACGTTTTGGGATGCCGAGGAGGCATCTTTGTGCACCATCATGGTGCAGGTAGAGACGACGATCGGATTTGGATTCAGACTTCTCGCCAAGGTGGAGATTGTTGAGATAATGGCTTGATAGCTCTACAATAGGGGTCGTGCACACGACTTGAGAAAGTCGTGCGCATGACCCGGCCTCCAACTTTGTCGACGCATCGTTGAAAAAATGCATGTCTGTCCCCAGGTGGTCATGTGCACGACTTGCCCAGGTCGTGCGCACGACTTGGAGCCCGAGAAACTCGATGCGTCCTTTAACGAAAGACGAGAGCCAGCTACAGGCGTTCGTGCACACGACTTGTCCAGGTCGTGCACACGACTAGCTGTGCCTGGCAGACAAGGGTTTGACCCAGTCTTGCACGATTTGACTTTCAAGATTTGGCTATTTTGGAAGAATCTCGAGATAAAGCTTATGTAACATATTCCTTTGGTATATAAAGGGGTCTAGAGTTTTGAGGATTGAATTGCATTGAAGAGAAAACTTGGGAGAGGCTTATGAGAGGTTTTGGAGAAGAAAGAGGTGCTCTCGGCGAAGGGACTTCATCTCGTTGGATTTGGGCATTACTTGTAACTCCATCTCATTTTTTGTTCTAGTGGATCGACTGATCGTCTTCGCCCGTGGTTTTTCCCGCAAGGGTTTTGACGTAAATCTCTCGTCACTCTCTTTTTGTGTTTTTCTTTGTGGTTTGTTTTCTTCTTGCTTTGTTATTTCTCTATTTGGGTTAGATTGCTTGTTAAGCATCGATTTGTCGGAGAATCGTTATTTGCAATTGATCTTTGTTGACCCACGTGGTCGGAGCGATTCAGTATTGGATTGTTTATGCGATATCGTCGAGGAGGATCCACAACATCATGGTATTTAATAAAAAGGGAAATTTTATTCATACCCCAAAACCACTTCGCATACCCGTTTCCTTCCAACAAAATTAATTCCCACCTCCATACCTTCCACACTGCCGAAGATGCCACGACTTCCCCTCCTCCTCCTTCCTCATCATCGACGGTGCCCTAATTCGAGACATGATCAGGGCTTCCAAGTCCTCGACGACTAGGTGACGTCGTGGGCAATGTCGTGGTTGGGAGACGCGGCCCAGGCATGGGCGGATCTCGGTTCGGGATTGGGGCGGCGACGAAGGTGAGGTCCGTCGATGGAGAGGGTGCAAAGTCGTGGTCGACATCTCCGGCCTCGACGTCGTAGGTCCGGATGAGGCCAAGAAGCTAGAGGCCGATGGAGGGTTCAGAGATGAAGTCGTAGTGAAGCGAACGCTGGGGTTAATGTTTCCCTAATAAAAAGAGTTATTAGGGGTGGCATCGAACCCGACCCAAGACTTTGGGTATGTGTATAGATTTTGTTTCCGAAATAAGTTTTGGGTAGGGTATGGAAGTAGGGACTGTACCAGATCAATTTTCAAACATGGGTACCTCAATACCCATACCTGAAATGCGATTGTCCCTCTAAGTTGTGTACAAGATAATACGGTTAGACTCCAAACCCATTGTAATATACGCAAGTTCTCATATCCCTATCCAAATTTACCCAAACTCTTATTCTAATAAAACAAATATAATAAGAAGTCATAAGAGCTTCATCGCATTGTAATACATTGATTTTTTTTCTCAAATAATTGCATATTTAGTGGAGAAAATAGACAAAATTATAAACCTAGCCCACACCTGAAACCCGAAACACGAATGGGTATGGGTCGGGTATGGACCCTACCATACCGAATGAATATGGGTATGGGTAAGCTCTGATCCGATACCGATCCGATTGACATCCGATTGACATGCCTACTTGGAGTGCCATGCCAACCATAAATTTTCAAGCACAAATGCACCCAAAAAGATAAGTGAACGTGAAATCTTGATGCCTAGGTGCTAGGGCTGAGCTTTGGACTGTTTGAGCTTGTTCGTTTATTAAACGAATCTAAAATTTGGACTTGGGCTTGGCTTGTTTAACAATTGAGTCTAGCTGAGCCAAGCTCTGTTATGCTTCAGGTTGGCTCGTTTATCTAACGAGCCTAAACTCCAGGCTAGGCTTCACTCAATTGGTGATAAAAAATGGTCTCTTATTACTTGTTCCCGGACTCCAACATCAGTCAAAAGCATGGAATATATATGTTAGATATATTCAAGCTATTTATGACCCTATTCACAAGCTTGCTCATTGTATGCTCAGAAAAAGATCCGAGTCGTCTTTATTGCGAGCACACGAAGATTACAGATGCTGGGACCCAGGGGGCTCGGGTGTGGCGAGTCCGGGTGCGGCAAATATTTGATCAGGAGATTGTGGGAGAGATCCTCTGGAGGGTCCCTTTGATCCGCGTCTCCACGTGGTATTCGTGCGAGAGCTCTGAAGGGGTTGCCCAGGACAGAGGTCTTTACATGGTGAGGGTTTTCTGAGAGGCTAAGGAATATCGGCCGTTGATTTTGTCCCGTCCGTGCTTCGCGCTTTCTCGGCTAGGGAGGTTTTGGGCTTCGTTCCTCGGTCTTCGTGTCTTCCTCGATCCTTGCTCGACCTCGGCGTCCTTGATCGTCGGTTCGCGGCGTCGATCGTGCTTTTGGCGTCGGCTTTGGCTTTAGCTTTCGGCTTTGGCGTTGCTTTGGCGTGGCTCTGGCGTTTGCTTTGCTTTGGCGCTTGCGCTTGAACGTAGGCGGGTAGAGGCTTGCGATGCTTTAGTTTTTCCGGACTTCGTGTCGTATCGGCTAGAACGTGCGGTGCTTTGCTCGTGACCGTCGTAGTTGCTTGGCTTTGGCACGTGCGTTGGCTTTGGCGCGGGCTTTACCAGTGCGTTCGCTTGAGCTTCTTGCTTTGGCTTTAACTTTAGCTTTGACTCGATCTTCTTCTTGAACGGCGATGGCTACTTCTTCAAGACTTCTTTATTCTTCCGGCTTCCTCGACGGTTATGACGTCGGCTGACTTCTTCTCCGGGCGTATTTGGTTTGATCGGAGTTGAAAGCTTCTTGTGGAGATGGTGGGTGTAGCACCGATCTCTATGCGACGGTTGTAGCGTCGACTTTTGTTGATGAAGATGGCGGGGGTAGCACCGATCTCCGCACGACGGTTGTAGTGTCGGCTTTTGTTGATGAAGATGGCGGGAGTAGCACCGATCTTCGCACGACGGTTGTAGCGTCGGCTTTTGTTGACGAAGACGGCAAGGGTAGCACCGGCTTCAGGCCTTCTTCTCCCAGCTTTCTTCTTCGTGCGAGGAGTCGATGCCTTTGTTGAAGACGACGGGTGTTGTCGGCTTCGATCTTCTTCTCCGGCCTTTGCTTATGGTGTCTTCGGAGCTGATGAAGATCGTTGGAGCAGTCTGGGTGACGGCGACTCCAGGTCTTCTTCTCCAAGCTTTCTTCTTCATGTAAGGAGTCAAAGCTTTGATCTTCGAGTGCAAGGTCTTCACGTTGATGAGGACTTGAAGGGCCAAGGATTCCCGTAGGACGTGCTTGCCGTGCCTCGTGAAGCCTTCGGTCTTCAAGCGTTGGAGCTTCTCTTGCAGAGCCCTTTCGTCTTCAGCTTTTTCGACCTTTGATGCCTGTAGACACACGAATTTCGTCGGACCCGAACCCGACTTACGCTGTGCCGACGCGGATGCAAACCCGACACGCGGACCCAACTCGCTCGCGCCGACGCGGATGCAAACCCGACACGCGGACCCGACTCGCGCGCGCCGACACGTACTCGGACCCCGCCCCAAGAGGGGCCGGCCCCTACTAGGGTCCGAACCCTATAGGGCCGGCCCTAGTGGGGACCGAACCCCAAGGAGGGGCCGGCCGGCCCTGCAAGGAAAGGGGAGAAAAAGAAAGAAAAGAAAAAGGAAAGAAAAGAAAGGAAAGAAAAGAAAAAGGAAAGAAAAGAAAAGGAAAGAAAAGAAAGAAAAGGAAAAAATACCGCCATGCGCGGGGGGAGGTAGCGTATGACGTCTGCACACACGCGGATCTGCGCCGATCCCTCGATCCGACGCACAAGACGAAGCGCCCGATCGCCATCGATTTCGTGTGCGAAATCCAGCCATAATTGCACCCGCCAGAAAAGGAAAACAAATAAACGTTATTCCCCTCATCAATGGATGAATAAATCCAGGGCAATTACAAGAGACATACAAAAGGGATTCAAAATTAAAAGTTCCCATATCTCTCTCCCCACCCCTTTGCCTATAAATAGAGGGGGTGGGGGAATGAAAAAATGGTCGACGATTGAAGACAAAGCGCGGGAGCTCTGCAGAAGAGGAGACGCTTCTTCACCGACCCAAGGCTTCACGAGGCACAGTCAAGCCTGTCCCGAGGGATTGGCTTACTGAAAGTCCTCATCAATGTGAAGACCCTTGCACACGAAGATCATCCCTTCGACTCCGTGCACGAAGAAGAAAGCTCGGAGAAGAAGAACCCTTCGACTCCGAAGAAGCCAGAAGCAAAGGCCGGAGAAGAAGAGGAGCGGCACTACCCCGTCGTGTCCAACAAGCTTCAACTCCGATCAAGCCCAAAAGCCCGGAGAAGAAGAGGAGCGGCACTACCCCGTCGTCTCCAACAAGCTTCGACTCCGATCAAGCCCAAAAGCCCGGAGAAGAAGAGGAGCGGCACTACCCCGTCGTCTCCAACAAGCTTCGACTCCGATCAAACCCAAAAGCCCGGAGAAGAAGAAGAGCGGCACTACCCCGTCGTCTCCAACAAGCCTTCGACTCCGATCAAGCCCAAAAGCCCGGAGAAGAAGAGGAGCGGCACTACCCCGTCGTCTCCAACAAGCCTTCGACTCCGATCAAGCCCAAAAGCCCGGAGAAGAAGAGGAGCGGCACTACCCCGTCGTCTCCAACAAGCTTCGACTCCGATCAAGCCCAAAAGCCCGGAGAAAAAGAGGAGCGGCACTACCCCGTCGTCTCCAACAAGCTTCGACTCCGATCAAGCCCAAAAGCCCGGAGAAGAAGAGGAGCGGCACTACCCCGTCGTCTCCAACAAGCCTTCGACTCCGATCAAGCCCAAAAGCCCGGAGAAGAAGAGGAGCGGCACTACCCCGTCGTCTCCAACAAATCCTCGATCCCGATCAAGCCCCAAAGCCCGGAGGAGAGAAGCGAAGCGTCATCACCCCGTCGTCTTCGACTAACACCTGCGCCATCCACGAAGAAGAAAGCCTGGAGCAGATCGTCTGAAGCGTCGCTACCCCGTCGTCTTCATCAACAAAAGCCGACGCTACAACCGTCGCACGGAGACCGTCGCTACCCTCGTCGTCTTCATCAATAAAAGCCGACGCCACAACCGTCGCACGGAGATCGGTGCTACCCCCACCATCTTCGAAAGCATTCTTCGACTCCGATCACGCCAAAGAAGCCCGGAGAAGAAGAGAAGTCCAGTCGATACGTAAACCGTCGAAGCACCGAAGAAGTAGCCCACGTCGTTCGAAGAAGAAGATCGAGTTAACGCCAAAGCTAAAGCCAACGCAAGAAGCCAAAGCAAAGCCCCAGTAAAGCCCGCGCCAAAGCAACGCAAGTGCCAAAGCCAAGCGACTACGCCGGCCACGAGCAAAAGCACCGCACGTTTTAGCCGATACGACGCGAAGTCCGGAAGAACGAAAGCATCGCAAGTCTCTCCCAGCTACGTCCAAGTGCAAGCGCCGAAGCAAAGCAAAAGCCAGAGCCACGCCGGAGCAAAGCCAAAGCCAAAAAGCCAAAGCCAAAGCCAACGCCAAAAGCTAGATCGACGCCGCGAACCGACGATCAAGGACACCGAGGTCAAGCAAGGAACGAGGAAGACGCGAAGACCGAGGAACGAAGCCGAAAACCCCCTAGCCGAGAAAGCGCGAAGCACGGAAGGGACAAAGCAACGGTGGACATTCCTTAGCCTCTCCAAAACCCTCTCCCTGTAAAACCCCTGTCCTGGGCAGCCCCTTCAGAGCTCTCGCACGAACACCACGTGGAGACGCGGATCAAAGGGATCCCCCAGAAGATCTTTCCCACAATCCCCTGATCAAAACTCGCCGCAACCCGGACTCGCTACACCCGAGCAACCCGGGTCCCGGCCACAATTGTAATCTCGTGTGATTCGCAATAAAGACGACCCGCGCTTTTTTCCGCGTCCACAGATTTCTGGCACGCCCGGTGGGACCTCTTCTCCTTTCATCCGTACGGTTGAAGAAGCTGCTTGAAGTTCGCAATGGCCGGAACAAACAACGATGCGTTTGCTCCAAGCCTCTCACCAATCGCCGAGTCTTCTCTACTCCGACACGGTGATCCAGTAAATCCGGAGGGTGATGCTCCTCCAATGGTGCGCGTCTACACTCGGCGTACACGGACTCTCGCGGACGTTTTCGTGCCAGAAGCTACTACCGAAGATGCTCGCCAAAGCGCCGACGAGGCCCTGGTGCTTGAAGAAACGAGCCTCGATCCTGGAGTCCATGTCCAGAAGTTTGGGGAGGACCAGCCCCAACCCCGAACCCGTTCGGGTTCTCCAGCAGACATTGCACCTCCTCTGCAGGGGGCAAACGTCAATCATCAGCCATAAGCAAGTCGGCGTAACTACGTCTCTGATGATGACGGCGAGGATGAGAACATGCAACACCGAGATGTTCTCCGTCACCACCCTCCGTCCGCTCTTCAGCTACAAGTCATGCAGATGAGCGAGCATATGGCGCAAATTACTCGACTAATGGAGGAGAAGGATCGTCACATCAACACTCTGCTCCAAAAGCTAAGCGCAAAGGATGCTGCAGCAGTCGGCCAACCCGTCGCTTCTCCAGTATCCGATCCAGTTCCGTCTTCAACTCCCGCTCCTGCAGAGGTTGTTCCGACGATTCAAGCAGTTACTCCAGCACTCTCTTCGGCTCCCGTCCCATTGGAAGTCGTCTCCCCAGTGCCAGCCTCGGTGGCCACACAACCTCCGGCAACGGCAACGATGAATGCTCAGCAAGTCCAAGCGTTGATAGCCGACATGATGCGTTCCCACGGTAGTAGCCTTCCTCCGATCACGGCGGCATACTCGAAGCCCTACACTACGAGGATCCAGCAGCTACGCTTCCCAGTCGGATTCCAGCCGCCAAAGTTTCAGCACTTCGATGGAAAGGGAAATCCGAGACAGCACGTCGCCCACTTCATCGAGACCTGCAATAATGCCGGCACATATGGCGACGAGATGGTGAAGCAATTCGTTCGCACCCTCAAAGGCAACGCGTTCGACTGGTACGTTGATCTTCCTGCAGGAACCATCGACAGCTGGGATCAGATAGAGAGGGAGTTCCTCAATCGCTTCTACAGCACCAGACGAACCGTCAGCATGATCGAACTCACCGCCGTCAAGCAAAGGAAAGATGAGCCAGTGATCGACTACATCGACAGGTGGAGGAACCTCGCGCTGAATTCACGAGACCGCTTGTCTGAAGACTCGGCCATCGAGATGTGCACCCAAGGCATGCACTGGGGTCTGCTCTACATCCTCAAAGGTATCAAGCCTCGGTCTTTCGAAGAACTCGCAACTCGGGCTCATGATATGGAACTCAGCCTAGCAGACCGCGGGGACTTGAAGAACAAGGACTTCTTGAAGATAGAGAAGAAGGACAAGCCACCGGCAACGAAACTGAAACAAGTCAATGTTGCTGACGTCGCTTCAACCTCCAAGCCGCTCAAGATCGGTGGCAAGCCAGATCAGAAGAAGGGAGTCGCCATACCACCGCCTCCGCCGCTAAGACAAAGGATGACTCTCGAGGAGCTCGAAGCCAAGGAGTACCCTTTCCCAGACTCGGAAGTCTCCTCCATGTTCGACCAGCTGCTGCAAGAGAAGATGATAGAGCTCCCTCCTTCAAAGAGGCCCGAGCAGATGCATCGTGTCGACGACCCTCTCTTCTGCAAATACCACCGGGTGGTGAGTCATCCTATCGAAAGATGCTTCGTCTTCAAAGAAAGAATCATGGCGCTCGCAAAGCAAGGAAAGATAGAGATCGACTCCGGGAAAGTTGCTACGGCCAACATGACGTCCATCACCTTCGGCTCCTTCTCGCCGGTACTCGTTGCCGCTCGACGAAGCATGCCCAAATTGCGCATCAACCGTCAAGCTCCAATCGCTAAGTTAACTTCCCGGCCGAAAGTCTCGAAGCGACGTCGACATACTCCCACACTCATCGAGGAGGAAACACCGCTGCCCTGGGGGCAATCATCGCTCATGCCAGCACCTCTTCCAAGCAATGCTGCATCCCAACGAGCGCTCCAAAGGAGATACGAGCAAGGAGATCCGGAAGTCGGTCTGCTGGGCCAGCCTTCGGGGAAGTTCGACTACTACGTCCTCTACTCAAGGCCTCCGTCCGTTCCAATCGACGAAATCAAGCCTACCGGCTGGGGATCGGGAGACGAGCCAATGGAGCCTCGAGAAGAGCAAGTCCCTTCCAGTCAAGCTATGTCCCAAAGCGCTCTTCGGAAAAGATACGAGCAAGGAGATCCGGAAGTCGGTTTGCTAGGCCAGTCTTCGGGGAAGTTCGACTACTACGTCCTCTACTCAAGGCCTCCGTCCGTTCCAATCGACGAAATCAAGCCCACCGGCTGGGGATCGGAAGACGAGCCAATAGAGCCTCAGGAAGAACAAGTGCCTTCGAGGGAACCAGTTGCTGCTGTCAACCATCATCCTAGCGAAGAGGAATCCACCGACGAAGAAGCATGGGTCATGCTGCCGCGGCGACGAAAGCCATGGTAAGAAAAGAAGCTCAAGCAAGACCGTGTGAGGAGGGGATTCACCAAGCGGAAGACCTACAAGAAGAAAACCAAGGCTCCGGGGAGGAAGGCGTTCAAAGTGCTGCCAGCAAGCCAAGACGATCTCCTTCAGCAAAGTCTTCCAGAGCCAACAACTTTGCAAGAGTTCTTCCCAGATCACTTCCTCCCAGCGGACCAACACATCAAAGTGTCTTGTTGCATGGTCGAAGTCCATGAGGCGTCGGAAGGAAGGAACGAAAGCGAAACTTCTGGAGAAGGCGACTCCACAGACGAGGGAGGTGATTCCGACGAAAGGGGCACCGCCTCTCACGACGAAGCAATCTTGCACATGCCTCTCGTAGAGGCTTTGCATCTCCCGAAGAAGGCTCGCCTGGCAATAGCGGCGGCCTTGGCTGATCCGGATGGCTACAAAAGGAAGAGGAAGGACGATCAAAGGCGCAAAGCTGTGGCCTCGTGTGATGCGACGATAACCTTTTCAGATGAGGACCTGCAACTCGGGACGCGATTGCACAACCGGCCTCTTTACGTCTCGGGATACATCAAGGAGAAGCCAGTGAACCGAATCTTGTTGGACTGTGGCTCCGCCGTCAACATCATGCCTATCCAGACGATGCGGCAACTCGGCATCACCGACGACCAGCTCTCACCAAGTCAATTGGTCATTCAAGGCTTCAACCAGGGCGGACAGTCCACCGTCGGAATCATTCGTTCGAAGCTTTCCATCGGCCCGCTGGATACAATGGTCCTCTTCCACATCATCGATTGCCAGACGTCATATCGCCTCCTGTTGGGAAGACCATGGCTGCACGAGAACGGCATCGTGGTATCCACTTGGCACCAGTGCCTCAAGTACTACGAAGAAGGCGTGGAGAGGTGCATAGTTGCGGACGACAAGCCATTCAACGAGGCCGAGGCACACCTGGCCGACGCTAAATTCTACCAAGCAAAGGGCCTGGTCGCGGAAGTTCTGCCAGCTAAAGCTCCTCGAGCCCAAAAGATTGAAGAAGTGAAGCAGGACAAGACTCCACTTCCCGCGAATTCGGCGCCACCCTCTGACGAGGCAAGACTCAAGGTCCAAGGAACGCCGAAACCTGGGCAAAGGATGCGCATCAGCTTCGAGCCAAGAGCAATGCAACATACCCCGTTGCCAGTCCAAACGGCGCCTGTCCTACGTCTCGCGCCGCAGTGGCTCCGTAAATCCAAGCAATCGCCTTCTACTCCGACAAGGAAGCTGGCCCCGTCGTTATCTCAGGCCAATGTCATCACTCTGCAAGAAATGACGGTGCCACTACCTAGTCTGACGCAAGCTCCGAACCCGAGCAGACCTGTTGAATCAGCAGACCTCGAGCAACTCGGATTCAAACCGGAAGGGAGTTGGGGGCAAAATGCTGCCAAGTTGCTATTCAGAGCCGGCTACAACGAGGAAAGCGCCATGGGCACACTTCCACCAGCAGCAACTCCACATGGGATGATGAGAACTCAAACTCGGCTGTTTCAAAACGGAGAGCAAATTCCCCCGAACCGCCGAGGCATCGGCTCCAGTCAAGCTCCGTTGGTCATCAGAACCGCAGCGAAGAAGACCTTCACCTCGAACTACATCGAGGCAAGGATGGTAGATGAAGCAGCTGAAGGATCGACAATCTCCGATGCACTCTCTACCTACCTCAGCCATCCGGACAACAAGAGAAGACGACGGCGGGTTCGAGGCCAAGCCTTGTTCCGGAAACAAACCAGAGGTGGTAAAGACTGGCCGAATCGAAAACGCACATCCGTCTTCGAGAGGCTCGGGCCAGTCAAATAATCAAAGAAGAAGTCGGCGTTCAATCGTCTGGGGATGCCAATCGAGGACTTCATCTCAACACCCACCCACCCACCCATGGCTGCCGTCAATCATATCTCCATTACGGATCCCGACAACGGTGACACTTCTACTTCGGACGATGAATTGCAAGATGCCCCGTTGGTCCTCGCAGAAGGGAGGCAGTCCACCGTTGATGACTCAAAGAAAGGGGGCAGTCCAAGAAGACGACGACGACATACTTCTTCAGTGCCTAGGGCCAAATCCTTACTGTCTTGGGGGCAACCGTCTCTCATGCAAGCACTCCCTCTTCCAAACGAAGCTACGTCCCGGCACCGGCTCAAAGCTAGAGACGAACAAAGAAGCCCCGAAGTCAACCTGCTAGGCCAACCATCGGGCAAAATTGACTATTATGTCCTCTACTCCAGGCCTCCTTCGATTCCAAATAAAGAAATCAAGCCAACCAGCTGGGGATTAGAAGATGAATTGGTACCGTCTCTAGAAGTGCAAGTCCTTCTGATCAAGGAAGAGCCTTCAGTCGCAACACCAGTTCTTCACCTTGGCGAGGAAGATCTTAACACATGGGCTATGGCGCCTCGAAGGAGAAGGCCACGACGATCAAGCTACAGGATAGCACGCCTAGCTAACCATGAGAAAGATCGGGCGACAAGAAAACTCCTCAGAAGAAAGTCCTTCAAGGAAAAGAATGAAGCTCCAGGAAGAAAAACGTCCAAAGAACCACCAGCAAATCTGAAAAATCTCCTCCAGCAAAGCTCTCTAGAGCCAGTGACACTCCAGAAGTTCTTTCCTATTTGCTTCCTTGAAGCTGGTCAAAACTTCAAGATCTCCTGCTGCATAATGGAAGTTCACCAAGTGCTCCGGAAAGACGATGAAGAAAGCATCATTAACATCGAAAGCATGGGGAGAAGCATCGCCGCCAACGGCAAGCTGTTCAACAAGGCTAAAGCACACCTTGCTGATGCCAAGTTTTACGAGGCCAAAGACTTCGTTGCAGAAGCTCCTCCAGCAAAAGCTCCACAAGTCCAGGAAGTCAAAACAGCTGCGATGGACAAAAGCTCTCCACTTGCAAAACTAGTGACATCCTCCATCCAGACAGCGCACAAAGACAAAGAAGCGCCAGCACCAAGACGGAAAATTCACATCAACTTCAAATCAAGCTCGATGCGATGCATTCCGTTGCCTGCTCAAGTTGCTTCAGTCCTGCGGCTCGTACCTCAATGGCTTCGCAAACCAGGACGATCGCCTTCCCCTCCAGCAAAGGAACCAGCGTTATCATTCTTCGGGGCCAACTTCAGCACGTTGCAAGAGATGACACTACCGTTACGTGGTCTGTTGCACATCTCGAGCTCAACCGAGTCTTTCGAGCGCACCAGCTCTGAGCAACTTGCAATCAAGTCAGAAAACACTCGGGGGCAAAACTCCACCGAGTCAATGTTCAAATCCAGCCGCAGCAAAGAAAGCATGGCACACATGGGATCACTACCCTCAGCTGCAATACCACATCGCCTGACAAAGACTCAAGCTCGTCTCTGCAAAAGCGGCGAACAAATCCTTCCAAATTGCCGGGGCATCGACTCCAGTCAAACTCCAGCAATCATCAAAACTCCAGTCAAGAAGATCTTCACTTCCAACTATATTGAAGCGAAGAAGGTGGGCGACAGCTGCGAACCAGTGGCGACTCTGCCTACCAGTGGCAAGTCCCTCAAAAGGTACTTTGTCTAACGCAAGGTTACCCCCCTTGCCCAAAAAAAAAAAAAAAAAAAAAAAAAAAAGAAAAGAAAAAGAAAAAAAAAAAAAGTGAATAAACGAACTACGTGCGACTTGATCCCTCTCAGTAGGGTACGTAGGCAACCTACAAGGGTTCAGTCCAGCCAAAAAAAAAAAAAAAAAAAAAGGGAAACATCCCAACGTCGTCCCAGGAGGCCAGTCCAGATGCAAGTGAGTGCATAATCCACAAGTCCAGTCAGCAAACCAAAAGATGATAAGAAAGTCAAAGTCTCGGAGGCGCTGAAGCAGCTCGCCTCCCGCGGCCTACACGTGCTGCAACTCCCAGGATAGAGAAGTCGTGAACTTCTGACGCATCGCCAGCTATGCACACCACTTCGCATAGTCCGCCTTGGAAGCCTTCTCGATTGCTCCACCAGCTCTCGGCACTTCATCAGCTCTTCACGCCGCTTCGCAAGCTCTGCTCTAGACGTCTTTTCGGTCGCTCGAGCTTTCCCCAAAAGGAACTCCAGCTTCTAAAGCGACACACGAGTATGGCAAGTCGAAGTCCTTAAGGCGCCAAAGTGGCTCGCTCCCAACAGCTTACACGCGCTGCAATTCCAGGGGTAGGGAAGCAGTCAACTCTCGATGCGTCGCCAGCTTTCCGCTGCTTCACAAACTCTGCTCCAGAAGTCTTCTTGGTCGCTCGGGCATTCCCCAGCTTCTGAAGCGATGCTCGACGTCTCTCCCCCTCAGTCGCAGCTAAGCCCAAGGAAGCGTCCTCCAGCGAAGACCGTCGTAAGCAATGAAGCTCGCCACCCTCCAAAGAAGGTGCGCATCTGCTCCGCAGAAAAAGAGTCGTTGCCTTGAAATCCACCGGGCTCATGCAAAGACTCAGGCCAACCTGAAGGATGGAAACTGCCACTGAAGTCAAAAGCAGCAACCCGAAGAATGGCGGACGCATAAACAACAACCGCAGCCTTCGTGACCTTCACAAAGCCAAAAGAACCACTGGAGCTGTCATCAAGGTCAAGATCGACAAGCAAAAGACAACCAAAGCAGTCTACTCCTTGATTGTTGCTCGTGGCCTCGACATCCTCTTCAGAACGCCCATCTCGGTGTCCTTCAAGCTGACATTGCTACCAGAAAGGTGCAACCTCGCTAGTAACTCTAAACCCGCGGTTGACCTCATCAATAATCTAGCCAGCCTTCGGAAGGTACTCAGGGGGACGAATCTTGCAAGGATATGAAAAGTGCAAGACTGATCGAGAGGTAAAGTCAATTCCAAAAAAAAAAAAGGAGGGAGCCACCTTCCCTGGCCTTCAACGCCTCCGACTCATCCTCGCGCCAGGCGATTGCCACCACACTCGGCTTCGTCTTTTTGCCGTGCCGTTGTCATCAAGCAACGCGCACCATCGCCGCCACCGTCGACGAAAGAGGCGACACCGGGAAGACGGAGCAAGTCTTGTGCAACCCCAGGCAGCACTCTTCCGCCGACGGTCTCCAAGCGTCAAAGAAGCCTTCGTCTCCAAGCCGACGGAAGCCTTCGTATTCAAGCGACGCGCACCATCGCCGCCACCGTCGACGAAAGAGGCGACACCGGGAAGACGGAGCAAGTCTCGTACAACCCCAGGCAGCACTCTTCCGCCGACGGTCTCCAAGCATCGAAGAAGCCTTCGTCTCCAAGCCGACGGAAGCCTTCGTCTTCAAGCGTCGCGCACCATCGCCGCCGCCGTCGACGAAAGAGGCGACACCGAGAAGACGGAGCAAGTCTCGTACAACCCCAGGCAGCACTCTTCCGCCGACGGTCTCCAAGCGTCAAAGAAGCCTTCGTCTCCAAGCCGACGGAAGCCTTCGTCTTCAAGCAACGCGCACCATCGCCGCCACCGTCGACGAAAGAAGCGACACCAGGAAGACGGAGCAAGTCTTGTGCAACCCCAGGCAGCACTCTTCCACCGACGGTCTCCAAGCGTCAAAGAAGCCTTCGTCTCCAAGCCGACGAAAGCCTTCGTCTTCAAGCGACGCGCACCATCGCCGCCACCGTCGACGAAAGAGGCGACACCGGGAAGACGGAGCAAGTCTCGTGCAACCCCAGGCAGCACTCTTCCGCCGACGGTCTCCAAGCATCGAAGAAGCCTTCGTCTCCAAGCCGACGGAAGCCTTCGTCTTCAAACGCCGCACCAGCCGGCCTCCGGGCCCCACGCCGCACCAGCTGGCCACCGCGCCTCGTGCCGCACCATACACCGCTATTGCGCTACGGCCACGGCCCGCGTCTGCATCGCACTCCGCGCCCATGCCGGATGCCGCCGTGTCGCAGCTCTTGCGCCATGCACCACTGCTGCTGTTGTTCTCCGCATCCGACCGGTAGAAGAGGAGAGACAAAAAAAAAAAAAAAAAAAGGAAGAGGGGTTGTGTTCGGTCAGGAGAGAAAACCACAGCCCCCTCCCCATTGGCCCAAAAAAAAAAAAAAAAAAAAAAAAAAAAGGGAAACTAAGGGGGAAAGCGGGGCCCGCAACCTCCTCTCCCCAAAGAGAACCAGACAGCAGAGGAGGGGGGGGACCCGCTGCCTCCTCCTTCTCCTCCGATCCAGTCAAGGGGGGGGGGGAGGCAGCCCGCGCCCGACTTGCGCACGCCGGCCCCCACGCCCGACTCCGACATGGCCGGCCCCCGCGCCCGACTCGCGCACGCCGCCGCCCTGCCCGACCTCCGGCTCCGCGCCCCGGCGACGGCCTCCGCCCGTGCCGCGTGCCACCTGCGCGCGTCCCCGCAAGCGCCGCCCGCGCCCCGGCCACCGCTGCGTCCGCGCCCGCGCCCGGCCATCGCCCCGTCGGCCTACACTCCTCGCGCGCCACCATCGCCTGCAGCCCCCGCTCCCGCGCCGTACGCCGCCTACCCGCGCCCCGGCCACCGCGCCGCTCGCAACACGGCCCGCGCCCGCCCGGACCACCGCGCTGCAGCCTCCGCGAACCAGAAGAACCAGAGAAAGAGGAAGAGAAAAGAAAGAAAAGAAAAGGAAGGAAGAGAAAAGGAAAGAAAAAAAAAAAAGGGAAAGAAAAGAAAAGAAAAGGAAAGAAAAGAAAAGGAAAGAAAAGAAAGAAAAGGAAAGGAAAAAGAAAAGAAAAGAAAGAGAAGAAAAGAGAAAAAAAAAAAAAGAAAAAAAAAAAAAAAAGAAAAAAGAAAAAAAGAAAAAGGGAGTTAGAGTCGCCATACCTGACACGCGACGACTCCACCTCCTCTCTTTGCGCCGTCGTCACCGCTTTCGGCCACGACGACTCCGCCTCCTTCTCTCGTTACGCCTGCGTCATCGACCTCGGCTGCGACAATCGGCCTCGCCATTGCACTCCCACACCGAAGAAGGGGCAATAGTTCTCCGCCGAGATGCACCGTGGCCGTCCTCGCACTCCAGCCGCCCTCGTGCCACACTCGAACTCCGTACAGCGGCCACTTTCGACGTCCGTGCAATCTTTGGAGCAAAAGAGTTCCGCAACGAAGAAGATGATCGAAATCATAGCAAGGGTCTTCTCTACAAGCAAGAGCCATAGCCAACTGCTCGCACTAGCACCCAGCTCTGTGCGCCGCACGCCGCTGACCTCGTGCCCAGCCGCCGCAGCCTCGGCCGACCCTACCACTGCCGCCGCTGCTCCCGTGGTAAAAAAAAAAAAAAAAAAAAAAAAAGGGGAAGAAGAAGAAGAAAGAGGAAGAGAGAGGCGGCTAAGGCAACTCGCACCTCAGCCGCGCTCCTCCATCCTCCCCACTGCGAGCCTCGTCGCATCGTCGCTTCGAACTCGCCTTCGCAACGACCGCGAAATCACGCACCATCGCCGCCGACGAAAGAGGCGACACCGGGAAGACGGAGCAAGTCGCGTGCAACCCCGGGCAGCTCTCTTCCGACGACGGTCTTCAGAAGCCGGCAGAACCTTCGCAAAGGAGCACAATGACGGATGAAGGGGGAAGGGGTCCTTAAATAGACCTCCCACCCCGCCCACAAAAGGAATCAAGGACAAGCGCTCTACGATTCCTACGTGTCCAAACCCGACACGCTCCCACCGACGCACTCGTCCTTGAGGGAGCATTTGTAGACACACGAATTTCGTCGGACCCGAACCCGACTTACGCTGTGCCGACGCGGATGCAAACCCGACACGCGGACCCAACTCGCTCGCGCCGACGCGGATGCAAACCCGACACGCAGACCCGACTCGCGCGCGCCGACACGTACTCGGACCCCGCCCCAAGAGGGGCCGGCCCCTACTAGGGTCCGAACCCTATAGGGCCGGCCCTAGTGGGGACCGAACCCCAAGGAGGGGCCGGTCGGCCCTGCAAGGAAAGGGGAGAAAAAGAAAGAAAAGAAAAAGGAAAGAAAAGAAAGGAAAGAAAAGAAAAAGGAAAGAAAAGAAAAGGAAAGAAAAGAAAGAAAAGGAAAAAATACCGCCATGCGCGGGGGGAGGTAGCGTATGACGTCTGCACACACGCGGATCTGCGCCGATCCCTCGATCCGACGCACAAGACGAAGCGCCCGATCGTCATCGATTTCGTGTGCGAAATCCAGCCATAATTGCACCCGCCAGAAAAGGAAAACAAATAAACGTTATTCCCCTCATCAATGGATGAATAAATCCAGGGCAATTATGAGAGAGATACAAAAGGGATTCAAAATTAAAAGTTTCCATATCTCTCTCCCCACCCCTTTGCCTATAAATAGAGGGGGTGGGGGAATGAAAAAATGGTCGACGATTGAAGACAAAGCGCGGGAGCTCTACAGAAGAGGAGATGCTTCTTCACCGACCCAAGGCTTCACGAGTCACAGTCAAGCCTGTCCCGAGGGATCGGCTTACTGAAAGTCCTCATCAATGTGAAGACCCTTGCACACGAAGATCATCCCTTCGACTCCGTGCACGAAGAAGAAAGCTCGGAGAAGAAGAACCCTTCGACTCCGAAGACGCCAGAAGCAAAGGCCGGAGAAGAAGAGGAGCGGCACTACCCCGTCGTCTCCAACAAGCTTCAACTCCGATCAAGCCCAAAAGCCCGGAGAAGAAGAGGAGCGGCACTACCCCGTCGTCTCCAACAAGCTTCGACTCCGATCAAGCCCAAAAGCCCGGAGAAGAAGAGGAGCGGCACTACCCCGTCGTCTCCAACAAGCTTCGACTCCGATCAAGCCCAAAAGCCCGGAGAAGAAGAAGAGCGGCACTACCCCGTCGTCTCCAACAAGCCTTCGACTCCGATCAAGCCCAAAAGCCCGGAGAAGAAGAGGAGCGGCACTACCCCGTCGTCTCCAACAAGCCTTCGACTCCGATCAAGCCCAAAAGCCCGGAGAAGAAGAGGAGCGGCACTACCCCGTCGTCTCCAACAAGCTTCGACTCCGATCAAGCCCAAAAGCCCGGAGAAGAAGAGGAGCGGCACTACCCCGTCGTCTCCAACAAGCTTCGACTCCGATCAAGCCCAAAAGCCCGGAGAAGAAGAGGAGCGGCACTACCCCGTCGTCTCCAACAAGCCTTCGACTCCGATCAAGCCCAAAAGCCCGGAGAAGAAGAGGAGCGGCACTACCCCGTCGTCTCCAACAAATCCTCGATCCCGATCAAGCCCCAAAGCCCGGAGGAGAGAAGCGAAGCGTCATCACCCCGTCGTCTTCGACTAACACCTGCGCCATCCACGAAGAAGAAAGCCTGGAGCAGATCGTCTGAAGCGTCGCTACCCCGTCGTCTTCATCAACAAAAGCCGACGCTACAACCGTCGCACGGAGACCGTCGCTACCCTCGTCGTCTTCATCAACAAAAGCCGACGCCACAACCGTCGCACGGAGATCGGTGCTACCCCCACCATCTTCGAAAGCATTCTTCGACTCCGATCACGCCAAAGAAGCCCGGAGAAGAAGAGAAGTCCAGTCGATACGTAAACCGTCGAAGCACCGGAGAAGTAGCCCACGTCGTTCGAAGAAGAAGATCGAGTTGACGCCAAAGCTAAAGCCAACGCAAGAAGCCAAAGCAAAGCCCCAGTAAAGCCCGCGCCAAAGCAACGCAAGTGCCAAAGCCAAGCGACTACGCCGGCCACGAGCAAAAGCACCGCACGTTTTAGCCGATACGACGCGAAGTCCGGAAGAACGAAAGCATCGCAAGTCTCTCCCAGCTACGTCCAAGTGCAAGCGCCGAAGCAAAGCAAAAGCCAGAGCCACGCCGGAGCAAAGCCAAAGCCAAAAAGCCAAAGCCAAAGCCAACGCCAAAAGCTAGATCGACGCCGCGAACCGACGATCAAGGACACCGAGGTCAAGCAAGGAACGAGGAAGATGCGAAGACCGAGGAACGAAGCCGAAAACCCCCTAGCCGAGAAAGCGTGAAGCACGGAAGGGACAAAGCAACGGTGGACATTCCTTAGCCTCTCCAAAACCCTCTCCCTGTAAAACCCCTGTCCTGGGCAGCCCCTTCAGAGCTCTCGCACGAACACCACGTGGAGACGCGGATCAAAGGGATCCCCCAGAAGATCTTTCCCACAATCCCCTGATCAAAACTCGCCGCAACCCGGACTCGCTACACCCGAGCAACCCGGGTCCCGGCCACAATTGTAATCTCGTGTGATTCGCAATAAAGACGACCCGCGCTTTTTTCCGCGTCCACAATGCCTTCCCCCACCCCTTCTATTTATAGGCAAAGGGGGGCGGTTGGGAGAGATATGGCTGAAATCTTTTTGTTTCATCCAATATACCCCCCCCCCATAACCATAAAGATATTGTTCCCTTATTTGGGGAAACAAACTCGATCCCCTCCTTTTTAGTTGGGGTGGTTACGGGCAAGATGTGACTTGATCTTTGAAGATTGAGTTGTCATCTTTGCACTTTCGGATCGCATACCGACACGACGTCATCTTGTCCGTCGGATCGAGGGATCGTCGTGGATCTAGGGTTGTGTAGACGTCCACGCCACCTCCCCCCGCATCGAGGCAGTTGGGATTTTCTTTTCTTTTTCCTTTTCTTTTTCTTATCTCTTTCTTTCTTTTCTTTTTTTGTTATGGCAGGCCACACCTCCCCAAAAGGAGGGGGGCACGATTTTTCATGAAGGGGGGGCCGGTGGGCCCCCCTTTTGGGTTCGGGTAGCTGGTCCGGTGGGACCCGTTTGCTTTGAGTCGGGCCCTGGCGCACGAATTGAGTTCGCATGCGGGCCGTTGTGTGTGGGCCGAGTTCGCGTGCGGGCCGTTGTGTGCGGGCCAGGCTTCGCATGTGGGCCATTGTGTGCGGGCCGGGTTTCACATGCGGGCCGTTGTGTGTGGGCTAGTTTTCGCATGCGGGCCGTTGTGTGTGGGCCAGGTTTCGCATGAGGGTCGGGTCCGATCCGTGGGCTAATTTCGGTGCCCACAAATGCCCCCTCAAGGTCGAGTGCGCCCGCGAGAAACGCGAAGCGCTTGGACTTGACTTGCGTGTTTGCTTGGAATTTGGGTCTTTACGAGGACCCTCGCCATTTCGTTTCCCCCATTGTTTTGCTAGCGCGGGAGATGAATGGCTTTGGCGACTTGGAGACAAAGACCTCTTCTAGGGTTTTGTTCATCTTTCTTGTTGTCGCGGATTTCTTTTGCTTCGAGGATGGCGCAAACATTGATGGTGGCCGTTGCGCGGAATCCGAGGGCGGCAAAGCGACGGGAGGGCGAAGACTGCCGCGGTGCACCTCGGCAGAGTGTCATCATCGTCTCTTCATTGCAGGATTGTGATGGCGGAGGAGAGTTGTCGCGGATGATGGTGGGGACGACATGGATGGCGCACCGAGCGGAGGAGGCAGAGTGGTCGAAGATGCGGTAGGTCCCCTCCTTCTTCTTCCTACTCCTCTTTCTTCTTCCTTCTTTTCCTTTTTTTTTCTCTGGTTTCTGTTATGAAACGGTGGTTGCATCGGATCGGGATGCACTCTGGATATAGACCCCTAGATTATGGGATCGGAGATTTACCCCGTATCTATCCCAATAATCGATTATGCCTATATATAGAGGGTTAAATGAATAACGTTTTTTTTTTCCCAACATTCTTTTTCCCCCCTTTTTTTTTTGCTTCCTTCTTTTCTTTTCTGGTTTTGGTTTCTGCTTTTCTTTTGTCTCTGGTTCGTGCGGGACAACAGCAGCAGCAGGGTGGCTGGCGCGGCAGGGGGCGCAGTGGCCGGTGCTGCGGGTGGGCGCGGTGGCCGGCACGGTAGGGGGCGCGTGCGGGGTGCGGTGGCCGATGCTGCGGGCGGGCGTAGTGGCCGGTGCTGCAGGCGGGCGCGGTGGCCGGTGCGGTAGGCGGGCGCGGTGGCCGGTGGCCGACGCGGTGCAGGGGCGCGGCAGGCGGGCGCGGTGGCCGGTGGCCGGCGCGGTGCGGGGCGCGGCAGGCGGGCACGGTGGCCGATGGCCGGCGCGGCAGAGGCCAGCAGCCCCTTTGGGGCTGCGGGTTTTTGCAGGAGAGAGAGGGGGGGTGTTGCGGCTTTTTGCCGTGACCCCCTCTCGGTTTCCCCTTTTTGCCAAGAGGGGTTGTTGTGACCCTTCCTCTATTTTCTTCTTCTTCTTCTTCTTCTTCTTCTTCTTTTTTTTTTTTTGCGCTGACTTGTGCTTTTCTTGTTACTTGACTTGTGCTTTTCTCTTCTTTTCTTCTTCAGGTCTCGGTGTTACGAGAGTTTTCCGACTTCTGGATGGATCGTCGATGCGGTCTCCCACGGGAGTACGCATCTTTGTTTTCTTTTTGCGCAAGTCTTCTGCCGTCGTTACGAGAACTTTCCGACTTCTGGATGGATCGTCGATGCGGTCTCCCACGAGAGTACGCATCTTCGTTTCCCTTTTGCACAAGTCTTCTGCTGCCGTTACGAGAGCTTTCCGACTTATGGATGGATCGTCGGTGCGGTCTCCCACGGGAGTACGCATCTTCGTTGATGTTTTGGCCGCAGCTTCTTTGTCAGTTCCTGTGGCGTCTTTGACAGCCGTCACGGTGATGGACCAGGAGGCGATTCTCGTGCTTGGGTCTTCAGGACAGGATTGCGCCTTGTCTCAGCACTTAGATGCTTGCCAGCGAAAGTGTAGATCGCAGAGCCTTTTTTCTAAGCTTCTTTTGGAGAGTTGTGCTGGAAGTTTATCCAAGCGACGCTCGCACCCTTCCAGGAGGAGGGTCTTGACGCTTTGAGTAACTGGTGGGTTTCCTAGTGGATGGCTCATTGTTTGAGGAGCATATATGCACCCTTTTGCTAGATAGCTAGGCTCATTGCTCGCAACGGGCTTCACTAGGGGAGGACGTTTCCTTGGCGTTGGCAAAGGCCGAGGAAGAGGAACATCGACTGGAGGGGCTTCACACGTTTGCTACTGCAGACTTGGTTCGGGTGCAGAAGAAGGTGGAGATTACTCGTGCGTTGCTTCAGAAGCTAGAGTCCCTCCTTGCAAGGCAGCGTGCAAAGCTGGCGATGCGTTGAGCTGGTAGGACGATCGAGAAGGCTTCCGTAGCGAACCTTACGAAGCAGTGTGCAGAGCTGGCGATGCGTCGGAAGCTGACGGCTTCTCTACCCCTGGAGTTGCAGCACATGTAAGCTGCGGGAGGCGAGCCACTTCGGCGCCTCTAGGATTTTGACTTGCTACTCTTGTGTTGCTTCAGAAGCTGGAGTCCCGTTTGGAGAAAGCTCGAGCAACCAAGAAGACTTTTGCAACGGAGCTTGCAAAGCAGCGGGAGGAGCTTACGAATCGCTGAGAGCTGGTGGTTTCTCGCCTTTCGGAGTTACACCACGTGGGTGCCTCGAGAGATGAGCTGTGGCAGCGCCGAGAGCTGGTGGCTTGACGGAGGCTGACGACTTATCGATCCTCGGAGCTGGACTTGCGTCTTTTCTAGGCGCATTTTCTGGAATGGTGGTTTGCTTCTTCTTTTTTTGTTTGGACTGAACCTTCACAGGCTGCCTACGTACCCTACTGAGAGGGATCAAGTCACACGTAGTTCATTTATTCCTTTTTGTTTTTTGGGCAAGGGGGGTAACCTTGCGCTAAACAAAGTACCTTTTGAGGGACTTGCCACTGGTAGGCAGAGTCGCCACTGGTTCGCAGTTGTCGCCCGCCTTCTTCGCTTCAATATAGTTAGAAGTGAAGATCTTTTTGACTGGAGTTTTGATGATTGCTGGAGTTTGACTGGAGCCGATGTCTCGGTGGTTCAGAAGACTTTGTTCGTCACTTTTGGAGAGGCGAGCTTGAGTCTTTGTCAGGCGATGTGGTATTGCAACTGAGGGTAGTGAACTCATATGCACTGTGCTTTCTTTGTTGCGGCTGGATTTGAACATCAACTCGGTGGAGTTTTGCCCCCGAGTGTTTCTTGGCTTGATTGCGAGTTGCTCGGAGCTGGTGTACTTGGAAGACTCGGTTGAGCTCGAGGCATGCAACAGACCATGTAACGGTATTGTCATCTCTTGCAAAGTGATGAAGTTGGCCTCGGAGACTAGTGACGTTGGTTCCTTTGCTGAAGTGGAAGACGATCGTCCTGGCTTGCAAAGCCATTGAGGTGCGAGCCACAGGACTGATGCAGCTTGAGTAAGCAATGGAACGTATGGCATTAAGCTTGATTTGGAGTTGATGTGGATTTTTCATCTTGATGCTGGCGCTCTTTTGACTTTGTGCACCGTTTGGTTGGAGGATGTCATTGGTTTTGCAAGTGGAGAGGTTTTATCCCTCGCAGCTACTTTGACTTTCTGGGCTCGTGGAGCTCTTGCTAGAGGAACTTCTGCAACAGGGTCTTTGACCTGGTGGAACTTGACATCAGCAAGGTGTGCTTCAGCCTCGTTGCAGGGCTTGCCGTTGGCGGCGATGGTTCTCTCCATGCTTTCGATATTGGAGCTGCCTTCTTTATCGTCTTCCTGGAGCATTTGGTGAACTTCCATTATGCAGTAGGAGATCTTGAAGTTTTGATTGGTTTCGAGGAAGCGATTGGGAAAGAACTCCTGGAGTGTCGCCAGCTCTAGACATGTTTGCTGGAGAAGATTTTTCGGATTTACTGGAGGTACTTTGGACGTCTTTCTTTCTGGAGCTTCACTTTTTTCCTTGAAGGTCTTTCTTTCGGGGAGTTTTGTTGTCACCCGATCTTGCTCGTGGTTGGCCAGACGTGCTATTTGGTAGTTTGATCGTCATGACCTTCTCCTTCGAGGGGTCATAGCCCATGCGTTTTTATCAAGAAGATCTTCCTCGCTAGGGTGAAGAATTAGTGCCGTGACCGAAGGCTCTTCTTCGATCGGAAGGACTTGTTCTTTTAGTGGTTCTACCATCTCATCTTCTGATCCCCAGCCGGTTGGCTTGATTTCGTTCATTGGGATCGAAGGAGGCTTGGAGTAGAAGATATAGAAGTCAAACTTACCTGATGGCTGGCCTAGCAGGCTGACTTCAGGGTCTCTTTGCTCGTTTCTTGCTTTGAGCACATGCTGGGACGTAGCTTCGTTTGGAAGAGGGAGAGTTTGCACGAGAGGCGGTTGCCCCCAAGGCAGTGAGGATTTGGCCCTAGGTACTGCAGGAGCATACCGTCGTCGTCTTCTTGGAGCTGGTTTCGCCATCGAATTTTGACAGATGATGTGCAAGCTTGCTGAAGTGGGTTGTGGAGCAGTCAGCGCTGGCAGGCAGGAATCGAAGGTGATTGATGTCATATTTGACTCGACGACATCACCAGAGTTGATCTCGATTATTCCTTGCTTGGCGAGTGCCATGATCTTATCTTTGAAGACAAAGCACTTCTCAATGGGATGGCTGACCATCTGGTGGTACTTGCAGAAGAGCGGATCGTTGACTCGATGTGCTTGTTCCGGCCTTTTTGGTGGCGGAAGCTCGATCATATTTTCTTGCATTAACTGATCGAACATGGAGGAAACTTCTGAGTCTGGGAATGGATACTCCTTAGCTTCAAGCTCCTCGAGAGTCATCCTTGGTGGCCGTTGAGGCTGAGGAGGTGGTATGGAAGCCCCTTTGCCTTTGTCCGGCTTGCCACCGATCTTGAGTGGTTTGGAAGTCGAAGTGAGATCAGTGACGTTGACTTGCTTTGATGCCGCCGGTTCGTCCTCCTCTTCCACCTTCAGGAAGGCTTTGGCCTTTGAGTCCCCGCGATTTGCTAAGCAGAGCTCCATGTCGTGAACCCGAGTCGCCAGTTCTTTAAAGGACCGAGGCTTAATCCCTTTGAGGATGTAGAGCAAGCCCCAGTGCATGCCTTGGGTGCACAACTCGATGGCCGAGTCTTCAGACAAGCGATCTCGTGAGTTTAGCGCAAGGTTTCTCCAACGATCGATGTAGTCGATCATCGGCTCATCCTTTTTTTGCTTGGTAGCAGTAAGCTCGGTCATGCTGACGATGCGCCGAGTGCTGTAGAAGCGGTTGAGGAACTCCCTCTCCATTTGATCCCAACTGTCGATGGACCCTAGAGGAAGATCAACGTACCAGTCAAAAGCATTACCTTTGAGGGTGCGAACGAACTGATTCACCATCTCATCGCCGTATGTGCCGGCATTATTGCAAGTTTCGACAAAGTGGGCAATGTGTTGCCTTGGATTGCCCTTCTTATCGAAGTGCTAGAACTTTGGTGGCTGGAACCCGGTAGGAAGCGCAGCTGTTGGATCCTTATGGTGTAAGGCTTTGAGTATGCCGCTGTGATCGAAGGTAGACTGCCGTCGTGGGAGCGCACCATGTCGGCCACCAATGCTTGTATTTGCTGGGCATTCATCGTTGCTACCATCGAAGGTTGCGCGGCCACCGGGACTGGCACGGGAGCCGAGGAGAGTGCGAGAGTAGTCGCTAGAATCGTCGGAACAATCTCTACAGGAGCGGAAGTTAAAGACGGAGCTAGAGCGATTACTGGAGAGACAGGAGGTTGACTGAATGTTGTAGCATCCCTCGCACTTAGCCTTTGAAGCAAGGTGTTAATGTGACGATCCTTCTCCTCCATTAGTCGAGTGATTTGCGCCATGTGTTCACCCATTTGTATGACTTGGAGCTGGAGAGAGGACGGAGGATGATGACGCAGGACGTCTCGATGTTGTATGCTTGCATCGTTGTCGTCCTCGTCGGAGACGTAGTTGCACCGACTTGCTTCTGTTTGATGATGGACGTTTGCCCCCTGCAAAGGAGGTGCAAGGCCCGCTGGAGAACCCGAATGAGCTATGGGTTGGGGCTGGACCTCCCCAAATTTTTGGACTTGAATTCCAGGATCGAGACTTGTTTCTTCATGCACCAAGGCCTCATTGGCGCTTTGGCGAGCATCTTCGGCAGCAGTTTCTGGCGTGAAGAAGTCCACAAGAGTTTGAGTACGCCGAGTGTAGATGCGTACTACCGGGGGAATGTTATCCTCCGGGTTTTCTGGATCGCCGTGTTGGAGTAGTGGAGACTCGACGATAAGTGAGAGGCTTGTTGGAGCAAACGTATCATCGTTCATTCCGGCCATGGCGAACTTGAAGCAACTCCTTCAAACGTACGGATGAAAGAAGAGGAGGTCCCACCGGGCGTGCCAGAAATCTGTATGCGTAGAAAAAGATCTGGGTCGTCTTTATTGCGAGCACACAAAGATCACAGATGCCGGGACCCGGGGGGCTCAGGTGTGGCGAGTCCGGGTGCGGCGAATATTTGATCAGGAGATTGTGGGAGAGATCCTCTAGAGGGTCCCTTTGATCCGCGTCTCCATGTGGTATTCGTGCGAGAGCTCTGAAGGGGTTGCCCAGGACAGAGGTCTTTATAGGGTGAGGGTTTTCTGAGAGGCTAAGGAATATCGGCCGTTGATTTTGTCCCGTCCGTGCTTCGCACTTTCTCAGCTAGGGAGGTTTTGGGCTTCGTTCCTTGGTCTTCGTGTCTTCCTCGATCCTTGCTCGACCTCGGCGTCCTTGATCGTCAGTTCGCGATGTCGATCGTGCTTTTGGCATCGGTTTTGGCTTTAGCTTTTGGCTTTGGCGTTGCTTTGGCGTGGCTCTGGCGTTTGCTTTGCTTTGGCGCTTGCGCTTGAACGTAGGCGGGTAGAGGCTTGCGAAGCTTTAGTTCTTCCGGACTTCACGTCGTATCGGCTAGAACGTGCGGTGCTTTGCTCGTGACCGTCGTAGTTGCTTGGCTTTGGCACGTGTGTTGGCTTTGGCGCGGGCTTTACCGATGCGTTCACTTGGGCTTCTTGCGTTGGCTTTAACTTTAGCTTTGACTCGATCTTCTTCTCGAACGGCGATGGCTACTTCTTCAAGACTTCTTTATTCTTCCGGCTTCCTCGATAGTTGTGACATCGACTGGCTTCTTCTCCGGGCGTATTTGGTTTGATCGGAGTTGAAGGCTTCTTGTGGAGATGGTGGGTGTAGCACCGATCTCTATGCGACGGTTGTAGCGTCGGCTTTTGTTGATGAAGATGGCGGGGGTAGCACCGATCTCCGCACGACGGTTGTAGTATCGGCTTTTGTTGATGAAGATGGCGGGGGTAGCACCGATCTTCGCATGACGGTTGTAGCGTCGGCTTTTGTTGACGAAGACGGCAGGGGTAGCACCGGCTTCAGGCCTTCTTCTCCCAGCTTTCTTCTTCGTGCGAGGAGTCGATGCCTTTGTTGAAGACGACGAGTGTTGTCGGCTTCGATCTTCTTCTCCGGCCTTTGCTTATGGTGTCTTCGGAGCTGATGAAGATCGTTGGAGCAGTCGGGGTGACGGCGACTCCAGGTCTTCTTCTCCAAGCTTTTTTCTTCGTGCAAGGAGTCGAAGCTTTGATCTTCGAGTGCAAGGTCTTCACGTTGATGAGGACTTGAAGGGCCAAGGATTTCCGTAGGACGTGCTTGCCGTGCCTCGTGAAGCCTTCGGTCTTCAAGCGTTGGAGCTTCTCTTGCAGAGCCCTTTCGTCTTCAGCTTTTTCGACCTTTGATGCCTTCCCCCACCCCTTCTATTTATAGGCAAAGGGGGGCGGTTGGAAGAGATATGGCTGAAATCTTTTTGTTTCATCCAATATACCCCCCCCCCCCCATAACCATCAAGATATTGTTCCCTTATTTGGGCAAACAAACTCGATCCCCTCCTTTTTAGTTGAGGTGGTTACGGGCAAGATGTGACTTGATCTTTGAAGATTGAGTTGTCATCTTTGCACTTTCGAATCGCATGGCGACACGACGTCATCTTGTCCGTCGGATCGAGGAATCATCGTGGATCTACGGTTGTGTAGACGTCCACGCCACCTCCCCCCGCATCGAGGCGGTTGGGATTTTCTTTTCTTTTTCCTTTTCTTTTTCTTTCTTTTTTTTTGTTATGGCCGGCCACACCTCCCCAAAAGGAGGGGGCACAGTTTTTCATGAAGGGGGGGCCGGTGGGCCCCCCCTTTTGGGTTCGGGTAGCGGGTCCGGTGGGACCCGTTTGCTTTGAGTCGGGCCCTGGCGCGGGAATTGAGTTCGCATGCGGGCCGTTGTGTGTGGGCCGAGTTCGCGTGCGGGCCGTTGTGTGCGGGCCATGCTTCGCATGCTGGCCGTTGTGTGCGGACCGGGTTTCGCATGCAGGCCGTTGTGTGTGGGCTAGGTTTCGCATGCGGACCGTTGTGTGTGGGCCAGGTTTCGCATGCGAGTCGGGTCCAATCCGTGGGCTAATTTCGGTGCCCACACTCATAAGCCTTAAACAAGCATGTTCGCGAGTCCAATCGAGTTGAGCTTTGGTCTACTTGAACGAGCCTAAATTCTAGGCTTTGGCTTAGCTTGACTAGTAACTGAACGGACTCGAACGAGCTTTTATCGAGCTTGTTTGCAGCCAAGGATAAGCCAACTCCTATTGAGGTGTAACTTGGGTAAGGTAAAACCGAGAACCGAACCAACCCTATCTAAACGGGTCGGGTTGGTTTGGGTATTTTGACTAAATGGGTTGGTTCGGTTTCAAGTTTTGTGGACCCGGCTAAATACTGATCGGTTCTGGGTTGAGGCTTAGGTAGACCCGACCCAACCCGAGAACCGAATATATATATATATATATATATATATATATATATATATATATATATATATATATATATATATATATATATATATATATATATATATATATATATATATATATATATATATATATATATATATATATATATATATATATATATATATATATCACAAGTTTGGACTTTTGGACTACATCACACTAGCACATGAGTAAACGTTCGTTGAATGCTAACGTTGAACCAACTATCAAGAGAACTCTCAACGGATCGCTAAAGTCTAAAACCCAATGTGGGCCTCCAGCTCATTAGTAAATAACCGATGTCATTGATTTTTTTGACCAACTACCAACCCAAGAACCGACCCGAGCCAACCCGACCTTTGTACGGGTTGGGTTGGTTCGGTTCTATGCCCAAGTCGGATTGCTTCGGGCTTTAATATGGTAGAACCAAACTAGTTGGGTTTGGTTCCGGGTTGGTTCAAACCCAAACCAACCCGACCCGAGTTGCACCATTAACTCCCATATTTTCAGAAGCTTCAATCAACCGCCGCATGATTCGAATATTCTGTTTCGTCATGGAAGTCAGACAGATATTCGTACATACTGGTCAGCCAACGGCTATATGGTTGCCCACTTGCCCACGTGCGTCGCATGTGCATCATCCCGAAAATTCTAGTCAATTATAATTTTGCAAATCCTAAAAATATAAAGATGTTCAAACTTCAAAGTATAATGCACCGCAAAGGGTGCACCTGCGTTGGAAGTTGGAGGGAAGGTCGCAACTGTGGTCGGGTCTCAACGGTCAAGTCCACACACTCTCTCTCTCTCTCTCTCTCTCTCTCTCTCTGACAGCGGCTCTTGATTTGTGCCGGCCATGAGTTGTCTCTCCTTACAATGGAAGTAAAAAAAAAAAAAATTTATTTTAACTATGCCCCCTAAATTTTACCTTGAATTAGACTTTACCCTCCATATTTTTATTAATTAGACTTCACCCCCCAAAACTAATTGCTCCGTCAGCTCACCATTTCTTAGATGGTGAGCTGACGGGAAAGAAATAAAGTTTTGGGGGTGAGCTGACGGAACAATTAGTTTTGGGGGGTAAAATTTAATTAATAAAAATATGGGGGGTAAAGTCTAATTCAAGGCAAAACTTGGGGGCCAAAGTCAAAATAACCCAAAAAAAAAAACCACAACACTACCATCTATAAAACAAAGATTCTAAAAACATTCATTCTCAACTGATGAATCTTATTTCATTTTGGTTCGGTTGACGCAGACGAAAAATCGCTAGAGACTTGAGGAAGGCCTGAGATATCTTCTCCGTGGCGATATATTGAAACTTATGGCTCGAGCACAATCAAAGAATCTTCAAACAGAATCTCTCCAGATTCTGAAATTCTAAGATGTATTTTTTCCACAGTTAAAGGCTTTGGGCTACTAATGTTCCTCCAGACCTTCAGGACTATATTGTAGTCCTTACTTGAGTCCTTTTTTTTTTTTTGGACCATGTATAGTTTTTTAATTCAATGAACTGGTAGGGGTTCTACACCAAAACCCCTCGAAGAGGATCCATAAAAAAAAAAAAAAACATACGAATAAAGGTGCATAAAAATAAAAAAAAAATAGCTACAGAAAGCATGAAAGCCATTAAGACATCACACCCCGCACACTCTGTACAAAACCCAGAAAACCAATTCACCAACAATATCAGATTGGGAGGAGAGGTAGCTCATGGCTGCGGCGGTGGCGGCAGGGGCAACGACGATTGCTTGGCCTGCTTTGCCTTCGGGTCCAATCCTGCTGCTGCCGCCTCGACGTCACGGCCGATTCTGCATCGACGCCGGCATCTCCGCTGTGCCCATCCCAAGCAATCGTACCACGCATCGGGGCCTTCGACGTGAGCCGCGCACGCCCGGCCAAAGACGCACGACAGGGCTGCAAGGACTACGATCACGGACATGACGGCGAAGAACGGGCCGATGGATCCCGGGCCACGCGAGAGGGCGACTGTAACGGGCTCCTGGTCGGCCGGCAGCTGTGATGTTGGCGAAGCCATTGCAGTTGCACGAGTAGAACCCGGGCGCCGGGGGGGGGGGGGGGGGGGGGGGGGGGGGGGGGGGGAGGGGGGGGGGGGGGTAAGGAAACATGGGGAGGGGGACTTATACAGGGGGTTGCTTTGAAACTAACATGTTAAAAGTATTACAGGATGGGTTTGTAAAGCGAAAAAGGAGGGGGTAAAGCATTCATAATAGAGTGGAGAACATGATGGAAAGGAAACAGAACAAAAGCATACAAAGTGAAGGGTTATATTAATGTAAGCAGAAGGTTTGGTGTCTCCACTCTCTTTTTCTTTTTTTTCCTTTTTTTTCTATGGGCAACTTATTTTTATAAATTCCAACAGTCGCCGAAAATACCTTACTGAAAGGTTCACATTTTCCGTGGCTTTCTCCCGCTAAATTGGATCGGATTAAGTTTCCTAAACGCCTGCTCTGTAATGTCGGAACCCATCATCATCGATCATCCACTCTCCTTTCGCCAATTACCACCACCCTTTATACCTAATAAAACCAAATCAGACTCTTACCTTACTAATTCCCTTCTCATCGATTCTGGATCTTCGACGAAAAACCCCAACTTAATCAAGTTTACATTCTTAATAACTCCGATATGCAATCTTAAGATTTTGTTAAGGTCAACCATTGGTCGACGTCCTCAAGAAGTGCCACTGCCGCTTCTCTCGTCTACAAACCGGTCACGTTGAAGTTAGCGCGGTTGGAACCCATGCATACCACCGCCCGGCTCATTCGGTGGGACCTTCAAGCGCAAACACTGAACCTGGACCTGCATGAGAGTCCTGAGGAATCTTTCCACTATTCATCAGTCGGGATAAAGCTGGTGTGAAAATTTCACGCAAATGAATCAGAACTACACCTTAATAGATATATATATCTATATACAACATGAGATTATGGTCTTGGGAGGATGAGTACTCATGGATATTAAGCTTGCAGGATAAATCTCAAAAGACATTACCTGACCTTCTAACCAATTTGGCATCCCCAACAAAGCTTTATCCCAGCAATTTGATGATGCTTTCAGGATTCAGGACTTAACCCAACGACCAGATCTTGTTATGAACACCATAAACAGGCTGAACAAATGCAACCCGAATCAAACCTTCAATCAGTGAAGATAACTTTGCTCGAAGAAAAATTAAAGATAACAAGCGAAGCGAGGGAATAATGCACTCAAAAAAAAAAAAAATACAATGCTTCATTAATCTAACATCAGGGACTACCTTTTGCTTGATAATCACAGGTTTTCCTTGTCCAAGAATATCTCTCAATGTCTGATTAAGTTGTTTCTCCTCTTCTGCAGGAAGTGGCTGATGCAAATGCAAACTATTAAATAGCTGGAAAAAGAAATTAAAGATTATCCAGTAATAGCTACACAACAGAGAGAAACTATTTCCACAAAAAGGCATGGGTTAACAAATGACATGGCAGGCCAGACCTGAATTTGTATTTTTCTGGAACAATTAAGACATAAATTCCATCTTGAAATCTGGTGAAGTTAAAACATTGAGCCTGGCCCTTATTTATCATAGTTAACCCAAAGCCACCATAATAAACAATGAAGTACTCTAGAACACTAACTCTATAATCCATGGAGAGCACAGATTCTTCCTTGGGATCTCCAAATTTAGATGATTTATATTTTCAACAGGATTTCTCCCCCCTTTAGGAAGAGTTGGATCCGATAACAGAAAATGAGAAAAAATGTAACTAGGATTCAGACCCACCAACCCCTAAATATTTGACTTAGACGAGTCAACTTGCTGACCCAGGTGACTCGCATATTTTTATCAAATCAATAACCTGAACTAAAGAATATGGTGTAAATAGCAAAAAATAACCTACTGTAGAAAAAATCAAGAAATATAATCTTTATCCACAAAAATTACGCAAGTTCTTTTAAAAAGGGAAAGACCACAAATAATTGATAAATTACATTACATGCAAGCTCAAAAAGATGAGTATATGGATTTAATGAATAAATACAAGGTCAAGCATTTTAGGTCAAAATGTGTCACCTAAAAAGAAAGCATTTTCCTATTTGTCATGTAAGAAGAAATCTTTGCCTAATTTAAACTTCACAAATTAATATACTTCCATTTATTTTGTTGTTTCGATAGACAATAACAACCAACACCCAAACCAATAAGAGAGAACATTCTAAAAAATATCTACAATTTTGTCTATGGATGCTGCATGGTTATGGTAGCAGTTGGTTATCTTCATTTCCAATTTAAAAGGTCCATCCAAACACCTAGCTTAATGAAAGCTTTAAGATCATTCATACTTTTCTTCTGTGTATAGACACACTTCTAAAAGTAGAAGACATCCCAAAAACCACCCAATAAACTCTAGTCTATTGTTTAAGGAATCATTGAGGAATAAGGATCCAAAGCTTATTCCAAGCATTGAAACACTTTTAAAGCTAAGACAGCTCCAAATCATCCTAATAGTGCCAATTTATAAAAAAGCATTACCTCTCAAGGTTAGTTGTTTTAACATAAAAGAGTGCCGAATTCAAATAAATGAATCTAAGTGCATGTTTGGTGATTCATTCCATGTCAGATGAGCAGGATATGTTGAACCAAGGTTTAAAATCTCGATACCAAGCAATATATCGAGAGCTGAAAACGAGCTATTCCACAAAGTATCGCAATATTTTTCAATATATCGAGAATATTCGTGAAACATTCCACTTCAGTAAAGGAGAAACCGAGATATTTCGTGTAATACCTCGAAACTTGGCATTTTATGTGGAACATGGTGGATCAACAAGTTAGAAACTTGGTCTAACTCACTTGAGTAAAACCAAATGTCACTATAACTCAGCCGAGACAGCAGACTATTTAATAGAAGACTCAGATAAGCCTTTGGACTTGTTGAGCCATCCGAGTCACACTAAAGCGGCTCAAACTCAACCACACAGTAGTGTTTTATGTTGCCCGAGTCACCTTGAATTCTGACATTGTAGCCTTAAGAAATGACTCGACTCGACCGAGTCACAAGTCAACTTACCGAGTTTCAAGTCCTGATTTGATCATAGATTCTTATTGGTGGACGATCAAGAAACATATTTTGCTATTAGCATCCACAAACCGATAGGGCAAACCAGTCCAAAATTGAATCCTAATAGGAACAACACAGATAATGATACCCCAGATAACCTTTATCCTCTCCCTTTTCCTCTCTCCTACCTCATCTCTGAGTCTCGGACGAAGAAGGGAGGGAGGAGGGAGGAGGGAGGAGGTGGAAGATGAGGAAGGATACGGCCTACAAAGGATCCGACCCAAGAGACGACGAGCTACACTAGGTGCCCTTACCAATAGGTCTAGGATGCCTTGGAGATTTATTGGGGATTTTTCCAATTTTAAGTTAGGTACTTGTATCAATTTTATTTTATGGGTGCAAACAGAAACACCGTAAAGAGAGAAAGATACAATGCAGCAACACAAGTAGGTTATAAAGTAGGATTAACTTGGCAATTGTGATTACCATTTAAGGTATGCACCAATGTGTAAACTCAAAATGATGACTAGTTCACAATTCTAGATCAAACCCACAGCCAAGTAGTATAAAATATTTAGAAGTCACCTTCAGTGTGTACCAAGTCTCATTTCCCGTTCTCAAACCCTCTAGTAGGGTTTGAGCACAATAAAGATACAATAAAGTATCTGACTACTAATAAAAAGGGATTACACTGAGCAAATATTGTTTCTTACATAAAGCAAAACTCAACTAATGACCAAAATAAACCACAAAACTAAAATATCTTTCAAGGACATTTCTCAGCTTGAGGGGAATGGCTTATGCCTGAGCCATAGCATATCTGTTTCATAAATAACTGTACTTAAAATAGTCATGTTGGACATAAAATCCATAGATTTGCATGTAACTAGGATTGAAGAACCTCATTTATGTTTTTTCAAAAAAACAAATCAAGTACTTTTAAGCTCTTTAATTTTTAAAATCTATGTATAATATAAGTCAGGGGCCGTTTCACTGTGGCGACAATAGTGAAATGCAACTATCTCTCTCTCTGAGCCACCCCCAAATGGATGTCCACATCGTGCGAGGGTTGTTTGCCTAGTAATTATCTCTATGAGTTAAGCTTCTTTAACATATATATTGGTATTTTGAGCTCTTTCTAAAATTAGTAGCTGGATGACGTGTATGGGAAAGTGCAACCTATATATTGGAACTACTAATTATCTAGGCATCTGAAGTTATATTAATCTTGGGGGCTAAGCCAAATGGTGTCTTTGAGCGTGAGCCCTTATGTGGTCGCCAGGCGTCCACATTGGGTTGGAGTAGAGCGTACCGCCTCTCTGGTCGCCAGGCAGCCACATCGGAATGGGGAGGAGCATACCGCCTCTCTGACAGTCCGTCAAATCATGCGTCGTTTAGCAGGGGGAAAGGGAGAAGCGCAGGACACTTTCCACATATCGTCGGCGGGTTGGTGTCGACATGCCCAGAAGGTGTCGTCTTCTGATATCATACGCGGGGTCTGCCAACTGTCACACTAACCAGTCGATGTCATGTCCTTTGTCGGTACGTTTGTTTCTGGATAGCGTCAAGCCTTTGTCCTCGTCGACAAGCTCCAGCGGAGGTCAGGGTGTCAAAGCTCTTGACGCAGCTGTAGCAGCCAACTCTTCCGAATGCGAGTTCTATGTCGATCGGCACGTCATCGTAGCCCCAATTTGGCTTGCGGGGTGAGGGGGTTGTTGCCCTCTCTCGGCGAGCTCAAGGGTTCAAAGGCGTCATTCTAACAGAGGTCAGGTGGGCCGCTCCTCCGAGTTCCTCTAGCATCCGTTGGTGCGAGCTCCCTGCCGACGTCGTGCTGACATAACCTATAGAGCTCGCTACGGAGATCGGGTTGTGGTAGCTCCGAACGAGCTCTCTAAGGTTCCTGTCAGTGCCTTTTTATATAATGCAGATGGATTCATTGGATTGCTGAGGCTATGATGTAACCGTTCCGAGCTGTAACCGTTCCGAGCGAGCTCCCTATTGACATCGTACTAGCATCATCTTAAAAAAAATAATCATGACGAACCAAAGTAAACAATACAATATGAATAATACTGAACACAAGATGCAAAGAATTCCGCATACGAATGACAGCTCAATAAGCTGCTCCAAACATGCGTCCATATTTTACCACGCTTCTACATGCTAGATTCTAACACAGGCTCACCAATATTATTATTTCATATATAGAGTGCAGTTTAGACAAATAAAAAAGGAACTTATTTTGTAAAATGCAGCTGATGTTCAAGAAGCATGATATCGGCCAGATATTTCAAAAAATATTGCAAACCAGCTATTTGGAACTGGGTTGACCCTGTGACGTTACCCAGGGTTAAGTTAAGTTCCACTAAAAACAGTCACAATTTCTCATAATACAGGATTAGAAGATTTAAAGAGATCAGCCGTGTCTGTAATAAGGGTAATTCAGATATGCCTATATGTGAAAAGTACTATGTCATGGCTTTGAAAATCCAGGCAGTTCGTAATAAAATTCTGAAGGCTGATGTCACAGCACACGATCAATACTGTGATAAGAAGACCAATATTTGAAGACAGAGAGAAACATTTATTTGATCATTAAGTCGATGACTTAATATCAAGTCAAATACATCCACTGCTTCAAATGTTAAACTGTCGGTCATGGCGTAACAGTAAAATGGTAAGCATTCGAACAGGAGATGACCTCAAGTCCACAAGAGATTAAGAAATCGGTCAAGCCGTCAAGGCATACAAGCACTCATAAGGACAGTAACGTTAGCATGAAACCTCAATAAAATAAATCAAGAATGCAGGTGCTCAAACTGGAAGTTGATTCAAGTTAGCATTAGTTGTACAAAATTCAAGTTACCATTAGTTGTCCAGAACTACCTCAGGAATGCCTCTGTGAGCATTAAAATTAGATGCAAGGAGTTATGTTAATGGTTAGCATCCGTACTTCTGATTGAAATGCTGATGTCCATCCATTTATATCAGCTGCTCCTCCATTTGAAAATAATCGACCAGTAGTCAGCGGGCTACCATGTTCAAGCCCACTTTGATCTAAAAGAGATGCATTCCCCAACAGTGTGCTTACACGCAAAATTTTTGTTTCAAAAATGTCGATTTCAAGAATAAGATGTATCGGTTAGCATTTGTTAATAAATTAATCCGCAGTAAACAGACAGATGAGGGTTAATTAAACAGGTTAGTCAACAGTCAGTATAATATCAGTGCAAATATGTTCAATTCATAATTAAAAAAGTTCACTTTAAAGGACAAATCCATGACTTGCTTATATATAACCTACTAAGATATTGTTAAATATTCTTGTATATACTAATACGTAGTACTGGATCTACTAATAATCATCGATGGAAGGGCTAAGTATTGTAAAAAACTAATAGACGCGAATAAAACTAAATATATTATAAATAGATATGGTTAAAAAAAATGCATCAATATGTCCTAGTATACATATGTCCTAGATGGCAACAATTGCACACCTAAGATCCTTGAAAGGGTATAGGACAACCAAAGACTATTGATTCCAATGTAACTCAAAACAGTAATATAATACAAATATGAAGTTTATCACTATCCACTGTTCACATAAACCAGTTTGTTGAACTCCATAAGATATTAAGATGAAGAGTAAAGTACGTATGTAATTAGACCCAAAGTCATTCACTTCATACAATATGGAAGTCTTAAGCAATCATTTTCATGGCTTAAAGTTGAGAAAGATTGATCAAAACAAGCCCTACAAAATCAAGATTATATGAACAAGTTGAGCTTATATTACTAATCCAGATGTACTAAAATCACAATGAATTAATTGAAGCAATTGTAAAAACACATCTTTCATGCTTTAACAGATCTAACAAAATTTAGAAACGAAATGATTAATAGTGATTCACCTCACTACAAAACGATTAGTGGTGCAAAAAGTAAAATTGATAAAAGAATAAACCAGAAGGAAGCGTTCTCAAGGAGGCAGTCTGCACCTGCCTCTCTAAAAAAAGGAGAAATATTATTTTTCAGAATATTTCTGGAAAATTCTTCTATTTTTTTGGCAGGTATCCAGCCATATAACATGAGGCATAAGCTTCCAAGATCTCCGAAGACATGGAATGCATTGAGACAAAGACAACAATGACAATCAAGAAAAGCTCTCTCACATGCAATCTCAAGCAACCGCTGTCACATAGCTCCTGTGGAGATGAAAAATATAACTGATCAATAGAATCATTCTCCATGCGACAAAGAAGCATATCTTCACCTTTCATTTATCTCAGCAAGAATGCATGTCAAGAGGAATTCTCCTTGAACATCTGCCAAGACTTGTTTTCAAGAAGGAACTTGGGTCCATATGAGCTTAAGACAATTGCATAAGAAACTTGGATCCAGACGAGCTTACGTTAGCAAGAATGCATGTCAAAACTCAAGAGGAATTCCCCTTGGACATCTGCCAAGACTGGTTTTCAAGAAGGAACTTGGGTCCATACGAGCTTATGCCAATTGCCATACCCCCTTCCCCTCCCAAAACAAGACACACACAAACAGCCCAAATTTAAAAAAAACTAATAATAATAAGCATTGATATCTAGCGTTGATCCTTCCCTATCAATGGTGTGATATCTAGCAAAGATTTTGAGTAAAGATAGAAATAAGAACACCAAATAAAGAGAAAGAAATTCCATATATTGTTTCACATGCAACATCTTTGAGGCTTCTCCTGATGAACCTCACACCTCTTTCTCAAGGCTTATCTGAGTTTTTTGGCTAAGACGTAAGCCTTCAGTCTTGCCTCAAGGTTTAGGCCTCATAAAACTGTGCACAAAGGCAAGCAAGATAACAAGAGTTACAAGATGTCTAGTATGTTTATTCCACATCACAACAACACAAGAATGATATAATGCGACTGTGCTCAACAAAAGAATGTGCCTACATAGTTTACTTACACACAAGATATTAATATCAGATATGCATCTAGAATGTTCTAACTTATTTGGAAGGCCTTTGACACCAGCCTTTCCTGAAAATTAAATGGAGTGTATGAAGCAAGTTGAGGATGCATGTTTACAAACCTCACCACTTCACATGCAGAGGTGTGAACCCTCAAGTTTTCTGGTTAAATCAAAAGCTTGGAGCACATTCTTAGAGCCTCACCGTCAAGCGTAACCACTACAAAAACCATGCCTGATAGCCAAACAAGGAAGCATAGATCAAGCACGCCAACTCCCCACATGAGGGATGACAAAGTCATAAATCATAATGCATCTAGACAATGACATGTCGACATAATGTACATCTGGCAAAAAATAACAACAGAAATGTGATAGTACTTAAACATGGTTGGAAAAACTTTCCAAGCAATCACGTAAACTATGAGACCACTATGGAAAAGCTGAGGATGCAATTGAGAAGAATAGTTTAAATAATGTCAAAACAAATTCATTTGCTACACGTACATCTTTTGGAGCATGACTCCTCTACAATAATGCTTACTGGAGAGGAGTCTATATCCATCTTTTGGCGGGATCATCAGAATCACGAGGTGCATACGAGCATAAATCTTCAATAGGAAGTAGACGCAGTAATAAGGTCAACTGAAGTACATAACTATGCATGAATAATATTCATATGTAATGAAATAACAACTGCGTCCCATCCCAAAGACTTGATTGCTCTCTAAGAAGAATCCCGTGTTTCCTCGAGAGCCAACAAAACAACTTGAGCAGCTCTATAGAAGGAGGGGAGCGATAATCATTTGTGACGGTTTATAGACAACTCCACTCATAACTTAGTTAGTCAACACCACTCTTGAGTAACAGATCCACATAATAGAAATGCCAAAAAATGGATGTTGGTGGTTCAAATATCGGCAACTCCTTGCATTAGGCTTGTTCGTATGCATCTCCACACAATTCATTGATCAAGAAAATTCATTCAAAATCCACCGATTGGCAAGAGTTTCCGTGATATGTCATACACAAGTTTTTTGGGTTCAATGCTTCACTGTGGCTGTACACATTACCAGTAATCATCGCATGAACAAGAACCACTGCTAAAATGATGGAACCTGTTTGTATCCCTCACAATAATCTCTCTCTCCGTTACCTTCGAAACCAGTTTAATTGCAGAATGGCAATCTCCACACATCCTGATGTTCTTCATTATACGAATAGTCACCCCCATGGGCATGTTTAGTAGAGCAAATGCAAGAGCAAGCTTCTCACTGTGATACTGTAAGTTTGTCTCTCTCTCATGCTCATCCACATGTAGGAGAACATAATTGGTATCTGGAACATAGCCTGCTTCCTTAATCTTCCCATTAATCTTCTCCCAAATCTCATGTATCTCTTTAATTTGTGGGTGGGAATCATCACTAGCCACAAACATGTGGACCGCTTTCCCTATCTCCACCCAACTACATGCAGGTTTCTTCTTCAACCCACCATTTTTCATCATTTTTCTCACTTTAGTCACATCGCTCCATCTGCCAGCAGAAGCATAGATGTTATAGAACAACACATGGGGCCCAGAATCATACGGGTCGAGCTCAAAGGCACGTTCGGCAGCAAGTTTTCCTAATTCTGCGTTCTTATGCATTCTACAAGCTCCAAGCAAAACTCCTCAGACAGCAGCAGTAGGTTGGATAGGCATCTCATTTATGAAGTTCTGGGCTTGATCAAGAAGACCAGCTCGGCCAAGAAGATCGACCATCGTTCCATTGTGCTCAACCTCTGATTCCACCTTATATTTCTTCATCAATTCAAAATAGCACTGGCCTTCACTCAGTAACCCTCCATGACTACAAGCAGTAAGAACGCAAAGGAACGTTCTCTGATTAGGTTGGACCCCAAGTTTGAGCATCTCTTCGAAACGACTAACTGCTTCCTTTCCAAGCCCGTGCTGTGCACACCCAGTAAGCATCGAAACGTTCGAATACTTTCCTCGCATCAGCAATGCTGCCTGACTTCGCATACATGTCAACAAGAGTGTTCCTGACAAAAGCAATTAGTGCTTGCCCGGATTTAATCATATGGGCATGTACCCATTTCCCTTGCTCCAGAGCTCCAGTACCAGCACATGCACTAAAAACACTCGAATATGTGAAATGGGTTGCTTTGAAACCATCCGTTTGCATCTTCCAGAACTGCTGAAGGGCGGTCTCAACATCTTCCTTCCTTGCATAGCCAGCAATCAATGCATTCCACGACACTTCATTTTTCGAATCCAGCATGTCGAACACCAAGCAAGCTTCACCCATTTTTCCTCGCCGAGCATACATATCCAACAGGGAGCTTCCGACATAAACATCCAAATCGCACCTGTATTTGATGCAGCAAGCGTGGATCTGTTCGCCAAGCCCATCCTAGTTGGCAGTACCGCAAGCCTTTAAGACACTGGCAAATGTGAATTGGTTCGGTCTCAGACCGTGTTCAAGCATTCTAGGGAATAGTTCGAGTGCCTCCATCGGCCGATCGTTCTGGGAGTAGCCCGTGATGAGGGTGGTCCAGGTGACCATATCCTTTACGGGCATTTCGTCGAACCCTTTCTGTGCATCCCCCAAGTTTCCACACTTGCAGTACATGTTGATGATGGAGTTCTGGAAGAAGATGTCTTTGAATTGGTAATTGAGGAAATGGGCGTGAATGATCCTGCATTCCTTCAGTTTCTTCAGTTGGGTGCACTTGTTTAGGAGGCGGGAGTAGATTCCGGTTGTGGGTTCCAGGGAGCCGGCGTCGATGAGATCGAGGACGCGGAGCCCAATTTGGGACTTGAGGCTTCTACAGAGCAAGTCCTTTTCTTGGATGATGAGAGAGGAATGGTCTTCTTCTCTCTCCTCCAAAGGCACTGCGCCGCAGAGGACGGCCGCGGTGGTGGTAGAGGCGGTGAATTGGGCGGAGATCAGAGGTGGGATTTTGGGGTTCGCGACTTTGGCGACAGAGAGTAGAGGGGAATGAAGGAGCTTCTTCATGCCTGAATGGACGAGAGAGAGATTTTTAACAGTTCGAAGCATTATTTAAGTTCCTGTAAGAAATTTTTACTTCCGTTAGTAGAGAAGATAGAAAACCTGAAAATCATACGCAATACGGGTTTTGCAGGCACATAGTTTGGTTACAAATCCCCCAACCAAACGGACCCTTCCTAAAGAACCGACTACATCACGTTCTGAGGGGACAATTCTCAACAATGTATGCATCAATGAGTTTATGCGGGAAAATAGAACTTTATGTTTTTTTTAATCGAAAGACCATTTGATCTCAGAATCAGGGGTGTTCTCCTACTTCATGGGCAATGAGCATGTCCTGCTATCGACGAAAGAGACAATTGTTGAGCCACCAAACACAACTAGAAATCCAGAACAGACACAACCTGAACAACGGAAAATTATGAATGCCCAAGTGAATCTCACTTACCTTGATATTCCCTTCAGTCGATTTCGCCAGGGTTGCGAAATTTCTCAAACACTGCAAAATCAACGGAATGTCTCATGGTTTCATCGGAATTTTTTTTTTAAATAAATGTCATAGAAGTATATATTTCTGAAATCCATGCATCTGAAGTTCTTAGGGGAAAAAAAAATCTATTTTTCTCAATAAATATTGAATCAAACGGATCATACAAAACAAAATTCCTTCCGATCGATAAAGCCTTTAAAGTAGAATTAAACACAAAAAAATAGGCGTAAATGCTTTACCTCTGGCGGCGAGAGGATAGGGTTTCCAAAGCTTCGATCGACCGCTAATCTCTTGGGGACGACCGATTCGGCCCTCAAAAACTTGTGGAAGAGAGGGGTGGTAGATCTGCCACGACCGAAGAGCGTCATCGGGAACCCTAGGTTTTGTTGTCCTTTCACCGGCCGACGCCAACGAACAGACTCGAAGAGTGGCTCGGAGCCGGAGATGACAGAGAGATACCTGAGTCGGGTTGGGAAATAGGAGTCCAGTACCTCGAACAGTTCTTCTTTACCCTTAAGGACAATAGGTAACCGTCGAAATGCATCCGTACACAGTAGGAAACGGTCCAGGTGTACTACTACTGATCAATATTTTACACACTTAAGGGCCCCAAGTTTTAGAAAAATTTATTCAGGCCCACATTCCAAAAAATTGTTTCCCTCCTCATAACCCAACTGCTTCCTTCATCACCTTCCACATAACAAAAGACCCCATCATCGAAGCTACCACCATTTCCCCTCCTTCCCCATCACCGTCGAAGCCGCCGTTGAGCCCGTAGTTGAAGTCACCTCCTCCATCCTCCAAAGTTTTTTGCTTGCCCGCTCGAGTCGTCCGACCTCCACCTCCTCTCCGGCGGCCTAATATGCACCTTCCGTCGCCGAATTTGCACTGCCTGTCGCCGAATCGTGCCACCGCAACCTTTCCTGTCGCAGGATTGCTCCACCACATGCCTCCTCGTCGTCGTTTTACCACCTCATCAGCCCCATTTCTACGTCTTCTTCGACCCCAACAACCACCTAACCCACCATCCTGAGCTCCGATAGTGGCATCTCTAGCAGTGTGGAAGGAAGCATGTGAGTCTATGAGGTGGGAATCGATTTTTTGGAAGGAAACGGGATATGTGAAATAGTTTTGGGGTATAAATAGAGTTTTCCAAGTTTTATTCACATACCATAATTATCAAGTTTACCCGTTCCATGCCACCATGGTTGACCACCTTCCTTTTATTAATGCAAATTTGCTCTACCCCTTGCTTTTCGCCACCTTCCTCCTGTTCTTTCCCATCAGCGAAGCCGCCACTGTCTCCCCTCCTCCTCCACATCGGATCCGCCATCGCATCCCCCTACCTCCTCTGCCTTCTGTATCGTCGAAGCCATTGTCACCTCCCCTTCCCCTCCTCCTCCCCCATCACCTTTGGTGGGGGAAGTGGAGGTGGCTACGATGGAGAATAAAGTGATGAGAAAGAAGGAGAAGCAAAAGGGGAGACATAATCAGCTCTGGCGATGTGGAAGGAGGAGGAGGAGAGGCGGTGGCAGCTCGAACAAGTGGTAAGAGAGAGAGAAGGCTGGTGGGGGATGAGATGGGGTAAGGACTAAAAGCGGGGTATGGAGGTGGGGTAAGCGGGCTGTTACCAAGCACTGAACCCTGGGCCCCGCCACCACTTCTTGGGTTTGCTTTGTCCTTTAGATTGTATATATCCCACTCTTATCCTGAAAATACCCTTGCCCCTTGAACACACACCAATTAATTTACATGCTTCTCTTGAATACAATTAAGTTAAACTCCTTGTTTTTTAATACTCCACTCGGCTGTCGACTCTTTAGTCAAACGTATGTACTAAGGTTTGATAAGAGTTGTGGGGTATAAAGAAGGTTATAACTATCATTTTAATAGATTTAGACAAGTTATTGAGAAACAAAGGAAAGAGGTGGATTTCTTTAAAGATATTTGGGGCATGTATAAAATTTTCTTTTAACAAGGCTTTAAACGCTCATGTGAATTAATGGATGGCTAAGTGTCATGTGCAACAAGTGGTTCAGCTGATCTTGATACAAAAGCCTTTGAAGGACCTTTTGATTCAGCACAGTCGGACGGCAGGAAGGGGTGTTCATGGTTCGGGTTGGTTCGGTTTTTTGATAAATTTGGATTCAAACCGAAGTTGATCGGTTCTCTAGAAAATGGAACCGAACCAAACCATTCCTTGGTAAAAACCGAACCAAATCAAACCGGAAGAGTTCGGTTCGGTTCTGCGAGTCTTTTAAATCGCTTGTCATCACACCGTGAGACGTGAATGGTTAAGCAGCTGAGTTGGTTCAGATTTTATTTTTTAAGCCTTTAATTTTGAGTGCTGCTATTTGCCCCTATAGAATTACTAGCAACACCCTTAATTTTTCACTTTGAGATATTTCATAAGTTGGGATTTGGGGGTGCTAGTAATTATGTGGGTGCAAATAGCAACACCCTTCACTTTTCAGTTACATCATACCGTTGAACACTTGAAAGTTTTGAATGCACCGAATGGTGATAATTGGGGTCACCACCATGTAATGTACAATATTAGTGAGCTGTACATTGTACAGTAGTAACACTGAGGGTATAGTACCAATGGTTCGGGTTGGATTGGTTCGGGTTAAAAAACTCACAACCCAGAACCGAACCGACCATAGCGGGTTTTTTTTTAGAACCGAACCAAACCGAACGGTCAAAAATACCCAATCCAAACCGAACCAAATAAACCGGTTTAGTTCGGTTTGGCGGGTCAACCCGAACCGATGGACACCCCTAGGCAGGATGCAATTCACCCTCCAGTATTGGACTTACGTCCAGTAACTGGAGCTAATATGAATGAGGGGGATAATGGGTGATGCTATGTTTATATGTTGCAAGGTTTGTTGGAAGGTCTTCATGTGGCTGTCATGTTGCGGAGATTTTCGAGTGTCAGAATTAGTCATGTGTTTCCAGGAAGCCAATGTTGTATTGTTCAACCTTTGGCGGATCGTGAACATACCTTCGGATCTCTTTTTCGTGACCCGAGGGAAAAATTTTTTTCCATGTTTTGGATCACGAACTTTCTTTCGATCTCTATATCGGTGACCCGATTGAACTTATCTCATTGTTTTTATTCCCGTTTGCCTAAAATACAAATTTAGGATAAAAAAGAAGAGAAGGCTGCAATGTATATGTAGGCTAATCTAATCTAATTGTCTGTATATCTATACTAAAATAGAAACCTCTCTCCCATGTTGTGACATGTGGATGTCTTTTAAAGAGCTAGAATTCTTTTTCTGTGTGTGAACGCGGCTCTCTTTTAAATTTATTTAAAAATCTACTATAAATATGATAAATTTTCATTCAATGGCATTTAATGGTCATTTGATGTTAATCTCTCTCTCTCTCTAACAAATGAATCACACTTACTTCATATTTCACACTTCTTCGAACAGTTGTGATGTCGTCTTTGCCAAATGGCGTGCATCAAGCACATTCAGGCATTGCTCGAGTTTTTTACTAGTCTATACTATATACTAAAATGGAAGTCTCTCTCCCGTGTTGTGACACGTGGACGTCTTTTAAAGAGTTAGAATTTTTCTTCCGTCTGTGAACGCGGCTCTTTTTAAAATCCATTTAAAAACCTACCATAAAGATGATAAATTTTCATTAAATGATATTTAATGGTCATTTGATGTTAATCTCTCTCTCTCTCTCTGTAACAAATGAATCACACTCACTTCAAATTTCACACTTCTTCGAACAGTTGTGATGTTGTCTAGCAAAAATCCTTCTTCCGTGTGTGAACGTAACTCTCTCATAAATCCTATTTAAACATGACTATAATGATGATAAATACACATTCAATGCCATTTTGTGGTCATTTGATATTAATTAAAAAAATCATTAATACTATCGCTCTCTCTTTCTCTCTCTAACAAGTAATTCCCAATCACTCCAGAATGCACACTTCTTCGGGCTGATGTGATGTCATCTGTGCTAAGTGGCATCAAGTTCATCCGGGCATTATCCGAGTTTTTTACTAGTAGTATAATACTAAAATGGAAGCTCTCTTATGTGTTATGACACGTGGACCTCTTTTGATGAGCCATAATCCTTCTCACGTGTGTGAACACAACTCTCTCTCTCATAAATATTATTAAAAACTTGCTATAAAGATGATAAATACACATTCAATTGCATTTAATGATCATTTGATGTTAATTAGGAAAATCATTAGAACCATATCTTTCTAACAAGTGAAATCACACTCGCTCCAAGTTGCATATTTCTTCGGACGGCTGTGATCTTGTATGTGCCAAGTGGCGTGCATCAAGTTCATCTAGGCATTGTCCGTGTTTCTTACTAGTATAATCATATAACCTTATCCTAAAAAACTAGGTTTTGTTAATTCCTCCCCAACTAATAGGCCAATTATCAAAATTTAAGGTTTGCAAAAACCTCCCTCTTATACACACTTGTAGTACACTAGCATTGAACCCGCACAATACACGGGATAAAATGCAAAAAAAAATTTATTATTATTATCATTAAGTGCACATATCCAATTTCCTTTAAAACCTTCACATATTCACTTCTTTTAAAACTTACTGATTATAATGGTTATTCAGTGCCCATTTCTATATATTAATCAAATTTTAAAAATAAAATCATGACTCTCCATAATGTTTTCGCCACCCACCCACCCACCCCCACACATACACACCAAAAAAATGAAAAACATCAACCAAAGGTAAATTTGTAGAAAGTGAAAAATATATAAGTCGTCTCAAGACTTTATCTCTTGCCTCGGTGGCGTGTTTCTCTCTCGCTCTAATGGTAAATGCCATATGTATGCAGCTAAATATCTCAGAGTAGTTTTCGAACCCTGGTCTATCTGGTGCTTATGCACGCAAAAGATCCAAAGACCGAACGAGCCATCTCAAAATAAAAATAGGAGGGATCGACTCTTCTTCCCTTGTGACGGCCTCCACTTCTCATCGGTAGAGGCTAGATGCGAGCCACATGGCAGGGATGTCACCAGAGTCGCTTGATGCAATGTGTCACCGTTGGGATGGCAAGCGCCAAAGCACTTGGCCCTGACCACACTCTCCGCCAGACATTGTAATGACGGTCCTGCCACGTGGCTCGCATCGGGCCTCTATCGACGGTCATGTACACACAATCTCTATAAAGAGGAGTGTTCCAACATTGGCCGAGTAGGAGGGTAGCAATCACACAAACAACTAATAGAGACCCAAACTTCAATCCACTTCTTGTGCCCCCCAGAAGCTCCCAAACCAAAACAAGCCCTTCTCTAAAAACTCATCCCAACCCTTCTCAGCCTCCACAGAAGAGCTCCTATCCTCACCATGGAAACCCTGCCTTCCAACAAGTTCAAGCTCATCTCCTCTTACTCCTCCCTCCAACTCCTCCATCTCCTCCTCCTCCGATCCCCTTCGAAACTTTCTCAGCACCAACTTCTTCGACTTCACGACGAATCTCTTCGGTAGTATGAGAAAGATGAAGGCGGCGATCTGGATGACCAAGCAAGGGCAGCAGCAGCCTATCGCGATGCAGTCGGCGGCCAATGAGTTGCAGTCCTCCATGAGGCGAGAGAGGAAGGAAGAAGAGCTAACGGGGGGGTTGAGGGAGAGGAGTGGTGGAAAGCCGTTGCTTAATAAAGGAAGTAACTTGTAGTGAAGTGGGACGGCTGGCTTGCAAACATTGCTTCGTATCAATCTTGAAGCTAACCGTTTCTTTACAAGGAACGTTTGTCCTTCATCCCAAAGTCATGGGCCACAGCCTACGGTGGAAGGGCAAAGCTATATTCAGCCAAACTTTTTGTACAAACTGACGTGGCCGATCAAGCTCAACAAACGGCTGTGATCATAATACGGTAGTTTGTACAAGAGGTCCGTACAAAATCTATATAACAAGGGACGGCGGTCTACATGCTGACTAGACAAAACGGAACAAAAAAGCTGACTATGACAAGCTGACTGGACAAAAGTGAACTGAATAGATCTAACCATTCGTTCAAAAATCAACGCACGATCTCTGTTTGGTTTTAAATCCCAACCCATTTAAACTGCACTAAACCCCTAAAATCCCGGCCCATTGAAACTGCACTAATCCTGACCGTTCATCTCGTGATCGTTGTTCGCATCAACAGCTATAAACCTGCCTGCTGAAATTTCGGTCACTCCAAACCATCGGGTCGATCTTAAGGAATCCGTTCGAACAGAGACAGTTGTGATTGATCGATTATAGGGGGAGGGGGAGTTGGTCGCACCGAAGGCGCCCGTTTCGTGCCAATCAACACAGGCGAGGAAATGGATGTCCCTATGAATGCTAGTGTTGTCGTCGAAAGTGTTTTGTTGCCGAACGTATTCAGGTGTGTTGTCGTCGAAGACGGCCCGCTGCAGTGTTGACAGGCACGGGCATGCACTAGTTACTTTTCTAGGAACGTTTGTTCTTCGTTCCCAAGTCATGTGCCACAGCCTACGGTGGAAGGGCAAAGCTATATTCAGCCGAACTTATTGTACAAACTGACGTGGCAGATCAAGCTGGGTGCAACGGACGGCTGTGATCAAAATACGGTAGTTTGTACAAAAGGTCAGTACACAAAGTTTGGTTGAATAGCATATCCGTGATCGTTGATTAGACTGTGGAAACTAACTAAAAAGAGACAGAATTTGAGTTTAGAACTACTTATCAGTTGAAAACTTGAAATCTATTTTTTCTTCCTTGCTTGTATGGTCAAAGGGTGTCACCAATTACTACAATAGCCAACATTGGGGGACTTGGGTGAAAAGCCCTTTTCAGAAGATGCTTTCAAGCTCCAATCCCGACAATGTTTTGGTTTGAACTCCAACCCAACTTGAAAAGACACTTTTACATTAAGCCCTTGTCCACATATTCAAACCCTATCAAATGACAAATGCCCTTTCCATTACCCGTGTAGCAACCAAATTTATACGATTCTAACTCGAATTGATATTCCAGAATGTGCTACAGTGATTATAGAGTATCAATTCGGCTGCTACTCCCAAATCACTATAGCTGCTATAGTGAAATAACTGTACCGATCGAATTGATTACTACTGCCGGAATTGATATTTCAAAATCACTGTAGCAGCTACAATGATTTTGGAGTATCAATTCAAGACAATAGAGTATCAATTCGGTTGCTACAATAAAATCACTATAGTTGTGCTGCTACATTAAAATGACTGTAACAAACTGAACCGATGCTCTAATGCCCTAAGTTACTACTCCAGAATGATTACTGCTATAATGAAATCACTATAGCAATTACAGTGTTTTGGGTCGACTGTTGAGATTTCACTGCAAAACTCATGTTGAAAAAAATTGTGCAACTACAATAGGGGCAAACTTGTCTTTTTCAAAAACGATAGTGAGTGAGGGACTTAATGCTCTACACAAAAAAATAAACCCAAAAAAAAAAGACTAATAACCCAAAAAAATAATCCATTAAAAGACCAAACTACCCGCAACATTATTATTACATGATGCCATTCTTAATTTAAATTAGGGGCAGCATTGGTAACACACTGGCTTGTCTTTGGTATCAGCCATCCAGGCCAATTCTCTTTATATAGTACATATGTTTGAAATTACTGACATCAAGAACTTTACAATAAAACAACAATCTAAACACAACCAAAGAGGGAGGTGTTCCATTTTAGAAAGAATAAGTGGGGATAATATCTTTTGAAATTTCCATAATTATATATAAAAGAATAGCTACAAAAAAATTTGAAAAAAAAAAAACACATAAGAAAAGAAATGCATGATGTTAATGATGAACTAAGCCCACCTACAACCCACTCCGACTCTTCCAGCTTGATCGGCTCAAGTCACTGCTGTAATCTTGACTACCAAATGCCATCCTCTGAAACATTCTAATCTCGGCAGACTGAGGTGCCGCAAAGAGCTCGCTCTGGCCCGGCCTCATACCGTTGTTCAAATCGGCCTCGGCTAGACTATCCAGAGCTCTCACCACCTGCGGCATTTTGAACTGATCTTAATGAAGCATGGAAATGAAATCTCACCTAACTAAACTCTGATTTCGCCGAGGTCAAAAAGCTTACCAGTCCCATTCTCGGCCTCATCGAAGCTGAGTGACGGACGCACGCCGCCGCTGCTTCGATCATGCGGAACATCTCGCTCTCATTGTAGTTATTCTCGAGCCTAGGATCGGGCAAGCCTTCGAGATCTCCAGTATCGAGCGCACGAGTCAGCAACGGCCGAGCCTGAAAGGTTAAGTCAAAGGTGCGGTCAAGTTTTTGGGAGATTCCGAATGTTTCAGCATCTCAAACTCTATCCAGTGTCAAATTATGATGATCCGAAATCAGTACATAGCAGAGCTCCAGCTAAGAGAAAGCATAAGATAGATGTCCAAGCAATGAAAATGTCATCCGCCATCTAAACCTAGGACTCAAACCAGGATTTCTATGCTATATTGGCTGAGGTTGGCCTATGTCCTAACCCAAGAGTTTCCCCCCAATGGGGATCCAGGAGAGTATGAAACCGGGCCTTCTGATATTCATCGAAAATTCCAAGAGGATGACTTCAATTGTTGTAGTACGATGCTTCCTGGTGCATCCAGACATCAAGAACATAAAATCTACGATCAGAACAGCATGTGGTTCATAGTGGCCCATGGAAAAAGAGTAAGGGTGGGATCTTGAACATCGTTTAGGAACCTGGTTCAACACCACATTTACCGATACTTTCTTCTCAGAACAGGAGCTACTTTAGGATTCAGTTGGCTGACAATTGGATCACAAAATGAAATACTGGGCTAATTGCTTGAATTTATATGCAGGATAAACTTTTCATTAACTTTCCAAGTTAGGGGGCCTTTAGTTAGTTTTTAAGTTATTTAGGTGAGTAGTTGAGATTATATGTTTTAAATTAAGTATTACGGATCCAGATTGATTGACAACGTACCCATCACTAAAATGATACGACAAATCCTCAAATAACTTAATCTATCATCCCTACTTGCGACTAGCTTTGAGAAGAATAGGTCATGTGGGGTTACTATGTGCCTCTACAGTACCATACAGACTGCCCTCTCGTACGTGACCCTCACCCTCTTTCTTCTTCTCATATTTTCCATGAGAGGTGATATTTAAGGGACCTTCTTTTATCTATGCTGGGGTATTAGCAAGGATTGGTGGGGACCATGTGGTTTCCTCTGGGGAGTTTATATGTGATTTATGGTGAATATACTATAGCAGATTTTTTATTAAAAAGTGTGCTTTTTTCCATCAATATCCTGACTCTCTGCTGCAGAGGGTCCTGAAAATCACTCCACAAATGGGCTAACCTCTAAATCATAATGAAACTTGAATGTTTCTCATACAAATAGAAGGGATATAGAAAGAAACTCAAACATACCAATTATATAGTATTGAGGGCTAGGGCTAATCTAGTGGAAACACACAAGTCTTATTTTTGGACCTGTTAGATACCCTCACGCCCCAAAACCCGGGTCGTAAGGGGAGATCCACAGGGGGCATATTAAGCAGGTGATGGGTGCCTCCCTCACCGATGTGAGACTATTCGTCAACACTCCCTCTCACGCAGAGCACGCATGGCAAGGATCCTCCCACGCGGAGCATGCGTGGCAAGGCAAGATCGGTGGGGAGCACCCGAAACAGGAGCAGGACCATGAGACGGGGCCAGCTCTGATACCATGTTAGATACCATCAATCCTCAAAACCCAGATCGTAATGGGAGGTCCACAAGGGATATATTAAGCGGGTGATGGATGTCTCCCTCACCGATGTGGGACTATTCGTCAATAGAACCATTGAAGAAGAAGCCTAAATCAAACAAGAACTAAACCTAACCAAAGATCCAGAAGGACCGGAAGAAGAAAGGAGCCTATTATGTCTATCAGTCTATGGCAAGATTGGGCACTTGGCCAAATTCTGTCGAACGGAAATGAGAAAGGAAGGGTAGTCACAACCCTACAATGCTTCTTCACCGCAAACCAATATTTTCTTCTTCGAGACCGCAATTACTATAATTGATGAAAGGGCAAAATTTCTAAACCTGAAGTAAACCTAGTATATTCATCTACTGATTGATGGGTGGATACCGGAGAAAATGTCCATGTGACCATCTGTGTCCTAACTACTCTTCTTTCTTGACCTATTGGGTCACTAAAAGGAGAAGTGTGACTATGGTAACTCCATGGCTGCACATGTTCTATAAAGGGTAGACCTAAAGCACTATAAATATTAACTCTCTATAAAATGAAACGTGTGCGGGATGTGAGGACGAATTTGGCTAACGGATCTCTTCTCAGTCAACAAGGATATGCATTGGCCTTTGCGTCATTTAAAGTTGTGCCGACTAATAATAATATGTTTGTTGGGTACGGCAACTTGTGTTATGAAACATTCAAACTAAATGTTATATATATTCCTTTATCAAAAAAAAAGTTTATCTGTTGAAATCTTGAATCCTATGATATTTGGCATTCTAGATAAGGACATGTTGATTTAAAGAGTCCAGAGAATCAGGCTAGATTTGATTTTTAGAACTCCTACAAATGTTAGGAAACCATTTAACTTTTTAAAATTAGTTCAGAGTTATATATTCAACATAAACAGTGTTTTGACTCTCAACTACAGGTGGTAAGAGATATTAATTGTATTCATAGATCACTTCTCTAAATTCTATTAAGTTACTATTAAGACTAAAGATGAAGTTTTAGATAAATTCTAAGCTTACAAAAGAAAGTAGAAAATCAAATTTTTAAAAATTAAAACCCTTGGGTTTGGATGAAGAGGTGAGTACACCTCAATAGAGTGTTCCAAATATTATCAAGGCCAATGACAATCCATGAGATCGCTGCCCCTTGTGCTCCTCGGTCTAATGGTGTAGCAGAAAGAAAGAACATGACATTTTTGGATGGTCAACTTTACACTTACTAGTCCAAGCTTGCACAATGATTTGTAGGGAAAGATACTTTAACTGTCTGTCATATCGTGATAGGATTCCCCATAGAGTTTCCTTGTTAACTCCATAAAAAAAGGTCGAGTAACAAGAAATCCATGTCTAAATTCTCGAAAATGTGAGGATGCCTTACTAGAATCAGTGTTCCAATGTCAAAAATTAAAAATCATGGCCCATGACAGTTCATTGTGTGATCCTAGGACATGCCCTCCATGGCTCTGCTTATACATTCCCAGTTATCGATTCTGTGGCTAGTAACATTGATAAAACTTCATAATTGCCTACAGATGCTACATTTTTTATGTACCCACACGTATTTCCTCTAAAAGATAAGCTGTCTCAACCTCTAGCAAATGTCCCTTCCAGTAGTGTACTATACACTAGTAGATCCATTACACTTGCTTCACAAGAAAAACTTGGAAGTAGTAAAAGCAAGACAAACAACTTGGGGATAATTAGTTAACTTCTAGTGTTTGATAAGGACAATCTCATATCTTAAAAAGAGGTGACTTTCGCTATAGATGCTAATTCTTTTAAGGAAACTAAAAGTGAAATGGATTCGATTATGGCTAAGAACACTTGGACTCTTTTAACCTACCTCCTAGGTGTAAGCCTCTTGAGCATGAATGGATATTTAAGAAGAAAACCAATGTTTGTGAATTTGTGTTTGATTCAGGCAGAATGAAAAATGAACCGCTTCGATTAGTTTGACGTTGGTCGTTTTGACAAAAGAAAATTATCAAATGAAAAAAAAAAAAAGATGAGTTAGAGCCAACTAGTTTGGGTCTAAGTCAACTAGTTCAGTAAATTCAGTTCGATTCAGTCTTGATTTCACTGAATCAGGTCTGATTTTGCCTGTTTCGGATTCGATTCAATCGAGGTCGAACTGGATCAGAATCAGATCATATTTCGATTAAGGAGGTGGTTTGGTTCAGATCAGACAAAATCCAAATCGGTTCAATGAACCGGTTCGATTTAGGACGAACTCTCAACCATGGACAGAACTATTGAAAAATATAAGGCTAGAGTTGTTATATTTAAGAAGAAACTAAGAGCAGTTAGTGTTAGAATTTTCAATAGGCGGGCGTACACAGATCACGCATATTAGGTACCATTGGTTGTCAGATTGTGTTGAATGTTGTCAATCAAACACATTAAGTTGGGATAGTCATGTGCATGATCGGGTCAGAGTCATATCACTTAGTGCACAGTGAGGCATGTGGTGCACCCAACTTAGTGTGGGCCAGTGTTCTAAAAAGCGGTCTAGGCGGCCGCCTAGGCGGCGCCTAGGCGCTAGGCGGCCCCCCACCGCCTCGCCTAGGCCCTAGGCGCTCCAGAAAAGCGGCCAAGCTCCCAGGCGAAGCTAGGCGGTCTAGGCGGGGCAAGACGGCCGCCTAGGCGGTCTAGGCGGGCTGAGGCTGGCCAGGCGAGCCAGGCGGGCTGAGGCTGACCAGGCGGGCCAGGCGGGTTGAGGCTGGCCAGGCGGACCAGGCGGGCTAGGCGGGCTGAGGCTGGCCAGGCGGACCATGTTTGCTTTTGTTCTTGTTAATCACTCAATCTTGAATTATGGTTATATACTTGTTCTTTAAAATAATAGTTTGGGATAATCTTGAACTTATATTAATCTTTAAACATATATATATATATATAATATCAAAATAATAATTAAAATAATTTAAAAAAAGGCAAAACGCCTAGGCGCCGCCTAGGCGCTAGGCGGCCCCCCACCGCCCGACTAGCGCCTAGCGCTTTTTAGAACCTTGGTGTGGGCTTAGCCCGTGTGTAGTTATGTTTCCAAGACTCATATGTCATTCGTTTATTTGTGGTGGGCGAATAAAGAACGAGGATTCCAAAAAGGCAGAGAGAAGTGGGTAGAGGGAATGATAGTGGTTTATGTTTTAATGGATGGTGGAAGTGGACTTACTAGTGATGTTGCCTCGATGAAAATATCCCATTGGTCACTGATGTCGATCGAAAAATGATCAAAAATGTGGTGATGAACCTCGCTCTGATGATGCACGTGCGTAGTGGATCGATGGATGGAAGAGGAAAGCAGAAGATACTTACCGGCCTCGCACCAATGTAACCCTAACCATCACACATAGGGGCAGAAGGCATCACACCTCCAAGGGGGGAGGGTCACACCTCCACATGAGAACTCTCTCCTTCATAATTTACATTTATTTAAAGCTGACTTCAAAGGAGTGTATTCCATGCTTATATAGGCACCCAAACTTGGAGCAAGCAAAAACCTTAAAAGACCTAATGGCTTGGACTAAGCCCAAAGACCCACAAACTAGACAAATCGGCCGACAAATTAAAAGCCCAAAATAAGACATAAAAGCCTAAAAGGACTCAAACGACTTGGACAAAGTCCCACTCAAGGACACACAAAGCAACATAAAATCGAATAAAAGCCAACATTAAAGGCTAAAGTGTGACTCATGCTCTGGAATCCGTGCAAAAATGATTAGCTCCGATAATTATGTGTGTCGGATCCGGATCTCCAACACCTCCCAAAAAGGATATTAACAACAAACCCTTGGACTATTAGGATTTAAAGAGACCAAACATCTCTTCACCCCCTTCCTACACCGCATCACACCCCACACATTATGCCCAAACCCAGGTCCCCCTCCTAATTGTTACCCTTTGCACTCTAAGCATCAAGCAATTAAGGTTTTCTCGAATTATCGAGCAATTATCTTACTATATTGTTGTGTCCACTTTTTTGTACATGCAAGTACAGCTTGGGCTCACATATAATTATATTAATACTAAGGTATTAACCGAAGAATCCCACAAATAATAAAAATGAAGAATGCTCTTCCACTTATATACTTGATTCCTAATAAAAAAAAATCATGGTCCAAGAATTAAGTTGAACCCAAACCAAAATACTCGAAACAGTTCAGATTTTGGCCTAGCCGAACAAAACCTGGAACGAATCAATTCATGGTTAACGAATTTACAATCTACTATTTGATCTTCTAAATTGACTAGTTACAATACATTAACACCAACATAGCATGGTAGTCTGAATTTGAGCTTTGCCATCACGAGAACTTCGAGAAGAATATTGTGTCATTGATTTAGTGCACATGTTTTTAGACTATAATGATATTTCATACTTGACACACAACATACTATAATGTATGTTGGTGATACTATATAGCGTAGACTCCCTGTATAGGATAGCTCCCATCTCCCATTGTCCATTGCCTATATATTTGGCTTATTGGCCTAATGAACGGGCTAACCCTTCTCCCTAAAATCCTAGCTTCTCTCTCCCTCTCTCTACTTGCCAGGGTATTGTAATATGGTATAAGAGCTCCTTTTCCACCAACGAGCAGATCCTCTCCAACGGCCTCGTAGAATTGCGATATGCGATCTCCCGTCCATACGGCAGTCGCAGATTTTCCCGTCGACGAGCGGATCCTCTCTGACGGCTCCCGTCCAAATCTACGATCTCCCGTCCAGACAGCAGCCTCGCCAACAGCCCTCTCTGATCTGAGGTCCCCTCCCATCCAGATCTGAGGTCCCCTCCCGTCTAGATGTCGACCTCATGCCCTCCCGTCTAGATGGTGATCTCACTGACACCCTCTTCTTCATATCTGCGATCTCCCATCCAGATCTAAGATGATCCCCTCCAACGGCACGTCCTCCGGCCAAATCCGCATCATCTCCGACGAGCCCCTCGCACAACCCTCTTCTTCAGATCAGCAGCCCCGTCGCGACGGCACGACCTCCGGCTAGATCCGACAATACCCCTTGCGCCAGACAACCCCGCCGACGAGCAGACCTGACATGAGCATAGTTACCAAGTCGGAAAACGGGAAAAAAACGGCAAGGAAAAAAATCGGAAAGATACGATAAAAACGGAAAAAACGGAAAAAAAAACGTGAAAACATCGGAAAAACAAAAAAAATCTTAAAACTTATACCAAGTATATATATATGTCATTTTTCAATATTAAGTAATCAAAAGTTCAAAACATATAGCATATGCGTTTATTACGCACGAACAAAATAAAACCCGAACTCAATTTAAACCCGAACCAAACCCGACGTGTTTTATATGTGTTTTTTCCGTTTTAAACGCGTATAAAACGTGTATTGATGTTTTTTTTCAAAAAAACGAGCTTTTTTCCTGTTTGCTACGACTTCGGATCGATACGCGTTTTATACGCGTTTTTTTCAAAAAAACGCCCGATTTGGTAACTATGGACATGAGCCGATGCGCGACCACCGACAAACATATCTCTGGACGACGCGCGACCAACCGGCCATCCGATTCTGACACGTGCACCTGCTGCGCTCTCACTCCAACGAACGTCCGACGCCTCCTCTCCTCCGATCTGATCGCAGCCGATCTCCTTCTCTGCCGGCATCGACGACCAGCTCGATCTGAAATACCCTCCAAAGACTACACCTGCCTGCCTGAGATTTTTTTGTGGCATTTGTACTACAGCTGAGTAAGCTGACAGGTCCTGTAGGCGAGATCCCCTGTGTGCGTGCGTTTGGTGTTGTTTGGTGCTTAGGCGTGCACCCCCAAACCCTTGAGCCGGTCCACGTCGCCTAACCATAGCTGACTCATCCTCCGTGGATGCTCCTTTGACTGTGCCTCCTCCCTCCGATACTCTCCCGTATGAGTACACTCGGGACTTTCTCCCGAGCTCGACGGACTTTCCCCTCGTCTCCTTCACCGATTGGGAAGCATGGACGACTACTATTCAAACTACGCTCCTCGGACCATGCCTCCTTGGGCAACTCAACGGAACTATCCCCGTACCGAGTTCGGTCTTCCCCGCCGCCCTTCAGGTATGGCGACTTCGTGATGCCCGAGTCGCAGCCTACCTCGTCGCATCTGTCAACCGGACGATGTTAGCAGATCTTGATGCTCTTGGCGCGTCCGCCGCTATATGGCGTTATTTAGTCGAGCGCTTCGTGGAGTCTAGCGGCTCTCGCGAGTACACCCTTCTTTCTCAGGTCCAGACTGAGCAACAAGACGATCGTACGATCCAGCAATTTCACGCGTAAATGCGTGGTTGAGAACTCCAATCGTTGGTCCCCCTGTTCCGGCCGAGTGCCATGCCGCCCACCAGGCCTTTTGGGAGCGCCCGTCAGCTTTACCAGTTTCTGATGACCCTTCATCCTGAGTACGGTCCACTTGCTGACGCCTTATCCACCGGGATCCACTTTCGCACCTGGATGCCGCTATTGCAGAGTTTGTCGTTGAAGAGACTCGACTGCACACCATCACCACCAGGACACCTCCTCCTCCATCTAGCTATACAGGCATCCAAACAGCAGCCCCAACCACCTCTCACTTTTGCTTATGGTCGTGATCGGTTTGTGTGCACTCACTGTCACAAACCAAGTCACGTTGTCGCTACATGTTGGAAGCTACATCCCGAGACGCGGCAGGGACCGAGGGGTCGTGATCAACCAGCTGGCTCCATCGCTGCTACTGCCACTACCCCGTCCACCCCTCGCACGGTTCCGTCTTCTCCCCGCAGTACTCTAGACGCTCCTGACACTGCTCGGTTCCTTCAGCAGCAGCTTGCATAGCTCCAGCTCCGCCTCGACCAGCAGACAGCCTCCAGCTCCGTCGAGGCTTCCAGCGCCTCTAGCTCCTCTGCTCACTTAGCCACTCCCGATACCTTCGCTACTTGGATCCTAGACTCTAGAGCCTCCCACCACATGGCTCTAGATACTTCTCTGCTTACCACTTGCCACCCTGCACCACACATCCCATGATTCCCATCGATACACCCTGTTGATGACTCTTCTCTAGCCATCTTGCAGTGTGGATCAACCACCGCTACCACAGAGCCCAGGGATTGTCTCTCTTTACCCGCTGTCCTGCATGTCCCCCAGCTTGGCATGCAGCTTATCTCCATCAATAGTCTCTGTGACTCTGGATGTGTCGTCACTTTTTTCTCTTGTTCTTGTGTTGTGCAGCATCCACGTACTGAACGAGTAATTGGCGTTGGTTATAGGACAGGTGGGCTATACCATCTTAAGCACCTCCACCTTCCCCTTATTCCTCCACCTGGCGTTTGCAGCCTTGAGTCTCCTGATGTCGACCTGTGGCACCGGAGACTCGGTCATCTTTCTGATCCACAACGTAAGAGATTACTCCAGACCGGAGCTCTAGGTCATGGTCCTTTCTCCTCCTTATCTATATGTATTGGCTGCAAACTTACTAAAGCTATAGCCCTACCTTTTTCCTCTAGTGTCTTTTAGAGTTGTGCTCCCTTTGACCTCATGCACACCAATATCTGGGGTCCCTCACCTCTTCCTTCGATGTGTGGGTATCGCTACATCTCTTTTGTCGATGACTTTAGTAGGTATACTTGGGTTTACCTCCTCCAGCACCGATCTGAGGTTTCCTAGGTCCACGAGACCTTCACCTCAATGGTTCACACCCAGTTCGATTGTCGCATCAAGACATTTCGGTCTGACTGCGCCCTCGAGTACCTCTCCACTGCTATGCGGACTCTACTGCAGTCCTATGGAACTCTATTCCAGCACTCATGTCCTCACACTCACGAGCAGAACGGTGTAGCCGAGAAAAAGCACCGCCACATCCTTGAGACCACGCGTGCTCTTCTTCTCTCTGCTTCCGTTCCTCGCACCTTCTGGGCTGAAACTGCCTTGACCTCGGTCAACCTCATCAACATCACCCGTTCGTTGGTTCTCCCGAGTGGTGTCAATTCACGAGCGCCTCTTCTTCTCTCCTCCGGACTATAGTCTGCTTCGTACCTTCGGGTATACCTGCTTTGTCCTCCTTCTACCCCACGAGCACACGAAACTATCTGACAAGGCAATTAAGTGCATTCTCTTAAGATTCAGTGCCGAGCACAAGAGGTATTGTTGATATGACCCCTTGACTCGTCGCCTTTGCATCTCACAGTATACCTACTTTGTCGAGGATGCCCCTTACTACTACTCTTCGGCTCAAAACCTCACCTTTCTTGAGACTCCTCCCATTCTGTCTCCGACCCTTGAGTCGATTCCACCACTCTTCCGCCCTTTACCTCTCCCTATATTTCTAGGGACTCTTCCGAGAACTCTTTCACAGACACCTTTCCTCCTTTCGTACCCTCCTCTTCTCCATTATCGATTGGTTTCCCTGACGCCCCCAGTACTCCGCCTATTGTGCACAGCTCGTCTCCGCCGGTCATGGATCCTCGCTCACCAACCCGTTACCCTCAACGAGAGCACTGTCCGCCTACTCGCTTTAGCTTTGGCTTTGGGGCTGCCTGACCATTTTGGTTTTGCCACCGTCACCTCCTACTCACCACAGTTCACTGCTTTTCACTCTGACCAGGAACCTCGGTCCTACCGGGAGGCCTTTCAGTTTTCTCAATGGCGGCAAACTATGGACGAGAAGTTTCAGGTTTTTACCAAACTCAGACTTGGGATGTCATCCCCCTTCCTGCGGGGGTTAAGTCTGTCAGCTGTCGGTGGGTCTACAAGGTCAAGCGACGACCTGATGGATCCATTTAGTGGCACAAAACTAGATTGGCGGCCCGTGGCTTCACTCAGGAAGAGGGAATAGACTACGAGGAGACCTTCGCGCCCGTAGCTCAGATGACCACAGTCCGTGCCCTTCTGGCAATTGGTGTAGTTCGTTGCTGGCCTCTTCTTCAACTGGACATGAAGAATGCTTTTCTTCACGATGACCTCTCCGAGGTCGTCTATATGCAGCCATCTCCTGATTTGCACTTCTCAGCACATCTGTCGTCTTCGCCGAGCTATCTACGACTCAAGCAAGCCTTTCGTGCTTGGTTTCGTTGAGAGCTCGAAGGACCACTCGTTGTTTGTACGGTCCTCTCCTCGGGGCTGGACGATACTCATGCTGTATGTTGATGACATGATCATCACAGGTGATGACTTCGCTGCTATCACGTCACGTTAGCAGCACTTGCGGCACCGATTCCAAATGAAGGATTTAGGTCCCCTTCGCTACTTCTCGGGCTTGAGATCGTTCACAGTGAGCGAGCGATTCTTCTTTCTCAGCAGAAATACACCGCTGATATCCTTAACCGAGCTGCTCTTTTCGATGATCGCTCGGATGTCACTCCAATCGACCTTCACGTGAAGTTTCATCCCACAGACGGTGAGTCTCTCTCAAACCCTACTCGGTACCGACAGATCGTTGGTCAGTTGGTATACCTTTGCATCACCAAGCCCGGCATTGCTCACGCCGTCAGTATTGCCAGCTAGTTAGTCGAGGCCCCTCGCTCTGCTCACTAACTGCTATTCTTCGGATTCTCCGTTACCTCCGATGCACCATCACCCGGTCACTCTTACTGCCCTCGATTTCACCTCTGGTCCTACGTGCCTACTCGGACGCTGACTGGGCCGGGGTTCCGATTACTCGTCAATCGACCACCGACTACTGCATGTTCCTTAGAGACTCTCATCTCATGACGTAGAAAGAAGCAAGGCATTGTCTCTCTCTCCAGTACCAAGGCAGAGTTTCGAGCCATGGCTTTTACCACCAAAGAAATCGTTCACTTGCGACGTCTCCTTGAAGATCTAGAAGTTGTGCTCCCTGGGCCTACACCTCTTCACTGCGATAACCGGAGTGTCATACAGATCGTCAGCAACCCGGTTTTTCACGAGCGGACGAAACATATCGAGCTCGATTGCTACTACTCTCGCCAAGGATATCAGACTAGGACCATCTCTCTCCCCTTCGTTTCCTCCGGTGAGCACGTTGTTGACTTCTTCACGAAGTTGCATCTAGCTCCACGTTTTCAGTTTCTACTCAGCAAACTCATGGTACAGGACCCACCTTGAGTTTGAGGAGGGTTGTTGGTGATATTGCACAGCGTAGACTTCCTGTATAAGATACCTCCCATTTCCCATTGTACATTGCCTATATATTTGGTTTATTGGCCTAATGAGAGGGCTAACCCATCTCCCCAAAATCCTAGCTTTTCTCTCCCTTTCGCTCTCTCCTTCTCTCTACTTGCTAGGGCATTGTAACAATGTAATATCAAGTGTATCACATAGTTCGTGACTTGATAGTTACCTTTCTGTTGTAAAGATTAGTTTTCCTAGATCTTTAAATGATTTTACTATATTTTTCAATACTTCCAGCCAACACGGTTGAACTTCAATTTGAAAATGACCAAAACAGCCAAAATACTTCACTTTGGACTCAGACTGATCGTGCAGCGTAACCCGAAATCTAAAACCCTGGAAAAAAATCTAAGAGCATATCAACCTGTATTGACCGTTTTAACAAGGTACCTGTACCAGGACCCCCCCTAAACTTGAAAAATATATAAGAGCACATTAATGGTGATTGATCATTTTAAAGAGATAACTTGCACCAAGAACCCCCAAAACTTGAAAATTATCTAAAGAGCACATCAAACTGATTTGATCATGTACACACACACACACCCAACCAAAAAAATGCAAAAAGAATGAAAGATAAGGATGTTAGAGAAGGGCTGCCCAACAACAGATGAGAACTCTGGTTGAGAGCATTGGAAATAACATCATTAAGAAAAAAGTGATTTTCAAAGGACGTATATTCTTAAATATCCATAAACCTATGAATTATCAGTTACACTGATATAGATCATTATACAATGCAACAGCCTAGTTATTTGGTACGAAATAAAATGACTGACCCATATAGGTACATACATGCTCACACATAACCCAAGACATGCAGGCTTTGTCCTGTGCCAGTGACACTACAAAAGGTATGTGTTGTTCGATATTATACGTTACACATACAAACATATCAAACTTTAAACCATGCCCATAGAATATATTCACCATGAAGTTCTGATTCTAAATTTCTTTCATGTTTTGAAGATGGAAAAACCGATATTCAAGAGTTTAACATATGCAGTATTGTGTCGGTTGCGTGAAAAACTTTGACTTGTTAATTTGCCAAATATTTATACTAATGATGGGAAGTTGCATGTTATCCTTGTGAATGAGAATTATCTGTTAAAAGTGCAGTTTGTTGAGCTACTAGTATAAAACCATGGAGAAAGAAAAAAAGAAAATTGAAGGAATAGAACTGTTAGAGCTTACCCATTCAACAAGGCTCTCATCTCCCATGGGCTGAGATACATCAACAGGCTTCCGTCCAGTAATAAGTTCCAAGAGCACAACCCCAAAGGAATAAACATCAGACCTATCAGTCAACTTTCCTGTCGATGCATATTCCGGAGCCAAATATCTGGAAGGACAAAATCAAATGTCGGTTGTTGAAATTCAAAGCCACCTCAGCAATCAAATGGGTCCTCACGGAACGTTCTGCTCAACATTTAGCAACCAACAAAACATGGTTTACCTACCCAAATGTCCCCATTACACGTGTAGTAATATGTGTAGCAGCATCCATAGCTAATCTTGCAAGCCCAAAATCAGAAACCTAATACATTGATATGAGTTAATGAGAAAAGATGAGAAAAGTATGCCAGAGATGACAGTATATATTGAGGATAACCTGAGCTTCAAAGCTGTTATCTAATAAAATGTTTGAGGACTTGATATCTCTATGAATTATCCGTGGATGACCTGATAAGAAAACGACAACAATAGAAAGAGAGCAGATACCAGAGTTATTAATAATTACAACATGCAATACTAACCGAGAATAAAATAGTTATATAAATAATAAATAGCAGATATTACAATCCTCGTGCAGGTATGCTATTCCACGAGCTGCACCAGCGGCAACCTTAACCCTAGTTGCCCAATCCATAACCGGCCTTCCTACCCCTGCAAATGCAAATTTATTCTAAAATTATGAAAGTGCATTGATAGGTCCATATTTAAAACAAATAATCAATATATCTTACCATGAAGATGATAATCGAGTGTATCATTAGGCACAAAATCATATACAAGCAATCTTTGACTCTCTGATATGCAGTACCCAACAAGTGAAACCAAATGGCGGTGGTGTACACGGCTAATAATCTCAACCTCTGCTTTGAACTCACGCTCCCCCTGTCCACCGCCAACTTTGAGTTGTTTCACAGCCACTTCCCTTCCATCCGGCAAGCACCCTTTGTATACACAACCAAATCCACCTTCACCCAAAAGATTCTTAGTTGAGAACCCATGTGTTATCTCGTGTAGCTCTTCATATGTGAACCACGATTTTGAATTGCCTAACCCTTGGTTATGCGATGAGTTTACGAACCCCTGACTTCCAGAGCTGTGATACACAGGAGGAATAACTGGGGACCTTGGTGACGCATCTGAAGAGTAAAATCAAACCTGCTTAGTCTAATAGTTGAAATGATATATTTCATTTGAATATTTTGGCAGTTTACAAGAGACATGAATGAATCCTATGTCGACGAAAAGAAATGGTTGTAAATTCCATGAGTCAATTTTTTTAGGTTTAGTAAAGGAACAGCCTGGTGAAGCATGAACAAATCCAATGTCGAAGAAACAAAACATGAATTGCTAAAGGAATGATGGAATCATGGAAAAGGGTGCAAGTATTACCTGACATCTGTGTAGATGTGAAAGGTGAAGGCATGACAAACCCTGCGTTATATCCACCAGCGTGCCTTCTACGCCTCCTCACAAACCACACAGCTGCACCTACTAAACTAAGAATCAAGAGACCTGCTACCACAGCAATTGATACACCGGTTCCAGTATTAATCCCACCACTTCCTGTGGAGTTGCTGCCTCCTCGCCCTATAGTGGCATTTCGACTAAATTCAGATGACCTGTTGAAGCCCGGGCTGATTGGAGTGGCCGGATCGCCTGATGGAGTGGTTGGAGAGGGCAAGGGGGGAGGACTAGTAAGAGCGGGAGAAGAGGGTACAGATGGGACAGCAGGAGTCACACCATCAGATGAATTGCTAGGTGGAGGCGAAGGTGTAGATGGAACAGACGGTGGGATATTTTTAGGTGGCGGTGCTGATGGAAGCGAAGGCGGCTGATTTCTAGGGGGTGGTGCTGGTGGATTCAAAGGTGGGGTTTGAGAACCTGAAGGTGGAGGAGACCGTCCCACTGGGGGCGGAGGTGAAGCGGTCGGTGGGTTAGGCAATGGTGGTGGTTGGGATGAACTTGTAGGCGGTGAAGCTGATGGTGGTGGCGGTTGGGATGAACTTGTAGGTGGTGAGGCTGATGGTGGCGGCGGTGGTGATTGAGATTTGGCAGGCGTTGGGGGTGGAACGGTAACAGGCGGGGAGCCAACAGGTGGTGGGGATGCAGCAGGAGGAGTTGGAGGTGGTGACGACGGCAGTGAAGGCGGAGGAGGAGATGCCGATGGGGGAGGAGATAGTGTCGGTGTCGGGAGCGAAGCGGAAGGCGGGGGAGATGATACCGTTGGAGACGGGGGAGGAGGGGAAGTTGGCGGAGGGGCATTGGCTGCAGTTGGAGGTGTTGAGGCTACAGGTGGTGGTGGAGAAGATGGTGGTGGGGAAGATGGAATAGAGGGTGGTGGAGAGGGTATGGAAGGGGGAGGGGCAGTAGATACAGGAGGTGGGGATGGAGGGGGGGATTGCGGCGGATCAGAGGTGGCATTGGGCTGGGATATGGGTGGTGGAGAAGCTGCAGGTGGGGGAGAAAGGGAAGAAGGTGGCGGCGGTGGCTGGGAAGCAGAAGACGAAGAGGGCGGGATCGCCGAAGATGAAGGAGGAGGAGAGCCTGACATCTTCACCTAGTCTTTATTTCCTCATCCTACCCTCATAAAACCCAAATAGTCCATAAACGTACCCTTCCAGCTGAGCTCAAACCACCATGACCAAGACCCCAAGATCTCTTCTTTTCTCAAGATCTTGCAATCAGCAGGAACCCATAAAACTCCAAGATTTCTTCTTTACAAATATAACCACAACAGAATATATCAAAACCCTGAAGCTAAAATAAAACCCAGATCTCCAAAGCGATTCTACACAAATCGGCACAAACCCAGAATTCCTGAACAAAATCCAAAGATCTCTATCTACCCGAAAAGTCCCAAAACGTCAAGACAACCCAAACGCCGCAAGTCAGCAAGACAGCTCGCCAGAAAACCACACAAAAGCCCCACTTGGAAACCTCCAGATTTTGGGGAGCCTCAGCTAACCCCTCTTGCTTTTCGGAATATCCCTCACCAAAACTTCAAGCCATGCAGAACCCAGATCAGAAAAGGGCCGGAAATGAACTCCTAACCTTGCCCCAAATGCCGCAGCACGATAGCCAACGCGCCGATCGGGAATCCCAAATGCCGAGAGCTGTAGAAAGACCCAGCTCACCTTCTCCTCTCCTTCGCCTCTTTCCTCAGCGTCCCACGGGATCTATACGATAAAACGTGAGGGCAACTCAAGAGGGTCGTCTTTGGTGCGTTGGAGAGAGAGAAGAGAGAGAGAGAGAAGAGCTTTTGTTGGGCTGGACGAAGACCAGCTTATATTCAGTCTTGAACACTCTCGGCAATTCAACTGATATCTCCACCCACTCCTTTGATAACCTCCCGCTGACCTGCTGGAATTGGTTTCCATTATCACCGAACAAGGTTCGGGTTCGGGTTCGGGTTCGGGTTCGGGTTCGGGTAGCACCTTACCACTATCCATGTTTGTAAGGTGTGTTACTATTTGCACCCAATAAATGACTAACACCCCCCACATCATGCACACACCCCACCCCCTTTTTTTTAATTTTTACGATTACCCCTATTTTGATAGTGCACCCCTTAAATGGGTTTGTCTTCCCCTCTCTCTCATCCATCTTTGCCAGCCTCCGCCTTTACCCATCGCCATAGCTTCTCCTCCTCATCCTCTGCTTCGTCCTCCTCCTCCTCTCTACTCTGATTTTCTCGCCAAAGCTATCGGTTCCATGCATCCCCCCCTTCCCTTCTTCTTCCTCCTTTCATGCAGACGTCGATCACTTTAATATAGTAAAGTGATGGTCAAAACGTTGGACACAGTTTGGCCTACAAATAACAATAAAAAGGTTAGAAGTTTGGTATGATACCAAAAACATATAATGCATTACACTTAGTGAAAAATGGAATAAAATGATAAAATACAATGAAAATTTTTACCTAACTAGCTATTATTTTTTCTCAGGACATGTTGTATAATGATCCATTTTCTTACAATTTTCACACATCTTTTGCTTTGCTTTCTCTTGACTGACCAAGCTTGAGTGAATTCGTGATGTACTTTTTGGTCTATCCTTGGTAATGCAAGGCTCTGGATCAAGTATTTACAATTGAACTTGTTTGGATATAGAGGCACATCCTTCTATTTGACTTAAGTTGTCCTCATGCACGCTCTTAGTAACTTCAGGACATAAAGATATTGCATCAAGCTTATCAACAATGTCACTTAAAACAGGCATGGCAACTTTAAAATGTTGCGGAGATTGAATACCCATGTCAATACACTTCAAAGCTGCTTCTCTAATGCACCAAATTTGAATTGGTGCAACACAATTAGAATCATCTATTTCTTCACTCATTGCACGTACACAACCATACCTTGCTCCAATTGTCCACCTTTAAAGGATGTATTTAGGTGAAATTTGCATCACGTTTGTATGTTGAAACACCTTTAGCATATGAGCACACAATAATCCTTCACACTCAAATTTCTTACAAGTACAAAATGCATCATTGTTTGTTTCATCCATCCTCACCGTATATCGTGTATGATTTGACTCAATCATGTGCACTTCATACACATTGACATGTGCACTTAAATATATGCCTCATTCTTTCTTAATTCTTCCTGAAATAACTCAAATGCTTTCCTAGTGTAGATTCTTCTCACTTGTATTTCCATTGGATTTTTAGACCATAGCACTGGTTTTGTATACAAAGTGACATGATCTTCATGATTTTCATGGTCACACCGGTGCATTAATGCTAAGTCATATTGCCGTACAAACTTGTTCAATGGTGTCTTTGCACTTACATATCCATCAAAAAATGAGTTCATACTTTCGCCGCGCTGTGTCGTAGTCATCCCTACAAAGAAAACATTCTTTAAGTAGCATGGAATCTCCTGTTTTCGAGCCTCGTACATATATTACAACCAATTATTTTCTTCTAGTTCATAGGTTTTGATTAAATGACCTCAGCTCGCCTCAAACTCTTCAATCGATTCACTATACTTGCACCTATTGTAATCCCATTTGAAGCCTTCTTGGTGTAATTTCAATTGGGTCAAATGTTTGATCTTATTTTGCCCTATATGCCATATACAAAACTGATGTATGGTGTTAGAAAAAACTTTTTGAATAGCTTTTGTTATTTTATTGCATTGATTCGTGATGATTGAAATATGTCTTTTATCCCACATCGCTTTCAACTAAGTATCAAACAACCATACAAATGTATTTTTAGTTTTGTCAGCCAACAATGCACAACCGAACAAGATAGATTGCCTGTGGTGGTTGACCCCCGTGAAAGGAGCAAATGGCATTGAAAAACTGTTAGTTCTATAAGTCATATCAAATACAACATCTCTGAATTGTTGATAGGACATTCTCGATATACTGTCCACCCAAAATATACTCCTCATTCTATACTCTTCATCAATTTCAACTTCATAAAAAAATCCATCGCCTTTGACACGTTTGTCCATAAAACCCCTCACAATATTGATGCATTTATGTCCTATATTATTCCTACAAATCTTTTTTATGTAACTTCGAGTGTCCTGTGGGGTAACTTTCATATTTTCGCTCATATCCAACGTGGTTAAAGTTGATGCAATCTGTGAGGGCCTCATAGTCTAAAGGAAGCTGTGAATTAACGACTTCGTTGCAGCTAACATTCTTTTATGAGAGCGTATCTTTGCAGTCTTGGATGGTGTAACTAAATCATGTGTGTGCTCCTCGACAAAATATTTTACAGTCCATGCATTAGCTTCTGTCAAACTAATTCTCATCATTGCCTTGCAACCTTCTCTAATTTCACACCGTGGATTTAGTATGTGTTCCATTCGACGTTTGTCTTTTTCTTTAAATCCTTCTTTTGCGCATAAAAACCTTCGAGCTGTAATGCATTTTTTTGGACCGGAGCGATAAGTCTTGCCCTTTCGTACACCGAAGCCCATTCTTTTAGCATACATATTGTAGAAATGATATGCATCTTCCACTGATTTAAATGTCATACTGATGTATGGATTGCATTGATCGAATTCAAAGTCGACATATGCACTCCCATCCCCTTCATCAATTTCTTCATCAGCATCCATCCATACATTGTCACCCTCTTCATCATTTAGATCCAAGCCAATACTTTATTCAATCATATCCATATCGTTTCTGCAATTCTCTATATCCATCTGACTATCCATTAATTAACTTCTGCAAAACGAAATACAAAACACAATGTAAGAATGACAATAAAACATAATAGTGTAGAAAAAATAGCATGGTCATTAAGATATTGGATGCTACACCTCAGGTCATTAAGAACTGAACTGAGTTTTGGAGTATTGGATTGCACGTTCAGTTCGTCTCTTTACTGGACTGCAATACTCAGTCCAAAAAAAATTCGGTTCAGTTCTTACTGGACTGCAAGACTCAGTCCAGAAAAAAAAATTCTGAAAAATATTTCTACACATTCAATTCTACTTTTTAATGGACTGCAATACTCAGTCTAGAAAAAATTTCAGTTCAGTTCTTACTGGACTGCAATACTCAGTCCAGAAAAAAAAAAATTATGCACATTCAATTCTTCTCTTTAATGGACTGTATGGTTATTAAGAACTGAACTGACTATTGGAGTTCTTTTCTAGATTATACAGTCACAATCAAGAACTCCAATCCAAAAAAAAAATAAGTTAGAGGGTAAGTAGTGTAAGCAAATCTCAGTCCAAAAAAAATCGGTTTAGTTCTTACTGTACTACAATACTCTAAAACCTGTAGGTGCAAATCTCAGTACAGAAAAAAAAAATTCTGAAAAATATTTCTGCACATTCAATTCTTCTCTTTAATGGACTGTAATACTCAGTCCAGAAAAAATTCAGTTCAGTTCTTACTGGACTGCAATACTCAATCCAGAAGAAAAAAAAAATATGAGAGCAATTACAAAAATAAAATAAAATTCTGCACACGAAATCAAAGGGAAGAATTTTTAGCAATTACAGAGAGCAATAGTCTGCAGATCTGGGAATAAAATTAAAAGGGAATTGAAGTGAAAGAAAAACCACAAAATTGGCTGGATGCTAGTCTTCTGAGAGCAATTATAGAAAAAAATAAAATTTGAGAGCAATTTGAAGGAAGACAGATGCTTCAGATCGAACTTTAGAGGCCAGTGTAGGTGCAAAATCTGGCTAACGCCCAACAGTGGGACCCACAGCCCTGCCTGGGGCCCACGAGTCCAACGGTGGGACCCGCAGCCCTGCCTCAGGCCCACGAGTCCAATAGTGGGACTCGCAGCCCTGCCTGGGACCCGCGAGTCCAATGGGGGAACCCGCAGCCCTGCCTGGGGCCCATGGGTATGACGGTGGGACCCGCAGCCCTGCCTGGGGCCCACTTGCACTATCTAGAGTCTAGTAAATCCCCCCGAGTATTTACCAAACCCCGGATATCCCTGGGAATATTCCTGGAATATTCTCCATATAAACTAAGTCCTTATAAATAGCAAACCCTGTAAATGATTCCAGATCCCAAAATCCAAACCATAATTCCACTTTCTATTTTCCAGAGCTCCCCGAGCTTTCTGGTTTTCAGATCTCCTCTCCACCCTCTGTCATCTTGTAAGAAGCACTCCTCGGCCTGTCAAGTGTAGCTCTACTATTTACTCGGAGATAGTAGATTCAAAGGTTGCATCTTACCACACGGAGACATAGGCGTCGGCCGAACTTCGGCACCACATCTAGTGTCAACTCCCTTTCTATTCTATATTGCTTGTGTGACAGCCCGGTAAGTCACAACTCAGTGCTTCGAAGCGCGCCACATCCCGAAGGGTCAAACCTTCAATCGACTGTTGGAGGAGGGTCACGTACAACGGCCGAAATCCTCCCCTACAGTTTGGCATCGTCAACCGACCAGTGCTTCAGTGTTACTTTGAGCGCACCAAAACCGACCAGTGCTCCAGTGCTAGTGTGACCTCCCCCTCTCCACTGGAGAGTTCTAATGGGTCCGGTGCTTCAGTGCTGATGAGAGTGGGAGGCGGGTTTAAAGTGAGAGAGTAAGAGAGTAAGAGAGTAAGTGAGAGGATGGGAGAGAGAGGGATTCAGATAGTGTGTGGATGAGAGAGAGAGAGAGAACCCGACCATCACTCCACCCGACCAGCCCTCTTTCCCCTTTGCTTCAACCAACCAACTCCTTCCCTTCTCTAACCGACCACCCTCCTATTGTTCAATCAAAGAGAGAGAGGTTTAGAGAGGGTGAGCGAGTGACAGTGAGAGAGAGAATTAGAGGAGGAGAGACAGTGAGATGGGTTCGGTGCTTCAGTGCTAGTGTGAGCGCCTCGCCCCTACCTCCTCAAACCCGACCAGCCTACCACCATCACCCGGCCACCACCCCATCACCCGATCACCACCCCCATCACCCGACCACCACCCCTACCCGACCAGCCCCTCCCAACTGACCAGTGCTCCAGTGCATCGTCATCACTATCACAGACCCCCTCCACCCCAGCTGTAACAAAAAAAGAGAAGAGAGTTAGAGAGTGAAACAGTGAGAGGATGAGTGAGAGGGTGAGCATAAGAGAGTAAAGGAGTAAGAGAGTAAGAGAGAGAGAGAGAGATTAGAGCCTTGGCACCTGTAGCCCGACCTTGCCCAACTCATCACCTGGCTGTGGGTGAGAGAGAGAGAGAGAGAGAGAGAGAGAGAGAGAGAGAGAGAGAGAGAGAGAGAGAGAGAGTAAGAGAGAGAGTGAGAGGATGCGAGTCACCCGACCAGCACTAATGCCCCCACCCGACCACCAGCTCCAACTGACCATCCCCACTCGACCACCAGCTCCAACCGACCACCCCCACCCGACCATATCAGTACACAATACCCAACCAGGTGTTTGGCCTGGTCAGTTTTGGTAGTGACACCAAAACCGACCAACCAAACCCCCACCTCCCTTGCCCTTTTGCCCCTTAATCTGAGGCCGCCCCCAGCTCCCCCTTGGGGGTGCGCTACATGCCCAACCTCCCCACCCCGAGGGGAACGCGTACCCATAAGAGACCCTCCTCCCCTTCACCCCTACGGCTAACTACACGAAGGGTGCCCCGGATCGAACCAATTATCGAGTTTTTAACTCGCGTTTTATCATGTTTTTCCATCGTGCAATGATGGGCTCATCGGCTTAATTCTCCCCTCAACTCTAGATACCCTTATAGATGGCCATGTGAGGATCACCCTGGCTCTGAAATCGACAAATTTCGGGTCCGGATACGCACGGTGTCTCTCATCGTACATGGCTCCGGGTCGTGATTTCACACATCTTGCCCTCTGCAATTCGAGTTTTTAACTCGCATTTTATCATGTTTCTCCATCGTGATTCGATATTCTTATGAGCTCTATACTTCCCTTGTCTATGGCCGCCTTTGTAGAGGGTCATACGAGGATCGCACTGGCTCCGAAATCGACGGATTTCGATCCCGGATGCAACCACTATGTCTCGTCGTACGTAGCTCCAGCTTATAATTTTCCACCCATTTTTTTTCTATATTTGAAATCAACCCCCCCCCCTAACCTTTTTCGTTGTGCAACCGACCCCCCATTCCCCTTTGTTTGCATCTGACCCCCCTCGGGCAGTTTTCGCCTATCGTGGCCCCACAGGGTCCCCTCAGCATGACTTCGACCCTCTGCCGGCATTGAACCCCTGACCCCTGCCGGCTAGGTGCCAACCCGTTCGCACCACGGCGTCCCAACCAACTAGGTTACCACCTAGCTGGTTGGGCGGGGGTATACGTACAGTCGGCAGACACACACCCGATCGGTCGGCCCCTTGCAGGGGGTCGACGGGCGTGACGGTCAACCCCGCCCAACGGGTCGGCAGACATACGACGGTCGACCCCGGACAGGGGATAAGCAGACAGATAGCAGTCGACCCCGGACAGGGGATCGACAGGCAAACAACGGTTGGCCCCGCACAACGAGTCGGCAGACACATGACGGTCGGCCCCGGACAGTGGGTTGGCAGACAGACAGCAGTCGGCCCCGCGCAACGAGTTGGCAGACACATTATGGTTAGCCCCGGACAGGGAGTCGGCAGACAGACAACAATCGACCCCGGACAGGGGATCGACAGGCAGACAATGGTCGGCCCTGCGCAACGGGTCGGTAGACACACGACGGTCAGCCCCGAACAGAGGATCGGTAGACAGATAGCAGTCGACCCCGGACAGGGGATCGACAAGCAGACAACGATAGGCCCTGCGCAACGAGTCGACAGACACATGACGGTCGACCCCAGACAGGGGGTCGATAGACAGATAGCAGTCGATCCCGAACATGGGATCGACAAACAGACAACGGTTGGCCCATGCTATGGGCCGTCAGATACATGACGGACGGTCCTGAACAAAAGGTTGACAGATAAATGACCAACTTCGTACCAGGAAGTTCCAGCCATCTAGGTTAAATATCTATCTAGCTGGGATGGGGTAACTGTGGGTGCAAAATATGGCTAACGCCCAACGGTGGGACCTACAGCCTTGCCTGGGGCCCATGAATCCAACAGTGGGACCTACAGCCCTGCCTGGGGCCCACGAGTTGAATAGTGGGACCCACAGCCCTTCCTAGGGCCCGCGAGTCCAATGGGGGGACCTGCAGCCCTACCTGGGGCCATGGGTACGATGGTGGGACCCGCAACCCTGCCTGGGTCCCATGGGTACGACGGTGGGATCCGTACCCCTACCTAGGGCCCACTTGCACTATCTGGAGTCTGGTAAATCCCCCCGAGTATTTACCAAACCCTGGATATCCCCGGGAATATTCTTGGAATATTACCCAGATAAACTAAGCCTGTAAATGATTCCAGATCCCAAAATCCAAACCATAATTCCACTTTCTATTTTCCAGTGCTCCCCGAGCTTTCTGGTTTTCAGATCTCCTCTCCACCCACTGTCATCTTGTAAGAAGCACTCGTCGGTTTGTCGAGAGTAGCTCTACTGTTTACTCAGAGATAGTGGATTCAAAGGTTGCGTCTTACCGCACAGAGACGTAGGCTACGGTCGAACTTCGTCACCACATCTAGTGTCAACTCCCTTTCTATTCTACAGTGCTTGTGTGACAACCCAGCAAGTCACAACTCAGCGATTGTTGGAGAAGGGTCACGTACGACAGCCAAAATCCTCCCCCACAGCCAGCTGGATCGTAGTCGGTGACAATAAAAAACCGTTGATTTGAAGAGCGCATTTGATGCACCTAGAGGTTTTAGAATGGGCTGATTTTTTGTGAGGATGATCAATATACCATAGACGACATGTCTATCAGCCTATTCTATAACCTCTAAGTGCATCAAAGGGTGCTGGGTTATTAATGGGTCAAAATTTGCTGGGTCATCCGATCCTGACGCATATATATATATATATATATATATATATATATATATATATATATATATATATATATATATATATATATATATATATATATATATATATATATATATATATATATATATATATATATATATATATATATATATATATATATATATATATATATATATATATATATATAGAGAGAGAGAGAGAGAGAGGGAGAGAGAGAGAGAGAGAAATGCTATAATGCGGCATGCGGTAAGTGCGGCACTGTACCGCAGCCGTCTGATGCACTGCTGCGTGCATGTGATGCACGCAGCGCGTGCATCAGACGGCTGCGGTGCAGTGCCGCACGCACCGCATGCCGCAGCATAGCATGCCCCTATATATATATATATATATATATATATATATATATATATATATATATATATATATATATATATATATATATATATATATATATATATATATATATATAGAGAGAGAGAGAGAGAGAGAGAGAGAGAGAAAGAGAGGAATGGGATGCTGCCTATCAAAGCAGCGTTTTTTGCTGCTTTGATACATTGTTTGACCATCCTAGAAGTTTTGGAATTTGATGGAATTTGGTGAGGGTGTTGTCTAGGGTAAGATGATCATCCTCACAAATTTTCATCAAATTCCAAAACTTCTAAGAGGGTCAAATGGTCGAAGCAAAATCTGCAAAATCTGCAGTCACCGTTAAAATCTGCAGATTTTGCTTCGACCATTTGACCCTCTTAGAAGTTTTGGAATTTGATGAAAATTTGTGAGGATAATCATCTTACCCTAGACAACACCCTCACCAAATTTCATCAAATTCCAAAACTTCTAGGATGGTCAAACAATGTATCAAAGCAGCAAAAAACGCTGCTTTGATAGGCAGCAGCTCATTCCTCATATATATATATATATATATATATATATATATATATATATATATATATATATATATATATATATATATATATATATATATATATATATATATATATATATATATATATATATATATATATATATATATATATATATATATATATATATATATATATATATATATATATATATATATATATATATATATATATATATATATATATATATATATATATATATAATATTTCACAAGGAATGTATAAAGAGAGCCGTTCGATACAAACATAAGTGATGGTTAGAAAATCAAAGGCTCTCTTTGCATTGGGCAGTTATTCACGATCATGCGACTATGGTTGAAATATTTCTTTATCTGCATCTTGAATGGCATGATCATAGCTATCCGTCGAATTCATCAAGTGGTGTCGTCCCCAATTCTCTCTCTCCCCCCCCATCAGTTTTACTCCTCCCTCAATGCACGATCTCTCTCTCTCTGTCTCTCTCTCTCCATCAGTTAAGCGTAACCCCCCGCCCCGCCCCCCCGCCCCCATCAGTTACACCCCCAATTACCCTCACCTCTCTCTCTCTCTCTCTCTCTCTCTCTCTCTCTCTCTCTCTCTCTCTCTCTCTCTCTCTCTCAGTTAAGGTCCCCCCAGGCTGCTCGAGATCTCTCTCTCTCTCTCCTTCTATGGTCCTCGGCCCCCCAGATCCCTACCCTTACCCTCTTCGCCAGGCCATTGCTCCCCTCCCCCTTCTTCTTCCCTCCCAGCGGCTCCGAAAGGTGAATCGCCTGATCCCGCCTACTCAGCCCCTAAAACAACGACTTAATCGGCCTTAGCGTTCAATCCTGTCCGTCGATCCGCCACGGAGGATTAGTGTTGATTAGGGTTGCTAGATTTGGAATTGAGACTACGATTTGAGCATTCAATCCCATCCTTCAATTCCACACGGAGGATCATATATGCTCGATTTGGTTGTATCTCTCTTCTCTTGTGTGCTCAATCAATGCCCCACCCAGTTCCTCCTCTTTATCACTGAGGTAGGCCTCTGTTTTTTCCATTCGATTTTTTATTTATTTTTTTAAATCTTTTTCATTTCTTCTCTTTGTGTTTTTTTCTTTTAAATGCATTTTTTTTCAAACTACAATCAGATTTTCTGCAGTCAATCCAGTTTCGATAATTATTTTCTATTTATTGATGGTGATTTCTAAGGTAGTAAGGTAAAAAATTTCTCTGTTTTTTCCCATTTAGTTTTTTTTCTATGGTTTTTTGTTTCTGCAATCTAACTCTCCCTGATTTTTATTTCTTTGTAGTTACAGTCTGCAATCGGGTCAAGAGGATTGCAGTAGTTGAGGAAAGAAGAGATGTTTTAAAAGGGGTTTTAAAAGGGGTACTTAAAGTACATTTTAATTGTGTTGTTTGTTGTTTGTTCTGATATTTTGTTCTAAATCACAATGTTGTTTTATTTTGCTTCTTAAACTATTCTACAAAGGGTATAAAAAAAATTTTATAAGTTACTTTATCTTTATAGAATAGAGATACATTATATGTCATCTGTATAATAAGGGAGTGAGTGCCCTTATTAACAGATATAAAGGGGATGGCTAAACCAAAGGATTTTGTTAAGATATCAATATTTTTGTTTTCCATGACATCCACAGTTTACTGTAGAAAATTGCAGCAAAATAAAGGATTATACTCAGAAAATATTGTTTAAATAAGTGGAGAGGTAAGCCTCTTTTTATACCCACCATGTCTAACCCCCATCCTCTGTCTATAGCACTTGAATACAACACCAATTGCAGGTCAAATTGGGACTAAAAGGAGAAGAGAAAATATAACCTGGGCAAGTCAACATTGAGCGATCCCAGCGTCATGTTCAACTACAGATGGGCTGCTGGAAAAGAGTGTCTAACGGGGTTCCCGTTGACCACGTAAGCATTTATCACACCGATTTCATCATACCAAACTTTTATAAAGTTATTATTATTCCATATGCCAAATTCTCTGCATATATAGAGTCAAATAGAAAGTGCTTATTTTTCCATATTATAAAAATACTCCATATGTAAGTGTTGATGACTTATTTTTCAATGATCATGTCCTTTGTACTATTTTTAGTCTTTTTGTTTTTGCTAGTTGATTGGTGTGCTTGCAGTGTTCGACTATTGATTTTCTTCAGTATTTATGGAAGAAGATGAGTACAGGGACTACATAGACAATATTATGACCCAGCTAGAGGATTATTTTTCTTATGCTTCATTCATGGTATTCAACATTAGAGGTGTTTTGCAAAACAAAAAACATCAGAGGTGGTGAAAAGTGCCACACTTCGGATATTCTATCTCAGCATCATATGAAGGTCATGGATTGCCGTCGGCAGTACGAAGGCTGTCCATTACTTCTTTTGGCGATGCTCCACCATTTCTTGAAATCGTGCGAAAGCTAGCTATCAGTAGAAGGGAAACAAAACATCTTGCTAATCCATTGTGAGAGAGGAGGATGGGCCACGCTTGCTCTCACTACGTCTACAGCAACGTGGAGAGATCTGATCTATGGCACAAAGAGAGGAGCTGATCGGCAGAGAGGACATGATCGCCAAAGAGTAGCCGATCACCACCCGCAATGCCACCCGCAGTCTCTCCGTCCATCAAGGTTCCTCAAATAATTCATCAATGGAGCAGCAACGAAGAGACAGGTTCATCAGATCATTCATCACTTTGTTCAATTTTGAAGCTGATTTTGTTTTCCAGATTTTGTATCACTGTTGGAACTTGCAAACCTCCCACTCTCTCTCCCTCTCTCTTTCTAAGCAGATTTTTTTTTTCATTCTTGAAGAAACTGGAAGCTGATTTTTTTAAAAAAAATTTGTATCAGATTTTTTTTTCATTCTTGAAGAAACTGGAAGCTTTTTTTTTTAAGTTTGTATCACAGTGCCATCCTCAGTCCCTTTGTCCATCAAGGTTCCTCAGATCATTCATCAATGGAGCAGCAATGAAGAGACAGGTTCATCAAATCATTCATCACTTTGTTCAATTTTGAAGTTGATTTTTTTTTCCATATTTTGTATCATTGTTGGAACTTGGAACCCCCCTCTCTCTCTCTCTCTCTCTCTCTCTCTCTTGCTAAGCAGATTTTTTTTTTCATTCTTGAAGAAACTAGAAGCTTATTTTTTAAAAAAAAATTGTATCACCGTTGGAACCCCCCTCCCTCTCTCTCTCTCTCTCTCTCTTTCTCTCTTTTTTTTAGCCCTAAATCTGGACCCAATTTGGATTTTTTTAATCTTCTTTTGTTCCTTTGGTGAATATGAAGATTCTGAACCAACGCAAATGGAATAGTTTTAAGCAAATGGAATAGTTTTAAATTTTTTTTTTCCTTATGTTTTGTTGTAGCCCTGCCCTAAAGCATATAAAGATGTATATAGGGGTTGAAAATTTCTATCTTTTTTGTTCGAATACATCTGAACCAATGCAAATGTCCTATTTTCTCATGTGTGGTGTAGTATATATAAATGGGGGGTAAACATGAATGGCTAGGATCATCCCCTTTTTCTCCCCCTTAAACATGATGGTTTTATTTTTTATTTTTATTTTTTTTCTGTTTTTTTTTACTTATTTCCCATTGAGATTATGTCTGATCAAGTCTTTTATCGTATATTGTATGTGTTTTTCTCTCTGTTGGCATCAATTTTAATTTTTTTTAATTAATCATATATGCTTTAGTATTTCAGTGCTTTAGTATTCAGTTTGGGAATACTTATGAGATTTAGTATCTGTTTTTATTTTCTGTTGGTTTCAGTTTTTTTGATCAAACAGGCTTGAGATCATGTCTCATCAAACATGATTGAGGCTTTTTGCAATGTTTTCATTGTTCAGTTTTTCCTTCAATCCATAGACGAAATGTCAGAGATCCATATGTCGCCTTCAGTCACTTACCTTTTTTAATTTTTGGAATAGTTATGTCACTTACTCACCTCCCTTTTCATAAGCCTACATTTTTATTGTTCAGTGTTTTTGTTGAATTATTCTCATTGTATGCATACTATTTGAAAATGTGTTTTTTTTGCATCTCAAATAGGGCTTGAAGAGTGCCTTGGCTGTTGGAGCAGATAAGAAGTACAAGTAGCTAGAGATGATTGAGTGAGAATGAGAATTGGATCCTAAAAGAGCTTTTCTTGATCTGAACAAAATATTGGAAATGTAAACTCATACAAAATAGATGGAGTTAATTATTGCTGATATGAGCTATTATGATTGTTTAACATGCTTCTTGATGGAATTTTTTCCTTGTCTGATATTCTTTGTGCGCTCTGTAATTCTGCAATGATTTCATGGATGCAAAATAGTGTAGCAAGATGATCAAGCTAAAAAAAAATCCATTGATAGATGTAGTAATATTACCATACTAAACAAAAATTCATTGTCGGACCCTACCCATACCCATTCGGGTATGGCAGACTCCATACTTGATCCATACCCGTTCAGGTTCGGGTTTCGGGTATGAAAAAAAAAATCAAGGTATCAAAATGCATTGTTAATCATTCCTGTACCCGAAAGTTAATATACACAAATTAGAGGGGCAACCGGATTTCGGTTGAGGTACCCATATCCGTACCCGAAAGTTAATCGGGTAGGGTTCTTATATCCATATCTTCCGACGTTGTTAGGCCGCCCGATCAACCGACGTTCGGGTTGGACACTACCCATACCCATTTGGGTATGGCAGACTCCATACCTGATCCATACCTAATCAGGTTTTGGGTTTTGGTTCGTCGTTGGCGGGGTCGGGTTCGAGTTTTGGGTATGAAACAAAAAATATCGCAATGCAATGTTCATCATACACCCGTATGGGTATTTAGATATCCATACCCGTACTCGAAAGTTAATTGGGTAGAGTTCTTATACCCATATCCTACCCAAACCATGGTTTGAGTCGGGTTTGGATAGGGTATTCAGGTTTTCGGAGTCCATTGCCACCCCTAGCTCCGTCTGTGTATGTGTGTGTGTGTCGGAAAATGTTGGGTTTGGATTGGGTATTCGGGTTTTCAGAGTCCATTGTGAAGTCCTCCATAATGAGTTTTAATTTTTTTAAAAAAAATATGATTATCATGCAAGTCTTAGTTTCTTCCATTCCTGTAGCCTGTGCTTATCTTGCATGTTCCCCCCACACCTGTGCATGTCTCCTCACATTGAACATAGAACCCTCCAAGCACAGTCACACCACACACTACTTGATTGGTTTTTTTTCATAGAAATTTTAATATATTTTTATTGTTTGTCGTTGTGCATGATTCATAGGAGGTGTATGCACATTGGTAGAAATTTTTTTTAATATCAATTGTTGATATCTTTAATTAGAAGCTTGATAGTAAAATGAAGTGCGAATAACAAATAATATTTGCGATTGTCCGAGTGATGACAAATGAGGGTGCTTTGCTGGAATGTGTCCGCCCCCCGCTGAATGTGGTTGCCTTCTCTGAAAATGACCGCGATAGAAAAACATAGACGTCCTCAAGCCGAATGTTTGTGCAGACAAGCCCGAACATTACTAATGTTATTTCCCCTTAAAAAATATTGTTATTACCCTCAAAATATTATCACCACTCTTGAAATATTTTTTTCCACCTTTGAATATTGTCACATGCCTCAAAATATTATTCTCGCCCTCAAAATCTTTTGCGTGCCGACAGGCACGGGCTTTACTAGTATATATATATGTGTGTGTGTGTGTATATATATATATATATATATATATATATATATATATATATATATATATATATATATATATATATATATATATATATATATATATATATATATATATATATACATATATATATATAGCTGGACCTGAGGTGCAGCGTTGTTGCATTGTTTTACCATCCTAAAAGTTTTAGAATTTGATAAAATTTGGTGAGGGTGTTGTCTAGAGTAAGATGGTCATCCTCATAAATTTTTATCAAATTCTAAAACTTCTAGGGGGGTCAAATGGTCGAAACAAAATCAGTCGTCCGCAATCACCGTTAAAATCTGTAGATTTTGCTTCGACCATTTGACCACACTAGAAGTTTTGGCAATACTCTCACCAAATTTCATCAAATTCCAAAACTTCTAGATAGGTAAACAAGCGTGAGGTACATCGTTGTTGCTACACCTCGGGTGCAGGCTCCTCGTCCCCATATATATATATATATATATATATATATATATATATATATATATATATATATATATATATATATATATATATATATATATATATATATATATATATATATATATAGAGAGAGAGAGAGAGAGAGAGAGAGAAAGAGAGAGAAATGCTATAATGCGGCATGCGGTAAGTGCGGCACTGCACTGCTGCCGCCTGATGCACCGCTGCGTGCATGCGATGCACGCAGCGCGTGCATCAGACATCTGCGGTGCGGTGCCGCATGTACCGCATGCCGCAGCATAGCATGCCCCTATATATATATATATATATATATATATATATATATATATATATATATATATATATATATATATATATATATATATATAGGGGCGTGTTAGGATGCGGCGTGCGGTGCGTGCGGTGTCGCACCGCAGCCATTTAATGCACCACTGCGTGCATCTCACACACGCAACGGGTGCATCAGACTGCTGCGGTGTGACACCGCACACACCTCACGCCGCATTTTATCATTCCTCTCTCTCTCTCTCTCTCTCTCTCTCTATATATATATATATATATATATATATATATATATATATATATATATATATATATATATATATATATATATATATATGCCTCTAATGCTATGAGATATATCCGTTATGACGACCAAGATCCAATAGATAATAACCAAAAGCCAAGACTCATGAGGTTGTGATGCCAAGATGGATGAGGTGAGGTGAAGTTAGATGTACAAGGCCATGAGTTAGCCTCACATTGCCTGGAGACAGAGATTCTGAGCTACTTATATAATTTCTTCTTCCAAACATAAAAGACACGTTTTAAAACCGTGCACCGCTACGGATTTCGTAAGAACTCCGTAGTTAAGCGTGCTCGGGCGAGAGTAGTATTATGATGGGTGACCTCCTTGGGAAATCTTTGTGCGGGGCATGGGCAAAGCGGACAATATCTTGTGTGTTTGGGGCAGATGTTACATCCATCATTTCTTTATTTGCTAAGTTCGGATTTAGGGGTTCTAGCAATTTGTGGGGATGTGATGGGGGAACCGTTACGGTTTCCCAAACTACAAGATCGGTGATCTTCAGGGTGAGAACCTCCGAAGTTGGACATGAAATATTAGATCTTAATTAGTAATCTAATTTGCACTTTAACATGATTTCAATGATTAAAATAGGCGCAACAGGTGTATGCTTCAAGGGGCACAGGTTCATATAATATTCAGGTTCCTATTTGCAAACCAGCTAGGGGTGGCAATCGGGTCGGGTCGTGTCGTGTTCATGTTGTGTCTAGTCGTGTTCGTGTCCAAAAACCCCAGACCCGGACCCGACCCGTTTAACTAATCGTGTCTCGATCCTAAACCCGTACCCGACCCGCCAATAAACGGGTAGACCCGATAAGACCCGGTAAGACCCGTTTATCACCCGGACAATTCAGTTGACCCGATCCGACCCAATCCGACTAGACCCGACCTGACCCGAAAGACCCGCTGGTATAATATATTATAGTATCGGATTGCGGATAGACCTGACCCGACCCGGCTCGACATGACCCGTTGAATACTAAACGGGTCTTCTCGGGTCTACCGTGTCCAGACCCTAAACCCGGACCCGACCCGTTTATTAAACGGGTCTATCGTGTCGACCCGTTTACGACCCGAACCCATTTAGCCCTGACCCAGACCCGCTAACTTCGTGTCGGGTCTGCCGTGTCGGGCCCGAAATTGCCAGCCCTAAAACCAGCACTCTCAATTGTAATAAAGAACATGTGGATTCTATGTTTAATACCAATTACTAATAGTAGGAGAAGCTGAAAAATATAATTATCAATGAGCAGGATTTGCCTAATATGAGTCAGAGCGAGCACGTCTGATTCGAAGGTGCACAGGAGCTGCCACAAGAGTTGATGAAGGTATAACGATGGTGACTAATGGGAAAGAGGCAAGGGGGTGTGGGGCTTTCCGGTCTCGCACCAACGAGATTCCGGCTTCGCACCCTCTTCTCCTTCGCAGAAAAGAAACTCAAAATATGGACAATTTTAGCAAAATAATTTTCATTCATCGCTCCCTAACAAGAGGAGAAACATGATTTATAATTATTCAAATCTAAAATCAGATCTAATTGACCTACGAAATTATCCTAATTATAACAGCCCATGATTTTCTCGGATGGGGCTCCAACTGTCGTCCGGTGGTGGCACCTCCAGTTGGCATCGTGTCGCGGCTCAGGCGGGCGCTATGCATCAGGGTGCTAGTAGCAACTCCCTGCTTATATCCAGACCTTGTAATAGCGGCTCTAACAGCCTCCCTTAGCATTCCTTCCTAAGGGAGCCACTTTTGCCATATCAGCCAAACATGAGAGTGGAATTTTGCTCCACTCCAACAACCTTCCTCCCCACTCTCCATATGAAAAATGGATTGTCTCGGTTTTCTAAAACCAACGACTCCAATTGATTATGCAAATATCACATGGGTGATCTTGATATACAGTCTCCTGCCATGGAAATGGATGGTCTTGATTTTTTAAACAACCGAGTGGCGGAGCCCTCGCTCAAGTGGACGAGTAAAAATCCACTCGCTTCATTTCGCTGGCTTAAGCGCGTGGGTAAGCAAGACCCTTGGAGATGATTTCTGTCACGTCACTTGCTTTCAGAGGGGCGAAGGGAGATGGGCCGTTGGAGATGGTTAACAGCCTAGGAGGAGTCGATTACTAACCGGGGGGGTGTCAATATCAGAACCCCTAAAAATTCCGGTGCCGTGGTCAGCCACGGATGGAGAATTATCAGACATTTTGTTTTACTTTGTCTGAGATGAGATGCGAGCACTCGCTGTCAGCTTACACCCATCATTCCTTTCTTCTTTGGCTAATGTTATTCGAACAACCGGCATCGACAAACACATTGACAAACCAGACCCATGAAGTGGTGGCGGGGCCCAGGGATGCACTGAACTCTAGGCCCCACCAGATACCACTTCATGGGTCTTGATTGTCAATCTGTTTGTCGATAGAGATTGTTCAAATAGCCTTACCCTTCTACTTTATAAAGTGGTGGTAGGGCCCATGAAGTGGTGGTGGGGCCAGGTATGCACTGAACTATAGTCTAGGCCCCGCCAGATACCACTTCATGAGTCTGGACTGTCAATCTATTTGTCGACACAGATTGTTCAAATAGCCTTTCTCTTCTTCTTTATAAAGTGGTGGTGGGGCCACGGATGCACTGAACTGTAGGCCCCGCCAGATACCACTTCATGGGTCTGGATTGTCAATCTATTTGTCGATAAAATTGTTCAAATAGCCTTACCCTTCTTTATAAAGCCTCTCCAACAAGGTCGACTTCAGATCTTCTCCAGTGGTTGGTCCCGATTGGTGGGCCCGTGCGTATCACAGCCGCACGATGACAGACGATCTGAAAGTGACTCGTACTGCAGCGGAGTGCATGCGTCTATGATGCGCGCCGGGCGCACCGATCGGGGCCGACCGACTGTAGGAGATCCGAACTCCTCCAACAACCATGTAAACTAGCCAGCTCAGATTACATGGCTGCCACTTCTCCTTCTGTTCCACGTCGTCTCTCCAGTCTCCACGGAAATTACGTGGCCCGACAACAAATAGTGTACGTGGCGGTACGCAATTGGATGCCAGATAGTTTGGCCGGGGGTTTAGTATGTTCCCTGTTCGAGCTTGGGTGGATATATAAAACCTGCTGAGAAATTAATACGAGAATAAATAAATTGATGGGGGCAAGGAAAAAGTCCTTGCTTTGAGGGGAAATTGAGCAAATTAGATCCACATGCAAGAGTGGACCATCTCGGCCCCTCGCACGTGTGAAAAGGGTTGTTGGTTCACACAGCACTTATGAAACTTGATGCAAGTAATTTGATGACTCCTTCCATCCTGATCCTGGTCAAATGTTGTGCTCGATAGGGGTGCAACTCGGGTCGGGTTGGATCGGATTTGAGCCAAATGAAACAGACTCAGAAGTAATCGGTTCTAGGGGTGGCAATGGGTCGGGTTGAGACATAGGTATAAGGGTAAAACATCCAACCCGAACCCGACCCGTCTAATAAATGGGTTGACCTGACCCGACCCGTTAAACCTATTTACTAAATAGGCCGGGTCGTGTTGGGTCGGGTCGGGTCGGGTTGGGTCAACATAACCCATGAAAACCTATCGGGTTGGCGAAGATGGGTCGGACTGGGCTGGGCTGGGTAGGGTTAGGTCAGGTTGGGTCGGGTTGGCTCCGGTCGGGTCGGGTCGGATTGACACAACCCATTTGGTAAACGGGTCAATCGGGTTATAAGTACAAACCCGAATCCGACCAATTAAATAAACGGGTCAATCGGGTCAACCCGTTTATGACCCGAACTTGTTTAGGCCCAACCCAAACCCGCTAACTTCGGGTCGGGTTCGGGTCTGGTCAAGGATTTCCACCCTAATCGGTTCTACTATTTTACGACCGGACTCAACCCGAATTCCATATAAACCCGACCCAACCCAACCCGAACCAAGTCGGGTTGTTCGATCAGTTCTCGGGCCAGTTTTAAACTTTAAACTACTGGAATTCTCTTACCCATTCCACAATTTCCATTCAACTGACCTAAGTACTAACATTAATCAAAACCCAAATGAAAAAACAAAAGGAGGGGGGATGACGAGACGGATCACCTTTATTCCCAGAAAAGAGAGAGAGAGAGAGAGAGAGAGAGAGAGAGAGAGAGAGAGAGAGAGAGACGGCGACGAGGATGCTGGCGGGGTGCGTGAGCCTCTCGACGCTGCCTCCATCGACATCGGGGTGGAGAGCTTCAAGCCCTCCAGTTTCCCCTCCAGATTAGGGAGGAGCTACGAGAAGGAGGCCAAGGGAATGCGCATGAGATGGAGGGGAACCGAGAAGGTTGCGATGGACGAGAACCGAGGAGATGGGGGAGAACCGACAACGATGAGAGAAAACCCTAGGTGCAACGGCGTCCAGAGAGAGCGAACCAACCCAACCCATTTAGTTCGGGTTGGTTAGGTTCTCGGGTTTACGACTTGCACCCCTAGTGCCCGATATGCTATTCAAGATTGTCGAACTCATCCTCTTTTTGTGGCTCAATTGGCGGTATGGATGCTTCTACTATTTATTGTGTGACCCGTGTACTTTGGTAAGAGCTACGAGCGGCTGCTCAGTGATGGACTACTTCCTTGGCGATGATATGCAAACTTCAGAATATAGAAGACGGGCATGCAAGAAATTTTCTACACAAAGTATGCGATTATCTCTATTATCGAGAACCATTAATCTTGAAAACAATAAACATAGAGACCATATACGGAAACGAAAAGATCAAAACATACCTCCGACCATAACGCGTCGGGTGATGATTCACAATTGATTTGATGGAGACGAGTTCTTCTTCACGCTAGATCCGAATTGCGATAAAAGAAGAAGTTCTATGTGATGAGATCCGATGATCTCGAGCAGAAGTCTTCAACTCTGATTCTTCTTGGCGACCAAATACACCGTGGAGAAGCCTGTAGGTGATCAACAAGACAAGAGAAAAGATCCACGAACCCGTTGAAGTCTCTTTCTCTCTCTATAATTCGATCACCGAAGAAGAAACAAAGGGGAGATGGAGAGGTGCAACCAGCCCACTTTCTCTCGATATGTTTTTTGCAGAACCCATGAGCCACACGCAAGAAGGGAAGGGGGATGTGGTTTACCTTCTCTCTCTCTCTCTCTCTCTCTCTCTCTCTCTCTCTCTCTCTCTCTCTCTCTCTCTCTCTCACAGGTTTACGAAAAGAGAAGAGACAGAAGGGGAGGGAGGGAGTCGGAACTGATTGCACCCCTCTTTCTCTTCTCGTGATTTTCTGCAGACGGACAGACAGGAGAGAGGGTGGTTGCGATCTCTCTCTCTCTCTCTCTCTCTCTCTCTCTCTCTCTCTCTCTCTCTCTCTCTCTCTCTCTCTCTCGGTTTGGCCGTACAACCCACAGATGAGAGAGAGGGGATCGATCCCCCTTAAATCATGGTCACATACCGCAGCCCACATCCCCCTTTCCTCTTTAGGTCCTTGCCTTTTTAGGTCTCCCACGCTTTTGGGTTTAGTAATGAGATGCACAACGTGTGGCACATCCCCGTTGCACCGGAGTTGGGACACGCACCCTCTCAAACACTAGATTTAATCCCGACACCAATAGGATTATGGTTTGGTTTAAGATTCATTAGCCACATGCCTTTAGAACCACAACTTACCCACTAATCTGTTAAAGTCCAAGTCCGACTGGGTGAAGTCGAGCCAAAACCAACAAGACAACCACTTCACTACAGTCTATTGTTGTACTTTTCATCTAAAGTATTGTTGGCTATGAATTCAAAAGTAAGTCGTTGATATAGTTGATCAAGAAATAGTTATCACAGTTGGGACAAAGGCATTGCATAATATGCAGCAAGATGTGATGACTTAGCAATGTCCTGTGTTCACTTAAGTGGGCCACAATTTTTATGTTCTCTGTGCTTGGAGGAGTGATGCGGTGAGCCAATACAGCTAGGGGTGTAAATTGGGTTGGGTCAAGCTAGTCGGCTTGAAAAATTGCGGGTTGGTCCGACATGAATACTACTCGTTTAGGCTCATTGGGCTAGCCAGGCTGGGCCGCGAGTCAGGGGTCTGAACCCGAGCCCGGTCCTCTATTGAATTAACACGTGCAGCCAGGGTCGGGTTCGGGCCCGTTTGGATCGGGTAGGGTTTAGTTATTTTAATTTTGAAAGCAGTAAAGAAAGTAGTAAAGTTATAAACAAAGTTTAAATAATTTTGTTCAAACTTTTTTCTTTTTATTTTTGACAGAAAAACTTGATTATTGAAACTATATTTTTTTAGGGAGTCTTAATCTTAAGTTCTTTTAGCAGATGCTATATTAGCTAAAAGACATGTAATGTTTCAATATTGCATCAAGTCCCTCCCGAATATTGTGTGCTACAACAAGTCTCTCGTCTTTATCTACCCGCTCACGTGCTACAGAAAGAGTATCGATTCATCTTCAGAAAGAGTATCCACTCGCTGGTTGACACTGTGCATGTAGGGTTGCTACTAGGGGTGCAACTTGGATCGGGTAAACCTGAACCAACCCGACCCGGATCCTTATAGTAGGGTGCAACTCGGTCATTAGTTTAAACTAGAGGTGCAACTCGGCCATTAGTTTAAACTAGACCATTAGCTTACATCGGACACATTGCACCCCATGCTTCAACTAAGCCATTAGTTTAAATCAGACTCATTGCACCCCATGGTTCAACTCGACCATTAGTTTAAATCAGACCCATTGCACCCTATAGATTCAATATGACCCGAGTTGCACCCCTAGGTTAAATCAGACCAAGAACCGACCCAAACCAACCCGATTTGGTTGGGTCGGGTTTATATAGAATTCAGGTTGGGTCGGGTTAGAAAATAGTAGAACCAATAAGTTTCGGGTCGGTTCCGGTTTGGCTCAAACCCGAACCAATCCGACCCGAGTTGCACCCCTAGTTGCTACAATGATTACTATAGTTGTTACCGTGATTTCATTGTAACTGCTACAGTGAAATCACTACAGCAAGAGTATTAGGGATGGCAACGGCGCGGTTTAAAACCGCAAACCGCGAAAAACCGCACCGCATGGTGCGGTTTTGGTTTGCCAAAATATAAAACCGTCGCGGTGCGGTGTGGTTTTGGTTTGCGGTTTCGGTGTTGCGGTGCGGTTTCGGGTTTACCCAAAACCGCAAAAAATCGCACCGTTTAGACCACTATAATGTAAAACCGCGGTGCACCGCACCGCATGGTGCGGTTTTGGTTTTACATATGGTACACGTCGCGGTACGGTGCGGTTTCGGTGTGACGGTTCGGTGTTGCGGTGCGGTTTCGGTTTTGCCCAAAACCGCACCGAAACCGCACCGTTGCCATTCCTAAAGAGTATCAATTTAGCGAATTGTTTGTTGCTATAGTGATTTCACTATATCAAGAGTATCAATTAGCCAAATGAATACTCTTTCTGAAGACCAATCGATACTCTTGCTACAGCAAAATCACTGTAGCAATCGCTAGGGGTGGGACTTGGGCGGGTCTGACCCGAACCCGACCAGTCCAACTCGAACAATGGACTAGCATGGGCAAAGCTGGTTAAAAACTTGGACGAATTTGAACAAAAAAAGATCAACCCAGTTTCAATTGGACGGGTTTGGACATCGTCTTTCTCAACCTGAGGAACCCGAGTAGACGAGTACAGTGGCATACATACTTGTAGGGCTGTTGTTGCTGATCCATCTTCACAGCCATTCCAGAATGTGATGAAGTTTTAAGAGAATTAGAGAGAGAGAGAGAGAGAGAGAGAGAGAGAGAGAGAGAGAGGTGTTGGTAGATTTTATTTTTTGTAGTGGTGGTTATTGTTGGTTAATAATATAGTTTGTTTTGTTTTTCTTGTTTTGGTTTAATGAAATCAAGTATTTCTATTTCTTGTGATCAAATTAAATCCGTCCAATTCGACCAACTCGCCTATTTTTTTTGGCAAATTGGGCAACCCGAGCAACCCATATAAACCGATCGGGTTTGATACGGTTTGGTCAGGTTTGATCGGGTCGGGTTGACATGACCCATTTGGTAAACAAATCAAGTTGGGTCAATCGGGTTATAAGTTCAAATCCAAACCCGATCCATTAAGTAAATGGGTCAATCGGGTCAGCCCATTTATGACCCGAACCCATTTAGGCCAAACCCAAACCCGTTAAGTTCGGGTCGGTCGAGTCAAGGATTGCTACCCCTATCACCAACTGTATCCTTGAAAGATAGACATGGTAACCCACCAAGGGATAGGAGAGTGCCAACCAGGGGATAGGAGAGTTGGCGAAGCAACTGATGCTTTGGTGAGGAGGTTGTGGTTCAACTACTTATCTCCATTTATCCAGAAGTGAAATCGGAATTGTCGAATGGGACGGGCTTTACTTTTGGAGGGATTAGTCCGATCTTGAAATGGGCCATCACCTAAAAGGTTTTGAGGCACCCGCGATCTAAAAAAAAAAAAAGGACATGATGCTATTTTCTGCATATGTGTACAATTAACTTCAGACTGAATCGGTCAGGCTGCATGAACATGAAAAAGGTTTTGGGTTCTACATACATGAACCATCCATCTCAGTTGCATGCACTATACTACTGAAAAGTGGGAAAAAAAAACAAATCTCTTTATATGGAAACCACATAATCATTCAAGATTTACATATCCCCGAATTATTCAATATCTAATAAATTATCGTAACAAAATGTTTCACAATCGCTATAAAAGGAGATCCTTGCCGCAGCCCACAACACTACCATCTCTCCTCTTTTCTCATATCTCGGCCCTAAAGCAAACGCTAGGGATGGGGTCCATTGCAAATCTTCCTATGTCTGTTTTGATAGTTGTTGCATTGCTTGCAGGGGATTCCCTTGCAGATACAACAGAAAGTTTTCCAACGCCGGCCGCAGTTCCTGAGGAGAAGCATCACCATCACCATCCTCCTGCGCCGACGTCAGCACCTCATTATGCAGATGAACCTTATGGTCCTTCTCCGTCTCATACCAAGCATGATGAACATCACCATCACCATCTCTATCACTATCATGATCGCTTTCACCATCACCACCCTTCTCCACCGGCAGCAGCTCCTTACCTTGCCGATGAAACTTATGCTCCTTCTCCTTCTCCTTCTCCTTCTCACCATCACCATCACCACACTCCTCCGCCGGTAGCATCTCCAGATGAAGCTCATGCTCCCAGTTCTTATGATGTGGTGTATAAACTAGACCATTCCCGTCGCCACCACAATCACCATCATCACCCTGCTCCGGTCCCAGCCCCGTATTATGCCGAAGGACCATGCGAGTCAGCACCTTCAAATGTTGTAGACGATAAGCATCACAATCCGCCTCTTCCAGCTGCGGCTCCCTATTATGATACGATCAATTTGGGTCGGCGCCTCCTCCGAGCAGTGTCGGCATAAATCTCCTTTCCTTCTCCATAATCATGTTTGGTATTGTCTTGGCTGCGAGTGTTAGCCTCCCTTGAGTAAGGCAACAATGATGGTGATATTATAAAAAAATAATATTATTTGGTCGTAATAAAATAAAATAATTACCAATGGGCTCTTGTCCGAGTGCAACTCCCCCTCTCTATGGACACAGTGGAGCGAACTTTCTCTTAAGGTCGGTTTTGTCTTGTTTGTGTGTGTGAATCCAAACCGTTTATGAGGAAACAAGTGAGTCTTCTACTAGACGTGTGTAAGAAGATGAGCACCCAATTACTGAACCCTAATTAGCCACCTGAGAGGGCGAATGGGGACAACCTAGGCACGGCGGCGATTCCGCGCCAGAGCTACCTGGCAGCGGCGGCCCGGCCCCGGGATCGTTGGAGCGGGAGGATAGATGCTTCCTACTATGAGCGAATGGCGAAATTGGTGAGGGGATGGTTGTGCTGGACTCTCAACGATTTAGAGCCTCTCAGGATTGGTGGAAGCTGGCACTATTCTTGGGACCAAAATTGCCCCTTGAACTCTTACACCGGAGGATCACTCAGCGATGGCCGTGCGCGGGAAAGGTACAAGTTCTAGACCTCCCTAATGGGTTTTTCTGTTATAGGTTTGAATTGGAAGAAGTTTTGATCGATGTTTGGGAGGGGAGTCCGTGGGTTTTTGATGGGAGAGTACATGCTTGCTTTGAAGAGATGGACTCCGTTCTTCCAGCTGACCAAGGAGACTATCAATCGTACATCGGTATAGATTCGGTTACCTAATCTTCTAGTTGACTGTTACGATGAGGAAATCGAGAAGGACATCGCCTTGGCGGTAGAGAGGCCGATTAGGGTGGATCTTAATTCGCCATCAGGGACAAGGGGGTTGTATGTTAGAGTTTGCATTGAGGTCGATCTCATGAAGGAACTCAGTCCAGGGATGAACGTTGGAATGGACGAAGGGTTGTCAGGTGCGGGATTTCGGTTCTACCAACCCTTTGTGTTTGAGAATTTACCACGATTGTGCTTTGGCTGTGGTAGAGTGGGCCACTCTTTGGCTCATTGTGAGAAGGGGAGACAGAACCCTGAGATGGGAATGGATGCAGGGTGAGAAGGGAGGGGAGCTGGTATCAGTAGAGGTAGAGATGGAGGTGGGGAAGGTGGGGAAGGGTAGCGGAGAGGAGGGCACGACAGAGGGGCGGTCTAAGTTTAGTCCGTGGATGGTCGCAGTTCGGTGGCAGGGGATGCGGATACCGGACAGTGGAGGTGGGGCCTGGCATGGCGGGGTGGTGGGCGGAGATGTGCAGGGGAAGAGAGAGCAGTTCGATCTAGGGTCACGTCAGACAGGATCAACAGCTAATGGGGCTTCCTTGGTGGAGAGCGGTGTCTCAAACCCGAGGTGCAATGATCATTGGTGGTAGAAAAAGGAGGCAGCTGAGTACTCAGGGTCTCGATTCCAGCCGCTACATTTAATGAAAAAGGTGACTAGTGAACCCAATCCCATGCAGGCGGAAGAAGTGATGGATCCGATGCCATTTCTAGGGAATAACGTGGAAGAGGGAACAATACCTTTGGAGGTAGGTGTGACGACCAAGATTGAATAGCCAAGAGCTAAGACTCCTTAGGTTGTGATGTCAAGATGGATGAGGTGAGCTGAGGTGAGGTGTATAAGGCCATGAGTTAGCCCCACATCGCTTGGAAAGAAGGAGATCCTGAGCTATTTAGTTAAATCTGTGACGACCAAGATCCAATAGGCTAATAGCCAAGAGCCAAGACTCCTGAGGCTGTGATGCCAAGATGGATGAGGTGAGGTGAGATGTACAAGGCCATGAGTTAGCCCCACATCGTCTGAGAGAAGGAGATCCTGAGCTACTTATATAATTTTTCCTTCCAAACATAGAAGACGTGTTTTAAAACCGTGCGCCGCTACGAATTTCGTAAGAACTCCGTAGTTAAGCGTGCTCGAGCGAGAGTAGTACTCAGATGGATGACCTCCCTGGGAAGTTCTCGTGCGGGCACGGAAAAAGCGGACAATATCTTGTGTGTTTGGGGCGGATGTTACAAAATCCATAGTTAAAATCGTGCGCCGCTACGGATTTCATAAGAATTATGAAGTTAAGCAAGCTTGGACGAGAGTAATATTTGGATGGGTGACCCCCATGGGAAGTCCTCATGTGGGCACGGGCAAAGCGAAGAATATCGTTTGTGTTTGGGGCAGATGTTACAAAATAGTATCAGAGCCGGTTCTCCTTGGGATGGGGGGGTCTAACACTACACGTGGACGTGTAGCCCTTAAGAGGGGTGAATTGTGATGACCAATAGCCAAGAGCCAAGACTCCTGAGGCTATGATGCCAAGATGGATGAGGTGAGGTGAAGTCAGGTGAGGTGTACAAGGCCATGAGTTAGCCCCATATTGCTTAGAGAGAAGGAGATCCTGATCTACTTATATAATTTCCACTCCCAAACATAGAAGACGTGTTTTAAAACCTTGTGCTGCTACATATTTCGTAAGAACTCTGTAGTTAAGTGTGCTCGGACGAAAGTATTACTAGAATAGGTGACCCCCAGGGAAGTCCTCATGCGGGCACGGGCAAAACGGACAATATCTTGTGTGATTGGGGCGGATGTTACAAAATGGTATCAGAGCCGGTTTTTCTCGTAATGTGGGGGTCTAATCCTACACGTGGACGTGTAGCCCTTAAGTGGGGTGGATTGTGACGACCAAAATCCAATAGTCAAGAGCTAAGACTCCTGAGGCTGTGATGCTAAGATGGATGAGGTGAGGTGAGGTGTACAAGGCCACGAGTTAGCCCTACATTGCCTGGAGAGAAGGAGATCCTGAGCTACTTATATAGTTTTCCCTCCCAAACATAGAAGATGCATTTTAAAATTGTGCGCCGCTACGAATTTCGGGCGAGAGTAGTATTAGGATGGGTGACCACCCTGGAAAGTCCTCGTGCTAGCACAGGCAAAGTGAACAATATCTTATGTGTTTGGGGTGGATGTTATAAAATGGTATCAGAGCCGATTCTCCTCACTATTGGGGGGGTCTAATCCTATACATGGACATGTAGCCCTTATGGGGGTTGATTGTGATAACCAACATCCAATAGCCAATAGCCAAGACTCATGAGGTTGTGATGCCAAGATGGATGAGGTGAGGTGAGGCGTACAAGGCCACGAGTTAGCCCTACATCGCCTGAAGAGAAGGAGATCATGAGCTACTTATATAATTTCCCCTCCCAATTAAACATAGAAGACGTGTTTTAAAACCGTGCGCCGCTACGGATTTCGTAAGAACTCCGTAGTTAAGCGTGCTCGGGCGAGAGTAGCACTAGGATGGGTGACCTCCCTGGGACGTCCTCGTGCGGGCACGGGCTAAGCGGATAATATCTTGTGTATTTGGGGCCGATGTTACAGTAGGTGGGCCGGCCCATGGGGGGGTAGTAGGGCGGCCCAAGAATGCGAGTGTGGCTCGGGGTCGGGTGGTATTGTTTGTTTGTGGAAGGATGAGTTGGGTTTGGTGACAGCTTTGGTGCGCCAGGAGCAAGTGCTACATTTAGTGGTTATGACAAATTATGACCATCCTATGGTTATATCGACTATTTATGCAAGTACTTCTGAGCCTGATCAACGTGAGTTATGAGCCGAATTGAAGGTGTTGAGCCGTATGACCTATCCGTGGTGTCTATTAGGAGAGTATAACTATGTGTTAACTCAAGAGGATAAACGGGGGGTGGGGGTGGGGGGGCAGCCTTTCTGTTGGTCTCAAAGCACCTGAGACATTTTGGAGATGGTACATAATAGTGGCCAACGGGATATTCCGTTTAGTGGGGATTCCTTCACCTGGTGCAATAATCGACAAGGGAGGGCTCATATATGGGAGAGGCTCGACAGGTGTTTTGTTCATGAACGATGGACGGGGGCGATTGATAAGGCAGTGAAGCACCTTCCTAGGTTTGTATGTGATATTTCACCACTTTTAGTGTCCACAATATCTGATATGAGGCCGCAACGAGTACCATGGAGATTTCATAATTTTTGGTTGGATAGGGAGGACTATTGAGAGTTGATACTACTCAATTGGATCAAGGGGGCTAGTAGTGTTGCGAATCAACCGTTTGTTCGGCGGGCTCTAGTTACTTAGAACAAAACTAAGGTGGGTAATATTTGCTTGCTAGTGGAGGTGTTGTGGGGGCAACTGGAGGCTATGAGGGATAATTTGGGGGAAGAGGCCAGGTGGGATCAGAGGAGTAGTAGCGGGTGAAGGAGCAGCTCGAGTGAGTCCTGCGACAACATGAATCGATTTGGGCATAGAAATCGAGATTACAGTGGCTATGGGAGGGGGACCAAAACACGGGATTTTTCAGGCGAGTAAGCAGGTGCGGCGGGCCAAGAATCGTATCAGATGTCTTCATGTGGGAGATGTGGAAGTTTCTGAGCCTCACCAGATTCAATAGGTTTTGGTTGAGTTCTTCCAGCAAAGATGGACTCGGGTGGATGAGCTAAATCTACAGATTCTTGATGACTTCCCAAGTTGTGTCACAGATGAAATGAATGGGTTTCTTATTCGGGCTCCTGACAGAGGCGAAATTCAGCGGGTAGTGTTTGCAGCACCATCTAATAAAGCATCGTGACCTGATGGGTTTAATAGGGAATTTATAGTGCCTACTGGGATATTATCGGTGGTGATGTAGTGTGGGAGGTCCAAAAGTTTTTCACGTCACAGGTATTGCCAGTGGGCTGGAATGACACGGCTGTTGTCCTCATCCTGAAGAAGCCAGTGCCATAGTCGCCGTGTGATTTTCGTCCGATTAGTCTTTGTAACACGCCATATAAAACTATTTCAAAATTAATGGCTAATCGGCTACGTTTATTGTTACCGTCACTCATTTGGGAGGAACAACATGCGTTTATCCCTGAGAAAAAGATTCGGAATAATATTATTCTGGCAAAAGATGTATTACATTCTATACAGGTGGCACCTAAGAGTAAGGCCGCGATGGTTGTTAAAGCAGATTTAGATAAGGCATACGACCGGATTTAGTGGGAGGCATTGGAAGAGATACTCAGTCGAATGGAATTCCAACCAAGGTGGATTTTGTGGGTTAAGTAGTGAGTGAAATCGACGACTGTTCGGTTGTTGATTAATGGGGAGGAGACTCCAGCTTTTCGACCTACCTGTGGGTTACTCCAGGGGGACCCTATTTTGCCGTATTTGTTTCATTTGGTGGCTCAGGTTTTTCAATGGGAGATAGATCAGAGGGTCGGAGAGGGCGATCTAGAGGGATTCACCACTCGCCGAAATCCTCAGCCGATCTATTCATTGGCGTTTGCGGATGATTTTTTGTTTTTTGCACGGGCGACGGAGGTGGATGCTTGGGGTCTGTGGGAGGTATTTGCGAAGTCTCAAAGTGTACAGGGTTACCAGTGAATCCGGGGAAATCTAGTATCATGTTTTCTAGGTGTGTCAGTTCCTCATTACGAAGGCGAATAACGAAAGTGTTGAGGATCACAGAGGAGATCAAGCCTTGGGTACATCTTGGCGTGCTCATGGATTGGGGGCGGGTGCCTAATGCCCAGTTCAGGTTATTGGTCAGTCGAATGAAGGCGAGGCTTACGAGATGGAAAGCTAAAATGATGTCTCAAGCGGGACGATTGGTGTTGCTGAAGTCGGTCTTGGTAGCTACTCCGGTACATCCTATGGGCGCGGGTGGTCTACCGAATCAGTTGCTCAATCAGATGGATCATCTTTGTAGAGATTTTTTGTGGGGGCATCACGATGGAAAGAGATATCTTTATCTCATTTCTTGGCAGCATGTGACTAAGGATAGAGAACAGGGGGGGCTTCAAATTCCTTGCTTTCATGACAAGTAGCTTCAAATGAAGGTAGACAACTTGATGTATATTCTAACGGATGAGGGTGCAGGGATGAGTTGGATTCGGGCGAAATACCAGGTAGAGCTGGCGTCTTGGCAAGGTTGGCAAGGGAGACATTCCTCGATTGGTTGGCGGCGAACGTTGAGGAGGATAAGACAGGCTGGTCCACGATCGAGGGGGTTACAACTTAAACATGTTAGAATGATTGAGGTGTTATGGGAGGGTTTAGAGTCTGTACAAGCAGGGGAGTCTGCGTGGAATGGGGCAGCCATTTGGAAGTTGAGAGTGCATCCGCGAGCTCATATATTCTTATGGAAGCTTATGTCGGGGGCGTTACCGACGGCTACTTTATTGCAGCAAAAAATTCGTATGTGATATGGGTGTTGTCCTTGGTGTGGTGAGCCAGAGGAGGACATTAACCATGTATTTTGGAGCTGCCCGAAGGCTTCAGAATTTTGGCACTGTATGGAGTTGAGAATAGGCCTTAGGTTCTCTTCTCAGCCTGTGTTCCATTCTGGAGACTGGTCGGGTAGTCGGTGTGCACATATTTTACCAACGGGTTGAGGTGTGTAGGTCGGGTTGGACATGGGGATACCCTTCAACTCGTCCAATCTGCCCAAGTCCCATCCGTAGCAACCGCAACATGCACAGTATCTTCCGATCAACATAGTCCCACTCTTCAACATAGTCAAAAAAATAGCCAATATTTGGCGGCGCCAAAGGCATGAGATGATTTAACCGGGATCAATGCTATTAAGATATTCGGGTTTCCACTTTCCATCCGAATGTAGCAATATTGACGTAGTGACATGGAACTTGACCAGAGCTACTCCTTTGCCTGATCATTATCCGCAATGGGCACAACGGGCAGCTGTGATCAGTGCCACATCAGGATGGCTGGATCTATATGGAAAACTAAGATGGCAGAATAACGTTTTTTTAGGGTTATTTTGATTTCGCCCACCAAAATTTTCCTTGAATTAGACTTTACCCCCCATAATTTCATTAATTATACTTTACCTGCCAAAACTAACTGTTCCGTCAGCTCAACCACCAAAACTTTATATTAGTTTTGGGGGGTAAAGTCTAATTAATGTAAATATGGGGGGTAAAGTCTAATTCAAGGCAAAGTTTGGGGGAAAAAGTCAAAATATCTCTCTCTCTCTCTCTCTCTCTCTCTCTCTCTCTCTCTCTCTCTCTCTCTCTCTCTCTCTCTCTCTCTCTCTCTCTCTCTCTCTCTCTCTCTCTCTCTCTCTCTCTCTCTCTCTCTCTCTCTCTCTCTCTCTCTCTCTCTCTCTGAGTTGGTATTAACTTGTTTGTATATAGAAGAAGGAAAATACTCCTCTATAACCCTAAGTAAACAAATTATATGGAACTCCACCATAAGTCGTTCAATCGCATCAGTTCGTATTCAATGTGCGAAGAGTTTAGCTTGGGTGTAGTCAAGGGGGTGGGAGGTAAAGATAAGGGTATTTTCATAATGAGATTTGTGGGTGCAAAATCTAGTTAACGCCTGATCGTGGGACACCCGTCAACCCTGTCTGGGGGCCATGAAGAGAGCAGTGAGACCTGTCAACCCTGCCTGGGACCCACGAAGACAATCCGTATGGTGAATATCCCTCAAAGATATTTCCAAAGCACCGGGTACTCCCAAAGCTCTATAAATAAGCTAACCAAATACATTTTTCAGATCGGATTCTCATTCGATATCCCATTTTCTATTATAGAAATCTTTCTTCAGTTATTAAGAGTTGCACAACTCTGGCTGATGATCGATCTCCTCTTCTACCCCTATCTTCTTTTCTCTGATTGCTTGTATCGAGGGCACTCTATATTTCAGAGATAGTGGATTCAAGGTTGTCTTACCGAACGAAGACGTAGACTTCAGCCGAACTTCATCACGTACATCTTGTGTCGACCATCTCTCTCTATTCCGTTTTCTATACTCAACAGCGTCTATGCGACAGCTTAAAATGCTACAGTGCACCGCACTGAAAAGTTAACCATCAATCGCCTGTTGGCGAAAAACCGTACGACGATCGCAGTTTCCCCCCAAGATTGGGGTATGATCCAAGTAAATAAGGATGTATTCAAGTTAGATAAGAGACGGGGAGCTTGGGTGATTGTAGTCAAACCCAGATGAAAAAGCACCTCACTCCAGGTGAGAGGCCGCACATTCGACGCCCGCTCCTACTCTGGAGCAGTGTTGACATCCTGTTGAGCCCAGAATGGGCAATCTTGACACGTTTTGAATCCTGCCTAGGGGCCCGTGCTATGTTTCCGGTAGGGGCGTGTTTTGTTGTTCGGAGTCGTGAGGAAGTGGGAGAACCAGTGGAACTAGTACTTCCATGAACTGGGACTTCTAGACGGAAGTCCTAGTTCAGCTATTTGGCTGTCTTGAAGTGAGCAGGCAAAGAACTTTGGCTTTTAGGACTTTCATCGATTTTGTTTTTTAGTTGTCATGAGTGAGCAGGTTTGACCATTGGTGAAGTGCATATGATGACATGGCGTTTTGAGCACTAGCTTCCTCAACCACCAGAAAGTGCAACTTCTGAGTTTTTTGGGCTGAAATTGCACATACATATTCGGAGGAAGTGGAGAGGCATCGGAAGTCCTAGTTCTGACTTCATACTGGATTTCTATGCAACCAAACACCGAAACTCCCTCACTTCACCGATTCTCATCACTTCGGGCTGCACTTTCGGGCAACCAAACACTCCCTAGGCTGTATCTTACTACTAAGGGTGTGCAGGATCCAAACCAAACCAACTAAACTGACCAAACCAAACCAAACAAATTGATTTTGATTGGTTTCGACACACTCAATGGATCAGATTGGATCGAGTTTTTTTAAAACCGACATAATTGGATCGGTTGGTGGATTTGTAAATTTAAAACCGACCTAAACCGAACCGAACCGACGTATGTATATGTACATGTAATATTTTATTAAACATACCATATGTCCTCATATACCGTTGCTATCAACAATGAATGACTCAAAATCAGTTAAAAATCTTATTTAGGCCTAATGATTTGACAATAATTATTATTTTTTAAGTTAAAACTATGTCCTACTAGAAGGGAAAAAAAAACCCAATTAGAATATGGACCAAGCCTAAACCGACCATCCAATACAATCCAAAACGACTTTAATTGAATTGGATTCCAATCTTAGTTTGATTTGGATTGGATTCGTAATCCTCAAAACCGACCAAGGTTGAATCAGTTTGGGTTTGGCCTAAATAGGTTGTTTTTTTTTAGTAAGCTAGATAATTGATATTAAGCAAAACGAGAGTACACACACGCGGACACATCCATTTGAGCCTTAGCGGCTAACTCCACCGGAAAGTTCTCCGTACCCCCCAAAAGTTTTCCAAAATTAGCTACCCAATCAGTCGTTATTAGCTTCACGGTAAACATGGGAGATCCTTAGTGCTGTTAGGCCCTGAATCATTGCCCCTATATCATTGAGGAGGTACTAATCGCCGTATCCGTTCTTGATCCAGTTGATGATAGTAGCCGAGTCAGCCTCAATCCATATTGCATCCCTCCATCTAGAAGCCAACGTCACCTTAAGCCCCTCCTACAGAGCTCTGGCTTCCGTGTTGATCACCAAAGAGGTCTGGATTCGGGTCGCACTAGCCATCAGGATGCCTCCATTGTGATCTCTTAAGATGAAGCCCATACCACGCATGCACAAGCCCTGATTGAGAGCTCCATTTAAGTTCAGCTTCACTTTGTCTCGTTCCGGCGGGATCCATCGGAAGAAGATTGGTTCTTAGGCAGGTCTTGGGGCCTGTGAACAACCAAACCCACCATTAGCTTCCAGAAATTCATTACACCGAATGACACAAGTCCTAGAAACCACAAGAGGGTTATTGGAACTTCTCTAAAAAATCTCTTTGTTACGATCGAGCCATATGCTCCAAGTCGCATTAATTAGTAGACTGCCCTGAGGTTTGTAACGATCTCTCTAGCCAAAGCATCACAAATCATGGCACACCATTCCTAGATACAAGTTGGAGCATTGTCATGAAAAGGAAGTAAGGACCACACCCCCTTCGCACGATGGCACCCAAAAATCGCATGAGTGGCATCTAGAGACATACCAAGCTTGATGAGGGGGTCCTTAGTCGATAAACGGTTATGTAAAAGTTTCCACCTAAAGGCAAGTGCCCTTGGCAGTGCCTTGCACCGCCACAAAATCCCTCCGGAATTTAGGGGGTTGGGGCAAGGGATGAGACTAAATAGAAACAAGACTCACATCATCGTCCGTCCTGACCTCAGCCATGACATCGTTGGCATGTGTAATGATTTTATAAGCTATATTGGATCTATAGATAGTCAACCTATTAGGGCCCTAACACACGCTCGCCGCCGCCACCCTGGACAAGATAGGGGTGTTGCAAATTCTCGTGGCAAGGTCTGGTTCAAAAAGGTCATGAATCTTGGTAGCCTGTCATTCCCTACTCGTTACATCAACCAGTCCAGACTTATCCCGAGGCGGGAGAGCAATGGTTGTGGGTTTCCTACCAAACGACACAGTATCAAACCAAGGGTCCTCCCACCAGTTAAGAGAAGATCCATCCATAATAGTGTGGGTGAGGTGGTCCCTCACCATTGGCACCCTTTCTGAAACCGCCTTCTAAGCATTAGAGCAGCCTTTGGGCTTGGGCCAAACCAAAAGTTCAGCCCTACCTTATATTTGAGAGAGCAAAAGGAGCTCCATAGACCACCACAGTTGGTCGCGATCTCAAACACTTTTTTTCCTATCAACACTTCCTTCATAGGTCTTATAGAACGAATACTGAGATCCCTATCGGTCTTGGGTTTGTAAACATCTATCCATTTGACCAGATGCATCCATTTTATCGTCATCCTTGGAACCCCAAAGAAATTGGTTCATCAACTTCTCCATCAAGTTCACTAATCTCAAAGGAACCTAAGTGTTGGACATCATGTAGATGGGCATAAAACACAACACATGTTTAATCAGAGTGACCTTATCAGGAAAGGATAGGGACTTAGCCTTCCACCCTGAGAATTTTTGGAGGTTTTATTAAGGAATTCTAGCGAAAAGTCCTGAGCTGGGATTCTCTTCCCCCATATGGTCACCCCTAGATACTTAAACGGCATCGTGATCTCCTGGATACCCAACCTATGGAGAATCATATGTTTGTGTCTGTGGTGGGCCTTCTTAGCAAAAATAACAAACGATTTAGTATCTTTCACCTTCTGGCCCGAGACCAGACAATATATAACAAGGATGTCCTTGAGAGAGTCACTTTGGGAAAGATCTGCTTTAGCGAACAATAAGCAATCATCAACAATGCAAAAAAAAGACAATCTTTGCCTCTGGCTAGAGGTGGATCCCAACAAGAAAAACCTGATCATGCAAACGAGATATACTACGATGAAGCAACTTGGAACTGAGAATAAAGAGGCAAGGTGCTAGAGGGTCTCCCTATCAGAGCCCCCTTGATCCTTCTCAAACAAAGAGGATTCCGACCCATTAAAAAGAATCACAAATTTGGGCTCATAAATGCACCCTATCGTCCATCGCACCCATTTCTGGCAAAATCCGAACCGCTCCATGATGGTGGCAATGAACTTCTAGGACATCCAGTCATAAGCTTGCTCCATGTCTAGCTTAACAGCCATAGAGCAAGAGTTCCACTCATCTTTCTCCATAGAGTGGATGGCCTCCTGGGCTAAAAGAACATTATCAGAGATGTTTTTGTCTTTGATCAAAACATTTTGCTCTTTGAAAATAAGGTTAGACAATAACAGTTTCATCCGGTTCACCAAGATTTTGGAAGCAATCTTATTGAGTGTGTGCAAAAGCTAATTGGTCTGAAGTGTTCTGTCTTAATTGGAATATCAATCTTGGGGATGAGAGTAAGGAAGGTGTCCTTCCACGAGTAAGGCATGGCTTCCCCCCTAAAAAACCCAATAATAATGCAATAAATATCAGTATTGACAGTATGCCAGTTGGCTGTAAAGAATTCCTCTGAGAAACCATCAGGACCAGGGGCTTTGTTACAAGGCATACTAAAAATGGTATCCCTGACCTCCTGTTCGGAGATCTCCCGCGTAAGCCACCTATTATCTTCACTAGTGACATACCGCGGAATGACATTCCACACCTCCTCATTGGACGACACAGTACTTTCAGCATCCCAGCGATCTTAGAAGAAGGAAACAAGCATTCTCTCAATGTCCTTCTACTCATGGAGCACAATGTCATTGAAGTCCGTAATAGAGGTGATCCAATTGTGGCTCATACGAATGGTGGTAGATCGGTGAAAAAATATCGTCTTAGAATCACCCCCCTTAAGCTAATTTACCCTAGACTTCTGCTACCACTTACCTTCAAGCATAACAAGGGATGTGTGGTAATCCGTCGTCACAAATTTAAGAAGGAAAGACTCCATAGTGGTAAGAGGGCGCAAGCACTCTTGCTATTGAAGCACCTCGACACAAGCAATCACCTTACTCACATTGGTTTCAATCACACCCATCGACTCTCGATTCCAAGTACGAAGAGCGCGATGATTATTAAGCAATTTGCTAGAAAGCTCAACACCCGATTTAGCCGGAGTGCCTGGGTCCCAAGTCTGCTCAATGATCATTGAGTAGTCTGGCCAGAGGAGCCAAAAATGTTCAAACCTGAAGGGTCATACCCTCTTCACAGTGGTAAGATTGGAATCAACAATGAGAGGGTACTGGTCGAAGGCCAATCGGGCTAGATGGGTAACCGAAGTCTCTACGAAAGGCTCAAGCCACTCGGGTGAGCAGAATGCTCAATCAAGCCTTTCCCAAGTCCTTCGATCTCCCGGTTGGTTATTGCACCAAGTAAAAGGGTACCCCTTAAACCCAAGGTCGACCAGGCCATTGGCAGTAATATAGTATTTAAATTAACTAACTGCGGTATCAAGTCTGAACTCAAGACCGCCTTTCTTATCTTCGGGGTTGAGAACAACATTAAAATCCCCAAGGATCAAAAAAGGGATACCCATCCTAGAATCAGTTGACAAATTAAGCCTCCCAAATGGATCTCCGTTAACTAACATATTGCTTAGCATAGATGCCCCCCAACACCCACTAGGTTCCCATAGGGTCTTCAATAACACAGAGATATAGGTCAAAGGAAACCGGGGAAACCTTACCCAACGTGGACTTCCATAATAACATGATACCTCCAGATCAGCCCACTGCCAGGATGCAAAAGACCCCTCAATCGCCCAGATGTCTAGCAACTCGTTGCACCATCATTTCACCAACATGGGTTTCCACCAAAATCAACATCTCTAGTTTCTGAGTCTGTAAAATTTTTCCTGCAATAATTAAGACAGGTGGGGCGATTGACAATTTCAAAAGAGAATGATCATAGATAAATAAAATAGAAGGAGTTAACAACTACTCTAATTATTATCACCAATATGGTTGAAATATGGCATAGCCATGTCATGCTTACCTTCCTTCTTTCTCTTAGCCCCATATTGGGGGTCACCATTCCTAGAAGCTCGTAAAACATTCTTGACACACATGTGAAAGGTAGCGTGATTCCCCAGGCCACCGTGAGAGTCGCCCCGACCACCCCGCCCGCTACGGCCATGACCCCGTGCTGAAAACACGAGTCGTGGTTGCACCGAGAGGGGCACCTCCGAGACCTCCGAGGCTAGCCTTCTACCATCCCTCGCACTTGGGGAATCACCCTCAACCGAGTGGTGACCCCGGGGGGGGGGGGAGATGAGCCTTGGGGTCGAGACGGATGGGTTTAATACCTGTAGAACGGGTCACCGTCGCTTGCCGGTTAAAGTCTAGGGTCTTCTATTCTCTATGTGTCCATCAGAGTGTAGGTTGGGGCCTTGAGCATAGAGCGAATCGCCTCCCAATTGTATGCCACCCGATGGTAATTGAGAACGAGCCAGATGGTTCGTCTCGCTCTCATCAGTGATCGCTGTGTCTGCCTCCACTGAGGCCCCCTCAGGGCCTAAGCCATCATCAGATGCATCGATGCCTCTTGAGCGTGCAAATGAGTTTTAGCCTTATTGGTCAACACAATGCTCGTGATGTTGGGGAAACTCACCCCATCCTTTCAGGGCCCACATCCTAACATCATCGGGTGACTCATCTTACTCAATCAGACCCGACTAGCAATACCACCATCGCTGCCCAAGCCGCTACCAGACGCGGTCGTGCTGCTCCTCAGGCCACCACCGCCGCTGCTTAGGGCGGACCCTCCTTGGCATCATCTCGATTCCACCATGGTCCAGGGGTTTAGACCAACCCCCTCCGGCACATCAGGGGTGGATCTCTGGGCATACGGGCCAGGGCCACCTTGAACACTAGGGTTGTCCACCATGATGAATGGTGAACCACCATGAGGGGCATTGGTTGATGACTTACAAGATTCATTGCAAACATGGCCAATCCTACCATATTTATAGTAGAATTTTAGGAGTCCCTCGTATGCGAACTGTTGCCACTTAAGGTTTTTCTACCCTCCCAACTTAATTCCGGTCACTAGGGGGTGCTCAAGATTAATTTCAACACAAACTCTGGCAGTTTTGCCTCTCACCATTTGCTTAGTATAAATCATCGACATCAATAGGTTTGCCGGCCGCCGTCGCAATCTTTGGAGAGAAATTTTGCCCAGTGACCCAGAGTTTGGGGTCAAGAAATTTTATTTCGAACCAATGCACACCCCTACCAACTACCAGAAAAAGAAAAAGTTTGACATAAGTCCTTTTTGAGAGATGACTTTTAGTTGCAGGACACGTCAATTTCGAAATATAGCTCTAGGCCCTCCCAACGAATATATTCTCTTTCTAAAGACAAATGTATACTTTTCTTGCAGAATGGAGAAAGAATGTATATTTGTAGGTATCTTAACTAATATAGCAAATGAGTCATTGTATGTGCGCATCACACCTTGTCAGTATGTTGCACGAGCTGCGTGCATCGCATGCACAAAGCAGTGCATCAAACGGCTGCGGTGCCGTGCTGCACATACGGCATGCCCACGAATTATGGTGTATTGCAGCTAATATTGCAAAAGATTTAAGGACCTATGCCTAATTTCCCATCGACCCCAAATCACAAATACCACGTCTCGACTTCGCTCAAGGGTTTGCTCTGGGAGTCTCTCACTCTCTCGGAATCTCTCCCTCCGGCCCTCTCCGCCGGCCGAGTCATCGATCGCCGCCTCCCCCCTTTCATCGAGTTCGAGGCTCCGAGCGGGACAGGTCGTGCAGCGACCCCTCTCCACCGTCCTATCCGTAACTGGAAGACCCTATCTTGAATCCTTCTAGGGTTTCTTCAGCTCCAAATCTACGTATTTGTGGGTGACGATGTCGATGGGTTCGGCTTCGGCGTCGAATTCGGATCCCTCCGCCGCCGCGTCGCAGTACGCCTATTCCGCCGGCTCGGCTTTCCCTCTCCCGTTCCATCTCCAGAACACCGACCCGGCGGCCAATCCGCAGTACCCGAAACCCTACCTACCGATGCCGCCCGTCAGGATCCCCGCGGCGGCGCATGCCTTTCCTCCCGCCGCCCCGGCCGCCACGGGGATGTATTCCCTACCTCAGTATCAGCAGGTCAGGTTTCCTCCTCCCCCTCTTCTATGAATCTTGATTTTTTTTTTCCGCATTGAGTATGCGATACAATCTTATTCTAAAATTTACATGATTTTTAATTCAATTAGTAATCTTGTAAAATGTAGAAAACCTTTTCTTCTTAATTTGTATATAACACTGAGTTCAAACTGGATCCTTAGTCTAAGATTCCTACTCAAAATAGAGTTTTTATTGAGAATGTGATACTTTGGTGAGCTAGGATTCTGAATGAACACAAGATTCACCTATGAATTTGATTATCTATCCAAATTATGATTTCTGATGTGATAGGGTTGCTACTCAATGGATGATATCTTGATGAAGATCTTGAGTTTTTAAGAGTCTAGATTGTTTTGAGTGTTTAATTTTACTATAATTTATGAACAATATTTGGTCAAATTTTAAAGTAAGGCAAGTAGAAAAGTGTTTAAGAGAAAACCTAACTTAGTAATATATTAGGTTATGGAAGTCTTTAGTCAATTAGATTTGGGTTTGTGGTTGGTTTAATAGCTTATATGCACACATGTAAAGAAAATTAACATATTAACATTGATTTATGAATAATTTTTTTAGAGATTTTCTTCTCTATCAAATAAGTTTTGAAGCTTTCTTCCAATTTGGCGATGCGACTACTCTCTAAGAAATCCTTAACGTTGATTCCTAGGCTTATCAGTGCTGCTGACTCTACCACGATACACTTTCGTTTACATTTTCATGGTGCAGATGCTGTGATAAGTGGGTGCAACTCATAAGTGTGACCTGTAATTGCCTCGACTCTAATAGTGACTATCTTTTTTTTTGGGCGAGACTTAGCAGTCTGTCCCTGGTCAAAAGATCAAATTGCCTTCTGCATGACAAAAATACCTCTTCCCTCATGTCAAATTTTCATTTGATGCCACTCTATTCAAACCAAAACCTAGAATCCTATGTTTTATAGGCCATGGGATGAGCCCTAGACCTAATCTGAATCGAACCGATCTACTCGCCGTCTCCGTCGCCGATGAACTGAACCTAAACCTAACCCTAAACCCAAGATATAGAGGCCATGAGATGAACGCTAGACCTAGGAGTTTTAAATCTAACCGAACACGACCGAACCCCTCCGTCCTCGTTCCTTCTCGTCTCCGCTTCTCGCCGTTGCCGGCGGTGGCTGCGGCGACCAGCTACAACACGAGGCGGCGACGGCGGCGAACAGCTGCAACTCGTGTTCTAGCTGGTTGCCGCCGCTGTTGCTTGCGCAGTTGAGGAGGAAGGAGGAGGCGTCGGGGGACGGGAGGAAGCGGAGGCCGAGGTGCTGATGTTGTGGTCGCGCTGTTGAGGAGGAATGAGGAGGCGTCGGGGGACGGAAGGTAGAGGTTGGCATTTTCGGATTTGGTGAGGGTAGTTGATGCGGGAGCAGATTCGATAAGCACGTGTTTCGAGGCTTGAATAAGAATAATATAATTATTTTCGGTTTTAATAATTCTTGAAAATAGTATTTTCTGAATAAAATATAAAATTCGGAATAAAATAATTATTTTATTCCGAAATTATTATTTAATCCGAAAATATGTTATTTTCGGATTTATTAAATATGGTAGTTTTAAAAATATCTTTTAGGAAAGATTTAGATAGATTTAGGTATTTTAAATTTGGTAGTAGTTATCTTTATTTATGGATAATTTTAAAGATAGAGATATGATGGATTAGGAAGTTAATTAGGTGAGATCTTTATCTCATTAGTGGTTATCATCTCTATCTCTTTATTTTAGGAAGAAGTTATTTTTGTTATTCTGTTAAATCATATGAGCTTATCTCTTATGATCTTATTTGTTAGAGTTTTTTTTTTTATTTAAAGGCCATGAAGCCCCCCATTGTAATGGTATTGATTGAATGATGAATGAAAAAAATGGCAATTATTTGCTTTGATTCCTGTGAGAGGTTTCGTATTGCGTTCCTGAGAGGATCGAAAAGCGAGAGGCTCGCCGGCGTGAGGTCGGATTACCGTCGGTGCGAGGCCGACAACCCCCTTCACCCTTCCATCCCCTCCCCTACGCTATCGCCACGATCGTCCTGCGTCAGATTTGGTATCAGAGCAAGGCAGTGAAGGATTCTGTTCCCTCACGCGGTCTTGCCCGTCGTGTTCATCGTGCTCTCCGTCATCACCGACCATCCAAATACCAAACCTGCTTTATTTTCTGAATCCGATCCACTCGTGCTCTTCGTGTCTTTATCCAGTCATCTCAACACTATAGAATTACAACTCTGCCCCTGATCGCCATGTTCCATCAGACCGTCCTCTTTGCACAACTGATGGATTGGGTAAAGACATTGGGTCTTAAACTATATCCTTTCACATCCGGTGATTTTATTTATGTTTGGCGCATCAAGGATCGAGCCCGAGAGCTGAGTATGCCAACCGACCCCTTTGTCCAATGGTTTCTACACCAAGGAGGATCGGTTGAAGAGCGAATTGATGATGTGATGCAACTGATTAGCGAGATTGAGCAAGAGGCTACGATCATACAACGACGCAGAGTCCGAGCCTCAGTTAGACCTCCATCAGTTGTGCTTTCTCTAGCGAGGGCTCCACCCGCACCAATGGCACCACCTCCAGCAGTGCCACCAGTGGAGATTCCTGAGGACATTCCACATCCGGACGAGTTTCCGAGTTCGACAGTCGATGATCTTCTACCTGCTACAGTACCTCAGGTCGAGTCTCCACGTTCGGCAGCACCTCCAGTGGATCTTCTACCTCAGCTTTTACCTCCAGTGGAGCATTCACTACCTGCAGAGTCGTTATCGGGTGTCGACATCAGCACACTAGTCCCGATAGTTGACTTTCTCGGGTTAGACGTTTCACCCTCGGCTCGGGTACTCCTCCAGTTTCACTTATGTGTGCCTTTCTTCGGACCGGACTACTTCAGCCACTACTCCAACAGACTGCTTGTATGGGATCCGGAAGGCAATTGTTTGATGATACGACACCCACTACAGGGTCTCCACCATCAGCTACTGACTTTGCTTCCTGCCTGGGCCTTACAGAACTCGAGGTCGAGTTCTTTCATAGCTGAGGAGTTTGATGCGGGAGCAGATTCGATAAGCACGTGTTTCGAGGCTTGAATAAGAATAATATAATTATTTTCGGTTTTAATAATTCTTGAAAATAGTATTTTCGGAATAAAATATAAAATTCGGAATAAAATAATTATTTTATTCCGAAATTATTATTTAATCCGAAAATATGTTATTTTCGGATTTATTAAATATGGTAGTTTTAAAAATATCTTTTAGGAAAGATTTAGATAGATTTAGGTATTTTAAATTTGGTAGTAGTTATCTTTATTTATGGATAATTTTAAAGATAGAGATATGATGGATTAGGAAGTTAATTAGGTGAGATCTTTATCTCATTAGTGGTTATCATCTCTATCTCTTTATTTTAGGAAGAAGTTATTTTTGTTATTCTGTTAAATCATATGAGCTTATCTCTTATGATCTTATTTGTTAGAGTTTTTTTTTTTTATTTAAAGGCCATGAAGCCCCCCATTGTAATGGTATTGATTGAATGATGAATGAAAAAAATGGCAATTATTTGCTTTGATTCCTGTGAGAGGTTTCGTATTGCGTTCCTGAGAGAGGATCGAAAAGCGAGAGGCTCGCCGGCGTGAGGTCGGATTACCGTCGGTGCGAGGCCGACAACCCCCTTCACCCTTCCATCCCCTCCCCTACGCTATCGCCACGATCGTCCTGCGTCAGTAGTGTTGGGTTTCGACAACCCTTTACATCGAAATGATCTACTGTCGAGTGTCAAGCAACTTCAGGTGGAAGCCATCTGTTGCTTATCCTTTTCACCTCTGTGATATTTTGTCAGAGACCTTAGACACAACCACTTTTTTTTCATCTTAGTTTTTTTTCCTATTTATCTCTTTAGATTTAATTCTTGAAATTCTACATGGATTTAACGCAATATTATTCACTTCAAACTTTTAAACCTTCACCTATTCATCTAGGTGCTTCTCGTGATCAATATTTGCAAATTAGTACAACATTGTCTCATAATTCGAGCATGTATAATTCAATTACAAAACATCATTTTCACTGCTTGATATAATTTTGTTATTATTTTTAATGAAACCATTGTTTATTCTTTATTCCCTACATTTATACCCATCATCCATCATTTATTTGAATTAAAGTTTTTTCTCTTTGATAATCCTTCTTAAATTTGGTATCAGAGATTCATGTGACAGAAGTTTTCCTTGCAATCATGTTCTAAACAAAGAGCATATTGTGGTGATCTTATATGCAAGCTTGTGATTGGTTTTATTGTCATCTGAATGATGTAACTCAAGCACTTGTATATGAATTGGGTTTGGAAGTTGAAAGAGACATACGTACCTTTAGAATTTGAAAGAGAGAGATGTACCTATAGGATGAGATTTAGGGTTTTTAGCTTCAGTTTTTAGGAATTTCTTCAGATTGTCTGGAAGGTTCTAGATTGTTATGGATGTGTTTCAATTGAGCTTGTCAAAGAAAGGACGGATCTAGGTTTCAGCTGTGCAAATTTATGTAGAAATTAAATAAAAGAGTGAGATGAGAAGGTAGATGATACCCACGATGAGATTGTCACTCTAAACTACTTTGGGTCAATGGAGGGTTGCTCGACGGGCCGGATCAAAGGATTGCTATCCGGAAATACTCGGAACCACGAGAAGAAATCTAATTCCTTTATTAATTTTTGGAATAAACATTCCATCCCTTTTTATTAATAACTAGGCTTACAAAAAGATAACTAGGCAGCATGATAAACATAAAAAATACTAACAAGATAAACCTCCTAACAAAATAAAGATATAATTAAATGAAAAGATTAACTTGTAAAAGGCAATGTAAACTTCATACTTATCTAAGCCTCACTTGTAAAGTAGGCCTAAAATTAATTTTAAAAATTCCAAAAATAATAAATTAATTCAGTTGTGGGATCAACATTCGGGGTTTGCTCCGATAAGCGTGCATGCATGGATTATGCTCTGCATTATATGCTCTCAGAATTCGACAATTCAAACCATCTGAATGGTGATCCACCTTGTCCCGAAGATAATCCAAGTACTATCTTGCGAATCCTATGGTAAATCATCGTCTAGCAATTCCAATGGTGGAAACTCATTGTGAAGAAGTTCCTATAGTCAAAATTATTGTTCTGGACGATCAAAGGGTAGAAAGTCATTATCGAACAGATCTGATGGTGGAAACACCATCGGTGTTTTGGATTTGCTCCAAACTCTCATATGTGCTTTGACTGTGGGCCCGACTTACTCATATCCCCATCAATGGCTGATGGGGATTGGTAGGTAACAAGTCTCCTTCACGGGTAGTGATGATGCCCCTTTCATGCATGGGGCCTAAATAACTAGAGACGCTCTTGAGTGCACTCTGAAGTGATCTCATGATCTTTGGCACTTGATGCTCATGATGTTTTGGCTGGTTTTGAGAGTGTATGGCTATGGATATGGATTTGACGCTCCTCCCATTCAGCAACCAATGGGTAAGGGTGCTGCATGTATACCAGTTCGCCATCATCATTTATGCCGGTCCAAAGGTTCCATCTTATGTAATATCTGATTCTATATTACTCTCAGATCACTTAGGACTTAGGAGGAATGCGATTATGGGTTGTAATCTTATTGTCTGTTATATACAAGCCTACAATCCTCACTAGTGCTAGTGACCTTGGTGCTTTTCATTTTGGTAGTATAGCACATAATGTTCTATATATTTTTTTTGAAGTACACAACATTTCTCATCAGAAAGTTGGTAGATGATGAATTCTTGATCTATGTATTACATATTTTATAAGCATCAACATATGTTACTGATATGAAATCCATATTGGTGAGATGAATTGAGTTCAGTGTGATTGTGTAAATTGTTTGATGAAGTGTTTACTCTTTCTTAAATCAATTTGTTAGAGGTAAATAACCACAAAGACCATTGGAATTTTTTGGGTTTTCAACCAAGACCATATATTGTCGGCATGGTACCTTATGTATCATATAGTACCAGCAGGATTTTAAATCATGGTCGATACCGGTACGTACCGGCCGGTATGTACCGGTTTTGGCCGGTACTGCATCTGATCCCGATACATGGCCCGTACCGGCCGGTACCGGTCCGTATCGGCCGGTACCGACAGGTTAAAGTTTTTTTTTTTTTGGAGGGGGGGTTTCGGGTTTTTTTTTTCTCAATCGGTATCGGTCCATATCGACCAGTACTGGTACGTACCAGCCGGTATATACCGGTTCAGGGCCGATCGATACCGCGACCGATACCGAGATTTTAAACCTTGAGTACCAGTAGCTCACGGAATAGGTTTGATGTGGTATTTCCAACTTAGGCTTATTATCCATCAAAACATCATCAATTTCTTTGGAAAAATGAATTTTTTTCTTCTAAATTTTCAACTAACCACTCTGAAAATATATAATTTGACTGAGCCGCACTATGAAATGTTTCCTCTAGGTGTGGAGGCTTTGATTGTTTTCCTGAACATATTTGTTTGCCAACCAGTAGTGACAGAACCGCCATTGTACCTCTGTTTATGTGGACATGGCAAATTTCAGTGACAAAACTTGTTCCAGTGTTTCAAAATATTTCATAATATTTACTTAGATCCTTCTATTATTATATAATTACCTCACAAAATAGACCACCTTGCGGTTTTTCTCATTGACAGGCACAACAATTATTCCAGCGAGATGCACAAACAATTACACCAGAGGCTCTGGAAAGTGTGAAGGCTGCACTTGCGAGCAGCGAGATTGAGCACAAAGCAGAAACAAAAAAGAAAGCAATACCCCGTAAAGCAGCTGGACAAACTTGGGAAGATCCAACATTGGTAGAGTGGCCAGAGAGTAAGTTCAATAAATGATTTCCCTTTAACCATATGCATGACTTCATTTGAATCACTAGTACTAATCCCGTGCTATTCACAGATGGCTATGATGCTGATAGATGCATTGAATCTCGCTTCCCTTTTGTGGGGGTCGCGGCAGTGTGTGTGTGTGTGGGTGGGTGGGGTGTGTGTGGGAGGGAGGGAAGGAATATTTCTATCAGGTCTCACTTTTGGGATACGTGGCTAGATAGGCCCCACCTTTAGAAGTATTTCTATCAGGTCTCACTTTGGGATGTTTGACTCTATGTTACTTGAAACATTTGATGCATAATTTGCTTGCATCTTCATTTGTTTTTAAACATAACCATTTACTATCTATGCCATTTCGCTAATGAAAACTCACTATTGTTTTCCTCTGTGGAGGTTGATACTAGGGTATGGTCTACGTATAGGACATAAATAAGTACTTTTAATATGCACATTTTTTCCCCTCATGTTCTATGAAATGATTTGGGTGGAATAAGTAGAGTGGAAGCAGAAAGGATCAGGAAATGGTCTTAAGATGTTCTGTGGACTGGTGAGATTTTGTTGAATTCACTGGAAAAAAAGATCCAATTCAGCTGGATCTGATTTGTTGGGATGATTGGGATTTTGTGGGCTTAGTCAATGAGTCAACAGCACATACTTCTTGATGTCATCTAAAAGTTGTGTTGCTATAAATTTTAGTTCAAGGGCCATTAAACTATGCGAGTTCTTATTCCTTCCTTTCCACTGACCCTATAATGATCTGAAAATAAATTCACTACAGGCTGGTTATTTAAGATAATATTTGGTTGGATTGGTTGGTGAAAACCTCACTGTTAATAGATAATTCTATTAGCATGGAATTTTGATTTTGAGTTTAGGTCAACCCGAAAAAAAGGTTCCAACAAACAGAAACTGAGTCTTGCTACAATTGGCGCTTTAATAAAATTGAATCAAGACATCTCCTAGTTGAGACTGTTGTGCTGGTCCTTGTGGGGATGTATCTCGAGTCATCCTTTTGGTTAACAGTTCCCAAGTTGGGAGGTTTGCTAAGTAACTTATGTGGTTTCTATTGAGTCCCAGTTAGAAAAGTTGTATTCAGATTCTTGCTAAAATTTGAAGCAGACCGAGTTGTCTTTAAAATTCCAATGGTAAGGGGAGTTGGAGATTATATATATTTATCAAGGTTTGAGAATTCAGTTTCGGGTTTGAGTTGGGACCGGGCAAAAAGGGAATTAAGGCCCGATTCACACGTTTTGGGACCGATCCAGTTGTCTCATATCCAAGTCTTGTGACGTATGAACCATGGAATAACTACTAGCTAAATATATGTCATTCAAACTTATAGAAAGTTGATTTAAACAAAATTTGAATCATACCTGATTCGGGGGCATAATGCGGGTTCGGGTTTTGTATCGGGCGAACTGGTTTGGGTTTGGACGAACCCTCAAACCATGATATGTATGCATGCTGGTATATGTACATATGCATGTGCGTGTATGCCTGTATTGATCACATGTTAATAGAGTTAGTACTTAGTAACATATTCTCAGTATCTACTTAATGCACTTCTTATTTTTTTAGGAATATCTGCTTAAAGTATGACTCATGCATAAGGTATATAATATAGAAACGGTATAGTGGCATGGTGTTTATGTTCTTTTGGGTATATGAAAGTGAAAACAAACTCAATACCTACATTACACAAACTACAAGCCCTTTGCCTAGGAGTTGAAGCCTACCACAAACTTATGACTGACAAGTTTTACAACAACGTGCATTACAATTTACAAGTATATACACCTTGATAGTACTCTTACATGGAATTTACAAGTATTTACACATTGATAGTACTCTTACATGGAATTTACAAGTATTTACATTTTGATAGTACTCTTACATGGAGAATATTACATGACAGGCGAGGAAAAGGGCATAACCACCAAGAAAAAGGGTGAAAATAGAAGACTAACATTGTTTTCTTTTATCTTTGTTGACCCTAAAAGTGTTGTAAATCATCAGAGAAGAAAACAATGTTGGAGGGACTCATGCATCTGAAAAAACAATTAAAGTATGTGTTAGTAATTGTTATAGCCTCTTGATGGTGATGTATTGTTTATTATCTTGGAATGACCTCCTGGAAGTTTCTAAAGGTCAACATGAAGTCCCCTTTGTGAGAAAAGAGTAAAAAGGTTATGTCGGAAATTCCTCCACATTTTTCTTTATTATTATCTACCACTTTCTGAAAGAGACACTAGGTATCGCAACAAGTTAGGATAGTTCTCTCTCCTTCACAACCCTATATTTGCAGAGAAAAAACATTAACATACCTTATCCCATAGTTAGAATACTATACCGAAGCCGAAGGAGAGCTTTAGTTTTTTGTTTGATTGTCAACCTTATGACAATCAATTCATGGATTACGCTGAAGAATCCTTGCAATGGCAGTTGACAGGTAGGGGGTTACAACCTAGAAAGAGGAGTGAGAAAAAGAATATGAGGAGAGAGTAAGGATGAAGAGGGGAGACATTTGGGAGATAATTATTTAGAAATATACTAATTCTACTAAAAGTGTACTTATGCCATTCGTTTCATTTAGAGGGGCTTCGTCGATGGTTAATTTACGCTTCTCTAAATTCTTTTGTTCCACGTCAAGAAATATACTAATTCTACTAAAAGTGTACTTATGCCATTCGTTTCATTTAGAGGGGCTTCGTCGATGGTTAATTTACGCTTCTCTAAATTCTTTTGTTCCATGTTAATTTACGCTTCTCTAAATTATTTAGAAATAATTTTGGATGTATCTTTCTTGCTCCTTCTAGCTAAAATTGCAATCCTTTCCTCATGGATACTTCTTCAGGTGTTAGTTGCGCATGTCTACATCATCCTAACATGCATTCCATAACTTTATCCTTAGGTGACGATCTTTTCAGTTTTCCTCTGATTTCATTGTAACGTTATCCTTTCTAGTTTTACTACACATCCACTTCAACATCCTATCTTTGTCACACTTATCTTGCGTGCAAGTGTTTTGTCCATGCCTAACAGTCCCGAGTCATGACCATACAATGACCGGCCTTTAGTTGTGAGAAGGGAGTCAACCTTAATACCCTCATGCAATAATGTGAACCGACTTTGGGTAGGATGAAAGGGTTGCGGATTAGAACCCTTTTGGAACCTTTAGAATGCTCAAACAATGCCGGAACTCAAGTTTTGTGTGCTCTCCATAGCAGGGCAGTAAGCAAAACGGAATGAGTTTCACGCAATGAGTTCAGTTCAAGTATTGAGTTCATATTTTATGTCATCCTTTGGAGACTTATTATAACAACTTTAAGTATTAGGAGAATGCATAAAATCCATAAACAACATTCCAGTATTGAGGCACAAGTCATGTATGAAAAAGGAACAACTGGGTTAGGACTAGGTACTCACTTAGTCCAAAGCAAGGTTATGATCAAATCTCTAGATGAAATATACATCAAGAAAAGGAAAGGAAGTGAAATACTCTACTGCGATCACATCCTTGGAAGACTCCTCAACCGCCGTAGGGATAGATGGTGGCAATGAAGAAGAAGATTTTTAATTGGATGAAATCTAAAAGTGGTGAAAGAGGTGATGATAGTGTAAAATTCTGCACTAGAAAGAGAGTTGAGTGAATGGATGAGATTGGGGATGGATTAGAAGAAAGGGTAAAGAAGATAGATGAAGAAAGCGGATGGTAAAAGTGCTGTCCAGTATCCTAAAGGAGAGCAAAATTTTGATTATTGATCATCTTTCTTAGCCATGGAGGGGCCAGAAGGCCTTATAAGAGATGGGTTTTCATGGGGAAGCCAAAGGATTATACGGGAAGTGGAAGTCAAGAAGTCGTGAGGGAAAAAAAAAAAGTAAGAAAGAGAAGGGCGTACATACATAAATTGAAAGGAGAGGGGACTGATTCACAGGGTACTGTTCATTCAGATAATTATCTGTGGTTACTGTTCATGTAAATAGCAACCGGGGGGGGGGGGGGGGGGGGGCTCCATTAGTTAGCCACAATAAATATGAGAGGGAGAGGAGAGAGAGAGGAAAGGTTGAGATGACCAAGTGACTTTCTTTTTTAAGTGGGATTTGGTGGTTCATGTTAGTTTCAACCAAGTCACTATGTTACATCCAACATGTGAGGTCAGATCGATCCAAAATGGGTTCAACTGTTCAAGTCATTTGGATGTGGGTTTGGATCAAGATCCAAATTACATAACGCATAGGCTACAAATATAGGCCAACAAGGACCCCAATTAAGGCCAAACGAAGGGAATCCAAAACAAATCAGATTTGAACCATCATGGGCCTATCGCAAGCTCCTAACCTAACCTATTTAGGTCCAAGCCCACTAGATAGAGCATGGTTGACGACAATGACGAGACTGCCCCATGCTCAAGTGAATGCAAATTCTCATCCGCCAGGGTCATTGGAACCCGGAGAGAATCGACGGAAAGTGAACAAAAAAAAACATACATTGACAAATAAAAATAAAAATTACATAAAAACACACAGGCAAAATGGTATTTTTGTTCAGAAGAGTAAAAGTAAAACAGTAAAAAAATGTCAAGATGGCCTACATCACACAAGCCAACATAAATGTGATAAGAGGGCATGGCTTAATTCCACACCATAACTCCTCCAAATCAAGTTACATCTCTTACAAAAACAATTTTGGCGAGGATTTTCTCTCGAACATGTAACACATTCTATTAGAAAACATCAGTAGACATCATTAGTTGCTAACTATAAACGAAAGAAAAAGTATGTTTGGTTAAATAATTAATCAAATTAAATTGGAAATATTGATCTCTAATTTTTCATTTGAATGTGAAATGAGTACTTTTTTTTTTATTATAGAGTAACCTTGTCGCTGTTTTTGTTTGTACTTCGCAGATGATTTTCGTTTGTTTTGTGGAGATCTTGGCAATGAAGTTAATGATGATGTTCTATCTAAAGCCTTTTCAAGGTTCCCTTCCTTCAACATGGCTAGAGTGAGTTTCTCTTTAATTTCTGTAGTTTTAGATCTGTGTACAGTTTGGCAGGTGACTCTCTCTCTCTCTCTAGAGAGAGAGAGAGAGAGAGATGAGCGTATCGATGTTGCTGTTCAGTTTCGTCATTTATTTCTTGTCATCTTTCCTTCCTGTTGAATGAATTAGTGATGAAAAATTCTTCCTTGATGCAACATATTCTATTACCCCCAGGTAGTGAGAGACAAGAGGACTGGGAAGACCAAGGGCTATGGATTTGTCAGTTTTTCTACCCCTTCAGACCTTGCAGCAGCAATGAAAGAAATGAATGGTGTGTGATAACAGACATCCAATCTCGAACCAACACTCATTTGTTCATGCAGACCCATCTCCTTTTCATTTCTGTACTGTATAATTTCAGGTAAATACGTCGGGAATCGTCCGATCAAATTGCGCAAGAGCAACTGGAAGGAAAGGACAGATGCCGACGCCTTGGAGAGACAGAAGGTCAGATTCTCATCTCCCCGCTTAAGCTCTACGATCCGTTTCATTTAATTTTGTTTCCGGTAATTATCACCCCTACTATATCTTCTGCTCTTTTCCAGAATCACATTCGGAGGAAATCAAAACTTCCAAAGAAGAGCATCCTGCATAAGTGATGGCTTCAAGATTCCCAACGCCGGTAAATTTGCAAGCCACTCCAATCTGTCACTAGCCTTCGCATCGTTGGATGTTGTGTTGCTTGGTATATCAATGACTACTACTTGTGCTTCCCCTTGAAAAAAAAAAAAATTGTTTTCAATATGAAGCAGCTCTTTTGTATCTGTAAGCTGAATCAATCGAAAAAGATGAGAATATTTATCTTGCAAACTGAGGACTAACCATTCAAGATAGTATAACAAGGGTGTTCTTACTTGCACCCCACCGATTGATAAGTGTCCCCAAACTGATAGGGGCACCCTTTTGATGAGGATACCCCATACACTGCCTTTCTTCTCTCGCTCTGCTACCCTCCCCCCAGCACTGATTTGTGATCGCCGCATCTGTCCGGCTTCGCCCCTTCCTCTTCCTTCAGGTATGACTCAGGTGTCAGCCTGCGAGTGGCTACTAATGGGATCGCCGGTTGCAACCTGGTACACCACAGGACAATCAGCCTGAAGTGCCTGCAGAGGAGGGCCTCACTCTTTATTTTAAGGGTGTTTTGTCTTTGTGGGGTTCATACCAAGTATTTTTATTTCTGAGATCCTAGAATAATTGTAGACAAAGGCTGCCTCTAATGCTTTAAATGTTTTTATTCCCTGATAATCTTCATCCCCCATTGTGCTCTGTCTTGACCGCCGCCTTCTTTACTGACCATCCGCAGCCCCCCTCTCCATCTTCCCACGTCAGAACCCTAAGTCGTCGGTTGATGTCGGTGGTAGCCCGCCAAAGGTGTAGGTGCGACATCTGGATTGTGATGTCGGTAACTACCCTGATGACACCGTCGTCGGGCAGCCACCGACACGTGTTACGGACATCGATCGATGAATTAGGATTCTGGCACAGAGGAGATGGAGGAAGAGGATGAGTGCGGGGATGGAGGTGTCATCGGAAAAGGGGCAGCGAGGCAGGGACGGCCACGGAGGTGGAGGGGTGGACGGTGGGATATGGAAGACGGCGGGAGGTTCGGAGTGAAAGGGAGCGGGTGAAAGGGAGCGGGGTATTTTGGGTGCCAATAGTAGCCGACCAAAACGGATTTGGAACTCTCTGCCATCACAAATTTGATGGGTGGAAATGGAGTGTCTCACTAATTATCGTGGGATGCTATTCGATATCAATTGGTCTAGATCCAATTCGATGCTAAGCAGTTTTGGGATTATCTATGTACCCTGTTCGAGCTTCCCCTCACCAAGACCCTACTCTCTCTCTCTCTCTCTCTCTCTCTCTCTCTCTCTCTCTCTCTCTCTCTCTCTCTCTCTCTCTCTCTCTCTCTCTCTAGTGTATGTCTCATTGGGACCAAACTTATTTATCTCAGTTGTCCCAACGATACCAGAATAAACTAATTGATGGAGGCATAGAAAAAGGTTTTTTTTTCTTCAAAACAATAATTTTTTCAAAAAATTATTTTAATAACCATCTATCAAAAATAATTTCAAAAGCGATCATTTTCTGCCACGTGGCCATCACATCAGCTTTTTGATGAATTTTTTATCTAATAAAATCGGTAAGTGGAATATCGATTTTGAAATTTGTATTTTATTTACCGATTTACACTAAATGTCATATGAGAATGTGATGGCTCCCGTTTTAAAAGCAAACTTTAAAGTTAAAAGTGATATTAAAAATCGGTATTCCACATACTGATTTTACTAGATATAAAAATTTCAGCAAATAGCTGGCATGGTTGTCACGTGGCGGATTACTTTTGAAATTATTTTTGACAGATGATTATTAAAATAATAATATTTTTTATAAAAATACTATCCCAATGATACCAGAATAAACTAATTGATGGAGGCATAGAAAAAGGTTTTTTTTTCTTCAAAACAATAATTTTTTCAAAAAATTATTTTAATAACCATCTATCAAAAATAATTTCAAAAGCGATCATTTTCTGCCACGTGGCCATCACATCAGCTTTTTGATGAATTTTTTATCTAATAAAATCGGTAAGTGGAATATCGATTTTGAAATTTGTATTTTATTTACCGAATTACACTAAATGTCATATGAGAATGTGATGGCTCCCGTTTTAAAAGCAAACTTTAAAGTTAAAAGTGATATTAAAAATCGGTATTCCACATACTGATTTTACTAGATATAAAAATTTCAGCAAATAGCTGGCATGGTTGTCACGTGACGGATTACTTTTGAAATTATTTTTGACAGATGATTATTAAAATAATAATTTTTTTTATAAAAATACTGTTTTAAAAAAAAACCCTAGAAGAAGCCCTTGCTTTGGGGGGAAATTGAGGAATGTTAAGACCCCCAAGCAAGAATGGACCTTTCTGTCCCCTCTCTAGTGTGTAAAGAGTTAATTCTTTCTACTGGACTTGCATGCCTAGTACTTGTGTGTGTCCGTAGTAAAGTCTGTGGATTCATTAAGATATTTTTTGGGCCTGGATAGCCTAAAAATATCTTAATGGCGTAAGGCCCCATAGAATAAGAAAGGATCATATAAAATAAAAAATTAAGGTCCCACTTAAAAAAAAAAAGGAGTAAATTATACATAGACCTCATGTAGTTTGATCGATTATCACTTACACCCACTCAAGTTTAAAACACGAAAAATAACTCCTATAGTTTGCAAAAACATACAATAGACACCCTCTGGAGGGGGTGCAAGTGATATATTTCTCAAACTGTAAGGGGTTATTTGTAGGGTTATACACATGAGAGGGTGTAAGTGATAATCGGTCAAACTATAGGGGGTCTATGTGTAATTTATCCTTAAAAAAAAAAACTTTATACTATGTAGTAAATCAATCAGGATTGTTTATATTTATTTACAATTTTCATGGTAGGTCTCAAATTGTATGGAGTTAATGCACAAAGTGAATCAACATCATCTACATGTACGTAGATCTGAGGCCTGAAAAAAAAAAAAAAAACACTGACCTCACACCCCCGGAAACTTTGAGAGAAAAAAGAGAATGAGTGGTTCCAAAGAGAACAAGAGCGCGAGTGGTTTCGAAGAGAGAGACGAGCGTTTTGTCTCTTGAGGTTCCCACGTGGCGTCTAGAGAGAGATGAGAGAGATGGGGGTTTCTCATCGACGGGGGCTGACATGTTAGGACCCCTCCTCCCAAGCTTATATCATAGTATAGATATCTCTCATCTGGAGCTCGTTGCTTGCCATCGTTTTTATCTTTATTTTTGTTCTTTTACCTAAAGGAGGGTATAATATTTTTAATTTTTTTTTATTACATTATGCAAAACTATTTAGCTTCCTTTGGCGATGACTCCTCACGGAGTGTGAGGTTTCTGTCAACAAAATGAAACCTCCGGGAAGGTCGGTGAAGTATTTCAAACCTTAGTTACGATTACTGTAATTATGCCAAACTCAAAGGTCACTATAATTTTTTCTAAAGAATTTGACTCAAACCTTCGTTCTCCCTTAGGATCCGACTCATATGTCATGACCCTTTGTGATCTCATAAATTATAGAGCCTGATGATCTGGTGGGACCTACAACTGGGGGTGGTAATGGATTGTGTCGGGTCGGGTCTAATTTCGGGTCGTGTCCAAAATCCATAGACCCGGACCCGACCCGTTTAACTAATCGTGTATAGGCCCTAAAACCGCACCCGACCCGTTTATAAACGGGTAGACCTGATAAGACCCGTTTACCACACGGGTCTATTCAGTTGAGCCGATCCGACCCAAGTTGACTCGACCCGACCTGACCCGATAAGACCGCTGGCACTACATACTACGTAATTGGATTGCGAGTAGACCCGACCCGACCCGACCCGGCACGACCCGTTGAATTTTAAACTGATCTTCCCGGGCCTACCGTGTCCAGACCCTAAACCAGGACCCGACCTGTTTATTAAATGGTCTACCATGTCGACCCGTTTATGACCCAAACACGTTTAACCAAGACCCAGAAACGCTAACTTTGTGTCGGGTCTGCCGTGTCGGGTCCAGAATTGCCAGCCCTACCTACCACCTGACTTTTCATCAAAAGTAGCGAAGACGATGGTCCGATGGACAAGTGAATAACTATGTATCCGAAAATACCTCTCATTCATTTTTATTTTTTTTGAAAAAGATTATATATTTCTCGGTTAGAGCGGCACCTGCAAGTGTCGTTGCATAAATGAGATCATGATTCGAAGCCTGTCAGCTGCAGGAGAACAAAGTATTTTTTCCTTCCCAAACACTGAGCATTTTTTATGTATGTGCGGTAGCTCAGCCGTTTACAAATACTTCGGTAAAGATGTTTTTTTATTTTTGGTCCATCGAGGGGGGGGGGGTCACAAAAGAACCTCCAGGTGGCGCCATGTAACAACCCAAAATAAAATAATAGTTTAAAAGGTCATTATAAGAAATTTTTATACAAAATTTAAAATAAAAAACGGATGACGCCATTGCGTCCGTCACGTCGAAACGATTAAAAACCATATATAAACTTTTCCGTTTTGAACTCATTTAAAGCATTAAAAAATTAAAAGAAAAAGGCTATAAACATATGTAAACATAAATAGCCAATAGAAGAATTCGAACTCAAGACCTTTTATTAAATTCTTAAAACAGTTTCCTCTAACCAAAAAACCCTTAAGTCTTTTCTGTTTAATTATAGTAAAACTAATATTTATTCTATAACTAGGAATACCAAGCGTCATCTGACCGTTCGATCACAATCGAACGGCCAGAATACGAAACGACACATGGAATACCAATCGTCATCTGACCGTTCGATCACAATCGAACGGCCAGAATACAAAACGACACTGGGCATATCAAACGTCATCTGTGCCGTTCGTTTCCAAATCGGACGGCCAGAATACGAAACGACAGATTTGCAATAAAGTCCCTGGGACTCTTCGTATTCCCGGGGGGCCTATATAAACCCCCCCCCCACCCACAAACTTCTTCACAGCAGTCCTCGCGACAAGCGGGCCCCACCACCCACCGCCGACACCCTCCGCCGCCGCCGCCGCCTGCCGGCCGCCGGCACCACCGCCGGCCGCCGCCGCCGGCCGCCCGCACCGACCACCACTTCCACCAACTCAGGTTGTTGGGTCGGGTATGTAATTTAAACCCGTTAACCCGTTCGGATTTTTAAATCTATTTATAATTTGCTGATGCAAAAAGATCACCCTTGAATTAGAACCCACAACCTCTTCTAAACCTATTCTAAAGACCTTTAGGCTAACCAATAGATCCATTTACATCTTATGTTTATAAATCACCTATAATTAAATATATAGATTATCTATGAAAACTATATTGGCCTTATCTTACCCATACGGACTCGGAATGGAGTTCCGTCAGTGGCGTTGGATTCATAATGACAAAATACACTTACTTAGATTATAAAATTCCACAACCGACAATTAAAAAGTATATTTACCATTTTACCCCTAGGGTAAAATGGTCATAACCTCTTCATTCTAACTCGGAATCGAATTCCGTCTGCGGCCACGGATTCCTAATAAAAAGCTCTACAAAATGAATATAAATTTAAAATATTTTGGAATTGACCAAAATGCCCCTAAAGAAGAAAACCTATTAGTTCGCATCGAAAAATATTGAAAAAATCCTGGAAAAATTAGGATAAAACCTAACCAATTATTAGTAACATATTTTCAGGTTTTGAGCGTACTAAAGCTTCCTTATCAGGAGTAAGAGTTTGCAACAGTTCAGGTAGGGGATTTAAACTCAGTTTATTCATGCTAATTTTATGCTATAGAATGTCGGTAATTTGATATGGAACGGTAAATTTTGAAATACGTAATCACTTGTGTGGGTGTGGGGCTTGCCCTGGCGGAAGGCCAAAAAGTACCTGGGTGTGGGGCTGTCCCTGGCTTGCGAGCCTAAAAGATAAATCCTGGGTGTGGGGCTGTCCCTGGCTGCGGGCCAAAAAGATAAATCCTGGGTGTGGGGCTGTCCCTGGCTGCGGGCCAAAAAGATAATCCTAGGTGTGGGGCTAGCCTTGTTGCGGACTAAAAGTACCCGGGTAAGGATTGAGATTCCTACCCTGGCCGGATGAGCCAAAAAGGGAATCGGGTGATTAATGTTTTAATTATTTACTTTTCGTAGTCATGTTTACTGCTTTCAATACATATTATTTAGCATGAACAAAACTGAGTCATTGGTGAGTCAGTGGATAGAACTCACCCCCCTACAGATGATGTGCACCCTACAGAGACCAACCCTGCAGTAACCGGAGAAGATGAGGAGCGATCGGGATGCGACCCAGAAGGAGTTGAAGACCCACTCTACACTCCTTTCTATGATGATGACGGAGCTGGAATATGATGTGTCAATATGGAAAGTCTTAGCATAGGCTTTCATGTTCAATAAATTGTATCAAACAATGATGTTTTAATATAATGGCTCAGTATTTTCCATATTTGATGGAATTTATTTATATCAAGTTTTCTTCCTAACACCCCAGTATTATACGGGTTGAATTAATCCGTAAAATATCGGGGCGTTACACGCCACATGCTAGCGCAACAAAGTAAAGCTGGTCCTTCGATGGGAACATACAGCCTGCCAACCGGCATAAACATGCAACCCCCCACCCCATGGGATGATTATGATCAGTACAGATCGCAGTATAGCACAACTATGCTCTTTACTAAGAAGACCTAATCAACTATAAATGCATTGCATATTTTGTAAGATCTGGTCATTCGAAAAGCAATCCTACAGCAAATAGCCAGACTGCAGCCTGCGAAACCCACTGGTATGCATGGCCACCACCGTGGGGTGTGATTAGAGATGAATATAAAATAAATATGCCGAAAAAGAATAGCATCCATTTCGAAGATATACCCATTAGAAAGCAGGAGTATGAACTATTTAGGAACTGTTGTAGCTCGTGTGTCCTGAGCGTGAATTTTATGTATTAACATTAATAAAGATGACTTTAGTTATTGCTTTAATTAGAATACTATTTTGGTGTATGATAATCTATATAACATGGCACGTCGGTTTTGTGCTGACTTGACAAAATGGAACCAAAAAGCTGATTGGACAAAAATGAACCGAATAGATCTAACCATTCGTTCAAAAATCAACGCACAATCTTTATTTCCCCGTCAACCAACTCCCTCCCCTTGGTTTCAAATCTCGACCCATTTAAACTACATTAAACCCCTAAAATCCCAGCCCATTTAAACTGCACTAAATCTGACCGTTCATCCCATGATCGTTATTCGCATAAACGGCTATAAACTCGCCTGCTGAAATTTCGGTCATCCCAAACCATCGGATCGATCTCGAAGAATCCTTTCGAATAGAAATAGCTATGATTGATCGATTATAGTGTGAGGGGCAGTTGGTCGCGCCGAAGGCGCCCGCTTCGTGCCAATCGGCATGGGCGAGGAAATGGTTGTCCCTATGAATGCCGGTGTTTGTCGTCGAAAGTGTTTTGTTATCGAAGGTGTTCAGGTGTGTTGCCGCTGAAGGCGGTCCGTTGCAGTGCTGACAGATGTATTACCCCCGAAGGCGGCCCGCTGTAGTGCCGAAAGGCACGGGTATGCACTAGTTCATATATAATAAAAGACCCTAGGAAATACAGTAGGCCACTGAGGTGCATGGTGGATCCATGCTTGATAGACTCAGTGGAACAATTCTGTGTAGACCTAGAACTAGTTCACAGCTTTGGTGGTGCCGGCTGCTTCATCGGGAATAAGCTGTTGACAGGTAGAGGACGTGGTGAAGTCTCCACCACGGAAATGTGGGATTCCTATTCACATGACCAAGCACGCTGATCATGTTGAACATGAATCAAGACGGTGCACATATCAATGATTCAGATACTGGTGCATGAATTGTCTTACTATTATAGATAATTTGTTCTCAACCTTGAGGGATAATGCACACTGAGCCAACCAGTTGTGTGGTGCTTTGATGTGCCAACGTGTGCGGACCTTCCATAGTCTAATGCCACAATATGTTGGGTTACCCGGTTGGCGGTAGAGTGGCATACAATCCCTACAAGTTTCCAACGTTCAGTATTGGATGGGTGTGTTTTGATAAGTCAATCTATCCACACAATTAATCCAACCATGGTGGTTAATCCAACCATGGTGGTTGTCAGTATGACTAATGACGTTCCGGATGCTAGGCATAGCACCAAAAGATGTATGGTGTTATAGATGACAAGTCATCAAATCATAGCCAGATGATCGATCGGGTTCTGATGGTGCTCTCCACCGCCTGAGTCGAATCATGGCACCAATAATAGGAGAGACTAAAAATTATCAGAGTATAGTAGGGAATAGGGTTACGAGGGAGTAACATAAGTTTAGGATCACTAGACTTCAACTCGCGTCACACTCTGGGAGGCTACGCGGGTTAATCGGATTAGGACTGATTAACAAAACTTTCGATGTGCCACCAGAATAGTTAATTCGGGATCCGGTTGGAGTTAGAGATCCTGAACCCTGAAGGTTCCACCCTATCATTGCGTATAGAAATTATTCTCCGACCTAGTTAGACACGTTGGATGCGAAGTAACGCGATTGAGCGCAAGCCCGAAGCCTAAGAACCTAATTCACATATGTTAAGGGGCCATAGAGGTATTTTGGTAAATATTGAAATATGGCTTAAAACATATTGAATATGGATTTTAAAATGAACAAAATAATTCTAGGAGCTTATAGACGATGACGGAACTTGATTCCGACAAGCGTACCTTACTCTATTTCTTTTACAGTGCTCCCCCTTTTGTGAGGGCGTTTTCGTCCAAGCATTATGGAAGATAGGGAGGAGCCCTAACCGCCCCCCCCCTCTCATCCCTATCCTATAGGGGCCGGTCCTAGCTAGTCCTCCCACTACTTGAAAAAAGTGGCCCCCTCTACCTCTCTCTCTCCCCTTTATGGTTTCGACCAAGAAGAAGAGGAAGAAGAAAAAGGAAGAAATGAAAGAGAAGGAAGAAGAAGAGAGAAAGAGAAGAGAAGGCTTTGGAGCATCATCATCTTCGCTATGTGATCGTTCGTCGGCTCGTAGTCCTTACTCTCAGTGATGGAACTTCGAGGATTCCTCCCTTCGCAAAGGACAATGTGCTATCCGATAGCTTTTCTCTCGATTCTCATGTAGTTCATTATCAACCATCATTTCGTTCACTTTGGATCAAAAATCCATAATGTATGATGATTCTAAAGACCTAACTAGATATATGCATATTTTTCGTAGATCGTAGTATGTCTCTAAGGTGTCTGCACATATGTTAGGATCATAGATTTGCATGTAGATTATTTTATGGAATTAATTGTAATGAAACATACACCATGAGATTCTCGGATCTAACTTTTGCTTCCGCTGCGACTCTGATAATAGGATTTAATTCCAATAGGAACATGATTAGCATTCATAACCACACAATGCAAAAGGGTTTTACTCAATCCTTGATTACCAGGCTTTGATAACAAAAGTATATTCATTCCTAAACAGACAATTCAGGCTTTGATAACAAAAGTATATTCATTCGTGGGTGGCCACGACGACACTTCGGGGCCTACTATCACTGTCTTAGGCCCACATATTTTAAACCTACCAGTCCTGCTTGGGGCTCATGATGACACTTGAGACCTACCAGCTCTACTTGGGGCCCATGACGATACTTTAGACCTACTAGTCCTGCCTTGGACTCACGACGTCACTTTCAGACCTATCAGCCCTGCCTGGGGACCGCAACGACACTTCGGGTCGGATTAGCCCTACCTGGAGTCCCCCCGACGACTGTTCAGGACCCAATAACCTACCCACAGAAGCTGCCCCATGGCCCTATAGCTTCCAGATCTCTATAAATAAGAGGGTTGACACATGTTCCAGATCGAATTTCTGATTCGAGATCCTATTTTCTGATTCCAGAGCCATTCTCCATTTTGAGAGTTGTAAAACTCTAACGAAGAACATATAGGTTTTCTGGAATCCACTCTTGAAGAACTGGTATTCTTTTCTACCCCCTTTATCTTCTCTGATTACTTGTACTTATGTTCCTTGTCTTGTCGAGGATTTAGCGTTATATTTTGGAGATAATGGATTAAGGTTGCTCCTTATAGCATAGAGACATGGGTTTTGATCGAACTTCAATACCACATCCTTGTCTACTTTCTCTCTACCCTCTACTGTCTATTCTATGTTCTATTCTACTCAATATTTCAGTCAACAATCAATTCAAAACAAATCAATTGATTGTTGGTGGGAATCTTTGGTCGACATAAGATCTTCCCCCACAAGAGGTTAGGAGTATTTTTATGTACATTTTCATGTCTTTATATTGCATGTATTTCTCTTGTATGTTTGTATGATATTCTCACCCGTTGGTGACCAATTCCTTGTAGGTTGTAAATGATGTTGGCCTTGGTGCCCTAATAAATTAAACATTCCCCATGACGAATTCTCCCAAGGTGTGCCCTTTGGACTTCTTCCCATGCTAACAATAACCACTGGAGGATGTGATTAGCGATGAAAATAAACATACAAGCATTCGACTGAACGAGTGACGAGTGATGAATCTAGCACCTCTGATATGCATGTGTGAATCATAAGACCCATCAAAGTTAAGCCTAATACCTCCCAGATCCAGTGGCTCCCAATGAACACCAATCCCATCACAGTCAAATGGCAAGCTAACCCCCACCTCCGCACAATGATAAACTGATATCTCAGAGTAAGTTCAACGGCAAGTAATATGTGATAACTCGACCTAAAGGTCAAAAGCAACATGATTCCGAGCCTTGCAAATGTACTAAGCCATGGTTAACATGTGTAGCTTGGCAAGGCTAACGTTACCGAAACCACCCTTCGATGATTGTAGAGAAGTTAGGGCCATGTGGCTTGGTCTTTAACAATTGTTATTTGTGTGGGGTCGTAATCAGTCATTTTCTTTCTCCGTCAAAGAGGCTTGTTCATTATTGTTGCAGGGTTCTCCCTTATATGCACCCTTTGTTTCCTTATTACTATGGAAGATGAGGGCGGGGACCTGTGCCAAGTTCTTTAATTTGCATGAAAATTGTTGCATCAACGGTTGCTAGTATGAGCTCAACTTTATCGGATATGCATGTATGTTTTGTTGCCACCATTTTTACCGTCGAGCCCCGATGGACATAATATTTGTCGGAATAAATCTTTACCAATGAAAAAATTGTTATACCGACGGAAAATATCCGTCGGTAATAATGTTTATTCTTGTAGTGGCCTTTTTGTTCTCGTTGCAACCATGAACATGAAACTTTAGACCATGTTTTCTTTCACTACCCTCAGTCGCGTATTATTTGGGAATTGTTTCTCTCCATGTTCTTCTTCCTCATCCCCCACCTCATGACAGGAGCATGGAGCTCTCCGACTCCAATCTTTAGATGGAGGTGCAGGTAACATTGACCTTGCAAAGCCACTCATGTTAATTGTGGCTTAGTACATTTGGAAAGCTCAGAATTTTGCTACTTTTTTGACTTGCAGGTCTAGTTGCCACATGTTACTTGGTGTCGTGCTAGCTCTAAGATGTCAGTTTATCACCAGGTGATTGATCGCCACATGTAGTTGGGGGTTAACTTCTCCTTTCTGGCTTGAGAGGGACCACCCCCAGACTGCTTTTCATCACCTTTTCTCTCATTTGGTCATCAACGAGCTCGTTCATGATTATCGTCAACTATTGGACTCCTTGTCTGTGCATTGGGTTTTCCATATCTATCGTGAAAGGCAATCGTGTGGCGGATCTTTCCTGAGGAGCTATGGGAGTTGGTGCGTCAGGACGTGAGTTTGTGCGTTGTGCACCTCAGGGTCTGAATTATAATCGATTTTGTATGCCGTATTAGTGTAACATTTTCACAGAAAAAGGGGTTATTTTGACTTTGCCCCCCAAATTTTACCTTGGATTAGACTTTACCCCCTCCCCCCCAAACCCATATTTCATTAATTAGATTTTACCCCCCAAAACTAACTGTTCCGTCAGTTCACCATCTAAGAGAAAAGGTAAGCTGACGGAAAAGAAATAAACTGTTCCGTCAGCTCACCCCCCAAAACTTTATTTCTTTTCTGTCAGTTCACCCTTTCTCTTAAATGGTGAGCTGACGGAACAATTAGTTTTGGGGGCTAAAGTCTAATTAATAAAAATATGAGCGGTAAAGTCTAATTCAAGGCAAAATTTGGGGGGTAAAGTCAAAATAACCCTTTTTTTTTTTTTCTTTAAAGGAGTTTGCAGGCTTAGTTAGATTGTATTAATTGGAATGTCCGAGCAAAGGGGCTCTCTAATACAGTGGGGCATAGAGAGGGAATCCCAAGTGGAAAAAGTTTCGTTAACAATCGAGTAACGGGCTAAGGCTTGGGCTACCATATTAGCCGATCCACTCCCGAAGGAATCAAATAGATCTCCGAGTATCAATAGAGAGAGGGGATCCAAACCAAACTGCAGCCACATAGGGGCATCACAGAAATAGATGATCGCCTAATTCCTCATGGTCAATATAAAAAATGGCATGTAGTCTCAATAGCTGGCATGTGTTTTGTAATATTGGTTTTAAGAGCGAAAGCACCTGCAAGAAGTCTCCAGATAAATATCGAAATACAGTAAGGGATATTATTTACCTTCCATAATTTTTTTTCTAAATAGGATCTTGATGAGGATCCCTGGAGGACGATGGAGCGTTACCGACCTTTCCCCGGATAAGTTTATATGCCGATTTCACTGAGAAAGAGCCTTTGGAAGTATACCTCCATGGGAGGCGATCCTTATCTGATTCCAACAACGAGCTGACCGGGATGCTTTCAATTTTGTTTGTCGTGACTGTATCAAAAATGGCTCTGATGACATTCGTAATTCAACAACGGGTCAAGGGATCAATCAGGTCGGTGACATATGAGATATGAGGTTCATAGGACCTGGTAGGAGGTCGAAGGAGAGACCCATCTGGTATCCAGATATCATCCCAAAAGTTGATAGAAGATCTTGAGCCAATAGATCAATGGCTACCTGATCTGATATGTTCACGCATATACAACATTCATTGCCGAATTCCAGATACCGTATTCTTCGATCTTGCATTCCAGAAAGTATCTTTCATATATTTAGCTGTGAGAATACGGACTCATAGGGCTTGTGGTTTTGTTCCAACCTTCCTTAAAGAGGTTGGAACATTCACGACTCTCTTATTGGTCTATTTCAAGGGTATGTATGTTATTTTATGTTATTAATCATGGTGAAATGAACAAAAGCTCTTGAAATGAATCAATGGGAGAGGTTGGAACAAAATTGTTCTCTTTTGGATTACACCACTTAAATAGGTGACGTGGCTTGTTTCTATTGGGCCGGAAGCAAAAGCAGCAAACCATGCCGGCAGCAAAAGTGCACTCGATATTTTGTGGAATCACTGCTAACTTTATGCATCTGATGTCCGAGAGCGAAAGCGAACCCCTCCGATCCCGGAAGTTTCCGGTGGTGATGGCGGAGGCGCCTCTCAAACTGCTCGACAGGGGCGACGCCCCGCCGCCGGAGCTGGGGGTGTTCGCCGCCGCCGCGGGCGACGGCGGCGGAGCTGAGCCGGCGCAGGAGGAGGAGGGAGAGCTGTTGGCGGAGCTCTCCGATCAGCAGGTACAGGAGAAGTTCCAGCGGCTGGTGAAGTATCTCGCCTCGGGCCTTGCCATCAAGCTGCACGACAAGGGCGTCAGGCTCCGGGAGAACCTCCGGCAGCTGCAGTTCGAGCTCGATCGGCGGAGGATCTTTCGGTCCCAGAAGGTACGATGTCGATAAATGCGCCTCCGATGCGGCTAGCCTTCTTCATCACGAACAAAACCCGAATTTTACTTTGCAGGATGCAGGAGGATGCAAGAGGGTCGGAGTCGGACAATCATCTGGTGAGCTTCAGAAGCCGTTGCTTATGTTTCTTGTTATTTGCCATCATGATTTGCCTCTGTTTTTTTCTAATTAAAGGGAAATTTTATACATACCCCCAATCCCAATTTCTTATAAAAATCTTGAATACACCCCATTTTCTTGGATCATACCCCACTCTCATTCTGAAAAAACCCTTGCCCCTTACACCACACCCCCTTGGATACACCCCAGCTGAACTTCTTCTGAATTGGGTCTCACCCATTAAGCTGTATTGCATCACTTGATTGTCATAAAAGCCTGGGTTGTGAAGGAAGGATCATCACATTTCTTAATGTGGAGAGCTCTACTAATTGTGAGATCAACCCTCACAAAGTGAGCATCTTTGAAAAAAGATCATAGATAAATATAAAATAAAATAAAAAACAAAAAAATGAAGGGGAAAAGCAGAGGTGCATGCAGAGGTTGTACATGGGCCCAATATTGATCAGATGCTGCAAACTTGAAAAGATTATGGCATTTCTTTTCTTTTGAAAACAAATACGAATTGGGTGGTGATTGAACATCTGGTGGTTGAGTTCCATATATATAGGATTTTCCTAGGGCTGTAGAGAAGTATTTTCCTTCTTCTAGATACAAAGAAGTTAATACCAACTCAAGGAAGGAAGTGAGGAGGCGTAGGAGGGGCTGAGATTTTCGAGATGGACCGCCGTTTGCTGCTGTCGCTACCTTCCCAGTCGCTGTAGCTACCCCTTCTTCCTTCTCCATGAGTTCTCCTTCAATCGTATTGTTATTAGGACTGGACTTTTGATGCGAGGTATAAGAAAAGGGCATAGTTGTCATTCTAAAAGATTTTTGTAAGTGATTGAGAACCAAGTGGGAAACAAGGTCTATTTACATATTTTTAGGGTATGTATAAAATTTCCCAAAAGAAAATAGTTGATTTTAATAAGAGATTTTTGCATATAGACCTCTGAAGTGCAATATTGTAGAAAACACATATCTTGTACAAAATTTTTTGTTCACCCTTCACATATCTCAATTTTTGCAAAAAAATCCATATGATCAACTTTATGACCATTTTACCCCTGGCCTTTGCTGGTGTTCATGTGCACAAATGACAAGTAGTTCAAGGGTAAAATGGTTAAAAAAAATAGCTGCAAGATATTTTTCTTTTACAAAAATCGAGATGTATGAAGGGTGCTCGTGAGGATTTTGTAAAGTGTATGGTTTTTTCTACAATATTGCACTTTGTTAGAGGTCTATATGCAAAAATCCCTTTCAATAAAGACGGAGTAGGAAAGCTTCATCTATGAGTAGAAAAAGAAATATCAAGCATTATCATGAAATGACAGAGTTAAACGAAAAAGAGGATATATCACTACCTTATTGATTGCTAAATATACTCATCTTGTGGGTGATTTCAAATTTTGTTAATGTATTTATTTGGTTTGCACTTACCTTGATTATCATGTAGTTTTTCTGGTAATTCCCATGTCGTTGCACCAATGCTTTGCCAATAAAAATACACAGAGATCTCCTATTGGTTATAGCAGGATTACTGATTCTCATAGGTTTTCTTTTCACATTTAGGGGGAAACGTTTCGAGCTATTCTCCTAAGCGGTATGTTTTAGTTTCTAATTGTTGCTTACAAATTCATTATTGTTTTCTTACTTTTATTTATTTATTTAGCTCACTAAAGGCTTTGCATAATGGATATTTGATTCAGAAAAAAAATGACATGCTATCAGTGCCAACTTAATCTAAATGACTAATGAAAAATGAGTAAATAAGACAAGATCAATATGTTTTTTTCTTATTTATGGTGACATTCCTCTTATACTGCCTGATATTCATTACTCATTCCATAATCTACCTTATGACAATCTAATATAGAGAGAAATATTTCTCTTACATTTTGACCTGATGAGATGAACCTTTAAAATTATTAAATAACGGAGAATGCTTACATTTAAGGTCCGATAAAATGATTTTTTCTTGTGAGAAAATAATTTATTTCTGCAAGTAATCCATGATCCATCAACATAATCCTAGCCAATTTGACGTATGAGAGTAAAAGAATATATTCAAAATAATTGAGGACCTCATCATTGTCGAAATGCTCGACATATAGATAGTATTAAAAGAAAACATGGAGTGTAATTGATATCTGTAAAAACTATTGTAGCTTCAAATATTATTCTGTATAGGCAAGGAATCAAGTGGAAGGCCCTGTGATGTACACAAGTTGCGCGTGCACGTGCACATTTATAATATGGGATTTTTTTTGTATACCACAAGCTCTCCCAAATCATTAGCTCAAGCGGGAATTCTCCTTTCATCTTACTCTCATATGTATGGAGAGAGAGAGAGAGAGAGAAAGAGAGAGAGAGAGAGAACTCTCATATGTGTGGAGAGAGACAGAGAGAGCATCTTACCTCTCATATGTGTTGAGAGAGAGAGAGAGAGAGAGAGAGAGAGAGAGAGAGAGAGAGAGAGAAAGAGAGAGAAGAGAATCCACTATTCAATCATGTCGTACATAAATCACTCGTTGTCACATATATTAACACGTGGGCCTTTCTGGATTGCTTCGAGCATAACTCCTATTTCAACTGCCCTTAGGCTTTAGCTCTCTTTTGAGGGAAAGAGGTGTTGCTACCTCCAAAGTCAAAAGTGCTAGAATCTAATAAACTTTCTTAACACAAAATTTTAACGATTCTAATCTAAATGTAAAATCAAAGTTAAAACTAAAAAAATGGCATTTACGTTTCTAATCATGACATTGCACTTTCAAATCATGATACCCTTCCAAAACAAACCATTTAGGGGCCTTTCACATTCAAATCGAGGCAGTCGAAAAATAGATTATAGAGTTCATATTGCAATCTCCGAGAGTTGTGGCCAAGGTTTGACAATTTAGATTCGGATTCGTACAGAGTAAAAACAATCGATTTGGTAACTTTGTGGAGGAAGGAGATGGAGGGATGGGAGGGGTAAAATGTGGATTGAGAAGTGATTTTTATATTTTATCAATGCAAATTGTTTGTTTGATGTTGGTTAATGAATATTGAATTGTTTTTTGTCATATTGGTGAGAAGATAAGTTCGACTAGAGCAACGATCCTCAAGCGGCAGTACTGCTAGGACATGCAATATTGGTGAGAAGATAAGTCCGACCAGAGCAACGATCCTCAAACGGTAATACTGCTAGAACATCAACCTCTAGCAGAGAACTGCAAATTGAAGAGCCTGACAATGTAATTGGTGGTGAGACGAGATATAATATGGCATAGGACAATGATGGGTGGTTGGAACTGGAGAAGAGGACCCAACGAAGAACAACCTATAACTAGAAGTGTGAAGTACGATGCACGACTCAATGATAGTGAAGCAGAAGTGTACTTGGGCGCATGCAAGAAACGCAAAAGTGCTGATGCACATGCGCGTGATGCACAGAGTACATGGCGCACCTGTGCGAGCATGCAGACGCGTAGAAGCACAACTCGAAGAGCAAAGTGCAAAGCACGACTCTTAGAGCAAAAGGCAAAGTACAACACAAGCACGGTTCAAAGAAAAGCAAGGCGTGACTCATAGAGCGAAATGCAAAGCGTGGCTCAGAGAACAAAGAGTAAATCACGACACAAGCGACATATCACAAGATGTAAATGTCGGTGCAAGTGTCCGACTAGACATCGTGGAAGAGAAGGGAGCCGATCAGTGAGTCGACAAAACCGTAGCAGAGCTGAGGCAAAGTCAAATTCGAAGCCGAGGTGAGGTTGTCGTTGGATCCAAGACGAGAGGCTGGTGGCGAGCCGAGGTGCATCTGGAAAACAGAGCCGATGCCCAATGGCGATAAACAAGCGTCACTCATGGTGCAAGCAGTCACAACGAGCGTTGCAAAGCCGAGTGGCAAGTGTTACGGAGCCGTGCGATGACACCGCGTCAAGCTAGACGAAGCCGAAGGCGAGCGTTGCAGAGTTGGCCGGTGGCAGGATGGCAAGCAATGTGAAGCCAAGGTGGCGGTGACGTGTTGTATGCAAAGCTGTGGAGCGGGCAAGAGCGACGACAACGATGAGCGCAAGCGGCATGGTGGTGCAGTGGTGTATGACGACGCAATGAGCACAACAGCCGTGGACTGCACAATCACAATGATCGTTGAGCAATGATCATAGCGCCAACGATATTTATCTAATGGCACGACTAGCCTTGAGGAGCACGTGGAGGTGTGCGAAGGCAAAGAGTAGGAACAATAAAGGGGTGTGATGTGAGCATGACAACGAGCATAAGTATAACATGCATTTGGATGGGGCACCAGGCGCTGTGTTGTTGTGTGCGTGACCCCAATTTTTGGAGATGCTGAAATGTTTGGCAAGCACAAGATGGTGTTGACAACATATCATAGGTGATAGGATCTAAATCCACCGGAACGAATCACCAACGTGAGCAACTGGGCATAAGGGGTATACTATATACTGTGTAGAAAAACCTAATCCCATGTGAAACAATACCAAATGAGGATTTGAATCCTTTGCAGAGGATTTGAATCCAAAAGAGAACTACACTCCGATCACAAACGATGCTTGACTTTTTCTGTAGAGGAGTTGAATCCGCACGTACAGAGGAATAAAGAAGTAGGACTGGCTGATCCCGTACCTTGAGGTTTGGTTCACGATCTTGTGCGTGGGATGTTGAGCGCCTGACATGTGTGATGCAGATCGTGGGTCACAGAGCGGGGTGACACTGTGACGTGCGATGCAAATCACAGTGATTGCGATGTCGAGTGTGAGGTGATGCTCCAAGTCTGCGGACAATGTTGTCAACAGGGAAGCGAGACGTGCGAGTGTATTGCTACGTGGACAACTGGGTGGGACGAGATGCATAATCAAAGATCGATCTTGGGAAGGAAAGCGATCAATCGCAGCAATGACGGACGATTCCTGCAAGTGCGAGGAGAGCTAAATCAAAACTGTTACGACCTCATCGAGGTCGCCGACAGAGAGGAGATATTCAGCAAGGTACTCGAGAAGGTCGAAGACTAGCTATTAATAAGGTCTCTACCAGACCTCTCATACCATGTAAGATTTGGATAAAAAGATTAAGAGATCTTATTTCATGTGGCAAAGGCCGTTTACTGTATATAAGTGTACACATGAGTCGATCACCAATAGATAACGTGGTACTAAAAGAAAGGAATATACACGAATGCATAAAGGGAAGCAAAGGGAGGAGATTTGATAATTCTTCCACAAGAAAAAATAAAAACACAATCTTATTTCCTGATGTAGATGCCTCGAAGAACATCTGTTTCCATGTTACCAATGTAAGAGGAAGGAGAGAGGGAGAGAGAATGTTCTCATATGTCCCTGCTCCATGCAGTCCTACATGTAGACTAAAACCAAGGTACAAAATCTCGAAATATTTCGCGAAATATCGCGAAATATTTCGGTTTTCCCAGACCTCGACACGAAATGTCTACTGCGATATCAAACGAAATAGAAATCACGATAATATCGCGATATATCGCGATATTTCGCACGTTTCAGCAGCTTATTTACATATAATAACATTTAAGTAAATGTCGTCTTACTTAATTTTTATTTTCTCCATTTACTTTAAGTTATTATATGTAAATAAGCAAATACCCCCCCATTTGATTTCAATAAAAATATCAAAAAAATCAAAAACCAAGTGAATCAAAAAGTAGGTTTTCAGTTTTAGTAGGAGAAAACAGTTTTTTCGGTTTTTCATAAAATTTGTATGTTGAGAAAAGTGGTTAAATCAACTCATTTTTAGCTCAAAAAATTCCACAAGATGTAGAACTACAAGTACATCTAGAAAACCATGGTCCGTCAAAGAAAATTTTGAATGTATAAAAACTTTTCTCTATAAAAACTCATTTTTTCAGACTTAGTAAAAAAACAGTGTTTTGCATTTCAGCATAATTTTTGTACGATTTCAAACTTGCACAACTTTCTTGTTTTAAGTCCATTTTCAAAATCGTTTGAAGCATTAATTTAACAATCAACTAATCTTTATTTTGGAAATATTTTTCTCCACAAAAAAGATTAAAAACCATTTAAAAAACATAGATCAAAACAGGTTCAAACAAGACTGCACAAGACTCACAGACTCAAATGCAAAATACATACTTTGTGATGCTCTACACCCGTAGATAGGGTATAAATATTATCTAAGTGTTCTAAAACGTGTATCTATACTTAGTTTATGATTATCCAGAGTTTCATTCAAAAATTCCATTAAAAAATCAATCTTTCCACCATTTCCATCAAATCACAATATTTCCACACTGTCGAAATATTTCCACGAAATATTTCCATTTTCCAGGAGGTCGAAATATTGATCGAAATGGAAATTTCGAACCTTGACTAAAACAACCTCCCTATAGCAAGGTTAAAAGGAGAAAATGTCTGGGGGGGCTCAACATTTTCTCGAGGGTGATGTTGTAGGAACAAACAGCCCACAAAAATATGGAATCTTGGTGAGTGAAACCCTTTTAAAACGTAGAAAATTTTATTTGCTTTAAAATAATAAGTAGATGCCTTTTGAAGATGTTGGCATGAGCCATGAGGTTCTCATCTTAACTAGTACAGCATCGTAAATCAAATCAAACCAGCATGTTGTGTTGTCTGGAAGCTCCTTGACCGCATTATGTATATTATGTGCATCATTTCTATTATTGCTGTTTCCTTCTGGTCTAATATTCATAACTTTGCTTGAGGCCTTCTGATATGTAGTCTGCTACTTTTTGCTAGGAAGAGGGTTTCTGAAAATAGCGATCCCATGCATTCAAGGTCAAAGAAGGTGTGTAGATTACATTGAGGTTTATCTTGAAGATTTACTTCTTCATAGGTGTTCCTTAGAAACCATCTCTAATTACACTGCAGATGTCGAATTTCTTGGTGCTTCTTCTTCCTATTGTTGCTGTCAAAGTTCATTAATTTGGATTTTCATTACTAGACTATGAGTTTAATTTGTACCATAAATTTCCAATGTGGCTTTAAAGCATAATAGTCTTCTATGTAGTGGGATCAATTTATTCTCCATTTTTTGTTGGAACAAATGGCATTTGTTTCTTTTATGTAATATAATGACCTTGTGTGGCCTAAGATCTATCCTACTGAATTGCACATATCTGCTCTTTTCTCAAGGCCTGCATCATTGCAAAAAGGGTTATGTATGAAGCTGGGCATCATGGAGTGGAGGTGATGCAGGAGGAGGGAGTGCAGCTCGCAGAGCTCTCCAATCACCAAATACAGGAAAAGATCCAGCGGTTGCTTAAGCTTATCTCCACGGGCATCACTAGCGTATTGGCCGACAAGGGAATGCTACTCCATGAGTACCTTCGGCACTTGCAGGGTGAGCTCGATTGGAGGGAGATTGTTCAGTTTCAGAAGGTATGAATTAGATAAATGCTTATCCAATGCATCTTACCTTCATTACGAACAAAAGGTTAATTTTATTTTGCAGGATGCTGGAGAATGCATGAGGGCCAGACAATATAAAACTACAGAATCATCTGGTGAGCTTTCAAATCTATCAACAGACAAAAGAAAATAAAAAAAAACTACTGCTTATGTTTCTTGTTATATATGCCTTATTAAGTATCCTTTACTAAAGTGATATATGTATTTAAGAGTAATGGATCTGATATGATGATTGTCTTTTATTTGTATTAATCATAGGAGATTGAAATGAAGATTGCACTTGCAGCAGATAAAAGGTTTTTTTTTACAACGGATCTGATATGATACGTACATATATCACTACCGTTGATTGAACTCTTCATACGAGATTGAAATGAACAATAACATATATCACTTTTGCAGTTCATGTTTATTGTTCATAGGAGATTGAAATGAGCAATAATGTTTTTATTGTTCATAGGAGATTGAAATGAGGAATTTTTATGTTTCTTATGGGGAATACCTATGAACAATAACCCTACAGTTCAATCAACGGTATTTTTACATTCCCAGCAGAGGCTTTCGGAATGTCCTCAGTCGCTCTGGTCGAAATCATGATACCAAAAGGGTTGTCCAAAGGACAAGTAGCAAGACGCAACTAATATGATTGTCTTACCGAAGACAAACGTACTCATGGAAATAACCATGCTAGACATCGTAATAATAGTGGGCTGGTTGAGAGCCCACCCAAAGGCAGTCACTCATCCGCTATTGGACTCCAATTATGTCACTATTACAAAAAAAAAGTTTTACCATGAAGTACATATTGTCTCGAGTCTATCGACATGTTACTTGCAACACTGCTTGCCCAACACAGTTTACTTGGTGCACTAACACAAGAATGATGATGTTTCTGTATACGTAATTACTTATAAATGAATGAGTAAAATATTATGAAATTACTTACCCGAGGCTTACCACTTATGATATAAGGGCATGTCCAACTGAACTTGCACTGAAACATTAGTCCTGGATGCATGCAGTCTACTAGATGTTGATACAATGCCTTGAGCCATCTGAGAAACTCTAGTAACTGCATGCAACATGAGGCCTAAACCAAGAATTTGAACAATGAAAGATACCTACAACATTAAGGAAAAATGAAATAACTTGGAGTCCTTACTTAGAAACAGATATCTAAAGAAGCAAAATAGAATAAAATAGAAACATATGTGAATACCAAAAACAAAATTGCAACATACTCACAAGTAAATCACCAATTGTTGTGTCAATCAGTGTTTGATGGTATCCCACGATCTTAAACAATATTACACTTGTATCTCCCAAAAGCTAGCCACTAAACCTTTTGTTGAGTTGGACGATCGAGTTATACAGCCACCTATACTTTTAAAAAATTTCACTTGTATATGTATCTCGCTTTAGAAGCTCTTCATATTCCTTAAAATGAATATTTTTCAAATCACATACCTAGTGAAACAAGAGACATCTAGATAGGTAAATGCTGTTTTCATACGTCCAAGAGACAAATGATACAGAGAAAAACACAAGGTCTCACGTCTAGTAATGATAAAAAAAAATAAGGGTTATTTTGACTTTGCCCCCCAAATTTCGCCTTGAATTAGACTTTACCCCCCATATTTTCATTAATTGGACTTTACCCCCCAAAACTAACTGTTCCGTCTGCTCACACCCCAAAACTTTATTTCTATTCCATCAGCTCACCCTTTCTCTTAGATGGTGAGTTGACGAAACAATTAGTTTTGGGGGGTAAAGTCTAATTAATGAAAATATGGGGGGTAAAGTCTAATTCAAGGCAAAATTTGGGGGGCAAAGTCAAAATAACCCAAAAAATGTAAGGTTTCATATCCGAACTTCATAATAAGTTATAGGATGACCCAGCAGAATAAACAATATGATCTCTACATAAAAATGTCTTATGAAATTATTAATTAATAAGAAAAAAACATAAAATGTATCGTATACATTAAAACCATTCACATACGAGCTTGGCATAGATGAGAAGAGTGTAAAAGACCACTTCTACCATATCTTGAGACGTGTGCGTATGTGTGCGTGGATAAGTTTGATTAGTAGCTAGTGATTTTCTATATTGGCGAGTTGTGCAGTAATTTACGTCGTCAGATTCGTCTATAATAAATTTTTAGCTTTGAGGATGCTATCAATATATTATGTGGGCTAAAGAATACTTGAAAATGAATCTATGTTTTGCTTCACTAAGTTTATATCAACATCAAATCAACATAAAAAAGTTAGCAATGTATAGCCTTTGGTCAAAGCCTGAGCGGGCGAATGATTAAAGAGAGCATTTGGTCAAAGCCTGAGCGGACGAATGATTAAAGAGACAATAAGGATAAAGAAAAGACAATATCCCTACAGTTATTAAAGAGACAATAAGGGTTTCCATAAACAACCCTAGAGCCGGCCAGAAGAAATGTTGTCCTTCATGTATACATGCCTTGATTAATCCATGACAAGCTTTCTGAATAGACCTGTTAATTTATTGATGCAAGATCCATATATGATCTCTTATATCTGATAACGAATATATGATTTATTGTAGATTATTATGTCATTAATGTGTATAATGGATTGGAATGGTAGTGGTTCCATCGATTGATGAAGAGATCATCTCAAGGCCATCGAGTGCATGTCTTCCCCTTCTAGATGGAGCTCCATAAGGAAAGGGATATGATATGCATATTCTCTTTGTCTTGTGAATACAAGCATGGCAAGGGTGGCTGGTTCTATAGTAGGAGTGGGAAGTCCTCAAACCCATCTACCATCAACAAGTAATCCATGGAAGACCACAATCAAGGATGGGGAGAGATAATAAAGAGGGAGAGAGTGCCAAGGTGAGAGGTCTTTCTGTGGAGCGAGACCCACCTTGAGGCAAGGGAGCTTGGTCATGGGGATCCGGTGTAAGGTTCTAAGCAGTGTAGTTAAGGCGTCAAGGTGATGCCTAGGTGATTTGGCTAGCCTAGTCGAGGTGGTGCCTAGGCGATAAAAAATAAATATATTAAACAAATATAAGTAATATATATACATAAGTAATTTATGGTTTTATGCATGATAAACTTTAATTTCTAGAGATAGATACGGTTGAAATAACAATATTTGATAATGGGTATGATACAGAGCGTATGATAACCTACAAAAGTATTATTATGCATCAAATATGAATCACATATCAATCACAATGATTATATATTGCAACAAATATGAATCACATATCAGCAAAAGAAACATAACCCTATCATACTCATAAATTCAAGCAAATATCATAAGCATAAACATAATCATATTAGGTAATCTATTATTTTTTGAACATATTACATCTACGTATAAAAAAAAAACAATTAAAATTACTCATCTAAATCACCTAACCATCTACATCATCGTCACTCTTATATGAATCATCCATATATAGTTATATGCCTTTTTCCTCTTCAAACCTTGAGAACATGGACACAATAGTTTTTTTTCCCATTAATGATGGCATGATGTTGGCCATCTATAAAGCAACATGGACCCTATAAAGCCAAACGAGAGCCAATAAAACTCAATTTGAACCCGACTAATTTTTAAAAAAAAAACCAAAAAAAAAAACTAATTTTAAATAGGCGCCTAAAGCCAGTCGCCCAGGCGGTCGTCTAGACTCCACCGCCTGCCTAGCCACAGCCTAGGTAGTCGGAGGTCCAAAACGCCTAGGCGATGGCCTAGGCGGCGCCTTGACTACACTGGTTCTAAGGTCTTATTCCCGACCTATCATCTACCATTATTTCAAAAACAGCTTTCGAAGTAGCGAGAAAGAATAAATACCGTAATGTTGCTGCAAAGATCATGCCGAGTAAGGACAAAAGTTGCATCCTTCTTCATCCTCTTCATTAGATCATCATTGCTATCGTCAAGGTATATCTTCCATCCTAGATTTTTAATGCATCATGTGATATAGGTATAATTATTTGATCAATTACTTCGTTTTTTTTTTGATTAATGGCAACACAAGTAGATCGTTAAAGCTTATTTTTCCGTTGTGTATAACTTAGAAAAACCTCCATAAGGACACATGTAGATCTTTTCATATCTGCATCAGATTCTTATATGGATGGTGTACATGTGGATGTGGCATGTACCGTTAATCAATGGTGGTGGTTGCGGGATTGAAACCCTAATAGTAATTGGACCCTGATTATTAGGGTTTGGTGATCGTGCTAGATGCATCGTTTCAAACTCAAATTTTTGAAGTTATTAACAAGCTAGGTTACCTTCTTTGCATGGCTACCTTTCCGATGCATGGACAACTCACATGATATGTTGATTTGGCCCTAGGATCGACCAATTGTTTATCTAATGCCCATATGAGTCTGATGGGTGCTCATGCACCATCAATTGTTGCCCATTAACACCTCCCCCTACCCCACGCACACATCTTAAGCCATTAACCTCGGTTAATGGGCTCAGGCCAATGCCATAAAGTAAACATCAAAAAATATTAGTAAATTGTCAATGGATGACAATTAAAAAAATTAAAGGCTGAGGAACTTTTTGTGCTTCAAAATTTAAGCCTAACCACCCATACAATATTCCTAATCTTCAACTTTTGAAGACTTCATCAATCATCACTTGTGTACCACCATGCTCACAACTTGAGTGGGTGCCAGGTTCATCGTCATCATACTCATTGTAAATAAGTTCTTAAGGTGTTTTTTCTTTCTCATGCTCTACTAAGTCAACACTCCGCTTTGGAAACCCATATGCCTTGTTTCTTCAAAGAAAATAAGATGCACAAGAGCTACTACCAAATGTGAGAGTGCATATCGTTTTTTTTATTCTTATTGTCTCTTTAATGATTTATTCGCCCAGGCTTTGGCCAAAGCAAGGTTGTCATATCGTGTATCGTTTTTCCTATTTTGTGTATCGTGTATCGTAAGATACCCGGTTAAATTTATATTATATATATATAATATAGAAAGTAAATACTAGAATATTAAATATGAAAAGTCAATTAGAAAAGTAAGACATTCCCAATAATTTCACATCAAACATAACATTGGCCTATACAAAAGAATGATGTATATATTTCTATAAAAAAGAAATCATATATAAGTATTATCTATGATCTATCAATATATTGTTCTCAAAATATTCGAATGGTTAATGAAGACAAAACAAAAACTCAAAAAGTAGGAAGATCTTATTTTTCATCTCCACCGCATCTACATCATCAATTTGATCATCACCAATAGATAATTTATCACCACTTGCTTCTTTATCTTCCTCTAATGTCTCTTGCACCTCTTATTCACATTCATTCTTATCCTCGTTGTCTTATTCAAAGTCATCCACTTCTTTCCTTTAGCCTTCCTTTGTGAACATAGATCCATTAGCCCTCTACTAAGAAGTACCATATATATATATATATATATATATATATATATATATATATAGGTAGAAATGGAATCCTATAATTATTAAAATTAGCGAAGTCATAGATATTTGGTGCTCCAAGCTCGAGAAATTTTTTAAAAACAAATGGCATTGGGCTCCGACAACTCTAGAGAAAGGTTTGTAAAACACCTATAAACTTCTAAAAAAAAATTAGTATCACTTCACTCTAGGTTATAAAATATTTCTAAGTATTTTTTTAAATCTGAGAGACCTATATAGTCCTTTGGGAAATTAAGAGAAAAAAAATCATTTTAAAAGTTTCAAAAAAAAAACAAACAAAAAAACATGTTTTCATCGTATCGTATCGTATTGTGTATCGTACGATACAGGAGAAAAACGATACGTATCGTTTTTCTCCTGTATCGTATCGTATCGTATGATACGCTATGCTATCAAAGTCGGGACTAGTCGGCGACTAGTCCCCGACTAGTCTCTGGGCGGCATTTTGCCGACCGATTAATTTCGATTCCGTCATTGCTGGGCGGAATCCCGACTAGTCCCCGACTAGACCCGACTAGCCCGACTAGTCCCCGACTAACAACTGCCGACTAGTCCCCAGGCAGCATTCTGCAAGCAAATTTTTTTTTTTAAAGGAGTCTTTGCAAGCAATTTTGTTTGAATTTTTTTACATTGGCTCAAAGTCTTGAGTCGCAAGACTCACAACTATGGCTCTTCTCTGTAATTATCTATTGAGCACCTGAGAATCTCAGATAAAAACATAGACAAATAATTAGTTTATTTGTTGATATCCATATAACCCTATAATCAAAATTAGGGTTGTTCACTGATTAAACATCATCAAACAAATATTGTGATGAATTCTTAGTTCTGAGTCTTTTGACATGGGCATGAAGCTAATACAACTGTGTTCTGTTAGACTGTTACTTATGTATTTATACCCATGCTGTGAACTGTGAAGGTATGTATTGTTATTAACCGACTAATATCATATACTTATTAACATTTATGCTAGTTCATATATCATATATGTTTAGGGAGGGGGGGGAGGGGTTAGAATAAGTTTTGGCCGACTAGTCCCGAATTAGTCCCGGCCGACCGATTAATTTCGATTCCGTCATTGCTAGGCGGAATCCCGACTAGTCCCCGACTAGACCCGACTAGCCCGACTAGTCCCCGACTAACAACTGCCGACTAGTCCCCAGGCAGCATTCTGCAAGCAAATTTTTTTTTTTAAAGGAGTCTTTGCAAGCAATTTTGTTTGAATTTTTTTACATTGGCTCAAAGTCTTGAGTCGCAAGACTCACAACTATGGCTCTTCTCTGTAATTATCTATTGAGCACCTGAGAATCTCAGATAAAAACATAGACAAATAATTAGTTTATTTGTTGATATCCATATAACCCTATAATCAAAATTAGGGTTGTTCACTGATTAAACATCATCAAACAAATATTGTGATGAATTCTTAGTTCTGAGTCTTTTGACATGGGCATGAAGCTAATACAACTGTGTTCTGTTAGACTGTTACTTATGTATTTATACCCATGCTGTGAACTGTGAAGGTATGTATTGTTATTAACCGACTAATATCATATACTTATTAACATTTATGCTAGTTCATATATCATATATGTTTAGGGAGGGGGGGGAGGGGTTAGAATAAGTTTTGGCCGACTAGTCCCGAATTAGTCCCGACTAGTCCCGACTAGTCCTAGTCGGCCCTTAGCCGACTAGGGCCGACTACCGACTTTGACTGCATAGATGATACGTATTGTGTATCGTACGATACTAACAACAGAGGGCCAAAGGTTATGTATTGGTGACTTTTGTATTGTTTTTATGTTGATTTGATGCTGATATAAACTCTATGAAACAAAATAGAAACTTCTTTCCAAGTATTCTTCAACCCATATAATATATTGATTAGACGACCTCAATCCTGAAAATATATGAAAGACGAATCTGGCCATGTAAATTAGTATGCAGCTCGTTAATATAGCAAACCGCTAGCTACTCATCAAACTTGTTTACACACGCATATCTCAAGAGTCAAGATATAGTGGAACTCTAGCATGCCTTTTACGCTCTTCTAATCCATATCAAGCTCGTATGTGAATAATTTTAATATATATGATGCAATTCTAGTGTTTTTTTCTTATAAATTAATGATTTCATAATACATTATTTATATAGAGATCATTTTGTTTATTTTGCTAGGTCATGTTATCCTTTTTGTAAAGTTCGGATGTGAAGTCTCCCATTACTTTTTCTTATTATTACTCGGTGTGGGACCTTGTGCTATTTTCTGTATCACTTGTCTCGTGCACATAAAGCAACGACATTTACCTATTAGGATGCATCTTGTTTCACTTGGTATGTGATTTGAGAGGTATTTACTTTGAAAAATGTGAAGAGCTTCTAAAACGAGATACATATGCAAGTGAATTTTTGAACAGCATAAGTGACTTTGCAACTTGATCTTTCAAACTCAGCGGAAGGTTTAGTGGCTTGCTTTTGGACATTTTTTTTGTCATAGTAGGTCAGATTGTAACACTTTTTGAGATCAGGGGATAACATCAAACACCGATTGACGAAACAATTTATGATTTACTTATGAGTATGTTGTAATTTTGTTTTCGGTATTCTTATAGCCTTCTATTTTATTCTATTTTGCTTCTTTAGAGGTTTGTTTTTACGTACGGATTCTCAGTTATTTCAGTTTTTCCTTAATGTTGTAGGTATCTTCCTTTGTTCAAGTTCTTGTTCTATGTCTCATGTTGTATGTAGCTACTAGACTTTCTCAAATGACTCAAGGCATTATATCAACACTGGTAGATTGCATGCATCAATGACTAATGTTTCATTGTAAGCTCAGTTGAACATGCCTTTATACCATAAGTGGCAAGTTCTTGGTAAGTAATTTTAGAATTTTATACCCATTTATAATAATTATGAATACATCCACATCCCCATTATTGTGTTAGATAACATTTAATGCACTAAGTAAACTGAGATGGATAAGTACTGTTGCAAGTAACATGTTGATACTTGATACAATATGTACTTCGTGGTAAACCATTTTTTTCTTATAACAACGATATACTTGTAGTCCAATAGCAGAGGAGTGATCATCTTTGGGTGGGCTCTCAACCATCTCACCATTGTTGGCAATGATTATATCCATGAGCATGTTTGTCATATGTAAGTCCATCATATTAGCTATACCTCGCTACTTGTGGACAATTCTTTTTTGTAGCATATGTCGGCCTGAGCGGCTGGGGACATTCCGAAAGCCTTTGCTTACCGTTGATTGAACTGTAGGGTTAAGTATTTCTCATAAGAAACATAAGCGATGTTTCTTTTCTTTTCATATGTAGTTATTGTTCATAGGAGATTGAAATGAACAATAACATATATCACTTGCAGTTCATAAGAAAACATATATGTTTTTATTAACGGATCTGATATGATGAATACATATATCACTTGCAGTTCAATCTTCATTTAATAGGAGATTGAAATAAAGATTGCACTTGTAGCAGATAAAGGTTATTTTATTAACGGATCTGATATGATGAATGCATATATCAATATCGTTGATTGAACTCATCATAGGAAAAATGAAGATTGCACTTGCAGCAGATAAAAGGTTCATATGCCTTATTAGTTACCCTTTTTTCTACCCTTTTACTATAGTGATATATGTATTTGAGTGTAATGGATCTGATATGATGGTTGTCTTTTATTTGTGTTTTTTATGTCATTGGTGGGTTCCCCCCATTGGTCAATAAATAAATGTCAATCCTAACTTGCAAGTTCACTGCAGTTTGAAATCTAAGCTATATGCGTCAATTTTTTTTAATATTAAAATTAGGAGAATCCAATTCATTTTTAGTGTACACTGGTAGACAATCTTTTCAGGAAACTGATTTCAAGGTTTTTTTTTTGTTTTGTAAGATGCATTGTAGTTTATACTAGTACTTATCCCGTGTGATGCATGGGCGGTTGTGATGCCACTCGATCCGATCGCACATCTGGCTCAGAGAGAGAGAGAGAGAGAGAGAGAGATGTGGCACCAAAAGCCTCAGCTTTTTAAGTATTTATTTAAAGCATTGTTCAAAAACTCGGACTCGACTCGAAAGTCAGCATAGTCGAGTAAACTCTGTCCAACTCGGCCGAGTTTTCTCCATACTCGTTCGGAATCGGCCAAATAACTCGACTCGAAATCTGTCCGAGTCGGCCCGACTCGGACTAGTTTTTCCGGGTTTTAAAACAGTGATTTAAAGATAGATGGATTGACCATATTTGGATGCCCTCCTATATTGCTTTTCTTTTGAGGAGAGAGAGAGAGAGAGAGAGAGAGAGAGAGAGAGAGAGAGAGAGAGAGAGAGAGAGAGAGAGAGAGAGAGAGAGAGAGAGAGAGAGAGATGTGGCACCATAAGCCTCAGCTTTTTAAGTATTTATTTAAAGACAGATGGATTGACCATATTTGGATGCCCTCCTATATTGCTTTTCTTTTGAGTCAGTCAGAGGCTGATATTTATACTAGACATTTTTATCAAGGGTCCAGCTGCTTTTTGTTTCAACTGTTGTTACAGGGAAACCGGTATCCCCGATGGCACAGATAGGCAAGAAGAGTCTTCCTCGGATCCATGGGAGAGTGAAGAGAGCGCAGAGGAGAGGTGTCGGTGGTTCACGTGTTGACGAAGGAGATGCACCGAGTTCATCCTCCGGCGACGATTCAATGGCCGGTTATTATGATCGTGTCTGTGACATGGTCCAGGGAGTTCGCACTGAGCTGAGAGAGTTTCAGGCCGCTACTGAGCGTTCTTTTGCCGAGATACGACAGCTGATGAAGAGGGGATTCGGATCACATGATTCGCCCCCGATGCCCGATGTGTAATCTTTGTTCTCTCGATATTTTGCTTTGTACTGACCCTTGATGTATTTTCTATGTTTGTGCGATATACTTCAATATCGGTAGAGGTCTTACCATGAATTTTGCGTTCTCTGATGTAATTTTATATATTTTCATGTTCAAGGCCATTATATAGGGTGTACTGACACTTTTATCTTTGTTGATCGCTGTCTATTGTGTTAAAACACTTTTGGTATTTGAGCTTTATTTGAAATCATGAGTACACCACAGTCAGTCTCTTATGAGGGCTTATAGAGAGCATTTTTGCTACCAGATTGATTTGCTGCACTTGCTTACAGCCCAATCATGGTGTGCCACGTCATCCATTGAAAAGGGCATAATGGGTAGACTTGTCAACGGACCGGGATTGGATCCGGATTAGGCTTTCTCCAAATCCGTTCGATTCAGTAAACGGGTTATCGGATTCGGACTATTATTGGATCATCGGATCAAAAAATCAATCCATATCCATTTAAGTACGTATCGGATCAGATTTGGATCAAAATCCGGATCATTGACATGAGTACATTGGACGGTTGTGATACCGTTGAGTGTCGACTCTACAAAAGAACACTCCATTCTGAACTTGGGACTATGAAGGGTTAGGATAAAATCTGATTCTCCTTTGGGTGACCATGGGAATCTTTTTTATATTAACCATTAGGGCCTTAAATCTGAAGCAATCTAATCTAATAAAGGATAAAATATTATATATTATGTTATAGTTTGTCGGATCGGGTTCTTAGTAGATCGGATTTGGCCTACAGCCATATCCGATTTATTATGTAAATGGTTGATTCAGGTCGTATCAGATTACTGAATAAGAAAAACCTATCCTTATCCAACTTAACGGATCGGATTCGGATCAAAATCCAATCCATTGACAGGTCTAAATAATAGGGGCAATGAATTGTAGTGTACGTCCAGTAGCAAGGTCTGGCTATTTTACAGTCGTCTCTTATGAAGAGAGATCTTGCCCTTCTTGTTTCCATGCACTTTGACAGAGGGACATGTATTTTGTCATCTTTTTCATTATTGCTTGTTTACTTAGCTCCCGTTTGGATTTGATTCTACAACTCAGGAATCTTTTTAGCTTCTAGCAGGAATTAGATTTCGGGCAAATAATTGTTTGGCTATGACTAAGAATCCGATTCTCGCACGAAAATATGATTCTGGGGCCATTCTACATGTGCGTCAGAAGTGACCTCTAGCCTGCTTCTAGCTTTTGCATATGTCAGGAATCAGATTATGGAGAGCGTTTGCCGCTAAAATGTTTCAATTGAGAAGGGCATCAGAGGGATTCGTTTTGACCTTGAAGTCTCTCTCCTGAGTCTTCTCGCTTTTGTTATCTTCCGAGTCTTCTCTCTTGACACCGACGATCTCATAATTGATCTCTCCCTGACACCGACGATCTCACAGCCGATCGGGCCCAACAACACGAGTCTCTCTCTCTCTCTCTCTCTCGACTGGATTGGGATTTCAAAAACCCTAATTGTCCATAGATCTTGTGTGTACCATTCCCTCTTGGAGCCGGCAAAGCAACAGTCGGAGAGAAGGAAGGGGGGGATCGGCCATGCAACAAACACCCCCCCCCTCTCTCTGGGTCGGCATGTAGCCAGAAGGAGGGAGGGGGGGTCGGCCGGTCACCAAGGAGGCACCCCCCCCCCTGGGTCGGCATGTACCCAGAAGGGGGGGGGGTCGGTCGGCCGGTCACCAAGGAGGCACCCCCCCCCCCCCCCCCTGGGTCGGCATGTAGCCAGAGAGAGGGGGGGGGGGGGGGGGGGGGTCGGCCGGTCACCAAAGGGAGCACACCCCCCCCTGGGTTGGTATGTAGCCAGAGAGAGGGGGGGGAGGTCGGCCGGTCACCAAAGGGAGCACACCCCCCCCCCCCCCCCCCCCCCCCTGGGTCGGCATGTAGCCAGAGAGAGGGGGGGGTCGGCCGGTTGGTCCACAAGGAAACAGCACCCCCCCCCCTTTCGGTCGGCATGTACCCAGAGAAGGGGGGGTCGGTCGGCATGTATCCAGGGGGGAGGCAACACCCCCCCCTGCGGCTCTCGGTCGGCGTGTATCCAGACAAAAGGAGGTCGGCCAGGCAACAACCTCTCTCTCTCTCTCTCTCGATGGGACATGCAACGAGCCGAAGTATGAAGCAACAGCCAAGCCCGGAGATCTCGCGGTGCTGACGACGCTCCGCGATTTCCGGCCCAACGTGACCAGGTGTCAACCGCGCGCCACGTCATCGCGGCGGTTGAGCTCATTGCGGGGACACGTCACTCGCCCGATTTTCGCGGAGTGTAACCGTCACCCTGCCACTATAAAAGGGGACCTACCCCTTCAGCAAGAAGAGAAAGAATTCTGGAGGAGACGCTGCTCGTTTCGTTCCGGAATTTGCGGAGCTGCGGAGATCGGTCGGTCTGCACCCAGAAGCTGTTTGCGGAGGTCGGTCGGTCTGCACCCAGAAGCTGACTGCGGAGGTCGGTCGGTCAGCAGCCAGACACTGTTTGCAGCGACCTGCAGACAGACGTTGTCTGCAGCGGTCAATGGTCAGAGTGAAATTGCAGAGGTCGGTAGTTTGGGAGACCGGTCCTCGGGGATTGTAATTGGGGTCAAGGTGAGAGATTGTAAACGAAGGAGCTGTTTTAGTGCATTCTCGCCCCACCCGTGGTTTTTTTCCCCTTCGACGTTGCGAAGGGGTTTTTCCACGTAACTACCGTCTATCTTTGTATTCGGCTTGTTAGATTGTGCTCGCCACCCGAACCGCCCGGTTCGACTAAAAACCCCCCACAATCTTGGCGCCGTCTGTGGGATAGTCTTCGAGACTTCCTACTAGAGCTTTCGACTGTTGACCCGTGGGTGTCGACCAGTCCGAGGCTACCTGCAACCAGCAATCCACGACCACACGGTTGAAGAACGATGGCCGGTGGACCGTATCGTACTCGCTCGACGTCGCAACTCCTGTCCGAAGCCGCACCACTCGGAGATGCAAATGACGTCGGGCGGCTTGTTCAACCATCAACGGACATGGAGCGTGCAGTCCCGTTGGCGAATCCTGTACTGGGGGTCGGGGAGTCCAGTCAAGCACCGGTAGCAACCCTGGCTCCTCTGACAGGGGGTCTATCGGAAGCTTTTCTGGCAACGATGATGATGACCCAGCAAGCTCTCACCACCCAGCTCCAAACGATGCAGCGCAACTACGAGGAGTTGCGTGATTTCGTGCGGGCCGCACCGACGGGTGGTCTACTCCATCAGGGCATGTTGGCCCAAGCGGGACAGAGCCTCCCCACTCAAGCTGCCCCACCAGTGCAAATGCAGCCGCAACCAGTGCCTCAGGTGGAGGTCAGGGTTAATCGCTCGGTGGAGGTCCAAAGTGCGAATCCCGACGGGCGAGACTCGAGTAGCCCTGAACCTGCGGAAAGAAACATACACGCCCGAGCTGCGTTGGCACGCTCGGATGTCTGGTCCCGGCTCGGGGCGCACGCGCGACAGCCACATGCCTCCAAGCATCACTCCAAGACGGACTCGGCACAAGTGCATCGCCCGAAGCGAGACGGCGAGCATCATCGTCAACCGAGTGATAGTCACCACACTCGAATGACGCCAGCTAGTCGGCAGCCAGCTCATACAACTGATCGGAGGAGCGTACACGAGCACATTCGGGTGCATGCGTCGGAGCGACTCGGGGAGCAAGAGGAGATCCAGCGAGACCGACCGGGGGTCCGAGCTCCCGACCGGTTGGAGGAAGTCGCCATCCGAGGAGCCGCACGGTCGCCGCTTGTCGAGAGGCTACTCCGGGAGCCATTCCCTCGAGGATGGAATCCTCCACGCCTCCCCAAGTTTGACGGATCAAAAGACCCGGTGGAGCATGTACTGGCTTTCCGGGATGCTCTGGTCCCGCACGAGGATGATCATATCCTCTGCCGGACCTTCGCCAACAGCTTGTCGGGAACCCCCCTCGAATGGTTCCACAAGCTCAGGCCCTCGTCCATCTCTTCATTCTCGGAGCTGAGCACGCGGTTCATCGACCAGTACCGATGCAATCGCCGGGAGCTGAAGACTCTGGAGTCACTCTTTGGGATGAGTATGACCCAGAATGAGACGCTCCGACAATTCTACCATAGGTTCAGGTCCGAGTACCTGAGCTTGGCGGACGTAGATGGGCAGGATCGTATGGTGATCGCGGCCTTCAAAAACGCCATCCAGCCTACCCAACTTGTCAACGCATCGCTCATCAAGCGAACCCCAGAGACGATCGACGAGCTATCGCGGCGTGTTGAGAAGTACATCAAGATTGAAGACGCGGACCGCAAGAGGAAGGCGGTGGAAACCAGGGTCCCGCACCAAGGCTACGCCAAACCAGCTGCCGTGAAGAACGTCAACAAGCAACAGGGCGAGGCGACACGGCACGACGCGAAGCGGCAGAGGCAAGACAGGCCAGCGAGGCCACAATGGAACAGGGAGTTCACAGTACTGAACGCCCCCATAGACCAGATCCTGGAAGCCATCGAAGGTGAACCGTACTTCAAGTGGGCACAACCGCTTGAGCCCGGGGAGAGGGGAGCCAGAGATGCATCAAGGTACTGCGAGTACCACCAGGGCCAAGGCCACACTACCCTGCAGTGTCGGGCGCTCAAACATCATATTGAGGATCTCATTGAGGCCGGCCATATTGGCTGCTTCATTGACCTCCCTCAACGTAAGGAGACTAAAGCAGTAGGGGAAGTCCAGCGAGGAGCGACGGCGCAGCGCTTACCGGGTCCTCCACCAGAAAGACGCCAGCTCCGAGAGGTAGAAGCCGTCTACGGGTACCCTGGCCCTGTACCGTCGTCAAATGTCGTCGACCGACAGGTGCGGCGTATTGAACAAACAAGGGAAGTCCACCATGTGGTACTCGACCCCGTCATCCGTCCCGAGCCAAGAGTGGAAACTGCAGTACAGTTTTCGGCGGCTGATCTGGTCGGAATAGAGAGGCCTCACAACCATCCCCTGGTCATAAGGCTCCAGATAGCCAATTGCCTTGTGAAGAGAATTCTGGTCGACGCCGGAAGTTCGGTAGATGTGCTCTTCCTCAGCGCCTTCGACGCCATGCAGCTAGATCGCGGACAGATGACCGAGTCATCGTCGACGATAACGGGCTTCACGGGGGAGGCTGCAAGGGTGGTTGGTGAGATCACCCTCCCGATCACAATAGGGCATCTCACTAATCTTACCCGGTTCATTGTGATTGAAGCTCACTCGGCGTACAATATCATCCTCGGAAGGCCGTGGCTCCACCACTTGGATGCGGTCCCCTCGTCGGCCCACCAGGTAGTGAAGTTTTGGACCGACAAGGGCATGATGAGCATTCGAGGTGACCAGTCCTCGGCAGCCAAATGCGAGCTCAGTGCCATCCATCTGAAGACGACATGCCAATTGAGGGAGGAGAACCAGGTGGAGGCGGCACTGAGTTGGGCATCCTCAACCTCTGGACTGTGAAGCAGAGTCAAGAAGATCCAACGTTCCAGCTTCACGCCCGATCAAGCGTAGGAGCGCGAGGGGGCCAACCCCTTGTGAAGACCGACCTGTCAGCTGAACTTAAAGAGCTGACAGTGTCGGGGGACCTGCTGAAGAGCGACCTGTCAGCTGAACGTAAAGAGCTGACAGTGTCGGGGGACCTGCTGAAGACCGACCTGTCAGCTGAATGTAAAAAGCTGACAGAGTCGGAGTGACTGCTGAAGACCGACCTGTCAGTTGAACGTAAAGAACCGACAGTGTCGGGGGACCTGATGAAGACCGACCTGTCAGTTGAACGTAAAGAACTGACAGTTTTGTAACACCGGATCTATTCAATAAAAATGCACTTGCTCAGAGTTCTTGTTCATGCGTGAGAATAATGGTTACCTGAGGCAACCTAAACCAAGTGGTACATAACACTCCGAGTGAGTTCTGCCACTTGGCCGACCGGTCGACAGGACCCTGCGAAGGGCGAGACCGGCCGGTGAACACCTTGGAAGATCGGTCGACAGACCCCGCTGGGGTACGACCGGTCGACCAACCTAAACCAAGTGATACATAACACTCCGAGCGAGTTCTACCACTTGGCCGACCGATCGACAGGACCCTGCGAAGGGCGAGACCGGCCGGTGAACACCTTAGAAGATCGGTCGACAGACCCCGCCGGGGTATGACCGGTCGACCAACCTAAACCAAGTGGTATATAACACTCCGAGCGAGTTCTACCACTTGGCCGACCGGTCGACAGGACCCTGCGAAGGGCGGGACCGGCCGGTGAACACCTTGGAAGATCGGTCGACAGACCCCGCCGGGGTACGACCGGTCGACCAACCTAAACCAAGTGGTACATAACACTCCGAGCGAGTTCTACCACTTGGCCGACCGGTCGATAGGACCCTGCGAAGGGCGGGACCGGCCGGTGAACACCTTGGAAGATCGGTTGACAGACCCCGCCGGGGTACGACCGGTCGACCAACCTAAACCAAGTGGTACATACCTTCCGAGCGAGTTCTACCACTTGGCCGACCGGTCGACAGGTCCCTGCGAAGGGCGTGACCGGCCGGTGAACACCTGGGAAGATCAGTCGACAGATCCCTCGGGGGTACGACCGATCGACCAACGTAAACAAAGAAGGGTATATCACCCCCTGAAGGAAGTACTGGATAATTCTACTCGGGCAGGTCGGCTGAGCAAGTGGGCTGCAGAGCTGCAAGAGTTTGGTCCTCGGTATGTGCCTCGAAAAGCAATCAAGGGCCAAGCACTTGCGGACGTCCTCAGCGATTTCCCGGCGGAAGACACTGCACCGGTGCCAGAGACGTTAGAAGACCTGTCGGTAGCTGTCGGTCGACCCGTGGGAATCGGTGCGGCAGCAGGACAGGAGGACGAAGGAAAAGGCTGGAGATTGTTCGTGGATGGCTCGTCGTGCGCAGTCGGGAGTGGTGTGGGGGTAGTCCTGGTAACCCCCGATCACACGAAGCTCGAAAAGTCAGTGCGGCTACTTTTCCCGATGACGAACAACGAAGCTGAGTACGAGGCGATGCTGACAGGACTGAAGATGGCGACAGCGCTGGGGGTGACCAGCCTACAGGTCTACGGCGACTCCCAACTGGTAATCAATCAGATTACCGGTAGGTACGAAGCCCGCGACGCAAGGATGCAAACTTACCTGAAGCTAGCCCGGGAGTTGATCGCTAAGTTCGAAGACATAAGCTTCCACCAGTTCCCCAGAGCGGAAAACAAGCAGGCAGATGCCCTTGCTAATCTAGCATCGGTACTCGGAGAAGACAGAGAGAAGCGGGTCTTCATCGAGGTGCAAGCTGACCCACGAATAGTTGGCCCTACAGAAGACAGTTGCCTGACGAGGAGGACACAAGCCATTGATGCGGTCCATACTATTGCGGTCAGAGCTGACTGGGTAAGCAACATGAAGAAGTACCTACTTAATGGGATACTACCGGAGGACGTCGATAATGCCCGAAGAACTAAGACGGGCACACAAACCGAGATGGGTACGCATATCGAGGTGGCACATGCAAACCAGGGCAGGTACGCAAACCAAGGCGGGCACGCAAACCGAGGCGGGCATGCAAGTCGAGGGTGACACGCAGAATGAAGCTGTACGTAAATCGAGGCAAAGTGATCCTGACCGGGCGGGACCGAAGACCGTCCGGTCAGGAGGGGGTATTGTGTGTACCATTCCCTCTTGGAGCCGGCAAAGCAACAGTCGGAGAGAAGGAAGGGGGGGATCGGCCATGCAACAAACACCCCCCCCCTCTCTCTGGGTCGGCATGTAGCCAGAAGGAGGGAGGGGGCGTCGGCCGGTCACCAAGGAGGCACCCCCCCCTGGGTCGGCATGTACCCAGAAGGGGGGGGGTCGGTCGGCCGGTCACCAAGGAGGCACCCCCCCCCTGGGTCGGCATGTAGCCAGAGAGAGGGGGGGGTCGGCCGGTCACCAAAGGGAGCACACCCCCCCCTGGGTCGGCATGTAGCCAGAGAGAGGGGGGGGGAGGTCGGCCGGTCACCAAAGGGAGCACCCCCCCCCTGGGTCGGCATGTAGCCAGAGAGAGGGGGGGGGTCGGCCGGTTGGTCCACAAGGAAACAGCACCCCCCCCCTTTCGGTCGGCATGTACCCAGAGAAGGGGGGGTCGGTCGGCATGTATCCAGGGGGGAGGCAACACCCCCCCCTGCGGCTCTCGGTCGGCGTGTATCCAGACAAAAGGAGGTCGGCCAGGCAACAACCTCTCTCTCTCTCTCTCGATGGGACATGCAACGAGCCGAAGTATGAAGCAACAGCCAAGCCCGGAGATCTCGCGGTGCTGACGACGCTCCGCGATTTCCGGCCCAACGTGACCAGGTGTCAACCGCGCGCCACGTCATCGCGGCGGTTGAGCTCATTGCGGGGACACGTCACTCACCCGATTTTCGCGGAGTGTAACCGTCACCCTGCCACTATAAAAGGGGACCTACCCCTTCAGCAAGAAGAGAAAGAATTCTGGAGGAGACGCTGCTTGTTTCGTTCCGGAATTTGCGGAGCTGCGGAGATCGATCGGTCTGCACCCAGAAGCTGTTTGCGGAGGTCGGTCGGTCTGCACCCAGAAGCTGACTGCGGAGGTCGGTCGGTCAGCAGCCAGACACTATTTGTAGCGACCTGCAGACAGACGTTGTCTGCAGCGGTCAGTGGTCAGAGTGAAATTGCAGAGGTCGGTAGTTTGGGATACCGGTCCTCGGGGATTGTAATTGGGGTCAAGGTGAGAGATTGTAAACGAAGGAGCTGTTTTAGTGCATTCTCGCCCCACCCGTGGTTTTTTTCCCCTTCGACGTTGCGAAGGGGTTTTTCCACGTAACTACCGTCTATCTTTGTATTCGGCTTGTTAGATTGTGCTCGCCACCCGAACCGCCCGGTTCGACTAAAAACCCCCCACAGATCTTTTCAGCCCTCTCCCGAGTCTTCTCTTTGGATTGTGAGGAAAATCAAGATTTCTCCCCAATCGTCACCTCACAACCGATCGCGAGTTTATCATTTCCTCCTTTACTCTCTCTCTCCCTCTCTCTCTCTCTCAACTGGATTGGGATTTCAAAAACCCTATTCGTCCACAGATCTTTTCAGCCCTCTCTCGATTCTTCTCTTCGGATTGTGAAGAAAATCAAGATTTCTCCCCAATCTTCACCTCACAACCGATCGCGATTTCATCATTTCCTCCTTCATCATTTCCTCCTCCTCCTCCTCCTCCTCCTCCTCTCTCTCTCTCTCTCTCTCTCTCTCTCTCTCTCTCTCTCTCTCTCTCGACTGGATTGGGATTTTGACTAATCAATTTACCCCTGTTTGGAATTGATGGGATTTATGAATTATGATTTTGACTAATCAATCAGAACTTTCAATCAAAATCCCAAATTGATCGCCAAAATTGGGATTTTGACTAATCAATTTGGTGATTATGTTTGATTCACAGAATGTTGTTCGAGTCACTATTAATATTAATCAATTGGGATGTTGATCTAATGATGTTCTGACTATATTCGATTCACTTTTAATGGTTCTTCTACTATAATCCCAATGACCCTTCATTGTATTTGCTCTTATTAGCATAGATGGAATCCCAACATTTACAAGTTGAAGGTGGCCTACAAGGCATCACAAGGTGTGGGTCGAGTTATGTATGGACTTAGTACAAAAGGGAAGAAGGCCCGAATCTACAATTGATATGTTTGGTTACGATCAATTAATAAAAGAATTTAACAGTAAAACTGAACTTATCTACAATAAGCAATAATTAAAAAATCACTAGGATAGGGCCAGGGGTGAGTCCATGTTAGGTTTCACGATCAAATGATCAAGTATAACCCATTCAGGCTAATATAACAAGCACGTAAGGGCATACTGGTCATTTAGGCATAATCTAAAAAGTAGAAGTTATTTTTACCAAACATGATTTTACCTTCTAAACACATTAGAATCAATTCTGAAAATTTCAATCCAAATGATAATCGGCATTTAGCAAATATGAAAAGTTGATTCCTACAGAATCAATTCCAGTTTCAGCAATAATCAAATTTTTTTTTTTTAAATCTGCAGCTAATCCAAACAAGCCCTCCTACAAGTTGGTTTTAATTTTAGGGTAAATTACAAAAAAACCTCATGAACTATGAAACGATATTCACTTTACCCTCATGAACTATAAAACTAAACTAAAAACCTCTTAAAGTATCGAGGGGGTTACATCGTGAACTGATTTTATGAATGGTTGATTTTATCCATGTCCTTTTTTAATATGTAATTGGTTAATTATTTCCTAATTTGAGCATACATGCTTTTCTCCCACATTGCAGGAGCGTTACTCTGTGGAGTTCATCACCCACCACTGCCCCCTCTTGTACTCTTTCATGACTATGGCCTTTGTTGTGTTGCTGATATTGACGGATCCTTCGTCGATTTCATTACGTGTCATCCTGATATTGGATCTCGTCATTGAGGGTTACTTCATCAAGTTTGATCAACTTCTTCTATCTCGGTGAAGGTTTGCCATTGTCTTGACGTTCCACCATATTTCCTCCAGTTGTCAGTTGATATTTGCAGTTCATGTTTTTGGATTAAGGTGTTTTCGATTTAGGGATTTCTACCTATAATTCTCATGATGAGGTTTTTGATTTGGGGATTTTGGTTTGTGGTTTTAAATTGCATATTTGTATTTTAGGTTTTCAATTTAGGGTTTTGAAATGATAAACGTCCAGTTGAGATTTTCAAATTTGGTTTGGGGTTTTTAATTTTTTTTGATACTTTTGGAGGTTTTAACTTTGGTTTTATAGTAAATTGGGATAAAGTGAAATTGACTATTGTTTAGGTTGATTTCTTGTAATTTTTTCTTTTATTTAATCATATATTTTCTTATGATTTTGAGGGAAAAACTTTTGGTGTATGGAAAAATAGTTTTTTTTTTCTTCTGAAAAAGTAAGATAAATTTATTCATGTGAATCAAAAACATAAATTTGTCAAAAGTGTTTTAATTATTTTTATTTAAATTTTTTTAAAAACTAATCACACCATAGACATTTCATTTCTACTTTTTATATATTTCATGATCGTTCTCTATCTTGACAATTTTGCTTTTGACAAGTATTGACATAAATATGATAGTCCAGAGCTCTCTTAATTGACTTGGTGTTAAAATCAAGTATTGGTTTGGATTGATCTCAACTAATGATGATCCAAAATAAATAATGATTCTAAATCTCTTTCTTGAGGTCAATAATAAAATAAAAAATATAAATTAATTTAAATTCTACGTGAAAGGAATTAAAATAATTAAAGGGGGACTTAGTGATAGGTCCATGGTAAAAGTACTGACTTGCAATAAGTCCGCCTTTTTTTACCGAATTGTTACTCTACTATGTGCGAGATAGATCCAACTTTTTTTATTTATAATAAGTTATAATTAATCTACAATTAATGTATGCTATCATCTTAAATTGTAACTCTTTGTTACCGGATTATTACTCTTTATATGTAGGGGTAAAGTTACCACATTGAACAAAATTTTTTACCGGTCTGCACATTAAACAAAAAACTTTTTAATGACCCAAGTCCAATTGCCCACAACATAAATGGATATCTTGGTTTTACTCGGGATTTTTAATGGGTGTTACTATTTGTACCCACAATTACTAACACCCCTCGTATCATGCACAGTGTGCACACGTCCCAGTCGGTTTTTAATTTTTACTATTACCCCCATTTTGATAGTGCACCCCACATATAGGTTTGTCTCTCCCTTCCCCTCATCCCCATTCAGCCCGCCATCGCCGCCGCTCTTCCTCCTACCCACTCCGATATCCCAGCCAGAACCGCTAGTTTCATGCCCCCTCCCTTTCCTGCATATGTGTCGGTCGCTCCTGACCGACATGGTTTTTGGTTACTACTGAGATGATATGTACATGTCAGCTGATCCCGACCGACATGGACTCGTACGGTCGGTCCGATCGCATATTACCAAACCCATAGCATGACCTAATTAGCTCAAGCTTGGCTCGAAGCACCACCACTACAGGAGCGTGTCGAGCTTGACGTTCGCTTCCTCGTCGGGGGCCATGACGCCGACCCCATCCAAACCCACGACCAAGACTCCCTCCGTATAAATACTCGCTCCACTTCATCTCCCCTTCTCCGATCGCGTCCACCGTCGTCCACCCCGGGGGTTCGGGTGGAGATGTCGAACGTGCCTCTCAAACTGGACTGGGGCGATCTGAGGGACGATGCCCCGCCGCCGGAGTTGGAGGTGGTCGCCGCCGCCGCCGCCGCCGCCGCCGCGGGCCGGGGTGGCGGAGAGGCGGCGGCGCAGGAGGAGGGAGGGATGCTGGCGGAGCTCTCCGATCACCAGATACAGGAGAAGATCCAGCGGTTGGCGAAGCATTTCTCCACGGGCTTTGCTCACAATCTGCCTGACAAGGGCGTGAAGCTCCGGGAGAACTTTCGGCAGCTGCAGGGCGAGCTCGAACGGAGGAACAAAGTCCGGTATCAGGAGGTATGATGTCGATAAATAGAGAGGGGGAAGATCGGATTAGGTTTCAGAGCCCTATGAGAGTGGGGGTATGTGCATGCAATTGTTTGAAGTAGAAAAATTCCTAATGAGCCTTCTCAATGACGCATGCAATATCTCGAATCTCAATATGGGTGATCGATTTCCGATACAAACGATTATCAACTGCAGCTTGCTTTCATCTCACATGCGGATTTTGTTTTGCAGGATGGTGGAGAATGCGAGAGGGCCAGACAATCTGGAACTTCAGAATCATTTGGTGAGCTTTGAAATCTATACAAGTAAAAAAAAGATTTTTTATTTTTTTTTTAAATTTATGTCTTAGTTTCTGCCGTAATATTCCTCTTTTTCTACCCCTGTATTATTGCTGTTATGTTTTATCTTATTTTTGCATCACTCTGTATGTATATGTCAATCCTATTTTGTAAGTTTGTTGCAATTTGAAATCAAAGTTATACGTGTCAATTGCCTTTTTTTTTCTTCTTAGCAATTGGATATACTTAATAAAAATTGTTTATTTTTTTTAGGAATGTAGTACATTTGTATAAACTGTATTTTTAGACATTGGATCTTTCGTTTTAGCTGCATTGCGTTTTTTTGTATTGGTTAGAATGGATGCCCCACTTTTCATTTTTGTCGGCCGAAGACTAATTTTAATACTTGTTGTTGTGAATGCTACATCATCGTTGGAAATCCATGTTTAGATTTGATTAAACACGGTAAATCCTTCTGTCCATAAGTTTTTGCGCAAAGCTTTGTCAATGAGAAGAAAATGAAATATCAAGCATTGCCATGAAAAGAAAGGAAACTAAAAGGAAAACAGAGGAGATATGATGCCCTATGGAACGATGAAAAGTACTTTATGTCTAACGATTTAAAAATTTCTTGTCGTGTTTATTTGATTTGCACTTTCCTTGATTATTACACTGCTTGTTTATTTTTATCGCATTCCATTTTGCTGATGCCGATGGGCTTTTGCAGTCTCACATAATGTTCCCAGCGAAAGGTATACAGTATCTGAACCTCGTCCGCAATCTTCATTTTCGTTATCTTTTTCTAAGAAGTTGGAAGTCAAGGTAATAAATATATATCTTCGTCAAAATTTGTTTTTTGCTTTTGCTGGCAAAATTTCATTTTTCTTACTACCAGGCAGATGCTGCATTTAACAAGGAGTTGAGATGTCTTAGCCGAGATAAGGGCAAAAGTTCAGGGAGAAACGGAGAACATATGAATGAAGGAAGGCATCAAAACATAATGTCTTTACAAGATAATAGAATGTCAACCAGACAATCTCCATTTCGATGCGCCAGCAACTTTGCCAATAAAGATACACAGAGATTTACCAATGGTTGTAGCAGGGTTATTGGATCTCCTAGTACTTCTTCTCAAGTTGGGAGAAGCTTTTCCAAGCATTCTCCTAAGAGGTATGTGTTAGTTCATAATTGTTATTTTAGAAATCATCACTGTTTTCTTACTTTTCTTTTGTTTATCTCTATTTTAAAGCTTTGCATATTGGAGAATGCTAGCTATGCCAACTTAATTGATGCAGGTGCTTATATGATATGATGTTTTGATGAGATGTGGATCACAAAAATAATTCCACGTAATAATCCCGATTAAATAAAAGATGAAGTCACAGGGTTTAAAAGCCTGCAATCTTACACTCAAATCAGTTCTAGTTCCAAAAGGGTGCTCGTTTGGAAGATATTACTTCCACTAGGTTAGGGGACTTCCTTCAATAGAAATTTCCACATTAGGATATGAGGATTTCAAATAAAATTTAATATTGGCCCAAATGGATAATCAGTGACAAAAGTTTAAATATTGACATGATTCTAAACAAAGCATCAACTTTAGATCAAGAGTCTATCTATACTTCAGAATTTGATAGGTATGCTGAAGAAAGATATTAGAGAAGGATAGATATCACCTCCTTGATAGTTCAGAACAAACAAACACACTCCAAGAGGACCAAGGAATTTTAGAGGCAATCAGAGATGTACCAGCACGATTCTGGAGGTTGACGACTACTCGAACAAATCCCGAGGGTGCCTATGGCTTGCTGGAAGACTGCAAGGGGGCCTGATGGCTTGCCGTGGTCACATGGCAGGCCAGTAGTCTACTGGTGCAGCAGACGGGGGCCGACGATCTGCCAGTTGCGGATGGGGGTCAACAACTTGTTGATAGTGTGATTGGGGTCCGGCGGCCGGTTGGGTGTGCGAGAGAGAGAGAGAGAGAGAGAGAGAGAGAGAGAGAGAGAGAGAGAGAGAGAGAGAGAGAGAGAGAGAGAGAGAGAGAGAGAGAGAGAGAGAGAGAGAGCCTTGTCTTTTCCTTGAGGGTTTGGGACTTCTCATATCTAAAGTTCTTGCCCTAGATCGACCTTTCACTAGAAGAGATTGTACAAAGCAAAATTTCATAAATCTTGTATATTGCTTCAATAAATAGATCCTAGGCCTGTATATTGGCTTAGGATGACCATTACAACCGCCTCACCATGAACGTGGGACTAAATATGAAGAAAACTTCTCATACTAAGAGTAAAAATCTCCACAAATAAAATAAGGATGAAAGCACAAAGGAAATATGTATTAGATAAAAAAGGATGGCCTAAAAGCAATGTGTTCATCATCCAAGCTAGGCTCTGGGTTCCTTGGGGAGCCAAAGTGAGATGGGCACGACAATCTTCCTTCCCTGTGTTGGTATATCCTCAAATTGGGTGATCGTGTAATGATGTCCCCAAAATTAATCTGAACGATGAATGAAAAAAGAGAAGATAGAACATCGTTTTTTTTCCCCTTCTTTTTTGGTGACACTATTTTTATATGTATGATACTCATTTCCATATTCTACCTTATGTCAATCAAAATAAGAAAGAAATTTCTCTTCACATGTTTGCCTAATAAAATGAATGTTGAAAATTGGTACATAATTGAGTACACAAACCATTAATGTCCAGCAAAATGAACGTTCCTATGAGGTGATTTTCAAGTTATGATAGCAATCCATGATCCATCAACATAATCTCAACCAATGTACATATGGGATTAAAAGAAAAATATTAAAAATAATCAATGATCTCATCATCCTCGGGATGCTTGATCGACAAATTGTACTAAAAGAGATCGTGGAGTGTAATTTGTAGTTTTGTACCCATAAAAACTATCGGAGCTTCGTATGTTTTTTCGTATAGATGCGGAGAAAGGCCCTGTGATGTCGACAAGTCACTTAGAAGAGCCTCTCAGGAAGGAAATGTTTTGGAGAAATAAATTGGAGAAAATATGTGGTTGGCCATGGGCATTTCTTTTCAACTGAGCCCTGCAAGGATTGTTGGATTGTGTTAGTATTAGTTAAATGATCAAAACTAGTAGAAGAGGAGGAGGAGAGGGGGTTGGTGGTGGGGATTCAAAAGTTATATTATCCATACCTTGTAACCAAATGACATCTGAGTTGATGGAAAAAACTTACAAATGTTCTAATCCCAAATTGATGTAGTTTCAAGTTTCCATGAAGAATTTGAATAAGGTGCGTCTCCTCATATTTATTTAATGGTAAAGGCGCTCAAGTTCATGACAAAAAAGAGAGATAATAGGGAAGGGAAGAAACTTACCAAATAAACTTCTATTCAATCACCAACTTATATAATCATGGGATAACGTCTAGCCTACACCCAAACATGCACGCTCGCACGCAATGACACACACGCACGGACGCACACACACACACACACTTGTATATACATATATACACACATTCGCACACATGACAAAAGTGTTGGGAGTCTTAAAACCTAGTATTAATATCAACACATAGGTTTTATCATACTAATCTAAATAGTGTTTGGATCTTAAAAACCGAGTATTAATCTCAACACATTGGTTTGATCATACTAATCTATCAATTAAATCAAAGGTATGACTAAAGAAAAGGGAAATTGCATTTTAAACAAACTCTTTAAGCTTGGCACATGTAGGTGATGTCGACAACCTGTATGGGACCGGTGGGAACCATGGCAATTCAATTTGAACATACAAACAAACACAAACGGGAGAGTCATGGCGTCGCCGACCTGCAACAGACCTACGTGCGAGAGCTCGGCCTCCATGAACACTGGTGAGAGGGGAGGTGGAAGGAGGTGGGAGCCAAGCTTAGAATGCTATGTGGTGGGGGTAATTTGAAAAAAAAAAACTTAAGTTTTGTGAGTGCCGATCTTAAGTTGATGGGTTTAAATAGAATTGTCCAAGGAAAAAAAAGTATTTACCTTTCTAATCCTGCCATTGCACTTCCAATTTATCATAACGTGCTCAAAATGAACTATTTTGGTGAACAACACATTCCAAAGATGCATCTTATCGAGGCACTCTTGAAATACATTCTAGAATTCAGGTTACGACGTCCGAGAGTTATGGGCTGTGATGAAATATTGAAATAGGTTGTTTAGTTTAAACTAACTCTTGATCATCCATTCCCAGACTCCTCAAAAAATTGGAAAAACACTCAAAAAACTCAAACTATGTAAATTCTTGAATAAAAAATGAAAAAATAAGAATTATATACTCTAGACTCTATCTAAACCTACGGATCATATCATAGTTATAGGATAATCCAAGGCTTCATGGAGCTTGGCTTGAGTTATTCAGTATATCAACACTCCAACTTATTAGAGATGCATTGGATTGTTTTCTTGTGATAACCAGCGAAATAACTAAGATGATTTTGCTCTTAAAAATGAGGAAATCAGAGTTGAATTGGATTTGAAGAAATCTTAATAAGCAAAATAGGAATTTTGTATTTTTTCCACAAGAAAAAATGAGAACAAACATCTTATGAGCCTGTGTAGGTGGCTCTAAGAACATTATCGTCCATACTACCAGTATAAGAAGAAAGGTGGGAGAGAGAATTTTCTCACAAGTCCAAGCTCCATTCAGCCCTACAGGTAGACTATGCTTTATTGTTCCTGTATCTTGGAGGTTCAGCATGTTATGAATCATCATAACAAGGAGTGGCAGGAACATCCCACAGAGATGTGGAATCTTGGCTAGTGAAGCCCTTTTTTGACCTAGGAAATTTTTATTTGCTTTAAAATCATGAAGTAGATGATTGGCTTTCTAGTCTCTCTTTTCCCATCTTAACAAACCTGGCATCGTATATCAATTCAAACCAGCATGCTGTGGTGTGTGGAAGCACCTTGACCATTATACTGTATATTATGTACATCATATCTGCTATTGATATATTGTTCTGATCACATGTTCATGACTTTGCATGTTTCTTTCTGACTGCTACTCTTTTTTAGGAAGAGTGCCTCTGAAAATAGGAATCCAATGCATTTGAGATCAAAGAAGGTGAGTAAATTCCTTTGAGGTTTATATTGATGATTTGCTTTTACATAGGTGTTTCTTCGCTACAATCTATTTTTAATTACACTGCAGATGCTGAATTTTTTGCTTATCTTCTTTCCGGCTATTGTTGCTGTCAAGCTTCTTTACTGGGAATATTCATTATTAAAATATGATTTATTGCATGTGGCCTGAGGTCTATCCTACTTAATTGCTCATTACAAAAAGCTTTATCAAGAAAGCTGAATATTGCTTGTTGCAGCACTTGAATGATGTGGCTGTGATGGTTCACCATTGTATTGGATCTCCCATTCTTTCTTGATGTAGCTTTATGATGATTTTCTATACGTAAGTAGTGATGCAAATGAAGGCACAAGATGAAAGAGCGTACCTCCATTTTCTAGGATCATATTTTAAGTTGTAATTCTGTTTTGATTAAGAATCATATACTAACTAGGAATCTTTTTTGATGACTTAGGATTTACTCAATGTAGGATATGTTGTTGAAATAGGATTCCTACTCAAATTTTGTTTTGCAAATGAGATGGATTCCTAGTTTGTGAATAGTTTTCTGATATAATTACTGAGTTCTAGTTGAGTTAAATCGGAACTCCTAATTTGAGTGGATATTGGTTTCATTTTTTTTAGTTATTTTCTAGTTATTTTTGGTTATTCTTAAAGTGAGTTTTAGGAGTCTTATTTTAGTAGGGAAATGTTTGAAAGAATCATACTTTAGTAGTATATTTGGTTAAGAAAGTTCAAGTCAGTTAAATTGGGTTTTGGGACCATGTGAAAACCTATATATACTTGTGTAAGGGGAGATCTGAATTATCATTGAATTAGGAACACAATTTTAAGGGTTCTAATCTTTTTTGAGAGAAAGTTTGACTCTTTCATCTCTAACTTCCTTGGTGGATGCCTTGTATTGTTTTGTTAAGACGCCTTGGTCCCATGATGCGATATTATGGAAACATCTTGGTGAGATGCTTTGATCCCATTAAGGCCTTGTTTGGGTAAGCAGAATGGTCTGCTGCATTCTCTTGCCCCACGTGTCTCGCTTAAATTAGCCGCCCAGTGCACAGGCTGTGCTAATATTGGTTAGAAGCTAGTGTTAATCCGTGTGAGATGAATGGCAGGATCTTGATCCCACATCCGTGGTTCATTCCGAACAGAGGCATTTCTGGTGCTGTCTTGGTGCTGATGTTTGACATCCATTGTTTGTCACTCTTGTTGGACACCACATATACATATTCTTGGCATTGTCAGCTTGTCATGCATGGGAATCTAATTTTAGTCGGAAGGAAGGACCGAGATGGAAAGAAGAATGAAGAAAGAAAGAGATAAGAGAGATTGTGACGGCTAGAAGAGAGAGAATGGGGGGGGGGGGGGGGCATGCGGAAACAGAGAAAAGAGGGAGGTGTACGAACAAAAGGGATGTACGGCTTTTGTGCTGGAGGAGGTGGGATGCATATATCATAAAGAAACCCAATATTCAGACCATTATGTTGTCACGTCATTTAATGACCGAAGTCATCATCTGGCCTTCGGATTGAGTTCTAATCTCAACTGTCCTATTTAGCCATTTTATTAAATAAATTGTTGATTACAAATCCGATTTAAGACATAATCATCCGAGAGCCACCTAAATGCGGTTGTGGACATCTCCCACAACTTAGTCTTCATATATAGACTAATTTTCATATACAAACTGCATAAAATTGAAAATTAGACATTAATAGTAAAAAATCTGCTACTAATAATTTATTGCTGTAATTAAAATATTAAAATAAAGGCACAACTGTCGATCACGCTGCTTCAGAGATGGTTTAGTACAACTCTACTCAGATACAGTTAGTAGATCTAGTTCCACAGTCTTCCACGATCCTTCCTGATTCTCAGTACCAATATGGAATTACGAGTACCAATATGGAATTAGCTCTTAATATTGGATATTTATACTGAAAATCAAATCGGATATTTATATTGAAATACGAGTACCAATATGGAATTAGCTCTTAATATTCGTATTGTTTTTCAACCGGGTATATGAAGTATAGAATATTTGGCCTAAATGAATTCAAACATGTCCACTTATTTTAGTATTTGTTTATACCTCTAACTAGGAATCACCTGTTTTTGCCTCCGACTATTATTTGTGAGCACTTAATTATCCACCACCGAAATAAGCAGTCATCCGCTAAGAATAGTGGACTGATATGTTATGGCTCTAATAGTCGGGTGTAGGAGTGTGAACGTACTTGATTGAACGAATAATAGATTTTTCTAATTTGTAGCTAATCTATCTCAAGATATGAAGTGAGTTTCTTGAAAATTATTAGGATACATATCACACCGTTAGAGCAAATTTGTGGTTCATGAATTGGTTTGACAACATATTACTTCTATTATCAATCGTCAATTCAGAGACCTTCCTTGAGTGCCTCATATGCTCCTATGACTTAGTGATGCGGGAGCATCTGGGCCGCCCGTACGTTTCATCACACCGGTGGACTGACGACGTGATCCGATTTGGCAAGCAATTAATAAGTTAATAATTTTAGAGTTAATAAATACTGAAATTAATATTTTTGGAATAAAATATTAATTTCGGAATAAAATATTATTTTTATCCCGAGCTTATTATTTTAATCAGAAAATATTTTATTTTCGGATTTATTAATTATGGTATTTAATTAGGAGATTTCGGGCAAGATTTGGTTCAAATCTTCTAAAATTATGGGTGTTTATTATGGTAAGATTTGATTTGAGTCAAATCTATCATTATTGGGTTGTTATTGTTTTTCTTTTTTGAATTTGGTTGTAAGCCTATTTAAAGGCCCAAGTATGATGAATAAAAGGGATTGAATGATGAATGAAAAAATGGTAACCATTTGCTTTGATTCCTATGAGTGGTTTCGTACTGCGCTCCTGAGAGAGGATCGAAGAGTGAGAGGTTCGCCGGTGTGAGGTCGGGTTACCGTCGATGTGAGGCCGACAACCCCCTTCGCCTTTCCATTCCTTTCCTTTCGTTGTCGTCACGATCGTGCTGCATCACTTAGTCCTTGCTGTTATACGGATTTTAGTTTTTTATGGGAAAAGACTTGTGGTGATGGTGATGATATGCATTTGAGCTTTCTAATATTTACGGGGCTAGGTATTGTTACACTTGCTCCATGAGTCCATCTAAGTCACGTATGAAATTTGTTTGTCTTTTTTTTTAAAATCTCATTTATATCTTGATGGTTATAAACTTATAATACTTTCAAAGAAAGCCTCATTGTCCGAGGAGACTCCAAGAATGTTATTAGCTTGGTCATGGGTGGAATGTTCCCCTTAAATTTGGAATTTGATGAATAAAATTGGAGCGTTGTTACCTACACATATGGGACAAAGTTCTCTCATTATAACTTTCTCCCTCCACTTTATAGATCTTGCACCATTATCAATAATAATAATCAACAATTAGTTGTCAACTATTATAAATCTCTGTTCTAAAAAGTGGCTTAGGCAACTGCCTAGGTCCTAGTCCTAGGCGCCCCCCCACTGCCCAGCCTAGCCCCTAGATGTTGCAGAAAAGCGGCCAAGCTCCCAGGCGGAGCTAGGCGGGCGCCTAGGCGGTCTAGGCGGACTGGTTAACAATATTAACAATTTTCTAATCTTTTCTACAGATTCATACAAAAAATATAGGCGGGCTGGTTGATAATATTATATATAATATAAAAATAATAATTAAAAAAAAGCCAAAATGCCTGGGTGCTGCTTAGGTCGCTTAGGCGCTAGGCGGGCCCCCACCGCCTGACTAGTGCCTAGCGCTTTTTAGAACCTTATTATTATAAATTCCTATTAGACATTGAACTTTCCTAAAACAATTGTGATCTGAATGTTCCTGTTTCATTCAGTTCATTTTTGGCAAAACATTGTTCTAACAAAAATTCTGAATTTTCGGCTACATGGAATACCATTTCGATTGATCAAGTTCATCGAGTGAAGTCATTGATTTATCGTACGAAACATATGTACATGCTATTTGTTTATCACGATTGACAGGTGGCAGAACCATGTGTAGGCAATTTATATGATGTCTATTTGTTTCCAATTTCACATTTTAGATTTTTGTAATAAGTGGTTTAATTGTATTTTTACCACTTATATTATTAATTGATTGTAACCATTCAGTATTTTAAAATAGTTGCTACATCCCCTATATAGTTTGAAAGTAATTAATTTTTTTGACTATGAATAGCCCCAACAACCGAACCTTATCCCATCATCATTTGGTTGACTATGGAGCACAACTGCAGGGAAGAAGGCTCCACACAAAAATTAGGCAGAACTTAATGATTATGAATGAAGAACAAAAATACATCCATCATGGTCATATCTTCTTTTCTTTGCTGTGCATTGGCACACATTCTGTTAGTACTTGCTAGTTATTATGATTAGATTCCAAGGAAAATTAATAGAAATGCATATACTGGCAAAAAAAGCTCGAAAACCTTCCATTATGTGCGACCTGAATGACTATTTTGTGATTAAGATTATTCTTTTTCGTTGTTTTTGCTGCATAATTATGAGGTATGATGTTTTGTGTACTACCAAAATGTGCTGTACTTATATTGGATAAAGGAATAAGAAAAGTGGACTATACTTTCTTACATTTATGTTTGGGCAACCTGTTTATGCAATCTGTATATTATAATTTATATGCTTTGTATATTATAACTTAAATTAGCTGCTCATCTCTTTTGTTTTCACTCTTTCTATGAAATTGTGATAATGTGCTGGCATTGATCTTGCTGTTATTGTTTTTGATATTGGCTTTGTTGGTTGCTTCATCCTATGATAGCTCTAATAATTTCATGTACATCGGTTATTAGTGTGAGAATGTCTTAGTCATTGTTTGTTTGAGTAGTATGCGTGAAATAATTGTTGTCTTTAAAAGATTTACATGGTTCTGAGTCTTTTGACATTGTAAGACAGGTTCAGCATGTGGTTCTCTTGGATGAAGAGGATGTACAACCTATACATGCTGATACCCCTGATGATTTGTGAGTCAAATCTTCTAGAAGACCAGCTTCTCTACAAAATCGTGGTCCCCTTCTTTGTATTTTCATTAATGTCTAATTGTCTTGTTAACTGTTATATTGACTAATAATGTGACATGTTCCAGGAAGGAGGCTAAGATCTATTATCCTTCAAGGTGCACCTTCTCTAAAATTATAGTATGCATAATCGTACTAGCTGGAAACCTGATTTGCTGAAAAAAGTTTAACATATATCTCCTTTTTCTGGACAGAGATGGCGCAGAATCTGTCGAGCTTTCTTACTCGGACATTAAATGCTTAGATCCTGAGTCATTTTTATCATCACCTATAATGAATTTTTACATTCGGTGAGTGTACTGTTTGTTCAGATTTCCATAAGTTCTGACTGATCAATTATTCCTCTTTATTAGGCCTGTTTGCATGAATTCCTTCTAATATATAAAGGATGAACTTTATTTTTGTCTCCATTTCTTTGTTTTTGTTTGCTGTTTATTAATGCTAATTGAGTACAGAAAGTTGTATTTACAAACTTTTCTTGCTATCAAGGTGGTCATATGGTTGAAGTGAAAGCAACGAAGTTCACGAGGTTCTTAAATACCAGTCCCACGCTTAAAAGCTTAGATAACACCCCTTTGTTGAGAACTGTCTTGCACTGAAAAAGTATTAGAGTAACCTTTTAGATCACACAACTTCAGTTTGATGGATATTGGATTCATAACCTGTCATAACTCTTACAGTCTTACAATATTTTCTCATCAAACTAGTTTGTTTCTCCTTTATTTTCCTTTAAATGCTAGAAGAGCAAGAACAAGCCATCTGCCTATGCAATGACAGAGACCTGGAGCCACATTGATTAAATTACTCTGAAATTTATATAATAGGAGCCAAACCCACTTTAATAACGAGAAAAGCTTTCTCAATTACTATTTGAAAAAGTGGATCATACTCTATGATGTGGATTGCCCAAGTAGGCCAAGTGGATGACAAGTATGGCTTATCGAAGTTGGGCTTGGCTCACCTTTCGGGTTGGATCCGAATCTTAAACGGGTTTACGTGGAATGGCTGATGGCTTTAAGTCAATTGGTATGATTGCATGTCAAATTGGTTATAAGGTTTATGACTTAAAGGGCAATGGGTTCGGAAACTTTGGATACTGTTAAGGAATGGGGTTATAATTTCATCTGTTATAAATGGGATTTAAAAGCCCATGTTAAGATGTATTAGTGTACATACATACACTTAGGGTATATATGACTCACATGTATTCACCTTATATTGGCAATTGGCCTAATGAGAGATCCATTCTCATTCTCTCCCAAACCCTAGCTCTCCTTCTCTCTCTCCCTCTCCTTTTCTCTTCCTCTAGGGTTTGTCACATGGTATCAGAGCAAGGTTGATCGCCGGCGTCGTCAACGGCTCCCTTGTCTCCCTGTCTTGCGATCAGATCTCCTGCGCGGCGGACTCTCCAGCTGTCCCCGCACTCGCTCGCGCCCCTCCAGCCGTCTCCAGCCGTCTCCCGCGCTCAGATCTCCCGCGCGCCTCAGATCTCTGTCTCCCGCGCGCCTCCAACAGTCACCCGCGCGCCTCCAGCTGTCTCCCGCGCGCCTCCAGCAGTCCCCGCGCGCGCCTCCAGCTGTCTCCGCACTCGCTCGCGCCCCTCCAGCCGTCTCCAGCCGTCTCCCGCGCTCAGATCTCCCGCGCGCCTCAGATCTCTGTCTCCCGCGCGCCTCCAGCAGTCACCCGCGCGCCTCCAGCTGTCTCCCGCGCGCCTCCAGCAGTCCCCGCGCGCGCCTCCAGCAGTCCCGCGCGCCTCCAGCAGTCTCCTGCGCGCCTTCAACAGTCCCCGCGCGCGCCTCCAGCTGGGTTACGGTGCCAGCTCTTCTCCGATCTGCTCCGCTCGTGACAGATCTGACCCGCGCGCGCCTCCAGTCGTCCCCGCGTGCGCTCCAATCGCGATCTGCACGCCCCGCACTCCGCTTGCTCGCGATCAGTGCGCCCCGCGCGGTTGATCTGATCCGGGGGGGACCCCTCGCGCTTTTCGGGCCTTCCCTCTCTCCAGACATGTCCTCGACGTCCTCGATGACGACTCCGCCGTCTCATCCGGTGCCTCCCTATGAGATTCCACGAGATTTTCTCCCGCTTGCCACCGACTTTCTTCTCCAAGAGGCCTCCGACTGGCCGGCATGGTCCGCCACGGTGGAATCCATCCTTGAGGGTCGCAATCTTCGAGGACACCTTGATGGATCTTCCATTCCTTCTGCTTCCGATGCAGAATATGGTCCCTGGCGTCTTCGCGATCAGCGCATCAAGGCCTACCTTGTTGCTTCAGTGGATCGTTCTCTTCGCCGAGACATGGTTGGGCTTGCCACTTCTGCAGCAATTTGGGGACAGCTCACTGCTCGTTTTGTTGAGAAGAGTGGCGCACGTGAGTATCAGCTTCTCACACAGGCTCAGTCGGCACAGCAGGGGGGGTTGACGGTCCAACAGTTTTACTGTCAGATGCGCTCCTATTGGCGTGATCTTCAGGATCTTGCTCCTGTTCCTGATCCGTCACGTGCTGTTGAGTATCAGCTCTACCGGGAGCGTCTTCAGCTCTATCAGCTATTCGCTGCCCTACGACCAGAGTTCAGTGCTCTGGCCGGTCAGCTTCTTTACCGGGACAGCCTTCCTCGTCTTGATGAGGCTGTGGCTGAGCTGGTCGCTGAGGAGACTCGTCTGCGTACTCTTGCCTCCAGGGCCCTACCCCTTCCATCCGGTCTTCAGGGTGTTCTTGCTGCCGCCCCGCCGCCGGTCTCAGGCCCACCAGCTAATGCCTCCCATGGTAGACCATTCTGCACTCACTGTTAGACACCGGGCCACGTCATGGACACTTGCTTCTCACTCCATCCAGAGAAGCGTCCTACCTACAGAGATCGAGGTCGAGGACGAGCTCGAGGCCGTGGTCGCCCTGTTCCTACTGCTGCTGCTGCCTCTTCCGTCACAGCTGGCGAACTACAGTCTATTCGTGAGGAACTAGCTCAGCTTCGACTCTCTCAGCAGTCTGCCGCTACTCCTGGATCTTCTGACGCCACTGCCTTCTCTGCCTCTTCCGGTAGTCCCATTGTTTGGATACTGGATTCGGGGGCCTCACACCACATGACTCCCGATGCCTCACTGCTCACTGCTTGTCAGCCTGCGACGCACCTGCCCCCGATCCACACTGCAGATGGTTCTCGCTTAGTCATCTCACAGTCTGGATCCATTACTTCCGCCTCCGCCCCCGCTTGCCGCCTCTCCTTATCCTCTGTGCTGCACGCTCCCACACTTCACATGCACCTGATTTCTGTTAGTGCTTTATGTGACTCTGGCTGCTCGGTGACATTTACCCCTTCCTCTTGTTCTGTGCAGGATCTGCGTACTGGCCGACCGATTGGAGCAGGTCGTAGGACAGGCGGACTCTACCAGATGGAGTTTCTTCACTCTTTAGATCCGTCATCATCTGGGTTTTGTGGAGTTGTCTCTCCTAATGCCGACCTGTGGCATAGGAGACTAGGTCATGTGTCGGAACCGCGACTTAAGAGATTACTCCATTCTGGAGCTCTAGGTCGTGGTCCTTTTTCATCTTTATCTACTTGTACTGGCTGCAAGCTTGCAAAAGCTGCTGCCCTTCCTTTTTCATCCAGTACTTCTCAGAGCTCTACTCCTTTTGATCTTGTTCACTCTGATATCTGGGGCCCCTCTCCTCTCCCCTCTATGACTGGGTATTTATATTATGTCTCGTTTGTGGATGATTACAGTCGCTACACATGGGTCTACCTTCTTCGCCGTCGATCGGATATCCTTCAAGTCTATCAGGACTTCACCTCCATGATTCACACGCAGTTTAGTCGGCGCATCAAGATTTTTCGATCTGATTGTGCCCTTGAGTATCTATCCACCGCTATGCGCAGTCTTATTCAGTCCCATGGGACTATTTTCCAGCACTCGTGTCCTCATATCCATGAGCAGAATGGTGTTGCTGAGCGCAAGCATCGCCATATTCTTGCTACTACTCTTGCTCTCCTTCTTTCTGGTTCTGTTCCTCGGCGCTTCTGGGCTGAGGCTCTCCTCACCTCAGTCCAGCTTATTAACATCACTCCTTCGTCAGTTCTTCCGGACGACTTATCTCCTCATGAGCGTCTCCTTTCTACCACTCCTGACTACAGCCCTCTTCGCACCTTTGGGTGCACCTGTTTTGTTCTACTTCCTCTCCATGAGCGTACAAAGCTGTCTGCTCAGGCAGCTAAGTGCATTCTTCTTGGGATCAGCACTGAGCACAAGGGGTATCGCTGCTACTACCCTGTTGCTCGTCGCTTGCGTATTTCTCGACACGTCTCCTTTGTCGAGGATACGCCCTACTACTCTCCTGATGCTCAGGATCTCACCTTCCTCGAGGTCTCTTCTCCTCCATCATCGACATCTATGCCTCCCTCGTCGGCCTCTCTAGTTCCCCCGACTCCGTCGGCCCCTTCCCCACCTCCAGCTCCCTCGGCACCACCGGATCCTTTGCCAGTTGTTTCCCCAGCGTCTCCAGGGGACTCCTCCGATGCTTCCTCCTCTCTGCCCGTGCCTCTCTCTCCTCCCCGGGTTGTCTCTCCATTTCCTCAGGTCTACTCTCGCCGGCCTACCCCTGTGTCTCCGTGTCCTTCCTTCTCAGCGGATGCCGGCTCTCCTGCTGTTGGGGTCACTCCTAGTCTTTCGCCTCCTGTGCCTGCTCCGTCGTTGCCAGTCGTGGATCCCGGCCCGCCTCGCTACCCTTCGCGCCAGCGTCACCCGCCTGACCGTTTTAGCCACGACACTGGCCCTCCTGATCGCTTTGGCTTTGCCTCTGTATGCAGTTACTCGCCTCAGTTTACTGCCTTTCTTACTGCTGTGCACGCAGATCAGGAGCCCCGATCCTACTCTGAGGCAGTTCAGTTTCCTCAGTGGCGTCAGGCTATGGATGAGGAGTTTCAGGCCTTTCAGCAGACTCATACCTGGGATGTTGTCCCTCTGCCCTCTGGCGTTAAGCCTGTCAGCTGCAAGTGGATTTATAAGGTCAAGCACCGCCCTGATGGATCCATTGAGCGTCACAAGGCTCGGGTAGTGGCTCGTGGATTTACTCAAGAGTATGACGTTGACTACGAGGAGACCTATGCTCCGGTGGCTCAGATGACCACCGTTCGCACTCTTTTGGCAGTTGCAGCTGTTCATTGATGGGCCCTTCTTCAGATGGACGTGAAAAATGCCTTTCTCCACGGTGACCTGTCTGAGACTGTCTACATGGATCCTCCTCCTGGTCTCCGTGTTCCCTCTCAGCACGTGTGTCGTCTTCGTCGGGCCATTTATGGGCTCAAGCAAGCTCCTCGTGCTTGGTTTGAGCGGTTTCGCCGTGCTGTCCGGGAACTTGGTTATTCAGAGAGCAGTCAGGACCATTCTCTGTTTGTTAGGTCGTCCCCGCAGGGCCGGGCGATTCTACTGTTATACGTGGACGACATGATCATCACTGGAGATGACTCTGCTGCGATTGCCAGTCTTCAGCAGCACTTGAGGAGCCAATTTCAGATGAAGGATTTGGGTACGCTTCGCTATTTTCTTGGTCTTGAGGTAGCATACAGTACAGATGGCATTCTGCTCTCTCAGCAGAAGTACCTTTCAGACATCCTTAGTCGTGCTGCCCTCACAGATGACCGCACAGTAGACACTCCTCTTGAGCTTCACTCGAAGTTATGTCCTACAGATGTAGTTCCTCTTTCAGATCCCACTCGGTACAGGCAGATTGTGGGACAGCTCGTCTATCTCTGCATCACTCGGCCTGACATTGCACACGCTGTCAGCATTGTCAGTCAATTTGTTGCAGCTCCACACTCAGTTCACTACGGTGCTCTTCTTCGGATCCTCCGGTACCTCAGAGGGACAGTTACTCGCTCTTTGTTTCTGTCGTCGTCCTCCTCTCTCAGACTTAGAGCCTACTCAGATGCAGACTGGGCTGGAGATCCGACTACACGCCGCTCCACCACTGGTTACTGTTTGTTTCTCGGCGACTCTCTGATATCCTGGCGCAGCAAGAAGCAGAAAGTGGTGTCTCTCTCTAGCACTGAGGCTGAGTACAGGGCCATGGCCTCCACGACTAAGGAGATAGTTCACCTTCGACGTCTCCTCAGTGATCTCGGTGTTGCTTTCTCCGAGCCTACTCCTCTTCACTGTGATAACCGGAGTGCTATTCAGATTGCTAGCAACCCGGTCTTTCATGAAAGGACAAAGCACATCGAGATTGACTGTCACTTCGTCCGACAGGAGTATGAGGCCATGACAATCTCACTACCTTTCATTCCCTCAGCAGAGCAGATCGCAGACTTCTTCACGAAGTCACATCCTACACCACGTTTTCGGTCTTTGATTGTCAAACTCTTGGTGCATGATCCACCCTGAGTTTGAGGGGGGGTGTTAAGATGTATTAGTGTACATACATACACTTAGGGTATATATGACTCACATGTATTCACCTTATATTGGCAATTGGCCTAATGAGAGATCCATTCTCATTCTCTCCCAAACCCTAGCTCTCCTTCTCTCTCTCCCTCTCCTTTTCTCTTCCTCTAGGGTTTGTCACAGCCCAAATGTCTTAAGATCCAAGGATAGTGGTGAAGAGGGGCTATATGTATATGGATAGTGACCCTTTGATTGAGAGTATGGAGAGATCTGTTTTGAATTGGTTTGAACCCGTAATGGCTGTGAAAGGGGTGATCATGAGAATTTGAAGCCCTCAGGGTCTCTTTGACCTATGTTTTTTATACAAGGAACATGGGAAAGGGAGAAGAAGGGATGACGCTGTTGTAAGGCAGGACATCGATGGACAACAGCGTGGGGCACTAGTGCCGGTTCAAGCGAGGAGAAATATATAGGCTTCTCATTAGTTTTGATATTTTTTGATTTACACATTCCGAAAGCTTGAGTTTCAAAGTCTCATTCAAGTTCATGTTTTGCATGTTTTACATTGTATTCGAACTTGATTCTATGTTTTCTTATTTATTAGTTTTGTCGTTTTTGAGCTTGGATTGGCTATTGGGTATTGCACGCTTGTCGGTGTTCGTTCTTTCTTTTTTTCTCTTTCTTCTTTGTTTCCTCTTTTTTTCGTCTCTTTTTCTGTTTGTTCAGATCTGCACACAGATCAATTGTTTCTTCTTTTTCTCAGATTTTTTTATTTTTTTTAAAACACATGACTTCTTTCTGTAGGTGCTTTTGGCCTGCCAGTTACAAAGGCAGGTGTGCATGGAAGGGGAGTGATGAGAGGAATCCGATGGAGATTGGCAAGGTCGTGGGATCGAAAGGCACTGATCTTGTGTTTTTTTTTTTGGTTTGATAGATCTATGACAGAATTGTGTTGCAAAAAGGGAATTGGTTCTGTGATTATGTGGATGATGTTGGTGGGTCTGTGATGTGTTTGGAACGATATGATAATAATGATTTTTTTTATAAATAAATGATAACCAATTTTCCAAAGAACAAGAGAGAGAGAGAGAGAGACAGAGAGAGAGAGAGAAGTAAAAGATTAGAAACCACATAAAGTTTACCGAGAAATGAGAATCCACCAAGGAGAGAGGTAGAAGGGCTCAAATGCAATAGTCTTCATTCATAATCTTCAATGAAAGCTGCTGATTACAATCCCTTATATTGTATTATAGACATGGTAATAAATAAAATATAATCTATTCCTAATCTTACCATAATTTTAAAATTCTAACAAAAGAAATCCATCTATTTAAAATTTAAATAAACCTATTCTTTTGGCAAATAATTGTCTTATCCGTCCTACACAGGCTTTCGGCTTGGGCTTGGCCCAACAAGCTTGATCACATCACTTTCTTAGTGGCCACCCAGCAAGATAGCTTGGTTGTTGGAGTCTATATTGAAAGAGGGCACAACAAGCTTGGCCCAACTTCTTGATCACATCACTTTCTCAGTGGCCACCAAGCAAGATAGCTAGGTTGTTGTTTGAGCAGCTATCTTCATCAAAACGTTCCTCCAGCCTTTGAGATACTATACTACAGGACCACAAGGATAGGTGGTCATGGAACAACAAATCAACTAGAGCTTTTACGTGGAGATTAACCATTATAGGTGGACCTCTTGTGGCCTCCCCAACAAGATGGGGACGCATTTTTCGGAATGGTTCAATGGAGGTAGGGTATCTACCAGGGTTGCTTTTGGTAATGATGTTTGCAGAGGCATGTATTTTGAATAGTTTCCAAAAGGGCATTGTTTCATGCTACAAGAGCGTTTTCGGGCGTGTATGGAGTTTTTATCTTGTGCAAACCCGAGTTAGCTGAACCAAGGGGGAGAGGGTGTTTTGAGAAATGACGGCTAAAGGCCGTTGTTTGTAAAATCCGACTACCTAACATATTGGTAGGAATCAGTGTCCTTGTACGACCCAAACTCTTAAACCCACCCCAAGTGTGATAGCCAATGCTTCTATAACTTATATAAAAGAAACCCATCCTCCCTGTATACCGTGTGCTGAAGTTGAGCGAGAAAAGTAAAATAGAGAAAACAGGAGAAGAAAAGAGAGAAAGAGAGGAAAGCAAGGAAGGGGAGAGAGATAGAGATATAGATAGAGATAGAGAGAGATGTTTTATTGTTGTGATCTCTTGGATCTTTCTTGTTACCACTTTGTCGATTCCCGCCTCTCTTGTGATCCCTCTGGCGGATCTCTATTGTGTGGAAGCTTTGAGAAAATTTGACGAGGTTTTTCGATAGCTACAAAGGAGACTATCCATTTCTTCTTTATTTTTTATTGGTTAAGTCTTTGAGCCATTGTACTCTTTACCAAGGTTCAAAATCACAGTATCGGTCGGTCTCAGACCGTTATGTACCGGCTGGTGCGTACCAGCACATGTCGATATGGATCGATATTGGTTGAGGCCAAAAACCCAAAAAAACCAAAGAAAAATAAGAAAACCTGAACATGTTGGTACCGGTTCGTTCAAGCCGGTACCGACTTGAATTGGTCAACTCAAAACGGTACTTACTGGTACTGGTCAATACGGGCCAGGTATTGGGATCAAGGGTCGTACCTTCTCTGTTCAGCCAAAACTAGTACGTACAATTCATTAGCCAGTTTTTTGAACCATATTCTTTACTATTAATGGTGGAAGATCTCTTGCTCCCGTCGTGGACTTAGTTGTATATTGGGTGAATCATGTATACTGCTTGTCTCGTGTATTTTTCGTTATTTTCTGGTGTGCTTCACATCTTGGTTTGCAACTTGTTTTTTGCTTTCATAAAGACTGATCCGTAAAGTTCTGTTGCGAGACGATTTTCATAATCTTTACACTCTAAGTGGAAGCTGAGTTATCATAGCCTTGTTAAGTGTAGCCTTTTCCATCAATAGTTCTTTTTTCCCCTTCAATCTGAAGTTAGAGGACACTCAAGACATAACATTGTAGCACAAATGCCTAGATGCCCTGAGTCGAATATCTCAACCACATGAATAGTTCAATGTGTTCATCAGCACCTGACCCGGAGATGTGGATCATCCAAGACACATTAGCATGGCGTACTCCTCTTGTTCGAATCGGAGTTTGAAACCAAACTTCTCCTCAGGAGGATAGATGGGGCGATTCAGGTGAGATCCAATGTAGATCTAACTTTCTATTCACTCGTGGGATCCAGGCGGTTCGGGGGGGACCACCACGTCTCCTCTCTTCATGAGAATCCATACATCCCTTATCATTATGGACAGCTATCTCTCGAGCACAGGTTTAGGTTTGACCTTAATGGGAAAATGGATCACCTAACGACGCATCTTCACAGACCAAGAACTACGAGATCGTTCCTCTATTGTTCATATTTATGGAGAATCTAGTGGTGGGATTTAAGGAGATTAAGTTGGTGAGGACACTGGAGCTTTGTCGTCGTTCCCACTTCCCACGAGTTTATACACGCCGCTGGAAGAGGAACGGGTCCCCTACGCTTGCTATATGGATGAGCTGATCACTACACGCTGAGGACCCATGTTGGAGGCCCAAGCATCTCTTATGTTGGAGGCCCATGCTGCATTCATTTTATTTTATTTATTTACTTATGTCCCTTTCAACTAAAGTGTAGGAGTTGAGGAGCTGTGCAACCCGTATGGGTTTTCTTGTCACAACTTGTTTGGGTTTTCTTTTTGAGGGTTATATATACCCCTATGAATAATAGAAAAGGAATGAATCTTATAAGGAAAATTTTGGCTGCTTGTTTCCTGTGAGAGGGACGTGAGAGGTGCGAGATCTCATCGGCGTGAGGCTGCGATAATCATCGGCGTGAGGCCGCAATCATTCCCCACTCTCTCCTCCTTCCCTACCACAATCGGCGACCGAGGCCCCAACCGCCATCACCCCACCCTACCCTCTTGCACCCAAATTGAGCCCACACCCCGCCGCTGGTTGCCCTTCGCCGCTGCCTCGTAGCGTACCCAACGCCGCCCGATTCCCCTCCCGCTGGACCTGATCCGCGCCACCAGCCACCCGACCCCTATCCCCTCCTGCAGGACCTGATTTGCATCGTTGGCTGATCCCGCACCTCCCGGCCTCGCTGACTGCCACTCGACCTCCCTCCCTTCTCCTCGTGTTGCACCAGCAGCCCGAAGAAGACCCACACCAGCCGTCGCTTGTGGCCGCCACCCTGACACGCCTCCTTCTCCTTTGCTCTGCTGAAACAAAAAAAGAAAAGAAAAGAAACACATCTCATCATCACCCCACCACCTCACCTTTTGTCCCCCTGCAGTGGTCAAACAGCAACCAGACCCCACTCCTTTCTTTTATTTCTATTAGCTACAAAGCACTATAACACATCCTTTGTCCCTTACAAGCCAAACCCAACTAGCATATCTCTCAGTTTACTATCAATCTGGCCCATGAGTCGCCTTGAGGCCTGATTTGCTGTCCTTGTGGGCCCAATGACTCGCGCTTATTCACCAGCTTCAGACAGCCAAGTTGTAGCGCGAATCTCTCCACTGGGAATTAATCGTCCTCGTCCTTGTGCTTCGATCATGTTCATCGCCTGCTACCGCAACCTGCACACCCAACAGTATTGGTGAGATCCTTCCAACACAAAATCAAACATAGTATATTTTTGGCTTGGAATTAAACTGCTGGTTTCTATCATAGATAGTCCTACCAACGACATTGAAACCTGTGACTTTTGAAAACCTCTGAAGCTTGAAAACTTTACTTCAAATCCTTTACAAGTAAATTAAAATTCTTATTATTGGAAAAGTAAAACCTAGTCATCGGAATCCCTTGACTTCTGTCGATCAGTTAATTGCAAAACTTTTTGTGCTTGGAATACGTGCAAACAATTAGGCCATGTAATCATAATTTCTCTGCTATTTAAACATTCGCTGTAATTGAGATTTGCATCGGTCTAAATTTGTGTTAGTAATTATTGAGCATCAAAATTATTAGTTGATCTCCTATCTTACACACTCGCACGCATATCCTGCATCATAAGTCCATGTAAAATGATTTTTAAGGTGCAACACTACAATCTACTGTTCCTTTTTTTTTTCATAATGGTTTCTACTTTAAGGGAGTACAACTTTGCATATTGGCTTCTTCCTTGAGTCCTCAAATCCTTAAGGGATTCCTTGGGGAACAATTTGGGAGTGACATGACTTAGACTATAGTGGTGGACATAGTTGTCAAGGCGAGGCTAGGTTCCCGGAGGGAGCCTAGGATCCTAGGCGTGGCCTTGTGTGCATAGGCGTGGCCTTATGTGCATTGGTATCCTCCAGGCACGGGTATATATGTATAGTCTATATTTGCAGGTATATATGTAATAGGCAGCACTATAACACCTTACTAACATGAAATTGAGCATATTCTAGTCAAATGCATGCAACACAATGACACATACATATTATAAACAAGTAAACAACAAAATGAACAAATAGAATACAAACACTTGCTAACATAAAATTGAGCATATTCTAAACAAATGCATGCAACACAATGAACACATAGTATAAACAAGTATACAACAACAAAATAAACAAAGAAGATGGGGGCGGGTTGGGTTTAACTTAAAAAAAAAAATCAATGCCTAAAACTAGGCATGCGCCTAGCCTAGGCACACTTAGGATGCCGCTTATTGCTTTTCGCCTAGGCACACTGGTGCCTAGCTGTCTACGGGTGCCTAGGCGCGTGCCTTGACAACAATGGTGGTGGAACACTATTATTTGCCTCATATATCAAGGTATGTGAAAGAAGATGATGGAAAAATGTAGTGTATCAAAGTGTATGCCAATTTGCTAAAGGAAGATCACATAATAATATAATATTTGGTTGTGCACATCACTTCCGATGCTCAAAAGTTCGTGGGCTCACATCAACATGGATTTTGTCTAGGCATATGACTATTTTTGTTGTGGTGGATATATTCTCTAAGATGACTCATTTTTTATTTTGTGTGATAAAACAATAGATACAGATACCTTAGATCAAGGTTTGTAGTTTCGGTATGGTCACTGAGGATCGATTTTGGTTGGTTTCAGAGTTTCGGACTGGAGTTTCGGTGGTTTTGGTTTTTCTTTTTAAATTTAAAATAATTACAATATATAAATATAATTTAAAATATTTACACCCTGTACCTACTTCATATTGATCTTGTTTTCAAAAGAGTATGGCTTTTGCTTTACCCCGAGTTTTTGTCAAAAAGTTATAAAATCGTGATTCTGAACTTTGACCAAGTCTGGAGGAAAAAAGAGTTCTTGTGAAAGAATTTTTTTTGTAGATTCAAAATATTTTACCGGTCTTTGGATTTAAGTTAATCTTGCACTCTTAGATTTTTGATATTTTTTCTGGTCTAAAATACTTTGAGGTTTTTGTTCCATCGAACTTTCTTTTTTAGCAATAAATTGTAGAGTCGGATTTTGTATAGGAACTAGAAAATTACATTTTGATTCTTTTGGATTTTGATTTTTTTTGATATTTTTATTGAATCCAAATGGGGGGATATTTACTTATTTACATAAAATAACTTAAAGTAAATGGACCATTTACTTAAATGTTTTTTTATGTAAATATAGCTGTCAAGCTATGCTGCTGTAAAACACCTTATCCTGTGCCCAATCCTGTTTTTTCTGAGTGTTGAGTTCCAAACCCTGAAACCTGGAGGGTTTTGGGACCGGTTCTGATCTAAACCGATCCGAAACGGCTGAAATGAATCGGTTTCGGCCGAAACTCTAAACCTTGCCTTAGCTATTTCTCAAATATTCTTCAATAGAGATTTCTTGATTGTATGGAATTACTTTTACAATTCTTCGATTGAGTTCTTGGTTACTAGATGGGAAATAACTCATTCCTCACATACTTGTAGTTTTTTCCCCTCTTTTTAATCCCTTTTCTGTTTTAAATCAACATCACTTTTAGTCTGAAAATATCTAGAAAATCTGCACAAAGTAGAATTTGTAATCATCGAATTAAGGAGTCCTGTACAAATGGATTTTCTTCCCACTTTTAGTTTTGCAAATCTATATGAGTTAGGGTGGGGCATCCATCCATTGTAAATCTCTTTTTTGAATATAATTCAGAAATCAATTATTGCTGAATTAACTTTGGAAGAGTGGCAAGAGCCTAAACTAGGCCTTTTAGTTCCCTTTTCTCTTTGCTTTGTTTGGATGCTGGAAGTTTTAGGATCATTGCTACATCCAAGGTTTTAAATGTCGTTTTCGGTGTCCATGTCGGTCGGTCAAAAAAAAGATTTTGTTTGTTTTTCGGTAATTTGTCGGTGGAAAAATTGTAAAATGGAAAGACAAATTTCGGTGGAAATATTTCGTTTTTCGGATAAATTTTGGTGTTTTTCGATGGAAATTTATCGTTTTCGGTCAGATTTTGATTTGTTCGTTTGATATGAAAAAGATGAAATATTTCAGCAATTGTCAGATTTCGGTCAAATGTCGGTCAGTTCGATCAAATGTCGGTCGACAAAATGTAATGTTGACATTTCCTATTTTTTTTATGTTGGATCCTCCAAAAACCGACATATGTCGGTGATTTCGGCTGACATCTGTCGACATTTGATTCCATGGCTACATCGCAAAAATGGATAGGAGGAGAGATAAGAAAGAGCCACTAAAGGAATATGATTGATCTAGACTATAGTCAAGAATATTTTTGTCCATAACTTTGTGGGTATGGAGGCAAAAAGTAGAGATTGGGTTGTGCTCAACAAAACCATTATGCTCATGAACTCCTAGACTGGAGAGTTGGGGAATGATGACCTACGTAGCCAGATAAGCATGAAAATCATAGGAGATATGTGTGCGCTCAACTTAAAATTTTAAAATTTATTTGCCCATAGAAAGCTGAGTGTAAATCATTGTAGCACAAGTTTAACACCATTGTATGGTCCACATATATTGTGCATAAAGTAAAGCCACGTATCACTGAATATTTGATAATTCATATTCATTTTTGTGTTCAGACCAAGCAAAAAAAAAAAGGTTCGGGTTCGAGAGATTCGTGTAAAAATATTATTACACTAGAAGGAGATAAAACACGTGATCTAGAGAAAAATGAAAAAAGGAAAGGGATAATGTGAGGCTAGAGATGAGAGCCATTAACATTAGGCAATCTGCAGTTGCATGTCTGAATACGGAGGATAGATCGGGTGCCATTAGGGTCGCCTCGGGCACGCCCCATCGCTGCCCCACGCCATTGCTCCACACTCACACTTCACGTGTCACTGCACCACACCCATATCCCTCACGCCACTGGCGTACATCATTGCTATTACGGACATGACCCTCCCCCTATTCTTTTTCTCGTCATCAGACCGGAAACCACTGATAACTCCCCCACTGAACAAAAGTTACAAAGTATGGACCAATTTTGTCCGATTCCGCCGGATCAAGTCCGATTCAGGCTTGTATGGATCTAATTCGGTTGAACCATATCTGAAGTAGTCCGAACCAAACCCGATTCAGTTGAATTGGATCCGATTCGATGTATGTGTTAGGTTTGGGGAGTTGTGCGACCAAAATCATCCCAATTCTGAACCAGTTCGGGTTCGACCGAACTATCAAACCATTTTGTTGCAAGTTTAATCTTTTGTAAGGAACTAACATAACATATATACTACCGTTTGAGAAAATAGCAGGAGCTCAAAACATGAAAGTAAGTTCACAAGGTGAAGAGGACATAATTATTGGAAGTAAAAGTAAGGGTAAAATGTTATCAAGCCTATAACACTATGACCAATACGTGGAGTAAGAAATATGGAACTTATATGAAGCATAATCTTGAATCAAGACACAAGTATTAACTAATTGAAAAGATCTTCCAGTAGACAAATTATCTAATATTTGATGCCATAAATAAAAAACAGAACAAAACGACTTGGATGTAGCTAATGTATTAAGGATAGAATCAAGGTTTGGAGTTTCGGTCGAAACCGATCCGTTTCGGATCGGTTTCGGTCGGAACCGGTCCCGAAACCCTCGGTTTCGGAACTTAGCACTCAGTAAAAGCAAGATTGGGTTCAGGATAAGGTGTATTTCAACATGACAGCTTGACAAACATATTTAAATAAATTTTTTTTACGACATATTTACTTTAAGTTATTTTATGTAAATAAGCGCCCCCCATTTGGATTTAATAAAAATATCAGAAACATCAAAATCCAAAAGAATCAAAATGTAATTTTCCGGTTCCTATACAAAAGCAGACTTTACAGCTTTTGGCTAAAAAGGAAAATTTGGTAAAAAAAAACCTCAAAGGTATTTTGGACCGGAAAAAATCTCATAAATCTAGAAGTATAAGATCAACTTAAAAACCCAAAGTTCGGTAAAATATTTTGAATCTATAAAAAAATTCTTTCACAAGAACTCTTTTTTTCTCCAAACTTAGTGAAAATTCAGAATCACGATTTTTTAATTTTTTTAACAAAAAGTTGGGGTAAAGCAAAAGCCACGCTTTTTTGAAAACAAGACCACTATGAAGTGGGTACCGATGTAAGTATTTAATATTTTATAATTATTTTAAATTAAAAAAATAAACCGAAACCGATCTGAAACTCTGATTCGAAACTCGGAAACCAATCGAAACTGATCCTCGATGGGCGGACCAAAACCGAAACTACAAATCTTGGATAGAAGATCCCAAGGTAAAATTGTTGGTGAAAAGTTTGACCTTCTTTATCACACACCCACAACGATAATGCCAAAACAGAAGAAAATGAATCAAGTAACATACCGGAACATAGAGGTTTACCTTGGTTCACTCAGATTAGAGGTACATCCACCCTTCATGCCGATTGACCTATGTTGTGAAGCAAAATAAGGGTGATGGTTTAGCACTTAGACTGACTTCTAGCCTCCCTTATATACCCCATAATTAGATCATATAAAGAACTAATCAAAAGACATTGAAAGTATGCCAGAAACCGTACGAATATTGTAGCTCTACCCCGGGAGGCCTTCGGCCTGTCCAAGAACTGCTTTCTCATACTGCTAACTAGCACTATCCTGCACAGATAGAAATGAGTGGCATCAAAGGGATGTCAACAAATTGACCATGTGATAGAAGCTTTTAAACAAGCCTAGGAACATGGAAAGTAAAAGGAACTGAAAAATGATTGGGTGTTAGAGAACCCTGCTATAGAGCACGAATAGATGAATTACCCATTGTGCAGTACTTTATTATAGTACAAAATAACAACTATGGAATACAGTGCATAGATTTGTACAAATAGAAGGATGTATAATGATGTGCATGTACATCCTAAGTACTCTTAACATCCCTGTGATAGTGGAGGATCCGGAAGTAGACCAAAAGAGGAGTGGGGTGAGGGGAACCTGTACAATTAAGTTAATATAGTGCTGCAAGATGTCTAAGGTAAAGGCTAACAACAAGCTGCTCCTTATCTGGATTTTATTTCAAAGGTCATTTATTATGGAAACTTCGTTTAGGGTATTTTTCTTTGGAATGCCTGCACCATGTGGTGCACGAGAATGCAGTCCATATCACTTGATGTATGAATGGTGGACTAATGATGTATTTTATTTAATTTTTGATAAAGTTGATATTCATTTAAGCTTATCTTTCAGTTCTTGTAATGGTTAGTTATTGGAAAGCAATTTGCTTGGTATATACTTCAGGAATACCTCCCAGTGTTCTACTATTGGAATGTTAGACTTGAAGCTTTGACTGTAGGTTCCTTTCTATGTCCTTTTTTTTACCTGGTTATTTTGGCAGGTACCTTCAAAGTCCAGTATCTCCAATAGGTAGGCTGAGAAGTGAATATTATTTCTTCAACACATATTTCTACAGAAAACTTGAGGAAGCTATGTCACCCAAGGTATGACAAGTTAAATACGTTGAGTTGAAAATTTTGAACCTTTGACGGTAAGAGTTGCGTAATAGAAATGCGTCAGTCCTTGTATTTGATTTGTTATGTAATTGCTTGTATTAATGATCTGAATCACGATCACAAAACTTACATCTGATGTACACTTATACCTATGGTCCAGTCGTTGTCCTTTCCAGGCTCTCTTCTATGTATAGAGTAAACTTGATCTTATGATCAAATCGTTGTCCATTTGTATAGACTCTCCTTGGTATAGTCTGACAGAAGGTTCACTGGTGGTTGTAATTTTCCTCGAGTCACTTCCGTTGGGGGTCAATTGCTTGCCAGTTGAAGACAATTCGTCATGGTTCTTTTCAGTAATTCAATACTCAGCTCATATATGTGTTCTTCAGCTTCCAGGCTACCGATTGGTTGAAAATTGCACATCCATACCATAGTATAAGGCGGAGGGAGAGTGAATGTTGCCTGCGTGGCACCTCCCTCCCCCTAGATTACTTGATATGTGCCCCCCCCCCTCTCTCTTTCTCAACAAACCATTTCCTCACAGGTCGTGGGCGGGTTCAACAGATTCCCCTGCCTGCGCCATCGTAATCAGCCGCACAAGGGGGCGAGGGGGGGGCTCTGCAGGTCGGGTGTGATTCACCTGACCTGTTAGGGTTCACTTCCATCGGGCAACTGAGATACTGCTGGCCTTAACCCAAGGAAGCCGTCAACGGCTAGGTGGGATTACTAAAAATCCTGGATATCTGTTATGCATTGGAGGACTAAGTGGAGCCTAGGCATCAACCCAGGTTCATTCTAGTTAGAACAGATAATTTACTATGGAACCAAGTGTTCTTGGTTTTATAAGTTCCAAAGAACGCCTTTTCATCTCTATAGGCTTCATCTTTGTTATTTCGTCAAGTGCACGTCTATATAACTCTAATTGTAGTGTCCATTAATTCTTTTGCTCTTAGTCTCAATTGGCCTTCCCATTCATGATCTGTTCCTCATCATTTGGCAAGCCTTTTGCTTTTAATCATTGAGGACACCAACAGCAACAACCACCACCAGCAAGCCTTATCCCAATTGCAGTCAACATTTAGTCCTTTTAGTTTGTCTAAATTCTTAAATATTACACCTTTTATCTGGTGTATGCTTTTATATTAAGAGATGTGTTTAACTCATTGAAATGCCCAAGATGTATATTTGCGAAAACTTTTGCAAAAAACCATTCTTAGAAGATCTTCAACACATAATTTGCTAATATAAAGAGAAAATATCAGTCATTGCACTTCTAGGTGTTCATAACAATGTTATAAGTGATGCCTTATAATAAGTAATTAGACTAGCTGTTCTGTTAGTTTGCAGCTTATTTTACTCTTCCATTAGCTATGCTCCATTGGTTAATGGTTCGTATCAAAGCTCTTAAGTAGGCAATATTCGTTAGAATCCACTGCCAAGGTCTTGTTTCTTTTATATATATATATATATATATATATATATATATATATATATATATATATATATATATATATATATATATATATATATATATATATATATATATATATATATATATATAGGGAAATGAGTTCCTATGACATGTCATAGGGAGTACCCTATGACATATGGTGAGTTAGTAACCCTAGAATATTTAGAATGTTCTGAATTTTTATGAGGATGATCACCCTATCTTAGATAGGACCCTCGCAAAAAATCGGCTCATTCTAAAACTTCTAGAGGCATCAAATATGATTTTCAATTTAACGGTTAAAATGGATGGCCGATAAAGCTTCTAACATTTGATGCCCCAACAAGTTTTAGAATGCTTTGATTTTTTGTAGACATTCTATCTAAGGTAAGGTGATCACCCTCAAAAAAATTCAGCACATTCTAAACATTCTAGCATTACTAATTAACCATATGTCATAGGGTACTCCCTATGACATGTCATAGGAACCCAGCCCTCATATATATATATATATATATATATATATATATATATATATATATATATATATATATATATATATATATATATATATATATATATATATATATATATATATATATATATATATAGAGAGAGAGAGAGAGAGAGAGAGAGGAATGCTTACGTGTGGTCCGCGGTCCGCAGCCGTCCGATGCACCAGTCCATGCATTGGATGCACGCGGCCGGTGCATCGGACGACTGCGGACCGTACCTAAGCATTCCCCTATATATATATATATATATATATATATATATATATATATATATATATATATATATATATATATAGAGAGAGAGAGAGAGAGAGAGAGAGAGAGAGAGAGAGGAAACGGGGTATAGGTTGGTGGTCTATTTCGCTAAAATGGGCAGCCACCCATTTGAAGCTCTTAGGAGTTTTAGAATGTGCTGATTTTTTGTGAACATAAGCACCCCACCTTAGATAGAACACCTACAAAAAATCAGCACATTCTAAAACTCCTAGGGGCATAAAATGTTAGAAGTTTTATTGAACGTCCATTGTAACCGTTAATCTGAATTATAACACTTGATACTCCTAAAAGTTTTAGAATGTGCTGATTAGGCCACCAGCCTATAGGCTCTATACCCCGTATCCTCATATATATATATATATATATATATATATATATATATATATATATGCTATGGTGCAATCTCCTTAATGTGCGGCTAATGTACAACCATGCACTTAGTGGGTCTTTAATTTTTTTTTTTTGAGGATGATCACCTTCCCTTTGATAATACACATGCAAAAAATCAGCTCATTCTAATACCTCTTGGAGCATCAAATGTGCTCGATTTGACAATTAAAATGAACGGTCGATAAAGCCGAGCTCATTTGATGCACCTAGAGGTCTTAGAATGAGCTGATTTTTTGCATGTCTGCTATCAAAGGGAGGGTGATCATACTTAAAAAAAACATTTAAAAAAAAACCTCTATGTGCATGGTTGTACATTAGCCGCACTATAAGGAGGTTGCACGCACCTTAGACTTTTCATATATATATATATATATATATATATATATATATATATATATATATATATATATATATATATACACACACACACACACACACACACACACACGCGCGCGCGCGCACACACACACACACACCTGTACACACACACACACATATATTGTAAACTTCTATATATCTATTATGAAGTATCAGTGTTGTCTTCTCATTCTGTGCCAACATTATTACATTCACTAAAGCAAACATAATTCTTTACTGTTGAGCAAGATGTATTTTTGACTTATATGTTTCAAATCTCTAGGGTGATCGAAGTGCACATTTCTTGAAATTGAGGCGATGGTGGAGGGGTGTAAATATATTCGAAAAAGCATACATCTTTTTGCCAATCCATGGAGAGTAAGTTACTTTTCTTTCTTTATTAATAGGATGGCTGGCACTTTGTAGAATTTTATGCTTTGAAAGATTCTTCCTTTCATTCATTTAGTTATGGCCGCCATTTTTTTATAGTTATTGATAAGTACTTGTGGATATGTCAAAGAATTAGATTAACATTACTTCTGATTAATTTTTTAAAACTAGGTGGATGGTGCTAGTGGGTTCCCAGTTCTTAGGTGCTTGGTGGACATCCTAAGATATATAGTGATGCAACTTGATCTGCATTAGAGCAATCATATTTTATTTGCTGAAATGATATTATTAATAACAATTTTTATGTGCTTGTATCAATTTTGAGGCCATTGTTTGCAGTTTTAGTTGTCGAACATGGCTAAATTGTGGGTGATGTCCACAATCATGGTCGGGTTGCTTTCGGATTATTTTGCACTAACTTGGATGCTTGATCAACTTTTTATTTATTGAAATAGGCTAACAAGTTTCTACATGGCACCGATGGTCGAGATTAAACTTGATCCGACGGTCGGATGTATGACTCAAGACACTGATGATGTGGCATGTCTTTGGGCCTCAAATATGGACTGTTATGATACCCAAAGGCCTACTTATAGATGTTCTTTTCTCTTTCCATACTACCATACACTTCCCTTGCCTCGGTTTGTGTGCAACGTAGGTATGACGACCCTTTGGGAACCCGTGGGTACCATGCCTCTCTCTGCATCTTTCTTTTTCTCTTTTTTCCTTGTTTGCCCCTTCATCCTGGCCTTTGATCCCTTGAAACCCTTTGATCTCCACCCTTGCTTTGATGCCTTAGAGCTCTAAAAGAGATGGATGAGAAAAATAATTCAGATCTGAAAATTCCACCAGCTCAAGAAGTTCTAGAGTCCACACCCTTCATGTTGGTAGGTGAACAAAGTCAATTCCAAGATGGAAGCCCAAGCAACTATACTCGTATGGATAGGCCATAGGCTTTCCTCTTGTTTAGCTCGCGGGCTGAGAAAAACTTCATTAGGAGAGGCTTGTACCCTTATTCACCATCATCTTCCTCGACTTCAACTTGAGACGACCTTGGCTTTGCGATCCCAAAGGATCCGGCGCATCTCGACGACTAGCCTTGCTCTGTGAGACGACCTTGGCTTTGCAAGGACCGTTGGCAAGTCCTTGCTTTCCTCGACAGTGTTCATCTAAGCTATCTTCTTTCCTATCTCTTCTTATTTTTGTATCTTCTATCATCATCTTCCTCATTATCCACCCATCCATCATTATTACCACGCTCTATGTTGTCAAAAGCTCTGGCGCAAGGGGTGCGCCTTTGTCTAGGCACGCCTATGTGCAAGCCTGTGATTTTGACTGTATTTTCCTAGTTTTTTAGAGGGGCCTTGAGACCTTGTACGCCCCCTCCCCACATTAAAATTAAGGGTTATTTTGACTTTGCCCCCCAAATTTTGCCTTGAATTAGACTTTACCCCCCAAAACTAACTGTTCTGTCAGCTCACCCCCCAAAACTTTATTTCTTTTCCGTCAGCTCACCCTTTCTCTTAGATGGTGAGCTGACGGAACAGTTAGTTTTGGGGGGTAAAGTCTAATTAATGAAAATATGGGGGGTAACTTCTAATTCAAGGCAAAATTTGGAGGGCAAAGTCAAAATAACCCTAAAATTAATCTATATACTTGGTATTTCAGCAAAATTAAAAAAAACACAATATAAAAACATATAAATAGTACAAATATCCTCAAACAATATAAGCATAACATCAACTGAAATCTCCATTAAAAAACTGTTAAAGAGTCGAAAGAATTGTAATATCTTGGTTAGGAACGTAAATAATAAGTTTACAAAACTAGAAATTGTATGTTAAGAACATAAAATAATAAGTCTAGCATTGTCGAGGTAAATTGTATTTTGAGCTTTGCACTCACATTATCGAAAGCATTCCAATTGTATTTATGGATGAACTATGGTAGGAGAAGATTTGGATAAATATAGGTTTGTGATGAGCTTAGATTTTCACCAAATATATGGTTCTGGAGGATCTTTTGGTAAGAAAGCATGTGGGATGTTTATGAGGGCTCTTAGTGCTTTAGAGAAGAAGTGGGGATGAGATCCCATGATTAAGTATATTGAACATGTGTATTTAATGCTTATATGCTTCACTTGAGCATTTTAAAACTTCTTTTGCTTGTAAAATATGCATGTTCACCATAGAGCAACATCGTACACATGCAACTTGACACATTAGAAGAATGAAAAATAAGTTGACTCTTGTAGGTATCAAATGGGTAGTTGATTTAAGTTGTCTAATCTGAATTGACCTTGTGGTTGTTTTGACCCAAAATAAACAACCCGAAAAAAAAAGTCGCAAATAAAAATTCTGTCTCGAAGTGAGTTGAATTTGATCTAGAACACACAATGAGACTACATGCGATGAGTTTTGAGGAAACCAAGTATTTACACTATGGTCTCCCTTATTCAACCATGTTTGACTTCTTGACCATGTCACGTTATCACTAAAAATTGTGACATACTAATTGACACCAAAAAATAAATACGGAATTATGTTTAAGTTTAGACACTTCACTAATGTTCTCATGATGATTTGTCAATTTCTATAGTGAAGTGCACATGACTAGATTGGAGACATGCATGTTTGATTGTTAAAGCTTATTGTGGACAATGTGGAGCATGCTTATATATGCCATGTATAATGACTTGTCCATGATTATGCTAGTAAAAAATTTTCATGATTTAAATTCATTTAATGCCCCATACATGCATATTGTCACTAGCTTATTTTTTTCAAAAAAAAATCTTAAGGAATTGTAAATTTGTAATTTTGGACTCCGGTCATATGTCGTATCCGAAAGTCGTAAAGAGAGCACTATGCAAAAAACCCTACCAACCAAATCAGACGACCTATTCACTTCTCTCTAGATTAACTCCGCACTTAGTCTAATCGTTTGGGTAGGGACCATAGTTACCAAGTCGGAAGTCGGGAAAAAATCGGCTAGGGGAGAAGTCGGAAAAATCGGGAAAAAGTCGGAAAGATTAGGAAAGAGTCGGGAAATAAAAGGTCGAATTTTAGAACATATTTATGTATAGATGTTACAATAAGTTTTTTAAGCAATACATGACGGGATTAAAATGCAATTAATCGGGAATAAAACGTGTCAATTGGGATTAAAACGTGAAAATCGTGACTTTTTCACAAAATCGAGATTTTTTCAAAAAATCGGGAAAGGGTCGCGTACAGAACGTTTAATGAATAAGTGATGTTTTAATCGAGACTTATTCAAAAAATCGGAGCTTTTGGTAACAGAGATAGGGACAACCGCCTTCTCCAGGCAGTGTCCAGATTATGGTTGTCAAGGCAGCATGGCAAGGTGAGGTGCCTAAGAACGTGTGCCTAGGCGTCACCTTGTGTGTTTTTTTTTAAAGAAAATACAACCAACTAAGATATTGTTATCATTTGAATATGCAATAATGCAAACTATGATGAAAATTGTAACAACTTAGCATGATGAAATTTGTATAATATGAATACAGTGACTGAAGTTCGTCACATAACAATGAACAATGAATAATGATAGATTCCATAACCACCAACAAATGAAGATATGATTGAAGTCTATCACAAACAATCAATTAACAATTAAGCACGTGAAGCTGAAATGATTAAATGATTGAAATAATCACATAACAATAATCAATTGATATATAACAAATGAATCATGATCCTAGGCCAAAAGAAAACAAATAGATAAAGAAGTACTGACCCGTCCAAAAAAAAGAAGCATAAGGCACGCCTTATTGACTACGCCTAGTCGTGCCTAGGTGTGGTTAGGCGTGCCTAGGCGTGTGCCTTATGCACATTGTCGCCTAGGCGTCACCTTGGCGTGCGCCTTGACAACATTGATCCAGATATCCACAGTAAGGCGCGATCATTCAGGAGTAGGGTTTTTCCAGACGATGGAGGTTCCACGCTAGTGAAAATTCTTTTTGTGGTAAAGGGTAAGAGATTCAGATCTTTCATCCTACCCAAGAGTTTTAATATTAGGATCTCCGTAGAGGTGCTCCATCTCATGTACCAAGAGGATGACATCGTGGAAAATAAAGGCAACATCAAAGGAAGAGTCTCAAATGCGCTAAGGTTCCATTTGTTTAGGAGTAAGTTATTTTCAGTAAGTATTTGGAAATCCGAAATAAATACTTCACTTGGTTTGATGTCTATTCCAAGTTTGATTATTCCTTGTGGAACTTCTTTAAAGAGTCTGGAAATTCCACTTAAACATGCAGAAGACTTATAAATTTTACTTTGAAACAGAGGAGGTTGTACATTTAGTTTGCTTAAGGATATATTCCAGAAGTAGATGTAATAACATACTGTTTACTTGAATTAGTTGTAATTCCAAACAAATGGAACCTAGCTTTTATTCATTTATAATGGTGGAAGAAGAGAATTTGATAGCTATGTCATTTCACAAGAGTATCAAAAGATTCAAAACATCATGCACATTTGGGAACTTTATTTAGGGGTGAATATTATTGGTATATTATCTCCAGATCTACAACAGGGGGCTGATTTCGAACAACAGAAAAGGGTTTGGATTTCTATTCATATAAATTATATTTTGGGCTGTTTTTATGCAAAACGAATATCTTTCTTTCTTTTTTTGTTTTCGGTGTGGGGTGTGATGGGCCATGGGGGTAGGTTGGTGGGTAGTGATGAGCCTGTAAATAAAAACCATGCATGAGTTGGGTTGTTCATTCTCTCACTTGATTATTTTTTCCTTAAATTGTTTATGTAAGAATCACCTCTACAGTTGCCTGTCCTGGCATGAAACCAAAATGGTTCTTATGAAATCCTCCGTACACGTCTTATTTCGGTTCTGCTAGCCCGTATCATAAATCCATAAATTTACATCCATGAAACTTGTGCAATTTTTTGTATCATCTTGTTCTTATAAATTGGTGTATGCTTTTCTTTTTCTCCATTAATTTGACGTCAACTTTGTTGCTTGTTAATTCCGAACCTTTTATTTTTGTTGGAATCTTATCAAATTAACTAATTGGGTAAATATTCCCCATCAAATGAACACTGTATTTAATATTTACTGGCTCTAACTGACTGCGGGCTTTTTGGTGCCTTCTGTGGTTATACATAATTAGTTTGCACTGGAGCTTGGTGATTATTTGCATCCCAGCAAAGGAAGATGAATCAGGTCCCATTGTTCTTCATTTGGATTCATTGGGTCATCACACAAGTAACATCGTTTTTGATGTTGTTAATAGGTAAGGCACCTGAAGGTTTTTATTACAACCACTGTGGTTATTTTATTTTCGTATTTTTTAATGTTGTCCCATTGTTCTCTTAGAACTTAACCATTTCTTCTTTGCATACTCATGATTTGCAATCATTCGATCATATTGTTTTTACAATTTGATTGAACGTTATTTGAGGGGTAGAAGTTTGGCTTTCTTCCTTATATCTCTCTGACAAAGAGGAACCATTGTCTGGTTAAAATAGCATGACAGAAAAGTTGAAGTAACTTATGTTGATTGCAACTCTAAACAAAAAAGGGCCCAGAAAAGCATAATCATGAGAATACGATATTTGAAGTTCCCAGAAAGTATCTATAGCCCTCATAATTTACTAAAATTTATAATGGCATTATGTTTGACTGCAAGCTTTAACTTATTTCATCATATTTTTAGACCTGACCATGTTGGCATCTCGGCACTACTGCACTAGGTCTTGATCTTATATGCCAAATGTTAGGTGATTATAGTTGTACTTGATGGGTTTCTTAATTTGCTGATCTGTTTCCAAATAACTAATATTACCGAATTGATGCTAAAATTAAATTGGTAAAGTTGTAAAGATTAGTTTGCAATTATTTTTGTCATATTCAGTAGAACAGTTGACGTTGTGTTTCCTATGGAAAACATAGAGCTGAAGAGGAATTTCTTGTATTTCCCAGGTGCGTGCCTGATCCTCCTCCATCCTATCTTACTTTTTCTCCTTGAAAAGTGGTAAGCTATGTCATGGAAATCGAGAAATTCCTCTTGCATGACATATCTTTTCCATAGATCTGTTACATTAGAGATAACCATTGTAATGATTTCAATTCATCATTCTAAATATGATGTATACATACATTAAGTCTCAAGGCTTGCTGAGGTGTAGGTAAAAAAATCCCCAAAGGCTCTAGTTGAGGTGTACAAACCCATGAGGCGTATGCCTTAGGGCGAGGTGTACGCGTCAAGTCCGAGGCGTACACCTTAGATGTGTCTGATCTTGTTAAATTTCTCTTAAATTCTGATTATTTTTTATTATAAAAATATTGTTTTGTGGGTCCCAGAGATTAAGTGGCTACAATATTATTAAAATATTAATTTTTTTATTATAAAAATACTATTTTGTGTGCCCCTTTGGCTTTATAAATATTGTCTTAAGTACTGTACAATTTAGGTGCAATGGTACACTTTACACACTTTATGGATATATTTTGGTAAACTATTTTGTTGAGTTGTGGATGTGGAATCATGGATTTTGATTTATAATGTGAAATTTTAATTTTCATAACTTTCTCTACTATTTGATTTTTAATATTTATTTATTTATTAATTAAATAAAAAATACACTTGCTTGAGGTTTACGCTTCACGTTCTCGAGGCTTTGGCCAGTCAAACACCTCGGGTCACACCTTTGTGTCTGAAAACTTTGCTATAAATAGCAAAAGTGCCCGAAAATAGGGCCTTCCCAAAAGATTTTTGGCTAAAGTTGGGGTTAATGGCCAATCCGCCAACTGAGCGCATGGTTACGCTCTTCAAAACTTCTGATGATACTGGACCTCCGTATAGGCGTCTGTTATGCGTCCTGCATCAACATATATGCATCCTTTTGAGACCACCCAGAGTGTCTAGATCTAACTAGTGAGTTCAATTCTGTCAAATATCTCGTGCATTTTGGATGGTTTTTTAGGCATATTAATGTTTAATTTCATGCTTTTTACTATTAATGACAAGTCCCTAAAGAGTAGCAATCCATAACCATAATCATCAAGCAATATCTCATTTATTTAGGGTCAACTTTATGAATCCTTTTTCGCCATTAATTTCTGTGTATGGCGTTGTCAATGAAAGTTTTTGCATGTCGTTTCTAACAATTTCCATTAATTTTGTTCTAGTTCTTCCCCTCTTTGGATCTTCCACAACAATTTGAGACCCTCTCCTTATTGGGGCTGCCTCTGCTCTACGTTGTACATGTTCAAGCCATCCTAATTTGTTCTCCATTGTATTGTCCTCAATTGGTGCCACTTGTAGCACTTCCTCTAATACACTCATTCCTCTCTTTATCAGTTTATCCGTCCTAATTTTTTTCACACATCCACCTCAATATCCTCATATCTGCCACATTATCTTTTGAGCTTGAGCTCTCTCTAAAGAGTAGCAATAGAAAATGGAAATTAGTTTGCATTAAATTGTTATTTTGAGATCGAAGCCATCATTGTTTCGCTTAATGCAATGTTCTGGACAAGAAGCAAATACTTGGTGTTCACTCTCCAATAGTGCACCATATGGCCTTAAAATTTGATAGGCATAAACCTGTCCACTTGCCATCATCGTTGATGACTCGGCATTCATCATTGGTACATTTTAACTAAAAAAGGCTGAACCAAAACCTTAAAAGCAACAAACACGAATTTTCGGAACCTACCCAGCCTGTTTTTTACATCACTATTCCTCCGTTTAGGGACATGAGTTTGCTTCTTCTCCTCGCAAAAGCAATATTACCCTATCTCCTATTATTTAGGGAAGATATAGAGACCAACTTTCTTCTAATTAGAGACTGCTTTTAGCTGGAATAAAGTAAAAGAATTCTAAAATTGACTAAAACTATCATGATGAGCTAGATTAAAGAAAAACAGAGTCCATTTTTAATTCAGATTGAACCTTATTTGCTCGCGCAACAAAAGCATCTGTAACTTAATTGTACTTTGTGATTAAAATTTGTTTGGGAATGATTTTTTAATCCTTATAAACCCCTCTTGCTTGTCGAAGGAGAATCAGTCACCACTCTTAAATTCACTAAGCCTTTAATGGAGCAAGTCCAATATTGACTCAATCATCTCATTTCTATCTCCACATTCTTTTCCTCTATGCACCCATCATTACCCCTACTCTCCTTTCCCACATGATCACTTAAAGTCTCTTCCTATAAATATTCTATCTTCGTGAGAAATAAATTTAAGCTATCTGCCTTTGCAAAATATATTCGATGCTCCTCCTCTCAAAACCTGCCTCCGAGGTTAACACTAGTTACATGGATATTCTTCTCTCTAAGAGCCAATTTTATAGCCATGTATATATTGATAATGTTGTTTGTTTCTAAATTTCTCACTATATTTTAATATAATAATCTCTACCCCATTACCACTTTTAATTCCTATGATTCTATCTACATAAAAGTGTATGTGCCCTTTGCCCATGCGCCTACCTTCAGAGCCTACTAATTAAGCCTCATTTAACTATGTAAGCAAGCTATGCTAGATATCCACTTTAGGAACTCATATTTAGTCAGGAAAACGATGTAGATATGGTATGTACTAAGGGTAGGGAGTGGGATCAGAACACAAGCTGTAATAAGAACACATGAACGTGGAATATAAGAAAACACATCATGTATACGACTAGTCTCTCTTACAATCAAAGGTACATAATGATAAATGTAATAGGTATGATATGATGGGATATTACATATTACCAATTTACCATATGATAAGCAATCGAACGTAATACAATATGAGATGGTGTAAAAGGCAAAGAGCTAAAGTGATCAACAAAATATGTATATGTTGCAATGTGTCAAACTATTTTAAATATGGTATTTTAATTTTAACATTTGGTTTAGTATGCTGTAATGTGAAAAAAATAAGTCTTAGTGAGGAGTGTTACTGGTTTGCTAGTGCATGGCATATTGCTGGCGGTTGGAACAATGTGATCCATTGCTCCAATGGACACCTTAGGCAGTGGAATGGTGATTGATGGGTATCCTTAATGTAATGTTTTCTATGTGTAGGCGCTAATTGTAGATGGGCGGTATCTAGGTTTGATTGATTGACAATGTCCGAAACCTTCAATGTTCTCCAACAACCGACTTAAAATGGGAGGAGAAAGGGGGAAGGGAGGAAAGAGCGAGTGTGAGTCTGTTGAAAGGTAGTGTCTAAAGCTGCTTTGGAGGGTCTTGAGATAGGTGGGAGAGTTTGCGGTTATCGGCTTCAGGCCGTTATTATTTATGATGTAGATGTTCATCATGATCCATGAGATCTAGAATTTTTGGAAGTCTTGGATGAGTTTATTTTATTGAGATTTGTGTTTATTTATTGTCTTTAGTTTTAGATATAGTTGTTTAGGAGGTTTCCTAAGTAATTTACGATTCCCATGGAATTGGGATTTCTAAAGACTTTCGTAATTTCTTTAAAACACTACTCAAGTTAGGGTTCCTTAATTAGGATTTCTATTTACTATAGGATTATCTGATGGATTATGATTCCTATTTATTCTGGGATCCATTCCTTCTATAAGAGTCATTGAACATAGTAAAGATCTTAGAATAGTATTCATTTCTTATTTAATTACCTTTTTTGATCAATTAGAAGTCTAATTTTAAAAGGAAAGTGTTTTTAAACAATCCTAGTTTAATAGTACATTCGGTTAGGAAAAGTTTAAAGTCTACTTGGATTAGTTTTGAGGGTTACATTAACACATAAGGGAGATGACATAAAATGTTAAATTTAGTTATTTTGAACTTATTATTAACATTTCTTCGTTGATGTTTGCTCTCTCTTGATCCCCTCTCTCTCGTGCTCTCTCATTCATATCCAACAACAATGGGTATCAGAGTGAGGCCAATTTGGTTGTTCATCAATTGGAGGCCTTGTGGAGGCGAAAGTTGCAAGCATGGATAAATATTGAAGGCTTACAATGAGACAACAAATTTGAGAAATCAGATCATATGGCATATGTATGGGGTATGTACTTTCCCTCAAGCATAAGGTTGAGCGTCTCAAAAGAGATCATGTGTGAAACCTGAGTCTTGACTTCGTGGGAGAACACGACTTTAGACCTATTTTTGGCCATAAAACTACTCTGGTCATCGAAGGGGTTTTCGAGAATAACAAGAGAATTGTCTACTGATTATCTAAGGTGGGAGCCTTTGTTGGTTGTTTGGAATTTGTTGAAAATCATGAGGAGCACATGAATTATTTGCTAGACGAGAACCTACATCGTGAACACCTATCGGTTGGCGATCCTCCAATTGTGGATCCAATAGCGGGCCCCATTTATGTTAGATTTGTCACATACAATTTCATCTATTTTTAGTGCGATTGGATTAACAGTCAACACCAATATAATTGTGAAAAAGTCAATGTCCAATAACTTCACCAATGTTGAGTCGATGATGTTGTTCCTGTAAAAATCATGGGATCGATTAACCTACCACTAGATAATGCTAATAAGAATCATTCTGTGATAGTTGATCGACTACTATGAGTGTGACATACATCACAAATTAAACAAGTCCCGTGTTCATTAACACAGATCATCTAGACGGATAAAAAATTATCTAATCCGAGAATTCTTAAGTACTCTAGGATACCAACTTCCATTAGGGTTCCTTAGTAAGATTTTTTATTAAGGAATTCTAAAGGTTTTCCTAATTTATTTAGGGTACTTACTCAAAATAGGCTTCTTGAAGGAGTTAGAAATCCTAACTATTCCAGCAGTCTCTAATGGCTTATGATTCCTACTAATATGTTGATACCCTTTCTCCTTTCGGAGTCCTTGAACAGAGTAAAAGCCTTAAAGTACTTTAAATTTCTTATTTTATTGTACTTTTTTGGACTTTGTTTGCTTAATTAGAGTCTTATACATTAGGCCAGGGAAGTTTTAAGTCCATTAGATTTGATTTTTTGGTTGGTTTTGAGGGGCTGTTGGGTTGAGGGATCTGGTCATGTTTTGATGAAATAAACGTTTATTTCAATTTTTTATGACTTTTAACATAAATTTTCTTCCGCAATCACCTATTTTGAACTCTATTCGATCCCTTTATATGAAACATTTATCTGTTATCATTAATTTTTCATTGTTGATTTTTCAAAATCGTATCATCGACTCGTCATGAGTGGTCGATGAGCCGTGACAGATGATATTAGGGGTAACGATTAGGGTCAGAACAAATGAACGGATTGGAGAAATGAAAGGGTATCTGAACAGGCATGAGAGAGAAAAAATAGCCTCTCCCTCATATTCAAGATCATCTTTTTATATTTCTTAACGCACTAGGATCAAATCTGCTCATTAATAATGTTGACTCAAATTGTATTTAGTGGGATCGTGTCATTCTTCACAAGGTTGCAATGCTTTATTATTGATGTATGGAAACCATACTACATAAGGAAATGCATCTGAATTTCTGCAGTTTACACCATATATTAAGTATTTTCACTGTAGTTGATTCAGAAAATCCATGCTGAATCTATCGAAATACTTTGCAGCTACTTGAAACAGGAGTGGAACTGCATAAACCAAAAGGATCCTCCTCCAGATGTGCCTATATCAGAAAGCATTTGGAGGAATCTTCCTAACACGATTGAGAAAAAAAAACTTAGGGTAAGCCCCTTTGTTGATATGCTGTCCTTAAGTTATTAATCTTAGATTGGAATCTCAGTGTCCTGCTTTGTATTTCTTTTTTTTTTTGAGCAATCTGCTTTGTATTTCTTTTATAATGCTTCTAAGTGCAACATACTGCAATCTTGAATCAGCCTTATATTACAAATCTATCACTTGTCTGGTAGGAGTTTTAATGTTTTTTATCGCCATATTTGTTTGTATGATACACTAATATATCTCACACGGCCATTAAAACAAAGCATGAAGCAGTTGTCATTTAGTTGTTCTTTCTATACGGTATGATACCATGATCTTTTCTGAAAACATGTTCAGGCTGATTGATGGAAAGTTACCTTGTGAAATCTTATAAAAAAGTATAATGTGAATAACAACCTTTTCTTTTCTTTCATTTACTTGCTCAAATTGCTCTGATGCCAAAGTAAAAAATAATTCTGAATTTTCTTTCTAAAAAGGCACTTTCTTAGTTCTGAGTCTTCTGACTAAAAGAAAATACTAGTTTAGGACAAGACTTGGCTTACTTCATATCCAAGAGATGAAATGAGAGGATTAGAAAATATGGTTTCGCTGCAGAAGAGAGAATGGGAAGATGAAAAAGATGAACTACCGGAAGCTTAATTATGAATTTCGAAGCCTTATAAAAGCCATAAAGACTGCAAAAACATTGTAGAATCTTAGCCAAATGATTTAGGACTATCTATCCTACCACAACTATAGGCCTGTGTTTAATTATAGTGAATAGAAGCCTTTAATGGTTCAGCCAAACCTGAACAAAACGGCCAAACTAGTTGGATCTTACCCTAGCCAAATCGAACCATGTCCTGAACTGGGTCCTACTTGAAGTAATATAGTAAATTTGCAATAACTTAACCAACCACAACACATGATACCAACAATTACGGTGATTCATTTCTGACTTCTGAGCTTTGTAAACCATGCTTACCATATCGCATCATTCAAGTAGTAGCGCATGCCTCAAATTATGACAACTCACTTTCACATAGCAGCATATGGTATGCAGTATGCAGCTTCATTCATGACTTGGTATCTTTATTTGATAGTTGCTGACTATGTAATAATGATATATCCTCTAACATGGTAGTTGGTAGTTATGCCTCATCACTGTATCAATTTCATCCCATATAATTAATCTTTGATTGCTTGCAGCCCTCATATTTTGAATTTTCTTCTTTGTTTTCCCTAGTTTTTCATATATTTCTGGTAGTGGTGAGAATTTACGTGCAGTTTATACTGAATTCTGCATGTGCTAACTGATAGATGTCATGCGTTAGTCTATTGATAGCTAAAAAATTTCTGCAAACTTCCCATGAGATGTTATGATTACTTCGACTAGAAATCTGTTTGTAAAGAACAAGTTTGCTACAAATTGAAAACCTTGTTTTTCGATCTAAAAAACCCAGAGAAACCATTGGATGTATCGAGCATCGATTATCTATTGACATTTCAGATAATTTCATTCATGGTTCATAAACCTAGTCGATACCGAGTCGTATCAGTCAGTTCGTATCAATTTTCTATAGATACGTAGCGGATTTTTTAGAGACGGTGTCCAATACAATGATGAGTACTGGTATGGGTCCTAACTCGGCTGAGACCAATTCAGCTCGGGATGTATCAAATACAGCCGAGTCAGACTCGAATGCTTGATATGCCCGAGATGAATCGGTTTGGCCAATAACTACAGCCACTAACGGGCAACTTTGTTGAAAGTTGTTGCACATGGGATATCCAAATGAGTTGTACAAATTGTACAACAATAGCACTTAGGAATTCCAAATCCTTATACATATATATACTAGTGCATGCCCGTGCCGATTGGCACGAAGCGGGCGCCTTCGGCGCCCCCCCCCACTCCCACACACACACACACACCCACACCCCCCAGCCACACACACACAACCCACCCAATGGGAGAAGAGAGAGAAAGAGACGGTGAGAGAGATCAGAATGGGGGGGGGGGGGGAGAGAGAGAGAGATCGGAAAAAGGGAGAGATCGTGGGAACGGCTCATCCGTTCGATTAGATCAGATATAGAGTTCGTGATTATTATTATTTTTTTCGATGCATCCCACTCATGTATCGATTGGATCGGATGAATAAGTTGTCTCCGTGCGATTTTAAGGATGGAAAGGTTGTAAATAACCCGAACTTCCCTTACATGTTATAGAGAAGAAGATAAGGCTTGAATGGTGATGACAATGGATCATGAATCAAATGAAAAATTCATATTCTTTTGTACGACTTAGTTATATAGATTGCCCAATATAAATCAACAGAATTTGAAATTTTGTGACAACATTCAAATAGCCTAGGTCGACAAATTCCAACATGTACCACGATCAAACATCCCACAAATCCACAGTAAAAGAAACCAAATCAAGGGGCTCTGTAAAAAAAAAGATTTATATCAAACTAAAATATTATCAAACAAACTAAAATATTCATAAACAAATATTCTAAAAGAAGAAAAAAAAAAGAATTTTTTTATTTACACCCCCACATTTATGTCAAAATTTGAGTTACACCCCCACCTTTGCAAAAATTTGATTTTACCCCCAATGAGTAACTTGACCGTTCGGGTTGTACATAACACGAACTACCCTAACTGACAATGGATCATGAATGAAATGAAAAATTCATATTCTTTTATATGACTTAGTTATATAGATTGCCCAATATAAATCAATAGAATTTGAAATTTTGTGACAACATTCAAATAGCCTAGGTTGACAAATTCCAGCATGTACCACGATCAAACATCCCACAAATCCACAATAAAAGAAACCAAATCAAGGGGCTCTGTAAAAAAAAAGATTTATATCAAACTAAAATATTATCAAACAAACTAAAATATTCATAAACAAATATTCTAAAAGAAGGAAAAAAAAGGATTTTTTTATTTACACCCCCACTTTTATGTCAAAATTTGAGTTACACCCCCACCTTTGCAAAAATTTGATTTTACCCCCAATGAGTAACTTGACCGTGAGCAACACTTTAAAAGTGGGGTTTTTTTCAGTTACACCCCCACCTGTATGTCAAAATTTGACTTACACCCACTTTTAGCCAGTATCTTCACAGTCAAGTAACGGATTGGGGTGTAACTCAAATTTCGACATAAAAGTGGGGGGGGGGGGGGTAAGTAAAAACATCTCTTTCACCCAAAAGCAGAATCACCATCCACAACTTATGCTAGAAATTCACCAAAATACACCAAAGACCTCACCTTTCTCACAAACCCCAGCCCTTCTCCAACCCAAAACCCAAAACCACATATCTCGAATCCCAGAACGAAAATGAGCAAACACACGGCAAAAGAAAATGAAAGCAAGGGCTATTCGTGTCGTCGTCGATGGTGACAACTCTTGGAGACCATATAGCCGAAGCAGCGGCATTCGGAGCAGCAGAGTCCTTGAAGGAGATGCAAGATGCCTTGGGCCCGAGGATCCAGTTGATGTCATTGCGGTTGTAGAGCTCGTAGTCGAACCCTGCCAGCACCCTTCTTGAACAATGATGAGGCGTTAGGGCTTGAAGAAGGGCCTCCATATATTCAAGAATTCTAGTTCTGCATCGTCGGTATCACGATGTCGAGCTCGTGCTTTAGTAGAGGAGCGCTCGGCACCGAAGTTTTCCCCGAGCAGTAAGAGAACAGAGGAGGGATTGAGAGAGAGAGAGAGAGAGAGAGAGAGAGAGAGAGAGAGAGAGAGAGAGAGAGAAATCAGGGGGCGGGGGGATCAGATCGCAGAGGAACAGGGGGGGCGGTTAGCGACACGGAGAGAGAGAGAGAGAGAGAGAGAGAGAGAGAGAGAGAGAGAGAGAGGGGGGGGGGCGGGGGGATCAGATCGCAGAGGTAGGGGGGGCGGTTAGCGACGGGGAGAGAGAGAGAGAGAGAGAGAGAAAGAGAGAGAGAGAGAGGGGCGGGGGGATCAGATCGCAGAGGTAGGGGGCGGTTAGTGACGGGGAGAGAGAGAGAGAGAGAGAGAGAGAGAGAGAGAGAGAGAGAGAGAGAGAGAGAGGGGGGGGGGGGCGGTGGGATCAGATTGTAGAGGTAGGGGGTGCGGTTAGCGACGGGGAGAGAGGGAGGGGTGTGCGGTTAGCCCCCACGAAGAGAGAGAGAGATGGGGAGATGGGGAGAGATAGACGGGAGAGAGAGGGGTGTGCGGTTAGCCCCCACGAAGAGAGAGAGAGAGAGAGAGAGAGAGAGAGGTGTCGGTTTAGAAAGAGAGAGAAACGGTGTAGAGAGAGAGAGACAGAGAGAGACGGGGAGAGAGAGGGGTGTGCGATGGGAGAGATTTTAGGGGAGACGGTTGGACTTCTTTGAGAGATTTGACGGGTGTTTTTTGATCCGTTCGATTTGATCAAACGGTTTGAAAATGTTTGAGGTTATAAGGATTGGGATGTGATTGATACGTACAGATAGATCGGATGGACAACTTGTCTCCAAAAAGTTGTCTAGTCAGCACAAATTGCCCTAACATGTTATATATACTAGTGCATGCCCGTGCCTGTCGGCACTGCAGCGGGCCGCCTTCGGCTGCAACACACCTGTCAACAATGCAGCGGGCCGCCTTGGCAGCAAAACACCCCCCGAGCATCACCACCCCCACCCCTCCCCCACCGTCGTATGCGACGACAACACACTTGACCGCCTTCGGCATGCCCATGCCGATTGGCACGAAGCGGGAGCCTTCGGTGCGACGACAACACACTTGGCCGTCGACACTGCAGCGGGCCGCATTCGGCGGCAATACACTTGTCAGGCCGTCTTCGGCAGCAAGACATCCCCCAACTGACACGAAACCAAAACCGAAACCGAAACCGCACCGCAACACCGAAACCGCACCGCACTGCAATTGTGTACCATATGTAAAACCGACCCAACACGACCCATTGCCACCCCTACACATACGTCTCTCTCTCTCTCTCTCACACACACACACACACGTCACACGTGCGAACACACCTCATCATTCCCATGTAATTTTTTTAGTACGTAATCCGGGGCTGTCTACAGATATGGCAAAAAGGTGGGGAGGAGGAACTTAATGCTAAATCCACTGTTCTTTCTCCTCCTCCCCACAGATATAGACATCTCACCCAATCTCAAAGTCATACACGTACGAACTTACTCGCTATTAGCCGTCGACCCATCCTTACCAGCTCATTCGAGCTCTAGGTAGTGAACAAAAAATCCAACGCCATGCAAGTCCACATCTCATGCACATAACTCCATCCTTTCTCTCTATCTCTTGAAACCTAATCACAGCTCTCAAAAACCCATCCCAAGTATTACAGCACACATCATAGCCATCCATGGACGCATCAACCCATGCGAAGCCATGCATGCATACTCTTATCCAAGTCTCTTTTAAATCCCAACCACCCAACCTGATAACAACTCCCCACTATCCCCTCTCTTTCTTTTTCCTTTATTTCCATTTAATCAAAACCTGATCGCAGCCGTCCGTGTTATTCAAAACCATCTGATCGCACCCCCTCCTATCTCTCCTATTTTCTCTCTAATTGATTCTCTTTCCTTATTTTACCGTCCCTCTCTCCTCATCTAAATCCCGCAACACCCCTTGTGATCCTCTCTCTATCCCCATTAATCTCCTTACATAACCGTCCCTTACACCTAGCCATTAATACCTTATATGCATGCAATTGAATGCAATTAATATTCTATATAGAGCATTTATTTAATTTCTGAAGGAACCATCAAGTGCAGCTTCTATTCCTTTATGTATAGATGGTTGTGATGATGCGTAGTTATTTTTTTTGTCTAGTTAGCTTTTGGTGCCATTTTGTCTAGTCAGTATGAAAGCGTCGTGCCATGTTATATATATATATATATATATATATATATATATATATATATATATATATATATATATAGGGGTATGCTAAAATGCGGCATGCGGTGCGTGCGGCATCGCACCGCAGCCGCCTGATGCACGCGCTGCGTGCATGCGATGCACGCAGCAGTGCATCAGACGGTTGCGGTGCGATGCCGCACGCACCGCATGCCGCATTCTAGCACTTCCCTATATATATATATATATATATATATATATATATATATATATATATATATATATATATATATATATATATATATATATATGAGGACTGGGTTCCTATGACAGCATCGTAGGGAGTACCCTATGACATATGGTGAATTAGTAATGCTAGAATATTTAGAATGTGCTGAATTTTTTTGAGGATGATCACCTTACCTTAGATAGAATGTCCACAAAAAATCAAAGCATTCTAAAACATGTTGGGCCATCAAATGCTAGAAGCTTTATCGGCCATCCATTTTAACCGTTAAATTGAAAAGTATATTTGATTCCCTTAGAAGTTTTAGAATGTACCGATTTTTTGTGGGTGTCCTATCTAAGATAGGTTGATTATCCTCATAAAAAATCAAAACATTCTAAATATTCTAGGGTTACTAATTCACCATATGTCATAGGGTACTCCCTGTGACATGTCATAGAAACCCATTTTCCTATATATATATATATATATATATATATATATATATATAGAGAGAGAGAGAGAGAGAGAGAGAGGAATGTTATAGTGAGCTGTGGTACGAGAGGAGAAAATGCTCTGCAGCCATTTTGATGCCCCTAGAAGTTTTGGTATTTGTTGAAATTTGGTGAGGGTGTTGTCTAGGGTAAGTTGATCACCTCGCCTATTTTCAACTAATTCCAAAACTTGTAGGATCATCAAACATGCTAAGCAAAATTAACGGTTACTACGGACGGTAGATAAACCTTCTACCATTTGATGCCTCTAGAAGTTTTGGAATTTGTTGAAAATTGGTGAGGGTGATCATCTTACCCTAGACAACACCCTCACCAAATTTCAACAAGTTCCAAAACTTCTAGGGGCATCCAAATGGCCGCAGTTCATTTTTTCCTCTTGTAGCTCACAGCTCACTGTAACATTCCTCATATATATATATATATATATATATATATATATATATATATATATATATATATATATATATATATATATATATATATAGGGTCAGGTTCAATGGACACTGTTTTTGCACTCAATTTTTTACACCAATTTTCAAACCATTAGATAGAGGTTTCAGAATTTCTTGATTTTTTGTAAGCATAATCATCTTGTCTTAGATAACACATCTACAAAAAATCAGCACATTCTAAAACCTCTAGACTTATGAAATGCGCTCTTCAAATTAACGATTAAAATGGACGGTTGATAAAGCCTTTTAGTTTTGATGTACTTGGAGGCTTTAGAATATGCTGATTTTTTGTGGACGTGCTATCTAAGTCAAGGTGATTATGCTCACAAAAAATCAAGAAATTCTAAAATCTCTATCTAGTTGATTTGAAAATCGGTGTAAAAATTTAAGTGCAAAAACAGTGTCCATTAAACCTGACCCATATATATATATATATATATATATATATATATATATATATATATATATATATATATATAGGGGCATGCTATAATGTGGCATGCGGTACGTGCGACATTGTACCGCAGCCGTCTGATGCACGCGTTGCGTGCATGCGATGCATGCAGCGGTGCATCAGACGGCTACTATGCGGTGCCGCACTTACCGCATGCCGCATTATAGCATATATATATATATATATATATATATATATATATATATATATATATATATATATATATATATATATATATATATATATATGCTTTCCTTTCTCATTTTACGGCCAAGCCGTACCGAGTGGTATCGTCGAGTCGTATCGTTTTTTGGCCTACCGATACTGGCCCCGTTATCAAGTTTTAAGAACTTGACTTTTCTAAAAGGAAGCACCAATATTTGAATTTGGTAGATATGAGTTCAAACATACTTTTTGAGCAAAAGAGACTTTGGTTCTTGGGGTTTCAGCTTTGTTTGCCCCCTAAATTTTTGGAAACTGCTGATAGAAGATTACAAGGGAATTTATAGGGGGTTTCAATCTTGAGGTTGTGTGCAGTGGGTAAATCAAGTGTTTAGTGTCATTATTTACAAAAGGAAGTGGGGGAAACAGTCTGATTTAAGTCCAATAAGTCTTCTAGGAATGGTAAAGATTACTCCAGCAGGTTCTTTTTTCTAATCTGATCTCAGTGCTATAGATGTAATGAGTCAGAGCTGATTGCTTTCATTATAAGCAAGTTAATTCTGAATAGACTTATGGTTGCTCAAGAATGCTTGAACTAGCTTCACTTCCGTAAAGGGGTTGATCTGATCTTGAAAATGAATCCTCAAAAACTTACAGGTCCATCGTGATTTCTTTTTGAATTTATGAAAATTGCTAGATTCTAAGAAAGTCAGATCAAATGGATTGAAAGCTGTTTAAAAACAACAATATTCTTACTTTTCTTGAACAACTTGTCACTTGCTTTTTCTGATCAAAATTGTGACAGCATGAAATCGAAACTGATGTTGCCAGAGGTTTCAAGCTGGGTCTGAGAGGAAACATCATTGATGCAGGCACCGATAAGGCACACTACAACCCTGAACCCTTTTAGGGCTTTCTTTGGTCAATGACTAGGGTTTAGTTATCAATATAGCGCAATATGCCTCAAAAGGACAGCAATCAAGAGTTATTTCACGCAGAATTAAGGGCCTATGTAATCAATTATAAAGCAGATTTCAGATCTCACAATAAGATGCAATATTAGCACATTGACCAAAATTCAGCATATAAAAGGATTAATTCGCAGCAGTAAATATTGAAATAAAACAATAGGCTTGCATCAGATTTTTATAAAGAAAAGGGCTACGGATGCTTGCTAGGGTTACCGGCAGACGAAAGATGACAATTATAATAAATGGCAAACGTTATGGCTTCAACTAATAATAAAATAGGGCGAATAGGCTGCGATGCGGAGCGGAGGCAATGGAAACGGATGAGAATGGTGCGGATGCGAAGGGAAAGATAAAGGAAAGAAAAGATACTGCCTGGGGTTTCCCGCTGTGGGTCGATTGCGAGGATGCGCCGATGATCCCGCACACGGAGCAAGGCCGGATGTCGGGAGAAGCCGGATCCTTCGGAAAAACTGCACCAAGGCCTTCACGAGGCGAAATCGTGGAAGCGGCGATGATCGGGGACACGAGTCTCACCCGGAAGCACTCACGAAGAGGCACAAGTTTCAGCAATTCTTCAAAGTCTGAATTCTCTTTTCTTCTTCATCTTTTTGTAGGCTAGGGTTTTGTTTTGGATGGCTCAGATCAAATGCTAGTTGGGTTTAGAGGGTGTGGATGCAAGGGATCAAGAAAGGCAAGAAAAGAGAGAGAAATAAGGGAGAGAAGAGAGGAACGGACAAAGGGTGGGGCCGGCTTTGTTACCCGCGCGGACAAGGAGGGGGGGGGGCCGTTCGGTTCACGGGAAAGAAAGAAAGGGAGGGGCGGTATTGCTATAGATGCCCTATTGGGCTTAAGATAAGCCCAATTAAAACCTATTTGAAGCCCATAACTTGCCACGTCATCACAATAGAGTTGTTTCGCCATCTAGCCGTCGGTTTCGAGATCTAATCTCGTCCGTCGGTACCCCGCAAACACACGCACCCATAATTTTATTAATAACATGCTGAAACTCATCCGAGAAGACCCGGATTCAATCCGAAAAGCCCTCGGATGAGATCATGGACATCCCCCATGAACTGGGCAAGAACAGAAATAGAACTAAATGCTGAAATAAGGCCAAAAACAGGAAAAAACGGCCAAAAACTGAAATAAACGACTACAAGCCCCAAACGGCTAATGACATCCAACATAAAATAAAAATGACAGTAAATAAATGTCTCTGGTGATGATCTGATGATGCTGATCAGGTCTTCATCAATCATCAATCATCTTCAATACACTTCACATGTTATTTTGTTAATAAATTTTAATGAAGACAATCAAACTTTGAATTTTAAGTCCGTGTTGACTATGTTTGAGCTGATGTCCGGGCTAAAAATTATTGCACAAACAATGGAACCTCAAATTGATAACATTAAGCTGACTAGATGAGCATAAATGTTGTTTTATAGGATTGCTACAAATTCATTGAATTATTGGGATCAAATTTATGTGTACTTGAGCAGGTATATGTTTTTGAACAAACATGTGGTATCTTTAGGATATATTCTATTAGCTATAGAAGTACATACATGGTCAGAAAAAAATATATAGTGAAGATGCCTGGGGATAAATGTGTATTGGAAGTTGCATATAAGTACTTGCTAAATGGGTAATAACTCATGCCCTAAAGAATTTTTGGAAGCTAATTCAACCCCAAATCTAACTTGTTTTATTGTCAAATCTTGAAAAATTTCAATTGTAGCACTGAAGTCACTATTTATCCAGACAAAATGAATTGGTGAATACAATTGTGGAGGCCAGGGATACTAGATATGCTACAACATCAAAGACGAGATTGAGCGACCATTCTACATTGGTGTACAACTCAACTGAGCCATGCAAGAACATTATTAGAGCACATTAAATGCTTAAAAAGTTAGTTAAAGTAGTCAATTGAAGCCCATTATGTGTTTTTGTTCTTTGCTTTTCTGAGTTCTAGGCATTCTTTTAAATTTTGGAGATTTTTTAGGATATCTTTGGGTTTTTCTAGCAATTAGGTCTTCTTTGTAATTTGGTAGGAAAGGGGCAGATTGTTTGATCATTTGTTAGGTTGTGCATTTTTAGAAGTAGGGCATTTATTTTTTATAAGGATCAATTGGCCTAGATTACGTAATAATATTAGTTTATAAACATGTTAAGATTATAATTAAGGGGTCCAACAATTCTCTCCATGCGAAAAGAGTTTTTTTTTGGGGGGGGGGAAGGCCAATTTTGGAGCAAAATAGGGGCGATAATTTTAATGTTTAAAGGGTCTTGTTTTAGGTAAGATTTATATAATCCAATAATTGTTTAGAAAATGCACTGAACATCAGAAATTTATATTGTGGATGTTCCGGGTTACCTTTTCTAATGAATTTTGTTCCTATTTTTTAGTTTCAGAGTTTTCAATTGGTTAGGAACACCATAGTTTAGCTATATAAGGGTGGAGCCTCCATCAATTATAAAGCAACTTTTATTTGAATAAAAATCAGAATTAAGTCTTTAGAAAAGTCCAATTTTGTCCTCTCTCTCTCTCTCTCTCTCTCTCTCTCTCCTTTCTCATGTGCTTCTACTTGTTCTTAGGAGCGTTTGGTACCTATGCAAATATTGCATGTGCAAGTTTGCTTGTGTTGCGTGACACAGTACACGCAAAATGACACATGCATTTTTGCATGTGTTAATAAATATTTTTTATACACGTGGAGACAATTGCAAATGTTTTGATTGTTTCTACCTTGACTATTGTCTGCTCATTCATTGTTTGATCCTTAGATGATATTTAATCATAGAACCAGTAATAATTGTTTGGATTATTTTGTAAACATCAAAAGCACATGAAAATAACGTTAATGAAACACATTTGTTGGATAATGTATTAAGACTTCTTTTCTATCCATTGTCCTAGAGAAATTGGACATTAGATAGCCGTTTTCCTGCATATCATTTTTGAAAGAAGAAACTATGGTTTGTTTTTTGTGTCAAAATGCCACCCTTGATTAGGCTTGGTGTGGATTTTTTGTCTTCCAAAGCATATGAAGTTGGCATGAATTTGTTGTGCAAGTGCATCTGAAAAAAAAATGTGTATATGGATAGCATAAATGTGAGATGTCATCTATTCTCGGCATTCAGATTCTCATCTCGGTGGTTAAAACTTTCATGTTTAAGTCCATAATTGAGTCTATTTTAGCCACTTAATAATATGAAATCTAGCCATAATGGCCTTTATTAACATATAGAGTTAGTCAAATGCAGTTGTTTCACTTGATTTCGATAATCGATAGTGAGGAACTAGGAAGCACCGATATGGATAAGGGGATACGGATGCGGGGATACGGATTCGGTGATACGTGAATTTTTGAAAAACTAGGATACACGGTACGATAGGGATACGTATGTAATTTATTATATATATAATTAAATATAATATTTTATTGTGCTAGAATATGAATAGTGATTAGTTTGAAAATTAAATATGACCATATCCATAATTCATTACATGATTTACATCTAATATAACAAAAAAATGCAAAGCTAGTATCACATTCATCCATTACAAAAAAGTAACGCTAACAACATTACGCAAGTGTCACGTTCATCATCTATTACAAAACGCTAGCAAAAACCATCAACATTCATCATCCATTACAAAATACAAAGTTAGTGTTACATCCATCATCCAAAAAACAAAACATAAAAATGATATCATTATGCAAATAGTTATGTATGAAATTTAGACCCATATCTGAAGTTTTGGTCGGGTTAGGGTCGGGTTTTCCGATTTTGGACTACATAGCCATTTATACGTATCCCAGCATATCGGTCCCATATTCTCGGCGTATCGGTCCCGTATCCTCAGCGTATCGGATCTTTTTTATTAAAAAAAAAAGATCCCGATACTTCCTAGCTATATCGGATACGTATCCCGCCGTATCGGAGTATCAGGAAGTATTCGATACGGGTACGACACCTGTTTCGAAGTATCGATGTATCCTAGGTAGGGGTGGCAATGGGTCCTGTCGGGTCGGGTTCGTGTCGTGTCTAGTTTCGGGTTGTGTCCAAAACCCCTAGACCCGGACCCGACCCGTTTAAATAATCGTGTCTAGATCCTAAACCCGTACCCGACCCACTTATAAACGAGTAGACCCGATAAGACCCGTTAGATCCGTTTACCACAACCGGTCTATTCAGTTGACCTGATCCGACCCAATCCGACTCGACCCGAATTGACCCAATAGACTCGCTGACACTATATATTACAATATCGGATTGTGGGTAGACCCGACTTGACCCGACACGACCCGTTGAATTTTAAACGGGTCTTCCCGGGTGTCGTACGGTCGTACCCGTATCGGATACTTCGAAACAAGTGTCGTACCCGTATCGGAAAATATAAGCGGTCACCTCTGAGGGAGAATACCACACAATTGTAGAAGGAAAATACATGAGCATAAAGAAGAGAATACTTTACTCAACAAATTTTTTTATAACATTCAATGCATGGTTTGAGAATTTGGGTCGGATCGGAATGGGCGGGTTCGGGTTCGGCCGATTCAACTATTTTGACAAAAAGTTAAGGAATAGAAAAAAAAAAAAAGAAATATGGAGCTATTTCAGATCCATGTCTTTTGTTATATGAATCATGTGATAACTGCTAACTACGTATATATCGTTTGAACCAATAAAACGATGATATGAACCAAATCTGAATTAGACCTGAATCGGTGTGGGTTCATTAATTTGGATTGGCCAAAATCCGAAACGGCCTTGGCGAACCGATTTGGGTTCGGAATCTTCAGAGTTCAGACGAACCCTCAAACCATTCAATGGTGGTCCAAATATAAGATGTTATTTACATACAAGCATCACTCATTTAGGTAGTTATCATGTTCACCAACTACAAAATCATACTTTGGTAAGTTTATCTAATTTTCATGGCGCATTTGTTTGGTGCTTGTTTTAAACGGTGTAGTGGTTTTATTAATCTTAATACATTATTTCTTGTCCTTCTACAATAGACCCTTCCGATTCTACTATCAAGATTTTACTCTAAATCATAAGTTAGGAAGGTCTTTTTTAAATTTTAACATCCTTTGATTTTATAAGATTGGGATAGAAGCTAAGGCTAAATAGAAGTCTCATAGGTATCCTAGTCCTTACCCTAAGAGCACTATCATTACCTTTTTGCAAGAGCTTCCATCAACAGCATTTCCAAAATACAAGAACCCTCAGCATGGGCAGGCTTCTTTGTGAGACATGGTCACTCAGGAGGAAGATGACCCGATCCTTCTTTCTTGTCTAGATTTATAATCCAGAAGAAAATTATAATATTAAGAGGGCTAAAAGCCATGAATAGAGGAGCACCTCTGAATCTCAGATTCCTGGAGCTTTTTCTAAGTCAATATTTATAGGGACTTTGGTCCCCTTAACTAACCTTTCCCTGGTTAGGTTAACAGTCACGTACCAGAGTAATGGCTCACAGACCGTTGCATGTGTACCCCTTGGCTTGTGGACCAATGTCAATGCGCACCACATGGCTCATGTTCTGGTCGGGTCGAAACCGTCGCACCTATTCGTCATGGGTTTGAGGCAAAACGGTAGGGTCCCGTGTGCACGACACCACCCCAAGCCCATGCACGGCACGGCATGGCTGCTTGACAAAGGAGAGCGCACCTGTTACTTGGCCCAAAATCCATAAAACCAACCAAGCGAATCAAGTTGGAGAAAAAAAGAGAGCTATACTATAAACATACTCCTTGTCCTTCAGCACTGTGGGACTCAGCAGCAGTGATTGTTTTATGGTTTAAAGCTTTACAGAGTAAAATAAAAAGGGTATAAAAACAGAATCAATCTCGACATCAAGTTGTTTCTACACTCATTTTTATATTTATAATCAATCCAGAGTTCACCATTCCCCTCATTGAGATCATATTCATACTTTTTACCATGCAAGCACATATTTATAAATGGAAAAGGTACAATGCCATTGAGATATTGTCTCTGTCTTCCCTTTTTTCCAATATCTTTGTACTCTCACCAGGTTCCACAGCAGAAAAATATATATGATTGTGGGCTCTTTGTTCTGTATTTTATGGAGCGATTCATCGAAGAGGCTCCCAAAAGGCTTAGAAAGAATGATATTGCCAAGGCAAGATGTCCAAAAGCAGAATCAATTTTATTGAATTTTATAAAAAAAAAAATTCTCATCTTTCTTCTTTATCCATCCATTGACTATTCCTTCCTCTTTGATAGTTTGGTAGCAAGTGGTTCAAACCCGAAGATGCTTCTGGTTTGAGGAAACGGATACGAGTTCTGCTCGAAGAACAATTTGCGAAGGCTAGGTTGGAGACTGGCGGAGCAGAATCGCCTGTGTCCTCTTCTGATAATGATACAGATCGAAGCGATCGAACTTAGAGAAGCAAACCACACATTCGTAGCCGTTTTTGGAGAACATAGATCATCCGATCTTCGGAAGAATCCTCGAGCTTCGTGTTGGGGTTTAAAAGCATATCTGGGGATATCTAACAATTGGAAGCTAACCAAACATCTTCCCTGATGCATGTCAAGTAGAGCAGGAAAGGTGGGGTCACCACCAGCAGCAGCAGCAGCAGCAGATGATGATGATGATGATGATGATGATTGAGCTTAAGTTATTGTTCATTTGCTCTCCACTGTATTTTTTGTAGGGTTGGCAGCTGTCACTGTAGCTGCAGCTCGCAACAAGACCAGTCTGTACGGGAAAGAGAAATGATCCCATAAGACGTCCCGTACCTTAAGGTGGCGGGCCTTGTGCATCGGAGCTGTCCAATGGCAGGAAACCCGGCAGGTGAATGCTACTCGCCTTGGACTCATGGTGCTCGATGCGTGGGTCCCGCCACCTTACGGTACGGGACACGTTATGGGATCACCACTCTAGAGGAAAGTAGTGGAGAGGGGATGCAGGGGAATGTATGGGGTTCGATTATCATCAGAATGTAAATGAGATGTTGCAAGTGTTGGTGACCTGCTTCTCTGCTCTTCTAATAGATGCTTTTTTTTTTCTTGATCACATTATCTTTCTTGTGTATATCTGTAAGTTGGGCTATATAGATTTTTTGAAAATGGAGTTCAAAGGATTTTTTTTAGACCGCTCGATCGGGCATCGAGATTCACACAAACATATGTCTTGAGTTTCTATGTAAGTACTCCATGGCATGAAGACTTCAGTGAGTGGGCTCAAGTGTATGCTTACTTTGATGTAATGAACTGTAAGTTACGGCATATAATTTAGTCTTGAATCTTAGTATATTTCTCATTCTTGAATGGGGTGCCCCCCTCAGATGAAATCCTGGCTCCGTCCCTGACTGTATACGCAAAGTGAGTCTCTAGCTCACATTTGGCACTTCAAATCTGAGCTGCTCTGATAATTATGTAAAGTTGTTTTACGCCCCACCATGGTACTTTGACTTGACAAGTTGGGACAGACCAACTTAGAGCATGTACAGCGGTCTCAGCAAAAGTGGCTCAGTAAATGGCCTGGACAGACCAACTTAGGGTCTGTTTGGTTGGAGGGAGTTGGAACCAGCGTGTTACAACTCATGCTTGGGGATATAAACGGAATGAGTTGGAACTCCACCTGAAAACCGTGGGGTACAAACTAACGCCGAAACCCACGGAGGAGTTAAAACTCATATGGTCGGGTGCCTCCGCATAGAACCAAACAGCCGCTTTAGCGGAACACGCATGGGTTGGAACACGCCGGTTCCAACTCCCTCCAACCAAACAGACTTAGAACATGTACAACGGACTCAACAAAGTGGCGTTTTTAACTTTTCAACCTCTGTGTTTTTTCATCTATCACTATCAGTCCAGATTAATGGGTTGATTTTGGATTGTCCAATCGCTATCAAAGGACTCGAAATCGCATGTGGACGGAAGTTGTTGTGTGGGAGTTGGTTTGCTGGGCCGAATCAACTTTGCTGATCGGTTTGCTAAGTTTGGGTGGGGCCGACATTCGGACCCCATCGTTATTGAGTCCGTTGGAGAGGGCTTTTGATGGATAATCAGTAAATATGGTGGGCCAGGCCATTTGCTGAGCGGGTTGCTGACGCCGTTGTGCATAGGGATGGCAACGGTGCGGTTTAAAACCGTAAACCGCGGAAAACCGCACCGTATGGTGCGGTTTTGGTTTGCCAAAATATAAAACCGTCGCGGTACGGTGCGGTTTTGGTTTATGGTTTCGGTGTTGCGGTGCGGTTTCGGTTTTGCCCAAAACCGTAAAAAATCGCACCGTTTAGACCATTATAATGTTAAACCGCGGTGCACCGCACCGCATGGTGCGGTTTCGGTTTTACATATGGTACACCGTCGTGATACGGTGCGATTTCGGTTTTACATATGGTACACCGTCGTGATACGGTGCGGTTTCGGTGTTGCGGTGCGGTTTCGGTTTTGCCCAATACCGCACCGAAACCGCACTGTTGCCATCCTAGCTGTGCATGCTCTTACAACTCGACGGACTTTTGTCAACGAAAAATATATTGTTATGGGTGTTGTTTAACGGCTCGCTGGTGGGTGTGTGACTCTATCAAGCGGCATCGTAGCCATCCGTGCACACCAGATGGGTTAGTACTAGTTTTATTTTAAAGACATGCAGTGTGTGTGTATAATGGTAATAAGCATTAACATGACATTGAAAATGAGCAGTAAATACTTCTTAGAGTGATCGATTCCTAATCACTTGTTTAGTAGTAAAATGGTAAGCATTTGATAGAATTGGGAGAATTTTCTATATTCATTAGGGCTCTATGGCCTGATATAAATAGGTACAAGTCTTGCACAATAAGTTGGGTTAGACAGGTATAAGTCTCGCACAATAAGATAGGGTTAGACAGGCCACATATACAAACACAATCTTAACACCCCCCCTTAAACACACCCCCCCTCAAACTCATGGTGGGTCAAACATCGTGAGTTTGCCAACCAGAAATTGAAAGCAACGAGTAGGGTGAGATTTTGTAAAGAAGTCCGTGATTTGTTCAGCGGATGATACGTGTGGTAGAGAGATAGTCCCGGTCTCGTAACACTCTCGGGTGAAGTGGCAATTGATCTCTATGTGCTTTGTTCGCTCATGAAAGACTAGATTGCAGGCGATCTGAATTGCGCTATTGTTGTCACAGTAGAGAACAGTAGGTGAGGAGACTTCAACCCCAACGTCTGAGAGAAGGCGCCTGACACGGACGATTTCTTTGGTGGTTGAAGTCATAGCTCGATACTCGGATTCGGTGCTGGAGAGGGAGACAACAGCCTACTTCTTACTACGCCAGGAGATAAGAGAGTTGCCGAGAAAGAGACAGATACCGGTGGTGGAGTGTCGAGTAGTAGGATCACCGGCCCAATCAGCGTCGGAGAAGGCCCGAAGAACCAAAGAGAAGTCTGCAAAAAAAAGGAGGGACCGGGTGATGGTACCTCGTAGGTAGCGAAGGATCTTCAAAAGGGCTGCATAGTGAGCGGAGTGAGGGGCTCAAACAAACTGGTTGACAATACTGACCACATGAGTAATGTCAGGTCTAGTGATTCACAAGTAAACAAGCTGCCCTACTATCTGCCTATATCGTGTAGCATCGGAAAGAGGCTCACCATCTGTGGGTCGAAGCTTAACATTAAGATCCCCAGGTATATCAGCAACCTTCTGATCAACAAGTGCAGCTCGAGCTATAATATCTGAAGTGTATCGCTGTTGAGAAACGAGGATGCCATCCTGACTTTGTGCTACTTCAAGGCCAAGGAAATAGCGAAGATGACCCAAATCCTTCATCTGAAACTGTCGCTGGAGATAAGCTTTGAGCGATGCAATGCCGGCGGCATCATCGCCTGTGATGATCATGCATCCATATAGAGAAGAAGGAGAGCTCGCCCCTGCAGGGAGGACCACACAAACAAAGAGTAATCGTGGTAGCTCTCGGAGAAACCAATCCGACGAACAATGCTACGAAAAAATTCAAACCAAGCACGTGGTGCCTGCTTCAGACCATAGACTGCATGGTGAAGCAAGCAGATATGCTGAGGAGGCATGGAGTAGCCAGGAGACGGCTGCATATAAACGACCTTAGAAAGGGTGTCGTGAAGAAAGGCATTCTTCACATCCATCTAAAACAGAGGCCACTGACAGGCGAAAGCAACAACATGGAGAGTGCGAACAGTGGTCATCTGAGCAACTGGAGCGAAAGTTTCATCATAGTCAAGACCAGCCTTCTGAGTAAAACCCCGGTCAACGAGCCGAGCTTTGTGCCGCTCAACAGATCCATCAAGTCGGTGTTTGACCCAGCTGACAAGCTCGACTCCAGCAGGGAGATGGACAACAGACCAGGTCCTAGTCTGAGCAAATGCCTGAAGCTCCTCGTCCATAGACCGCTGCCACTCAGGGTACGAAACTGCCTCATGATAAGAGCGGGGCTCGGAAGGAGTGGTGTGAATAGCGAAAAGGAAAGCCTGGTAGGCAGGAGCATAAGAGCGGGTAGTAACAAACAAATTAAGCTTGTTAGGTGGGCGACGGTCGTGTAAAGGATAGCGACGCTCTGGTACCGTGACAGGATCTTCAATCGGAGGCGGAGGAACCGGTGGTGGAGAGAGAGGAGACACTAGGGAAAGCTCGATCTCAACAGGAATGGAGGCGGAGGGTGCGAGGGGAGGGGTCGGGTCCTTAGGAGAGGGTACAAATGAGCCTAGGTGATGGGACTCGACTGGGGGAGGGGGACAAGGGTGAAGTCTGTAGAACTCGATAGAAGATGGCGCAACGGAAGAAGTGACAAATGGTGGAGACTCGGGATTAGTAGACGCGGGGGAGAGGAAATGGAGATCCTAAGAATAGGGAGAATAAAACGAAACATCCTCAAAGAAGGAGACATGCTTGGCTAGGCGAATACGACGAGCAATAGGGTCATAGAAACGGTAACCTTTGTGCTCGAGACTGACCCAAAAGGATGCATTTTGCTGCCTTGGGAGACAGTTTGTTGCGTTCATGAGGTGGCAGAAGCACAAAACAAGTGCAGCCAAAGACACGAAGCATGTCATAGGAAGGAGGAGACGAGAAGAGACACTCATGAGGGAAGGAACTAGAGAGGTAGGTAGAAGGAGTAATGTTGATGAGTTTAACAAAGGTGAGGATGGCTTCAGTCCAGAAAGGGTGAGGCATAGAGGAAGAGAGGAGAAGAGAACGGGCAGTCTCAAGAATGTGACGATGCTTATGCTCAGCAACACCATTCTGTTGGTGAGTGTGCGAGCAAGACTGCTGAAAGAGGGTTCCATGAGACTAGAGGAGAGACCGCATATCGGTTGATAGAAATTCACGAGCACAATTAGATCGAAAGGTTTTTATCCGAGTATGAAACTGAGTTTGGATCATATTAGTGAAGGCAGTATAGACAGAAAAAACTTCAGAATGATGATGAAGTAAATAAACTCATGTATAGCGAGAAAAATCATCAATGAAGCAAATATAATAGAAATAGTATTTTACAGAAGATACGGGCGAGGGCCCCCAAATGTTCGAATGAACAAGGTCAAATGGAGCAACAGAACGAGACGCACTAAGATAAAAGGGGGAGGCTATGAGCTTTGCAAGCTGACAACTTGTATAAGGGGAAAGAGAAGAAAATGGAGCACGACCTAAAGCCCCAGACTAAAATAGGCTTTTAAGTCGTTGCTCGGACACATGACCTAATCATCTGTACCATAAGTCGACTGTAGACGAACTAACACCACAAAAGCTGAAAGGAGAAGAAGGCACGTGAAGAGACTCAAGGTGGTAGAGACCGCCCTCTCTACGATCGGTTCCAATCGCCTTGCCCAAGTGAGGATCCTACACAATACAACCAAAATCAAAAAAGATACGGTCAGACCAGCATCACAAAGAGTATAGACAATGATAAGGTTCATGCATAGGTCAAGGGAATGATAAACAGTGGGTAAGTAAGGAGGCCAGACGAGTCAGACAAGGGGGAGATGGAACCATATGAGGAGATGGAGAGATAAGATCCATTCACAATGTGGAGGGGTGGGATGGCGGCGGAGCGAAAAGAAGTAAGAACATAGAGGTGATGGGTGAGATGTTGGGAGGCCCCAGAGTTCAAGACCCAGGGAAAGGGAGTACCAGAGTGGGCTGAGTAGGCAGTAGGCAGTACGGACGACAAGGAGGCACCGAAGCTCATCTTGTGCTGCTGGAACTGTTGAAACTGCTTGAAGAACTAGAGCTGCTGTGGAGTAAGTGTGACAGTAGAGGTGGGCTCAAATAGTGCAACATGCGTAGGAGAAGAATCACGAACAGGTTTTCCTAGGCCAGGAGGGCCTGTACGCTTCTCATGATGAAGAGTCCAACATATCTCAACCAAGTGGCCCTGCTTGTGGCAATAAGGAGGAACATGTGTCGGTGTCGAAGATGGAGAAATGGAGCAAGAAGCGGTGGTAAGAACCTCCTCGTGATCGGTAGCAGTAGCCGGAGTGGGAGGAGGTGGTGTGGTGCCGATGCTCTCCAGTCGGGACTGCTTAGAGAGGATAGCGACGACAACCTCGGTAAGACGAGGAAAAGGGGTTCGGTACAACAGTTGCCCGGCCAAGGGCTGAAGAACCAGGGCGAGTCCGACAAGAAGAAAGTGCACCTTTCAGCGTTCACGGAATAGTTGAACCTCTAATGCCGAGGCATTACGTCCAGGTTCCATCTACTCGAGCTCCTGCCAGAGGGTCCCCATGAATGTGTAGTATGCCTCCATACACCGGGTGCCCTGCTGGGCTGTCACCATCTCTCGTAGAAGATGGGCCTCACGGGCATCGTCCGAGTGAACAAAGAGGCTGCAAAGATGCTTCCAGATAGCACATGCAGTCGGAAAGGCAACCAATCTGCTGCGTAGGGAGGTGTCCACCGAGGCGACAAGGAAAGCCTTTGACGTGTGCATCCTCGTAAGACCAACGAGACGTCACATGCTGAAGATCTGCAGCAGAGGGAGGAATGGCCGGCGTGGCAGCGATCTCGGTCGTAGTGCCATCGGCGTTCTTGATGGACGACGCCGACGTCTCGGGTGTGTAGAGGACATCAATATCCTCGGAGGGTAGAACGACGTGGAAAATGTGTCGGTAGAGGAACTGGCCCTCTAGCTCGTTTCAGATCGATCGTCATTGAAGGAGTCCATGATGCGGAAGTGTTATCCAATCGTGGTTGCAAGGAGAGGCCGAGGCGGCGTCAGGCTGGACACGGAGGAGGTGTTGGGCGGCGTCGATCTGAACGCAGAGGAGAGGAGGAGGGTCGTGCGGCGTCGGGCTGCACAGAGGAGGGACTGGCCGGTGTTGGGATGGACGCAGAGGATGACCGGGCCGGCGTCGGGTGTCGATCTTGACACGGAGGAGAGAAAGGGCTGGCCGGTATCGAGATGGATCGCAGAGAGGAGGGAGAGAGAGAGAGAGAGAGAGAGAGAGAGAGAGAGAGAGAGAGAGAGAGAGAGGCAGTCGGCTAGGGTGGCTCTGATACCATGATAGAATTGGGAGAATTTTCTATATTTATTAGGGCTTTATGTCCAGGTATAAATAGGTACAAGTCTTGCACAGCAAGTTAGGGTTAGACATGCCACATATACACACACACACACACAATCTTAACAGCATTAACATGCCATAGATGCTAGTTTACTTTTTGATACAGATGCGGATTTGGATCCTTTGGAAGTAATTAGATTTTGATATGGCCCTGACTTGATCTACGCATGATCCAAATTTAACCTATTATCTCCGGCAAAGCCACAAAAGTCAACTATCCATTTTGTTGTATTATGAAAAAGTAATACTACCCGTACAATCTAAAAAACAAATCAGACCCAAGATCTGGTGGCGGGGCCTAGGGGTTAGTGATTGGTGTGAATTCTGATGCACTGACCCTTGGACCTTGCCGTCCACCACTTCTTGAGTCTGATTTGTTTTTTGGGTTATACGAGTATCATTACTCATTATAAAAACTTAGCGATATAAGTTTTTTTTTACCAAATCTATGAACACAACTAATTTATCTATTTTAAAGCCGGGGAGTTTGTAAGAGAAGTGAATAGGGCAATTGAGATTGTATCCAATGGCAAAGCTACTGCCCCCTATTCTGCAGGTTGTGTAATCGAATCTTATGGGCCTTCCTATCGCTTTTTATGGTGGGCTTCTCTTACAGTTTTGTGGTGGGTTTATCTATGCTTCTGTGTTGCAATTTACAGCAGGGTATGATTCGAACCGTGATCTATCTTGTGCTCTACACAGTAATAGACAATGTACTAACCATGACCTTCCCTTCAAAAAGAAAAAGAAAAAAATAGAAGTGAATAGGGGTTGATTTTAAAGAGAATCAAATGTGTATTGGATTATATTTATATATCTTTGTTTTTCATCATGTTCAATGCATTAAATTATAAATATATAGGGAAAGGGATTGGTGACCTTGAGTTCACAAATGAACGGTGAATTAGTGCACAATTGATCGTTACAAATTGACCATTATATGGAAAGGGGTTTGTAACACTTTTTTAACAACCGTTACAAATTGTCTGTTTTGGTGTAGTGCACAATTGAATGATGAAATCCATAATCATAATTATATTTAAGGGTGTTGATGACCATTGTAATTGTTGGGTTTGGATGGGAAGTGAATATGCATAGATTTTAAAGACAAGCGAATAGGTGCATTGAATTATAATTATATTTCTTTATATTGCATCTCCTGCATTGCATATGCTTTGTGCTACTAGTATTATATTCGGTTGAAATTATTGATATAATTTCTCTAGTTCATTAGTGTCCTTGCATTCTCAAATGCCGATTGAGTTTCCTAATTTTATATCGTCATTTCAATCATGTAACTAGGTGCAAAATCTAACCAAGGCACTCACAGGCCCACGATAAACAGTGGAACCCCCAACTCTGCCTTGGACCCACGACGATAGTGAGACCCCCCCAGCCTTGCCTTGGGCCCACGACGACACTTCGGGGCCCACCAACCCTTCCTGGACCCCCTCAACGATTGTCTAGGGCCCGATAACCGGCCTACAGAAATCTCCCCGGGACCCTGGCTTCTTCTAGATTTCTATAAATAGTATACTCGACATCATATCCAAATCCTAATTCTCATTCCAGAGCTAATTCTTTGGTTCTTGAGTTCCAGAGCTCAGACAAAGAACAAATAGGGTTCTGAAAACTACTTTTTCGCTCAACCCACTTTGCCATATGTTTGCTTGTATAAGCATGTACTCTTTGGTCCATCGAGAGTCGCTCTACTTTTCTCAGAGTTAGTGGATTCAAGGTTGTGTCTCACCGCACGGAGACGTAGGCTTCCGCCAAACTCCGTTACCATCTCGTTGTTTTAACTATACTCTCTACTTTCCACGCACAACAACGTCTACATTACAACTCAGCACGCTATAGTGGATCACACTCGAATTCCATTGACTGTTGGCGAAAAACCGTACGACGACAAAAGTCTCCCCCACAATATCCTTTCACCATCAAATGCCGATTGAATTTCCCACTTCTAGATTGGCATTATAATATGTCAAGTACATCATCAAGCTCTTGTCCAGGTAGGACTTCCTCTCTCCCATATTGGAGAGGTTCCCTGTTCGACTCTCGGTATGGGCACTATGGAGCGAACTTTCCCTCAAGGCCGTTGTGCCATGTTTGTGCGTGTGAATCCTGAACGTTCTTGTCATGTTCGTGGGATTATGGAATGAATAAATAGTAGCTATTGCCTCCCCCTGTTTTGATCTTTGGACCTTTTTGAGTTCTTGCTCTAACGCCCTAGCCTCTGACCGCCTGGCCGATCCAAAGAAAAAAGAAAAAAATTGTTAAGAACATTATTGTTCCATATGTTGTCAACATTGGTAGTTACCACTTAATATCAAGCATTAATGTTTTTTTTTAACCAGGGTCACCAAAATGCCAAGGATTAAGATACAACTATTTCTCATACTATGATGATCATTGTGCTGTATTCGCAGGATCATATAAATGTGAAAGCTGTCGAGACACTTGCAGATGCAAGTAAAAGAACTGGATAGGAAAGAGGTAGACAACAATGCTGGGGTGGTGAGGCATCAAGTCCCAATGAGACCCACTTCCCATCCCCACCTAGAAATGAGGCCCTTACATAAAAAGGACTCCGACCAATGCATAAAGTGTTGCGATGAGAGAGAGAGAGAGAGAGAGAGAGAGAGAAGGGTTTTCTAGGGCTGGCAATTTCGGACCCGGCACAAAGTTAGCGGGTCTGGGTCTGGCCTAAACGAGTTCGGGTCATAAACGGATCGATATGATAGACCCGTTTAATAAACGGGTCGGGTTCGGATTTAGGGTCTGGATATGGTAGACCCGGTAAGACCCGTTTAAAATTCAACAGGGTCGTGTCGGGTTGGGTCTACCCTATAATATATAGTACCAGTGGGTCTATCGGGTCAGATTGGGTCGAGTCGGATTGGGTCGGATCGGGTCAACTGAATAGACCCGTGTGGTAAACGGGTCTTACAGGATCTTATCGTGTTTACCCGTTTCTTAGCGGGGTCGGGTACGGGTTTAGGATCTAGACACGATTAGTTAAATGGGTCGGATCCGGGTCTAGGGGGTTTTGGACATGACCCGAAACTAGACACGACACAAACCCGACCCGTTGACACCCCTAGGGTTTTCTCTCAATGTTTCTTGGTGATCTCTAGGCTTGGTGATCTCTAGGCTTCTTTTGTTTCTCTTGGTTACTTGTTGAGAGCTTCTTATTGCCGATCTCTCATACAATCTCTAGAGGCTTTATTATGTGTCGAAATTTTAAAAAAAGCTTGTCGAATGATTTGGATAGCTGCAAAAAAGAAAAATTATCTTTTTGGTTATTTGTTATTGGTTAAATTCACTACCACTGATTAAAAATAAAGATCTCTCGCTCCCCGATGGGCATAGCTTGATTTTGGATGAACTATCTAAATTACATGGCTCATTATTATTGCGATGTTTTATGGTGTGCTTCTCATCTGGATGTACAACTTGTTTTATATTTCGAATTTGCGATGAGGATCAATCCACACACGTCCGCTACCAGATCGATCGATTTCATAACAATGGAAGGGGCTGGATTGAATTTAACTGATCTTAGCATGGATGGTGGGGAGATGGTTTTGCTTTCCACATAAAGGTGGCAGTCGGGCGACAGTGGCGGTGGTCTCGGGCGGCGAGCAGAGGCAGTTGGGCAGTGGCTTGGCGCGACAATGGGCGGTGACGAAGGTGGTGGTCGATGTCTGCCATGAGGCAAGCGGCGATGGCTGGGCAATGACCGATGGTGGTCAGACGGTGGCCAGACGCAGGCTATGGTGACCGGCGGTGAGTGGTGCTGCCCGAGCTACAACTCATGCAGTTTATACACAGTGTATAGGACGAGTTACTCCATAATAGAAATGTGATAAAATTAGGGGTTGCAATGGGTCGTGCCGGGTCAGGTTTGGGTCATGTCCAAAACCTCTAGATCCGGATCTGATCCGTTTAACTAATCGTGTCTAGATTCTAAACCCATAGCTGATCCGTTTATAAACAGGTAGACCCGATAAGACCCGTTAGACCCGTTTACCAAATGGGTTTATTCAGTTGACCCGATCCGACCCAATCCGACTCGACCCGACCTAACCCGATAGACCCGTTGATACTATATATTACCGTATCGGATTACGGCTAGACCCGACCCGACCCGACCCGTTGAATTTTAAACAAGTTTTCCCGGGTCTACCATGTCTAGACCCTAAACCCGGACCCGACCCGTTTATTAAACGGGTCTATCGTGTCGACCTGTTTACAACCCGAACCCGTTTAGTCCTGACCTAGACTCGCTAACTTCGTGTCGGGTCTGCCGTGTCGGGTCCGAAATTGCCAGCCCTAGATAAAATGGTGTAGATGGAACTGCACTATGACTCAACTATCCACCATGTTTTTGGGGTGAGCCAACTCATGGGTTTGGGTCAAACCAAGGGTTTTTGGTTCAAACCCATGAGCTGCGACTCATCCCAGCCAAACAGGCTGTTAAACGAGTTTGGTTCTACAGTTACGTCCTCGTACGGTTCGCGACTGTAGCTAGCCGATGCACGCCACGTCGTATGAATGGCTGTAGCCTGCCGATGCACTCTGTAGTACGGGCTGAATGAGATTCACCCATGGGCGTCGTCGGTGCTTGCCATCGGACACGTGGCACGGGATACCATTCATGCAACGTGGCGGGCATCGAGCGGCTACCGTCGCGAGCCGTACAGGATCGAGCATCTCTCCAAAGGGCAAACCCACCAGGTGCCTTCCTCTCCGTGACGACCAACAGATCTCCGTCTCCTCCTCCGAAACGAAAAAGGCGACAAGGGAAGGGGGAAAAGCCGTAAGATTTTCCAAAACCCTAGCTTCCGATCTGCCTGATTTACTTATATTTCCAGAATCGAAACTGAAATTGAGCCATGATTTCGATTTGTTTTGCGGTTCTCATCTCTTCCTGAATTTCCATCGTCGAGATTGACACCGATCCCTGATTTGGATTCGCTTTTTGATCTTCTCGTGTATTTCGATTACATTCGGCATGGTTTTTTTGTTGGATCAACGGATTTTCCTGTTTCTTTTCCTCGAATTTTTTTTTATCATTTCGGGATTTGCTTCGAATCTATCTTGACATGAATCACGATTGCTTTTATTATTTTTTTTAAAATTTTATGAAGGATTTCTCAAGGTCATGATGATGGGTAATAATGGATGAAGTTCGACTTTCTTCAGCAATGATCTAAATTTTGAATTGATAAAAAGAAAAAAATTTGCTGGAGAAATGATCAAATGTTGGTCTTTTGGGGATCTTATATTGGTGCTGTTAATTCATCGTCAGTTGTGGAAAACCATATGGAAAATTAGTTTTTTTTTTTTTAATCCAGGGTGTTTAGAAGATGGCCGAGTCAAAGTCTGGATTGAGGAAACCACTCTTTACCAAGGTTGATCAGCTTCGGCCTGGCACAAGTGGGCATACCCTGACGGTGAAGGTTGTGGACTCAAAGACGGTGTTGCAGAAGGGGCGCCCTGACGGACCTCAAGTTCGCCAGATGCGTATTGCGGAATGCTTGGTTGGGGATGAAACTGGGATGATCGTTTTTACAGCCAGGAATGAGCAAGGTATACCTTCCTTTTTGAATCAGGTTTATTGGTTAATAACTATAAAATCGATGGTTGCTTATGGCAGCACTGGTCGACACTTGAATGTCCAGAGCATGGTGTATAAAAAACCTCCCTGCAAAACCGATTATACATAGAGAAATTGAAAAATATGATTTAATGATATAGTCCTAGATCCATGGCTACAATTAGGGAAGAAATTTGCTGCTTTCCAGTTGTAGAAACGGGGTCAGGATAAAAAGATATAGTTGTTGTTCACATTCATGCAAACAATACTTTTGAGTTCTTAGAAGTGGGTTCTAGCATAAATTTGAAGCAAGATTGTGATTCAAGTTAAGGGAAAGCAATGGTACCTGATGCTCCTGGAGTTTTCTCTATAAGTGGGGGTGGTCCATTTTCCATTGCAATCCAAAATATTTTTTAAAAAAACTAAGAAAGGTCCAAGAGGCTATCTTAAGTGTTTTGAACCTTGACAACTCTACATATAGATAGGTACCAAGCTAGGCGGGTTGGACAAACCAAAACGACAATCTAGAAGAGTGCACATATAGTGCTAGGATTTTAAGTTGATTTTTTTAGTAGAAAATAATAGGATTATAAGTTGATTTTTTTTATTATCCGCAAGTGATGGGATTTATAGGGTGCGGAGAATGGACAACCATGACAAGGTCAATCATGTCGCAGAGAACATCCAGCCGCCTCTTGTGGACCCTTCTATCGAGGAGGAGGATCCCTTGGTTGCTGGGGTCGCCAAACCCAAACCCAACACCTGGGATGAGGATAATCCTAAGTTCCTAACCACTTACGAGAATAGGAGCTGATGTGTTTGGCTTCTTTCAACTCCTCTGTGTAACCAGATGCTTGTGGCGGGTTTATATATTGACCTTTTTGCTTTTCCGGTGGGCAATCCGTGAGCTTGTGTGGTAATGTGAACCTGTTGTGGTATGCACATCTATCTTTTGATAAACTATTAAGGATAATATTAATCATTCATCAAAACAAAATTTTGAAACAAAAGAAACTTATCAGGTGAAAGGGTAGCTAGAGATGGCTGTATTTGCCTCAATAATTCTTTTCCTGTGTTATCTGTCAATTGGATGATCATCCTATCATCCAATTGATAAATCACACTCACACGGGAAAGGAATTATTGAGGCAAATACAACCTTATATAGCTACCCTTTCAGTTAATTAGTTTTTTTTTTCTTCAAAATTTTGTTCAGATGAATGATTAGTATTATCCTTGTAGTTTATCGAAAGATAGATGTCGAATCTTACATTGCATACCACACAGGTTCACATTACCACACAGGTTCACGGATTGCCCACCGGAAAGACAAAAAGACCAGATATAAACCCGCCACAAGAATCCGGTTACACAGAGGAGTTGAAAGAGGTCAAGCACATCACCTCCTAACCTCGTTAGTGGTTAGGATTACCCCCATCCTAGGGGGTGGTTGAGGTCTGTAGGCAGGGATCCTCCTCCTCGATAAGAGGGTCCATAGAAGGCAGCTGGATGTTCTTTGTGACACAGTTGGCCCTACCATGGTTGGCCATCCTCTGCGTCCTATTATGGGCATGTCTGTGTGTTGTTTTTTCAGCTTTGGCTGTGCATTCCGGGCAATCCTTCTGGTTCATGAACCGCTGGCAACCTCTTCGAGCATTTTCAGCAGAAGATAGACATTTGTGGATAATAATTAAAAAAAAAAAATCGATTGTCGTTTTGGTTTGTCCAACCTGCCTAGCTTGGTGCCTATCTATATGTGGAGTTGTCAAGGTTCAAAACAGGTGGCAGGGATGGTGCATGACTTGAAAATGGTTCAATTGTACAATAGGCTCATCAGTAGAAAAGAAAACAGGGTCACCTGGAACTGGAAAATTATTAGTAGGCTCGCCATATTTTACTAGATCTTCATTACTAAATATGACTAATTCCAATGTCTGGAGGAATTTACAGGACACACATTAGCACTAATGTGATGCAGTACTTTATATGGACTCGTGTTCCTCGCTGTGAGATTTCTGATAATACCTTGTCATATCGCCTTCTTGGAACTCCTGTAACCTATGATAATTTCTGCAACATGCTTATAGGTTTCATTCTTGTATTGATTTTGTGTTTAGTATCAGCATGCAAGGTATATATGTTTCTAGCAAATTCTGCATGATCTGGTTCTCTAGTTTACACAAGTTGCACTTCTCATTCTCTAGTTCTCAACCGTGACAACTTATTTGTATCTCTTCACCCTGGAAATCAAGATTTTGATCCTGAGAAATATGCGATTGAAGCAGGAGTGAAAGGAAAAGCGACCAAAACACGTGTTTTTTATATACTTTTTGTATTTGTAAAAGTTAAAAAAGGCCAATTTCATTTTTTCTGGGCGTTAGGATAGCTTTCCATATGTCCTAGCTTCAGGTGGTAATGTGATAAGGGCTACATGTTTTCTAATTCAACAACCAATGACGACCTCCAAAAGGAGCCAGACCAATAGACCGAACAATCATATTGTCAGATACTAACTCAATTGTCATAGGAAGAATCAAACTACTGATTGCACTCGTAGTTTCCCGTTCAAACTGTAGTCCCGTTACAAGATTATTTCTTAATGATCTACTAGATCATGGTAAGCTTGTCTTTTCTTGGGAATTACAGGGATCGTTGGGTTCCAAAATTGTTTGTCGCTCATCTTTGATGCAAGTATACGTTTTGGACTTGCCATCATATTAGGTTTTTCTACCATACTTCCAAGGTCATCCCAACAACACATGGCAGATCAAGTGGCATGGCGATACACCACAATGCATCCTGGTATATTTTGCTAATGGAGAATGCCGTTAATTGTTCGTAAGCAAAAATTATTTTGTTCCCTTCTTTTAATGAACATGCCCTATAGGGTTGCACTAGGGGTACTGTGTCTAACTTCAGTTTGTCCACCAACAGTTCGGCTACACTATTAACCGTATTTCCACTCTCACTAATAAGCGAACACGGCTTTCCACTCGGCCCATATCCCACACCTACACGTAATCGAGTCATATTCCGTCATATATCTTTGTATATTGTAACGACCTGTTATTCTCTGCCTAAATTATTATGGTCTCCCTTATTTTTAATAGGTGAATTATAAATATTTATTTAAAGAGGACTATTTTAGCTCTTCCTTTACTAGTTCATTTTGATTTTCTTTGTTTTTTGTTTTGTTTCACGTAAACCTTAGATGTTTCACGATACGTTTATCTGTATTTTCGAGACCTTCGATTTGGCGCGTCCTGCAACGCAAAACGGAATTTTGTATGAAAAGATATGAGCGATTATTCTTTAGCACCAGTAGAGAATCGCTAGTAGTTCTGGTAAACCATTATCAACAAAACCACTGTAGTTATGACCGTCTCATTCAGCCGATTCCGGAATATGTTTTTCGGGAATTTCTGAGTTCCAAGCGATAAGTTATTCAAATTTATGTATTATCACTCTTTTGGGTTCCTTGGTTAATCCAAGGGGCTGATCTAGATGAAACTAGAGACAACGTGTTCGTCTCGTCGATACATTTCCAACAAATCCAACCGCGTTGGATTCCGAGTCCGGAATCCCAAGTTATGAGCATTTGAATGTTTCGAGACTATCCCGATAATCGATTCTCGGTTTGGGAATACACCGTGGAACGTGCTCTTAGGCCATCGCGCCATGCATGTGAGTACAAATCCCAAGCACGGGTGTCGCGTGGCGCCTGTTGGCGTGCGCAAACCCTGATCGTCGATAATCTATTTAGGGATTTTTAGAAACTAAAATAAATGAATAGTGCATCCGCCGTTTGGATGCAAGGAAGATGAGATGGACAATGGTGATGAAACCGTCCTATGGCCCTTAGAATGAGGCCCAAGCTGATCCCATCCAAATTGAAACTAAGCCCAACCCGACTCGGTACAAATCCGACCCGTTGGCGACCTCCACCTCACCCCCTATCATAGATGCTTTCAACGGCTAGGATGCAAAGAAAGATGAGATGGAGGGTAGGGATGGGAACAACCACCCCTTCTCTCATCCACACAACTCAGCCGACCCCCCCTTCCACCTTTCTTGCCACCTCTTCCTCCCACTTGCCTCCCATTACACCCCAGGGACAAACAACCGCAAAGGGAGAAGAAGAGATCGGAAGGGGATGGAGAAGAAGGGGTACATGTCAACAAAGACGGAAAGAGAGATATTTAGAGAGAGAGAGTTGTATAAAGAGGGGGCGGGACACAACAGAGAGAGAGGAAGAGTTTGAGAGAGTGGGAGTGAGAAACTGAGAATCAGAGTAAGAGAGCGAAGAGAGGAAAAGAGAGATATTTAGAGAGAGAAAGAGAGGAAGAAACTGGGAATCAGAGTAAGAGAAAGAGGAAGAGTTTGAGAGAGAGAAAGAGAGGAAGAAACTGGGAATCAGAGTAAGAGAAAGAGGAAGAGTTTGAGAGAGAGAAAGAGAGGAAGAAACTGGGAATCAGAGTAAGAGAGAGAAGTGAAGGAGGGATCCGAACAGAGAACCAGAGATAGTGAGGGAGAGTTTAAGAGAGAGACAGAGAGGGTGCTGCCCGATCTCCACCCTCCCCCTTCGGAGCAGGTCGGGCTGCACGCTGCGACCCCCGAATAGGCCCCCAACCCGAGCTCGACCTTCTCCTCCCCATTCGCCGTCGACCTCCACAAGTTGGGCCCAAGCTCGGCGACCTCTTCAAGCCGAGCATGAGCTCGATGAGCTCCTTTCCATGCTCTGGCGACCACCAAGAGCCAAGCTCGACTTGCAGCACCCCTTCACCTCCTCGAGCTCTTGGAGCAGCTGCAACCTGACCTCTTTCTCCTCCCCGTTCACGACGACTTTCTCGTGAGCTCTAACAACCTCTTCGTGAGTTCCAATGACCTTTCCGAGCTCCGACGTGGCAACGACTTCCCCGACACCCCCAGTTGCCCAAAAGGCCCGAGTCCGATCTCCTGCGAGCCACCGAGGTAAGCTACACAGTAGAGGTAGAGATAGATGCCACTATTGCACTCGAAACCGTTCGACTCCGGGCCGAAGTCCGGAGTCCGCTGGCTAGGATTTAGGCCGCCTCGGACCGAACGAACGGCGCCATGCGAGTCTCCTTCGGACCCTTTTTAGATCGCCGCCGACGGCACGGTCTGTGGGCCTCCGAGCGCGACGTGGGAGCCGTGTAAACCATTCATGAACTCTGTTTTATTTCGTGTCATTGGAGTAGCACGAAATGTAAATTGAATGAATAGTATTGTTTGTTTTAGTAATTGTAATAATTTAAATAATTAAATAGTTAGATTGTTAGTTGGTGGGCTCCACTTAAGTGAGGTATACAGTTGCGAACCGGTTTCGGTCGACGTATCACCTTTTGGAGTCGGAATTCGACGAAGCTGGCGGCAACGGGCTCGGTTTTCCGAGCCCTACCCATTGACAATAGGATGACTCTTATTCTTCATAATTACCGAAATACCTCTTACTGGGCTGACTTAGACAATCTCGGTCTGATTGGCGTTTCGCCGTCCAGTGTCAAAATCTGACAAAACTGTTGGCAACGGACTCAGTTTTCCGAACCATACCTGTGGATAATAGGTGGACAACTACAAGTTATAATTACCAAAATACCCCTCTCGGATCTCGTTTTAGTCCGATTGTAACTTTATAGTAAGGACTCCGATTGTCGCATGACAAGCGGCAACGGGTCTCAAATTTCTTATTTATTTAAATATAATATTTATTTGAATATATTATATTATATTTAAATATTGATCAGGTAGAATAATTAGATAATCTATTTAATGATATCATAGTGACACCTTTTGAATAAATAATTTAGATAAACCGATTTATGGTATTAAAAGAACATCATTGAAATAATAAATTAATAAAATAAATTATTAATAAATAAATTAAATTATTAAATTATTAATTAATTGATTATTAAAATAAATAAATAAATAATTTTGAGGAAATAAAAAAAAATTATTTGTCCGAGTCGTGCGCAGTTGATTTAATGTGGTTGGGGTTAGTTTTTATCTATTATTTAGACCCCCCGAGATGTCTTTATAGGTCATCCGGTTGTTAGCCCTAGTTTAGGAAAAGCAATGAGCACATGTTCTAGTTAAGTCCAACTTATAACATCGCTTGTCGTGTGGTATGAGGGTGACCTTGGTTACTTTGGCTTGCACGGTTAGTGCATTTAACTCAAGATGTCCTTGTGGTCCTTTGGGCAAAGACGAGTCGTTTGGATGATGGTGGTTCTTTGTGGGTACCCTAGACTAGTGGTGTTTGGTATTTTAAGGATTTTTCTTTATGAGGTGAATAGTTAGAATTGTGATACATTTACAACGTATAGAGGATTATCCACTATCGTGTTTAGGTCAAAAGATATCGTATCGCTCTATCCCCGGGAGCGATGCATTATGACATAATTAAAGTTAGGATAGATGAGTCTCACATTAGCATAAGTAAAGCCTGTGTACCTATGCTACCGTTATCGTGCTGTAGGAGTCGTGTACCCTATTCCTATTGGGTTAGGGGGGATGTCTCTCCTGCTCACTGACGATAATACTCGGCATCGCAGATGATTTAATAAAAGACTAATTGCAAGTAGCATAGAAAAAGACTTGTATGATTTTTGTACCATTATTATGCTGTAAGAGTTATATTTTTGTTTTTGTTTGGTTGGAGGAATGTCTCTCTTGCTCACCGACGACGATGCACGGACAAGCAAGCAAATTAGAATAGTTGGATAGTACAAGTAAAAGAGGAAACACCTGATGTATCGATTGTACCGCTATCGTATGATAGGAGTCGTATCCCCTGTCCTTGTTTGGTTGGGGGATGGTTTCTCTACCCAATGATGGTGATACATAGTTAACCAGGTAATGTACAAGACTTAAATATGAGATATATTGAATGATCACGAGAGTGTAATAGACATTGAATGTTTGATGATGATATAAATTATTTATGGTGATTAATGAATACCTAACGTAATTGAGGGGCATGTCTTCTGTTCAGTTTAAGTTGGAAAGTCACGTCGTCTATCTACTGAAGGTATGATATAGTTAGGTGAGCAATATGTTAGTATTGCATTCGATGTATGATTGAATTTGTCTCGAGTAGCTGTGCCACGGGGGGTGACCAGATCCTCGAATTTGGTGTTGATCATGCTAGTAGAGTAGGAGTTTGTGTTGTAGTAGTTTCTAACTATACATACGGAAAGCGAGGTGATGATCTTGTGCAAACAGGTGTAAACCTATATCGTACGCAGTTGTTGATTCCATCGCCGTATATTAGGGTATATTCTACCACGTAAAAATTAAGGTTTCTACTCTATCTCCAGCTCTAGATAGAAATCTACCGCGAAAAAATATATGGTTCCTATTCCAGCTTCAACTCCAGCTCCAGCTCCAGGTAGAAATCTACCACGAAAAAAAAATATGGTTCCTACTCCAGCTCCAGTTGGCGTCGTACGTAGTTGGTGACAGTATTGCATCACTGATAAAGTTTTAGGACTAGTCCAGCGCCAACTATAAGATCGAATAAGGGCTATAAGAATAAATAATTCGGTAATAGAAGTCTATGCTAGATCATGATGAGTATGACAGTATTGCATTACTGATAAATTCTTGGGACAATTCAAGACTCGCTATTCTTCGAGAGATGATATTTAATGAGATTCGATATTATTCGAATAATGATATTCTTATAGCCTTTATGTGTGCGATATAGGTTTACACCTGTCTGCACATGGCCTTCACCAGTTGGCGACGGAGTAGGAACCTTAGTTTTTACGTGGTAGATTTCTACCTGGAGCTGGAGCTTGAGTTGGAGTAGGAATCTTAGTTTTTACGTGATAGATTCTGCCCTAGCATACGGCGACGGGATCATCAACTGCGTGCGATATAGGTTTACACCTGTCCGCACGCGGCCTTCACGTCGCTTTCCGCATGCTTAATTAGAATCTACTACGATAGATACAACTACTCTACTAGCATAAACTAATGATCAACATCAAACCCGAGGGTCTGATCACCCGCCGTGACAGTCATTTGAGGCGAATTTAATCATACATCCAATACAATACTAACATATTGCTCACTTAATTATACCATACCTTCAGTAGATAAACGACGTGACCTTCAAACCTAAACCGGACAGGAGACACGCTCCTTAACTACGTTAGGTATTCATTAATCATCCTAAATAATTTCTATCATCATCAAATATTCATTCTATGTTTATTATATTTCCGTGACCATCCAATATATCTCATATTTAATTCTTGTACATTACCTGGGTAACTATGCATCGCCGTTAGTGGGCAGGAGAAACATCTCTCTAACTAAACAAGGACATGAGATACGATTTCTATCATACGATAACGATACAATCGTCACACTAGACGTTTCCTCTTTCACTTGTACTATCTTAATTTGCTTGCATGTTCGTGCATCGTCGTTGGTGAGTAAGAGAGGCATTTCCCCAACCAATCAAGAACATGGAATACGACTCTTAAAGCATGATAACGGTACAAGGATCGTACAAGGTTTTTCCTATGCTACTTGCAATTAGTCTTTCTTAAATCACCTGTGGTACCGAGTATCATCGTCAGTGAGCAAAAGAGGCATCCCCCTAGCCTAATAGGGACATGTTACACGACTCCTACAACACGATAATGGTACCATATGCACGCAGACTTTACCTATGCTAATGTAAGATTCATCTATCCTAACTTTAATCATGTCATAATGCGTCGCTCCCGATGAGAGGGCGACACGATATCTTTTGACCTAAACACGGTAGTGGTTTATCCTCTACATGCTGAAAGGTACCACAATGCTAATTATTCACCTCATAAGGGAAAAGTCCTTAAAATACCACACCCTACTAATCTAGGGTATCCGCAAGGAATCACCATCATCCAAACGACTCGTTCCTGCCCAAAGGACCTCAAGGACCTCTTGAGTCAAATGCACTAACTGTGCAAGTGCAAAGTAACCAAGTCCACCCTCATACCATGCGACAAACAATGTTATGAGTTGGACTTAACTAGAACATGTGGTCATTCCTTCCCCTAGACTAGGGTTAACATCCGGATGACCTATAAAGGCATCCCGGGAGGTTTAAATGATAAATAAAAATTAACCCCAACTACACTAAGCCGACTGCGCATAGCTCGGGCAAATAACATTTTTTTTCTCAAAATTAATTAATTAAATAATTATTTTAATAGTTAATTAATTAATTAATTAATAATTTAATTGTTTAGTTTATTTATTAAATAATTAATTTTATTATTTCAATGATGTCATTATAATGCCATAAATAAGTTTATCTAAATTATTTATACAAGAGGTATCACTATGTGTTATTAAATAGGTTATCTAATTATTCTAGTAGATCAATATTTAAACACAGTATAATATATTTAAATAAATATTATATTTAAATAAACAAGGAATTTGAGATCCGTTGCCACTTGTCTCATGGCAATTGGAGTCCGTACTAAAAAGCAATGTTTTTAGACTCGGACTCGGAAAGCGACTCGTTACAACCCTTAGCGACGTGACTCGGAAGAGTCGACTCGTGGCGCGTAAGAGTCATAAACATAGTGACTCGTTGGATTAATATATGTAATATTAGATAAAATAGTATAAATTTGGAAAAACTTAAGAGATATATATTGCATTCATATGCCAAATAATATCACAAAATGCATCAACGTCATGCAACTATCAAAATATAATCGATAAAAATGACCAATCGAGTCATAAACGAGTCTGACGACTCTAACCATGACTCGGACGAGTCATAGGACGAGTCAGACCATGACTCGTCCGAGTCAGACACGAGTCAGACCATGACTCGGACGAGTCAGGTGGCCTGCGAGTCACTGGTCCGAGTCGGGTCGAAATCGAGACCGAGTCGAGTCAAAACGAGTCGACTCGTCCGAGTCAGAACGAGTCTGAAAACACTGCTAAAAAGTTACAGCCAGACTAATAATAGACTAAATCGGGACCCCGGGAGGGGTATTTTGGTAATTATGACTTGTAGATGTCTGCATACTGTTCACAGGTAAGGTTCGGAAAACTGACTCAGTTGCCACCAGTTATTGTCGGATTTCGACACTGGATGGCGAAACGACAGTCAGGCTGAGATTGGCTAAGCCGGCCCAGTAAGGGATATTTCAATAATTATGAAGAATAAGGGTCAGTCTACTGACAATGGTAGGGCTCGAGAAACCGAGTCTATTGCCGCCACTTTCGTCGAATTCCGACTCTGAACGGCGGAACGGCAACCGAAACCGGTTTGCAACTTTATACCTCACTTAAGTGGGGCCCACCAATTAACAATGTAATTATTTTAATTATTAGAATTACTAAAACAACTAACACTATTCATTCAATTTACATTTCGTGCCACTCAAATGACACGAAATAAAACAGAGCTCATGTATGGTTTTGCACGGAACCCACGTCTTGCTCGGAGGCCTGCAGGCCGTGCCATCGGCGGCGATCCGACGACACGGTATTCGTATACTTTCTAAATAATTTGATTTTTAGGTGTTGAAAATTATAATTAACATGTTACTAGATTACTAAAATTATGTATATGCATATTTGTACTATATATAAAATTATTTAAGTATTTAATAATTACTCATCGCCTAGGCGCCGCTTAGCCTAGACAGGCCAAAACTCCTAGGCACCGCCTGGCCGCCTTGACTACACTGGTGTAATTTCATTAAGTGGACAGTTTATGCAGAAATTAATAAAAATTCGAGTTTCTTTCTCCTTCCTCTCCATTTTTTATTTGCATTAAAGGATGGGAATTGGCTCCAATTGTGGACGGATTTGAGCTTCAGATTGCTGGATTTTCTAGAAATTGTATAAAATTGAGACCTTTTGCTATTTCCAACCTAGATCTAGACAAGGCTCGATCATTGATATTTGTGCCATCTCTGATCCTTTTCTATAGAGTTTTTCCTTGCAATTCAGAAGCGAGAAATTGTCAAAACCTTCGAATCCAAAGGAGGTACAAGACATGCGGAAGGAATCAAAGGATATGTTAATAGTATACGGCTTATTGCATAAAGTGAGATGAGGATCAATTGTGGGACCCTTAGAGGAAAGTTAAATATGAGTTTACTTTATTCTCTTTCTCTTGGAAGAAACCGAGGCATTGTCGGAAAAGGCTCCACATCCATATAATTTTCTGGGGTATTCTTCAAAGAGAGGATTACCTCCATTGGTTTTCCATTGCGTGGACACATACATATAGTTTCTATATACCTAGCATCTTGGATAATGCAAGGAAATTATTGGGCCACATGGATGTGATTCATACCTACACATAACTTCTTATGCACATGGAGTGTCAAGACAGCACACTTAATGCATGAAAATCCATCTAATACGTTTACATATCATAAAGGCCATAAGAGGTGGAAATGTATGAGATTCCAGAACAAAGGGAAGGTATTAGATTGCACAGCATGTATCTTGCACGTGATGTGTTCCAGCGGAGTGAAATTTTGACATTCCACACTTTCATGGAAGAATGGAAATGAAGATGATGTTAGATTAGGTGTCAGGCTACGACATTTTATCCTCGATGTCAGTGAAGCAAAGGGAGAAAGGGAGAAATGAGAAGTTTTGGCTGCACACATTTAAAAGGGGCTGCACAAATTTGGCTCTTACAACAGTAAGAGATGTTCAGGAGATTCAACAGAGGAGAGGCGTTCCCCTTGGACTAAGATGAAGATATTAGCGAATCTTTTATATTAGCAATTTAGTACAAACAATTTTTTTACATTATATTTATTTCTTGGTAGTTCTTTTGTGAAACTTAATGTGCTTGAATGTTAATTAAATAGATGTCTTGCTTTCATTTAGAAAGATAGAATAACTACATACATAAAAGTACTTAATTAAAAAATAAATTATTATATTTAATATGGTAGACTTAGTATTATAAAGAAGATATTTACCCGGCCAACCTGACAAACCCAATTGGGTTGGGTTGGGCTGAGAATTTCCAACCCAAGGTTGGGTTGGGGTTAGGATTGAGATATACTAACTACGGGTTGGGCTTGGGTTGAGCCCCAATCCGATCCAACTCGCCTGAGTTTCACCCTTAGCCGTGGGAGTTGTGCAGTCGCAAACGACAAGTGTGGTCGCACAACTCAATGAATTAAATGTAATTTATGGGTTCTAATTTTACATAGGTCTTTTGGACAATATTAATGAATTTTTAGATTTTTTTTATTTTTTAACCTTTTTGGTATTTTTATAATTAATTAAAAAGATAAAAAGAAAGAAAGCGGACAATGCGGTTTTGCAATAGCAAGCTCACATATTTGATCGGAGAATTCTGACCGTGCACATACTGCCCTTGACAACGTTGCCTACACTGGTCGATGTTCTACACCAGTAGCAGTTCCAAAGAAGGAAAATATGACAATCATAGTTGTCAAGGCATCAAGGCGACAAGGCGAGGCTAGGCGCCCGAAGGGAGCCTAGGAGCCTAGGCGTGGTCTTGTGTGCATAGGCGTGACCTTATGTACATAGGCATGCTCCAAGCACGGGTATATATGTAAGGCTATACTTGCAGGTATATATGTAATAAGAAGCAATATAACACCTTACTAACATGAAATTGAATATATTATAGTCAAATGCATGCAACACAATGACACATACATAGTATAAACAAGTAAACAACAAAAGGAACAAAAAGAATACAAACACTTGCTAACATAAAATTGAGCATATTCTAATCAAATGCATACAACACTATGAACACATAGCATAAACAAGTATACAACAACAAAATGAACAAAGAAGATGGGGGCGGGTTGAGTTTTACTAAAACAAAAAAAACAAAAATCATTGTCTAAAACTAGGCGTGCCCCTAGCCTAGGCGCGCCTAGGCCGCCGCTTAGTGAGGTGCGCCTGGGCGCACTGGGGCCTAGCTGACTCCGGGCGCCTTGGTGCGCCTAGGCCCGTGCCTTGACAACAGTGACGACAATGACTGCTTATTTCAATTGGTGGAAAAGGAAACTATGCTGTATCTGTCTTGTCAGGTTAGCATCGTTATGCAGGATGATGACGAGAATGTTGAAGAAGTTGAAGGAGAATCAGAGGCTGCAGAGAAGAGCCCACTGAAGTAGTTATCAGGTGGTACAAAGCAGCATAATCTCTTGATCCACTGAGGATGACCGAACGAGTTACTACCATATATTCATTTTTGTGGCCGACACTTGATAATGGAGTTTGGAAAAAAAGGTACCTCTATTGCCTTCCAATAAACTTGCTATTGTCACCACAGAAAGGACTTTCCCAGGTGTCTATTCAGAAGATAGGACTGAATGAGGTAAAAATTGCTAATCAATTTTCAGTTGTGCGGCTTGGACGAGCGGATCATGTTTTGGTGCAAAGGAAATACCGGATAGTTTTTCTACTAGTAACTTGCTTGGCGAGCAACTTGAGTGTGATGTGGTTCTTATTTCGGCTTCTTAGGTTATTCTTAGTTGACAGTGGATATGTGTGGTACACACGATAGAGGTTTCAAAATTTCTTGATTTTTTGTGAGCATAATCACCTTGACTTAGATCACAAAAAATCAAGAAAAATCAGCACATTCGAAAGCCTCCAAGTACATCAAAACTAAAAGGCTTTATCAACCGTTCATTTTAATCGTTAATTTGAAGAGCACATTTAATATGACTAGAGGCTTTAGAATGTGCTGATTTTTTGTGGATGTGTTATCTAAGACAAGATGATTATGCTCACAAAAAATCAAGAAATTCTGATATCTCTATCTAATGGTTTGAAAATCGGTGTAAAAAATTGAGTGCAAAAACAGTGTCCATTGAACCTGACCTATATAACTTAGTCTTAGCCGCCTGTGCTCCTGGTGAGATTATCATGCACACAATCGCCATGCCTAATTGTTGGGAGGTGGTCCTTGAATAAATAGGAGGTGACCTTGAGTTCCATTCATTACCTTAAAAGAAAAATTCTTTTGATGGGGTAAGGGGATCAATTCAAAGATGTTCCGTCTGAATCTGTAAAAAATTTGTCGCTAAAAAATGTTATGTTTCGAAGATGGCCTCATTGGTCTAGCTAAGTATTTTTTTCTTAAATAACTATTGATGATGAAAAGATTCATTGGTCTCAATTTGTAAGCAAAATTTCCTTTAGCCTTTTTTATGTATACTGCTTTAGCTAAGTATTTTCCCTTAAAAGCCTTCTGATTGTGGAATAAAATGTGATGTTTCGAAGATGGTCTCAATATGCAAGTAATATTTCTATCATTCTATGCACTCTATTTTATGTATACTGCTCTAAGTATGTTCTTGTAGTCGAGTTGCGGTTGAACTTTGTAACCACAAGACACTCATGTATCTCAATTGTTGTCAACTGTCAAGTATTTGTGCTCTCTTTCTGCAGTGCTGCCATTTATGTTATCACTGACGTCATTCTCAGACATGGTTTGTGGGTTCGGCCAGACACAAACTGAACCCCGCCAAGGTGTTTTAGATTTTGGCTGATCCCAAAAAAAGAGGATTTTTTGACTTGCACCTCCATTACCCCCACCCCGACCCCCACCCACACACACACAAAAAAAAAAGGAGAGAGACTTAAATATACCATGTTACGGATTCGGTTTGCCTGGTTTGAATCATGTTCGCCTTGGTTCGGGTCCAGTTCGGTTGAATCAGATTTGAACAAGGCCAAATCAGACACGTGGCCAAATCGGGTCAAAATCAGCCGAATGAAACCCGGATCGGCTGAACTAGACTTGGATTTGAGATTTCCTTTTTTCTGAACTTTTAACATCTTTTGTCGAATTGGCCGAACCAAAATCTGTCAAAAACCTGGTGAACCAAAATATGACAAAAAAAAAAAAAAATCCATATACCTCATTCTGGATTTGGTTTGCCTTGTTTGAATTATGTTCGCGTTGGTTCGGATCCAATTCGGTTGTATCGGATCCAAAGAAGGCTGAATCAGACTTGGCCAAATCGGAAATCGGCCGAATGTATCCCGGATCGGCTGAACTATACCTGAATTTCCTTTTTTTCTGAACTTTTAACATCTTTTGCCCGATTGGCCGAACCAAAACTTACCAAATTGGTTCGTTTTTCCACTTGGTCTGAACCCGAACCCGAATTCCCAAACTTTCTTCTCAGGACATGCACGTGTGTGCTTGCGTGGAACAATGTGCTATTTAGGTGACTGAATCAAGTTTTTTTGAATGACACAGCTCATAAGTACGTACTTTCATGCCAACCATACTGGTGCATGGGTTGAATAAATTTCAGAACACATCACACTTACATAGTCCAAAACCCTGTGCTGATGGCTCCAGCAACATGAATGGAACACAGACTATCCCTCTTCCGAGAAACTTTGGTTCTAATCTGTGGTTCTTTTCTTTGCTAGTATATTTGCTTGACTTATGAAAGGTGTGGTTTATGTCCAGTGGACCTGATGAAGTCAGGCACAACCGTGATCCTGCGGAACGCAAAGATTGACATGTTCAAGGGATCCATGAGGCTCGCCGTGGACAAATGGGGCCGTGTGGAGGTCACTGAACCAGCTGATTTCACGGTGAAGGAGGATAACAACCTGTCCTTGGTGGAGTACGAGCTCGTGAACGTTGTCGAAGAGTGAAATAAAGGAATCGCCATGCCGCTATATACTCTGCTTGAATGGTGAGCAGGCCAGTCGTGATGATGTGGCTTTTGTTTGTCGTCGAGGTTGGCAGGTCATAATTTGTGTTCGAACTCTTAGGATATGATTAACAATGAAGTGTCGTCATCGGGTCCAATCACAGAGAAAGCTTACCAGCAGGGGTGGATCGAACCTTTGCGAGAAGCAACGCAGCCCATGTGAAGCCTCTGGTCAGCCCGAAGATAGTGATTGAGCCTTTAACGCGCATATTTTATATATATGTGGGAATTTGCTTGGCTATATTTGCACCCCTTCTAAGTAAGGCTGATATTTATTTGCTACTGTTTGTGTGGGACATAATGTTCTGTTGTATTTCTCCTTGAAGTGATATTATCATATGATGCGAGGAATCAAAGCTGTTGATGGTGATACAAGCTTATTTAGATTTTATCCCCGTAAAATGGTCAAAAGTTTACTGTCTGGATTTTTAGGAAAAATCAAGATATGTGAAGGGTGGTTTTGTAAAACATAGGGGGTTTTCTGCAATATCAAACTTTGTTAGTGTTATATATGCAAAGAGAATGCTTGCTCCCCCAGGTGGTTTCTTGGGTTCTCAGGTCCCTAACTGATGCACAACACATGGAGAGAATAGAGCCATCAGATAAAGAACATTGAGGAAGCATGGAAGTCTTCTCCGGACTCTCGGCCTGTGTGCAGCGAAACTCCGATCACGACAACACTACTCCCCCGAGCCTCGGTCGATGCCCAAACCAACCAGAGTAGCCTGCGTCGGCCCTCTCGGTTCATATCCACCCTCTTTCTTTGCTCATGGCCGTGGACATTTACAGACTAGCGACCTCAGCAGCATGGTGACAGTGGCCAGGCGTCGCCATGGTTTAGGCTAGTCTTTCTTATGGTGGATCCATCTTAGAGGGATAAACTCTAGATAATGATGATGATAAAATGCTTGATAGGTGGTGATAGTGTTATTGGACAATTTAATTCTTATTTATGATTATATTAATTAGATTATTACTAAAATATCTATTAATTAATAATATTTGCTATTATTATTAGGGATAGTTGTTGATTAATTCCTGACAGAAGAAATTTTTAACGTAAAAGAGTGAAATATTACTGATTATGTTAGGTCCCTCGTTTGGAAAATATCCATTTTACCCCAATATGTAAATGTACAAGGAAATCACATGGAGAGCAACAATTTAATAATAAAGAGCAACAATTACTAAAATGATTTTACTGTAGTAAAAATATTTAAATGAGATTTAATTAAAAAAAATTGCTACAGTGATTTCACTGAAGTAAGAGTAAGAATTCGATAATAAAGAGCAACAATTGATTTCACTGTAGCAATTGTTGCTCTTTATTATTGAATTCTTGCTCTTTGCTCACTGTAACAAAGCACTACAATTTGGTACTAAAGAGTAATAATTGCTACAAGGATTCCAATGTGGCAAATTTTTAAACGTGATTTTATAAAAGAAATTGCTATAGTGATTTTCCTATAGCAAGAGTAACAATTGGATAATAAAGAGCAACAATTGCTACAGTAATAAAGAGCAATAACGGATAGTTGTCATTTAAAGATGAGAAAAGTCAACGGAGTGACTTGCTCTAAATGCATCTTTTTTGTGGAGACCTAATGCATATAGAGATATTTTGGCATCCTTAACATTAACCACATTAACCTGATTCTTTGCTAGGGACCTATCATTAACTCTCTTTTTATTACACGAGATGCACATGTGTGAAAATGGAATCGAGACGAACCGGTCATCATGGGAATAGATCGTGTCGTAGGCAGCCGTCTTGTATAATCCCATTCCAATCAAAATTAAATACTCTTAAAAAAGATTAAAATACTCTTAATATTTAATTATATATATATATATATATATATATATATAGAGGAATGGGATGCTGCCTATCAAAGCAGCGTTTTTTGCTGCTTTGATACATTGTTTGACCATCTTAGAAGTTTTGGAATTTGATGAAATTTGATGAGGGTGTTGTCTAGGGTAAGATGATCATCCTCACAAATTTTCCTCAAATTCCAAAACTTCTAAGAGGGTCAAATGGTCGAAGCAAAATCTGCAAAATCTGCAGTCACCGTTAAAATCTGCAGATTTTGCTTCGACCATTTGATCCTCTTAGAAGTTTTGGAATTTGATGAAAATTTGTGAGGATGATCATCTTACCCTAGACAACTCCCTCACCAAATTTCATCAAATTCCAAAACTTCTAGGATGGTCAAACAATGTATCAAAGCAGTAAAAAACGCTGCTTTGATAGGTAGCATCCCATTCCTCATATATATATATATATATATATATATATATATATATATATATATATATATATATATATATATATATATATATATATATATATATATATATATATATATATATATATATATATATATTTCAAAAATATCATTTAACCAGTCTTTTACTGATCCAGTCATAGTCGTCCGATGCACCCAGGCTCGACCTGGAAATTTTACTCAGGCCCGATCGGTTTGCAAATGGACGCTGGGATTAGGAGTCTGTAAAACTATCTGGTCATCCCTAGGTCATTTCTCTTTATATAAGAGAACCTTCAACCGGCTCGACGCTTCCGATCCTTCTCTAAAGTGGCGAGCAGATGGGAGAAAAAAAGGACTCCAACCGACTGCCAAGGGGTTCGGGATAATAGCTATTCGCCACTATGCTTGGCGGAGGTGGTGAGCGAGTGACGCTCGCTACCCTTCGGCCCCACTAAACATAAGATTAAGAAAAAGATGTTGCTACCCACCAAGGGATTGGAGAGTTGGCAAAGCAATTGATGTTTTGGTGAGGAGTTTTGTGGGTTCACTCCCGGAGGGGTAGTCCGAGCCTCAAAATGGGCCATTGCCTGAAAGGTTTCGGGATACCCACCGATCTCAACAAAAAAAAAAAAAAGATGTTGCTATCCATGGGTCTCTACAATAGGGAGTACCTACAATAGGGATTTTGGTCACTTGTCATTTCAAATATGGCTTCTTATAATAGGGAGTCCTTTGGAGTTGGTTCCATAAATGACTCCATATAACAGGGAGTGTCTTGAGGTGATGCACTTTTTTAATTAGATCGATAGATGAGAGATATAGGGGGAAATTTTTTTTTTCATCAACTATAGATATGGATGATGATGTCTCACGTTATCAATGAAGAAACATGTGGAGAAGATACGTCGAAAAAGATGTGCGATAATGGAAGCTAGCTGGGAGCTCCTCTCTTCTTTCTCTTTCTTTCCTTCTCTTATTCTCTCTCCTGGTCGACCCCTAGGTGTGCCCAAATATGATTGGGTGGCCGATCTCTCCAGGGATGGCTTATAATTCCCCCTAGCCAGTCACCCTAATGAGACCCTACTTTGGGTGGGTTTCCACTTGGGTAGGGTTCAATCCGACACTCAAGGGAACCCACTACAATACTTTAGGTCTCTTTAAAGCTAAGGGACTCCTCACCCCTTTAGGACTGCATATGGTTGGCTTCTATAGAAGTTCTATGAGACTCTCTAGTGTGTCATTATGCTTCCTTATGGGACTAAGGCTCATGGAGAATTATTAGGAAGGTTGGACTCCCACTAATACGTTTGACGTACAACTGGATCCTCGTCAAACTAGGACTACTCGTTAACATGGAAATCCCTACTATTTAAGATGTTAGACTAACATGAATAAGGACCCTTGGTAGTATGGACAAGTGCACAACCAACAATCCTACTCACACTAGGACTAGCATTCGTTGGTCTATTGGAGAAAACTAGGAGTTGGGATCTGTTAAGACTCCAATACCTCGCTCCATTTAGAGTATGATTCTTGTCATCACATGATTATATCCTTATCTCATTAATCATGGCTAGATCTACTATCAAGCCATGATTATACTATGTGGTAATTGAAATTACGCAAATGTCATTTTTTACTAATTTGCATATAAAATCCATAAATGTTGACCGGAAGAAGCTAACTAAAGCTCATTTCCTTTAGTTACAACTTCTCATTCCTCAAGATTACTAATGAAAACATATTTTTTTAATTAAAATATTTATTTATAAAATCAAAATATTATATTTGAAATTTATTTGATAAATATTCTATCAAAATGTTTATCCAGGCGCTCAGTTCCATTGATCATCTTTCATGAGAGTTATCAAAGTGGATATCTTATCTCCGACAGAGAGTTTAGAATTCATCGACAATGTATATGTTCCCAAGCACTAAATGTTAGCCACCTAAGATACACAGGCATTGGACAACTAGTCGGTCCCACTGTTTGTAAATCAAAGTAATAGAGTCTATGATTTCACAAACACCTCAGGATTTAGAGTCTATAAAATTAGTAGATGAGAAGTACTATATAATATGGCGGTCGTTTAGCTAATGTGGTCTCATATTGATCATTGTTCAGTGTATTTCAAACACACCAGCACAGTTGACTTAGAGTCACCACTCTAATGACTAAGATAAATTATCTCGTTAAGTGAAAGACAAACAGTTTCACAATCTTACAGATAGGAAGTGCAATCCTAGCACTGACTTCAAACCTCGATCATTAGGTATAATAATCCGGTAAGTTTAGGCCTTCTGTATGTGAATCTCATCAACATACCTAATCTACCTAAGTGATACTCGAAGACCTAATATGTATCTTATACAATAACAAATATAAATATAACAATATATAAGACAAGATAATAAATTATCTCATTATTGGCATATAAAACACCACTAATCCTAACACCAATAGGTGCACTATTCCACTCAAAATCAGTCATGTGCTTTTTTTACCTGAGCCTCGGCTCAGGAAAAAAACACCATAACTCCTCTCTCTCTCTCTCTCTCTCTCATATTCTTCACAAGAGCATCGACGATGGCAGATCTCACAACGGGTGAGGGCAGGACACAGAGCTAGTGGCAGCAACAGGCATCAATGATGAAGATGAGGACGAGGACAAATTTGGCGATGATAAGGGCGGCGAATCTGGTGACGAAAAGGTGGGGAGACGGTGGATCTAGCGATATAAATCATTGACGGTGATGTTGGCCGCGGATCTCACGATGGAGAGCACCGATGGTCGAGGTGGCGGCGAATCTGGCAATAGAGAGAGAGAGAGAGAGAGAGAGAGAGAGAGAGAGAGAAAGTAAGATGTCCCCCTATTACGGATCCTCCTAGACATTACCGGATAAGCAATCTGATATCGAATCATTCCAAACATGTAGGTCAACCTAGATCAATTACAGAAGATGATTTTTCGATAAATCGATGCGGAACAAGCAATCCAACACAATAGAGAAATAGCAAAGTAAGAAATAAACAGCCACAAAGCAATCACACAGAGAGAAAGTCGAGAAATTTACGTGGAAACCCTTGCAGGAAAAACCACGGGCGAAGATGATCGGATGATCCACTATCACGAAGAACGAAACGAAGTTACAAGCAACGTCCAACTCCTACGAGATGAACTCCCTTCGCCGAGAGCTCCTCTTTCTTCACCAAACCCTCTCCAAGCCTCCCTCAAAGTTTTCGCTTCAACGCAATGCAATCCCCAAAACCCTAAACCCCTTTATATACCAGGGAATATGTTACATAATCATAATCCCGAGATTCTCCTAAAATAGCCCAATCTGGAAAGTTAAATCGTGCTTGACTAGGGCTGACCCTTGTCTGCCGGACACAGTCGTGCGCACAATCTGGGAAAGTCATGCGCACGACCGCCTGTAAGCGGGTCCCGTATAGTCATCTGGGCTCCAGGTCGTGCACACAACCCTATAGTCATGTGCACGACCCCCTGGGGATAGACGCTCTCCCTTTTCCAATGACACGTTGACTTTTTTGGAGGACCGGGTCATGCACACGAACCTTCCAGGTCATGTATAGGACCTTTACTGTCGAGCCATATCTTAACAATCTCCACCTTGTTAAGAAGTCCGTATTCAAATCCGATCATCATCCCCACCTACACCCTGACAGTGCACAAAGATGCCTCATCAGCATCCCAAAACGCTTCCCGAAAACGAGCTCAAAGCAGAAGGTGCCAGCACCCTAAAGGTCCGAAACTCCTCAAATTATTTTGACCATGTTCAAGCAATGTATGAACTTAGTCAATGGAATTGGCTTCGTCAACATGTCGGCAGGATTATCATACGTGAAAATCTTCTTCAAAGAAACCACCATCTTCTTGATATGCTGCCGAACAAAGTGATAACATATATCAATATGCTTCGTCCGTGAGTGATCGACCTAATCCTCGTTCACCAAATAGATAGCGCTCTAGCTATCTAAAAATATCTCCACGCTAAGCTGCGCGCGAAAGACTGAACTCGCCCATAATACCTTGAAACCAAATAGCCTCATTAGCGCCTTCTGTCATTGCCAGTGCAACAGTGTCCTATATGAAGGCCTTCAGCTCACCGGACCATCTACCAGCTGTTGGGAATAATCCCATGGTAGAGGCTCACAGCGGAAACGATTTGGCGGTCGAAAGACCATTCATGGTGCACGTTACACGATTTAAACTTTCATTGAAACTAATCTACATATGTGTGCATGTGTATGCACGTGAATCGAACACCCTAACGGTAATCTAACGTAATGATTATCTAGCATGCATGCAAATCATAAAGCTCGCTAGATCTACGTGTTCATACCTTCGTGCGGATCTTTTAACCGCGGATAATTATCTTCTTTGTCGATGGAGACGGAAGATCGTTCACGAAGAAGCCGATGGTATGAATGGAGATGATGTCTTTTTGTTCACCCGATTTCACACGATGTATGGAACGTTGCTCTCGGATCTCTGAGTGCCTCCGAAGAACGACCCTACTCCTTCTACAGAATTCCACGCGAGGAAGACATCAAGCGGGGAAGTAGAGAGATGAGGAAGAGATCTAGGGAAAAGAGAGAGAGGGGGGGTTCGGTTTTTGCAACCCTATGGCCGGCCCCATAAGGCTCCCTATATAGGGCCGGCCTACCCCCTTGGATAATGATCCAAGGGGATAAGAACATCCCACAATTATCTCCCCAAAATCACCCTTTTATCTCTCCTTGCATTTATCCGTTTTCCCACTTTTAGGGCTTGTTTTGACCAATTCAAAACCCTATCCCTATCCCTATGGCCGGCCCTATTGATGGGGGATTCTCATCCCTACAATACTAGGCCCGGCCACAAGTGAGGTCCGACAGAGTGAGTTTTTACCAAAACGCCCTGACGCCTCAATTTAACCATTTCTAGTGTGCGAGACCTAGCGGCCACTACTTAAGTGATCTTTACTAGTTACCTTACTATTAACTGAGGCCACCAGAGGATGCCTCTAGCAAAGTCAACTAGTCAACTCGCAACATACCCCGGTGCATCACACCTATGCAGCGAAGTTCACTTATGGCTAAGGATTACTACCTGTGCCTCTGTACTAGTCTCGAGCTTACCCCTTAGTACTCGCATGTAGTTACGCATCTACCGTGCTCTAGTGCCAAGCACACACGGAGCGTAGACTTCTTTCTTCCTATTACTGCTTATGGTGTTCCGAGGAGATGGTTCAAGAACCGTACATAATGTTGATAAGGTGGAACCATCAGGGACCGGGGTTCATGGCTTCCAACTCAAGCTCGATCGACACACTACCCGAGTGTATCATCGATCTTCTGAGCTCGAGTTAACCTGCGTGGCCACCCAGAGTGCGACGCAGGCTGCACTCCAATTCTCCCGGACTTACTATGTTCTCCGTCATACCCCTGCTCTCCGCTTAGTAGTGGTAAACCCGTTATCCCTCCACTTGATGCCATGATTCACTTCGAGCGGTGGAGACTACCGTCAGACTCAAATGATCATAAGACTTGGTTCCTTCCAGGTTGACCTATACATCGTACCTCTGATTACCCCATCGAGTAATCAAACCCGGTCAACAGTCAAACTGATGACCACCAGGCCTGGGTTTGGTACAGTGTAAGCCACACCAAGGAACGCACCTCCCTTCAGGGGTGTGGATGGCCTACAGGAGTGACATGCTAATGCAACGCCAGCCGGATAACCTAGTACACCGTGGTTTTGGATCACTACATACGGATCCTCACACATTGGTGCATCAAAGCACCACGCAACTAGTTAGTCCATCAGACGTGGTTCCTCAGGGTTTAGGATCGTTTTACCCTAAGCAAAAACATAGCTTAGTGTACCAGCATCTGCTTACTGATCTGTACACCGTGTTAGTTCCGTTCTGCCACAGACACTGTGCCTGGTGATGACTATGGTGAAGACTTCCCATGAACTGTCATCCCCAATAGCTTATCATGATGAGGTGACCAACCTGATCATAACTGCGAACTGATTTAGATTATATGGGACCAATCCACTCAATCTTCAACTCAGTGGACTACCATATAACCATGACTCTCTGTTCTTAAAAGAACACGTAACTATGTTACGCACCTATATGCATCTCATATAATAACTATCAATCTTTATTTATTAGACCAAAACATAAAGTTTTACAAGCTTAGAACACATCAATCCTAACACCAGCTTGAATAAATAGCATGTCATAGACTGACGCCCATCCAGGTCACCAGCATAATCTGTATCAACATATCCCACTATATCTCTGTCCGACTCACCATCCTGCTGAAAGAGTAACCCCAAGTCCAATGTACCTTGAAGGTACTGTAATATCCACTTCATGGCATGCCAATGCTTGGCAGAAGTGGCGGAACTTTCATATATGAGGAGAAACTTAATCTTCTTTTTCAGACAAGATCGGATTGTGCTACAGGCATGAAGATCAAACTCTTCCCAATCCTCTACTGATATATCTACAAGCTAAGCTTTGCCTTTAAACCATACAGAGCTTTGTGAAGACCCAGTTGAATCAACAGATCTCTGACGCTAACTTACCATAAGACAAAGTTAGTCTTCCTATCAAATTTTTCTACATCGATCTTGAGATTCGACACCTTCGAATGGTTAGTTTCCCTGGCAATTGATCAAGAATGATGAACCAAGCTCTGCTGCTAATTTGTTACGGATCCTCCTAGACAATAACAAACGAGCAATCCGATACCGAATCGTTCCGACCACGTGGGTCAACCTAGATCAATTGCATAAGACGATTCTCCGACGAATCGATACGGAACAAGCAATCCAACATAAATAGAGAAATAACAAAGTAATAAAGAAATAACTACAAAGTAATCACACACAGAGAGAGAAAGTTGAGAGATTTACGTGAAAACCCTTGCAGAACAAACCACGGGCGAAAATGATCGGATGATCCACTATCAATTAGAACAAAACGGAGTTACAAGCAACACCCAACTACAACGAGATGAATTCCCTTCACCGAGAGCACCTCCTTCTTCTCCAAACCTCCTTCAAAGTTTCCTCTTCAATGCAATACAATCCCCAAAACCCTAGATCCCTTTATATACCAAGGGAATAGGTTATATAAGCATAATTCCAAAATTATCCTAAAATAGCCCAATCTGAAAAGTCAAATCGTGTTTGACTAGGGCTGACACGTGTTTGTCAGACACAGTCGTGTGCATAACCTGGGAAAGTCGTGCGCACGACCACCTATAGGCGGGTCATGTCTCCCTGCTAAAGACGCGTCGATAATCTCGGGCTCCAGGTCATGCGCACGACCTTACAGTCTTGCGCACGACCCCCTAGGGACAGATGCTCACCCATTTTCAAGGACACGTCGACTTTTTCGGAGGGTCGGGTCGTGCGCACGGCCGAGCCATATCTTAACACCCCCCCCCCCCCCCCCCCCCCTCTCGTGTTGGATAATGTCTATTGTTTTTGGATTTTAAATTCAAAACAATAAATATAATTAGCACATATTTGTAACTCCTAGATGTTATTCAATAGTGCAACGACTAGTGGAAAAACATCTTTATGGGCCCTTATTACTGCCACCAAGGCGAAGAAGCCGAGTTTGGTGAAAAGTTCCATCCATGGGTATATGCCTTAAAACGGGGCGATAGACCTAGCCATATTTTTTTAGGCTTCTTTAATCACCTTCAAGAGCCATCAAAAATTCATGAAAAATTACTCTACTCTCAATCTCTCAAAACCCCCCTTTGAGCTTTCGATACTTTAAGCTTTTTCACGTCGCTAAAGCCGACTCGCTTGTGGTTTATTCTACTCGGTTGTTGTGCCGATCGAAGTGGACGACGTCGTATCTAGGGAGAGGCCGAAGTATCGATCAACCTTGCACAACATGGGAGAAACTCTTCGAGGGAAGAAGCTTAGTGCTTGCTTCATCATTCACGCCTATTATAATCTTTATCTTTAAGCATAATTGTATCCTCATGAATTCATTCTATTTTGCTTGAAATTTTTAGCACACCCACTTCTAACACCAACACCACCCTGGGAAGCTTCTGTAACAATGTTCATTCACGACTTGGTGCACCCGTCCCACTGGATAATTTCTTTGGAGAGAGCAATTACAATTACTCAGTTTTTTTCTTTCTTAATGCTATTTGAACAAACCGCGGGACAATATGAGGACAACCCATTTGGAGATGCCAGTTGGCATCTACTGATTGGCAAGATGGGATGAACCCTATGCATGGGAGTGCCACCCCCATCGGCCGCCGGCCACTACCCTTCCGACCACCGCTCGCCCGCCGGTGGTAGTAACCGGTTATAGAAGCCGGTCGTTAATTTTTTTACTTGTGATCTCACTTAATTATTAGAGCATCGCCAACCGGTTCGTCAAATGAGAATTTGAACGAAATGTAATGTGCCACATCAGTAAAGCTTCCCTCATGTCGAAATTAGGTATGTGCTCGCCGTCATCCTCTGTGGAGCTTCTTTTGGGGACCTGGAGGCGCAGGAAGCTCCGGAGCCCTAACAGGTGGGGGTGGGACATTCTGGCTATCGGGATTTCCTAGGCGATTTGGATGGAGCGCAATTGCAGGATCTTTCAGGAGAGGATAGGTTCGGCAGAAAACGTCATCTCTCACACCAAATTCCTGATCCACCTATGGGCGTGTAATGGAGCCAAGGGACTCCGTGATTTCCTCCTACAACTTTGTAATTAGCCCGGCCCCTTTTGTACTCTTGCTTCTATTTTAATAAACTGGTAGGGGTCTAGGTCGAACCCCCCCGCCCCACTCCCTTATTCTCCGAGAGGAATTTCGCAAAAAAAAAAAAAATGTTAAACTCGTGCGTCAATGTCTCCCTATCCTCTACCCCTCGTTATATCTCTAAATGTCCCCCTATCCTCTACCCCTGGTTATATCTCTCCTCTTTTTGAAGAGGTGATTTGTAAGAACATCTCCAACAGCCTCCGAAATCCCCTCCCATATGGGCCCCACGATAACTGTGAGGAGTCATTCACGTTAAAACCTTCTCCAATAGCCTCACACCATGCTCTTCCACTTTGACTAGCGGGCCGAGCTAGCCAAAGACATTGAGTTAATAGGAGAGATTGGAAATGGGACCCACCCTTTGATAGTGATGGTTTTTACTTTAATTTATTTTGGGATCGATACAGCAACACTAGTGATGATTTGCTTTAAAATATATATGACACATGGTCATTTGAATAAAAAGGAAGGGCATTTGAGACTTTTTAATATTTATTAGGAGGCTGTTGGAGCATACAACCCGTGTACCCTCCTACCTATTCTATGTGGCAATGGGAGCTCCTCTAAATTGTCCTTTGAGGAGCTTCCACATGGGAGGCTGTTGGAGATGCTCTAAGGAGTCTATTTGGAATTAATATTAATGGAGAGTAGGACAAGTGCCTCCATCTGTTTTTTTTTATAGCATGCAAATGATATGGGTTATTTGGTCCTTTCACATGATAGTGATTGGTTTTAAAATAAAAATAAAAATTAAAGTAATTAGCGGGATATGGATGCACTTGGTTGATCACTAGCTAAAGTGATGGCATTGCAACTTTGTATATGGAGGATAGAGCAGGAGCCCATTGGAGATGCTCTTAAACCTAGGTGGGTCGGGTCGTGTTGGGTCTAGCTTTGGGTCGTGTCCAAAACCCCAAGATCTAGATCCGATCCGTTTAACTAATCAGATCCTAAATCCGTACCCGATCCGTTTATAAACGGGTAGACCCGATAAGAACCGTTTACCACATGGGTCTATTCAGTTGACCCGATCCGACCCAATGTGACTCGACTCGACCCGACCCAATAGACCCGTTGGTACTATATATGACAGTATCAGATTACGGGGTAGACCCGACCTGACCCGACACAACATGTTGAATTTTAAACGGATCTTCCCGGGTCTATCATGTCCAGACCCTAAACCCAGACCCAACCCGTTTATTAAACGGGTCTATCGTGTCGACCCATTTACAATCCGAACCCGTTTAATCTTGACCCAGACCCGCTAACTTCGTGTCGGATCTGCCGTGTGTCGGGTCCAAAATGCCAGTCCTACTTAAACCGCAACCCATTCAATCTGAGAAATCAACAAATAAAATGTCCCGTACGTAAGGTGGCGGAGCTGTTTTTTTTTTTTCTTTGTTTTTTTAGAAAATAGATTCATATATCGGAACTGTTCATCAGTCCAGCGAACTAACAGTACAGAACATACCAACGGGCTCATGGACTGTTGGTACTTCTTGGCTAGGATCCTTGTTCGACTCCCGTTATAGATATCGTGGAGCGAACCTTTCTCTCAAAACTGTTGTGTCTTGTTTGTGATTGCGAATTCAGACCATTGATGTCATGTTCATAGGATTATGAAAATAATTAATAGCAGCTGCTGATTGTCTCTCCCGTTTCGATCTCTGTACCTTATCGAGCTAGACCTTGCTCTAGCATCCTGTCCTCTGATCGCTTGACCGATCCAGCCAAAAAAAAAAAAAATACAGTACAGAACATCTTATGGAATCATCTCTCAACTCCAACTCAATCCAATCCATTCTTGTAGGGATGTGTGAAGAACCCAGACCCTAGATTAGATATTCGTCTCCTTACAAAACCGACTTGTAAGGGGAGTCCAAGACTGGCATATATAAATCGTAAATGATCACCCTGTTTCCATTACCGATGTGGGATTAACCAGTGTGAAGTGTGAACATCTCAACACATCCCCTCACACGGGACATGTGTGGCCAGGGCATAATCAAGAGGTGCTCCTGGATTAGGTCTGGCTCTGATATCATGTGTAGAAGTAGAACTCAGATCCTTATATGTTCGATCTTCTTATAAAACCGGCTTATAAAAGAAGGTCAGAGGCTGGTATATAAACTGAACATCATCCACTTCCATTATCGATATGAGAATAACATGCAAGTGTGAAGATCTCAATAGGATGGTGATGTGACGACAACCGAGGAACAATGTCGCTATGTACCTTAACGTACGCCGCCGCTATGTACCTTAACGTACGCCGCCGATGGGATGTGTTCTGCGCATCATGCATGCCGACAGCAAGATGGCCCGCACGCACAGAAACTTCTGTGCGATTTGTCGGTACGTAGAATGATTTGCTAAGCTGGTGGTCTACTGCACGTTTTCTTCCGAGAAAATCGTGCAAAGTTTATAGAGAACGACTTTGTTAACCGTTCTAACTGGTGATGAAGCCACCACGACATAAAGATCCTTATTTGGCGGCCATAAATGGTTGTTGAAGTCTTATTTGGCGGCTTGGTCGCCAAATATGCCACTAAAATCTCAACAGCAATAGTTATATCGGTCGAACAGTTTTGCTCACCTACGGGACGTCCCGCACAGAAGTAATGCGGGACAAATTCTGGACCGTTCGATTCACTTTGATCGGGCGGCTGGAATTCATTCAGACCAAAAATCCCGGCTGTTACTGTGGCGGGCACTGTAACAGCGAATATTTGGTCTGAGTGAATCCCATCCGTTCGATCGATTGATCGAACGACCCAAATCAATTTTCGCTGTTACTGTAGCGGCTACAGTAACAGCGAAAATTGGTCTGAAACGTTCGACCAATTGATCGAACGGATGAGATTCATTCAGAACAATTTTCGCTGTTACTGTAGCCGCTACAGTAACAGCGAAAATTGGTTTGGGCCGTTCGATCAATCGATCGAACGGATGGGATTCAGCCAGACTAAATATTCGCTGTTACAGTGCCCGCCACAGTAACAGCCGGGATTTTTGGTCTGAATTAATTCCAGCCGCCCGATCGAAGTGAATCGGACGGCCCAGAATTTGTCCCGCATTACTTCCGTGCGAGACGTCCCGTAGGTGAGCAAAACTCTCGAGACCGAAACTGTCAATTTAGGAGAAAAACTTTGGTATAACCGAGATAACAGCTGATCTGGCATCACGGGCCAATCACGAACACCGGAGCCAACCCCTCTTTTGTAATCACCATTTAAATTAGAGAAACCATCGAGATGCAGTTGGGGTTGAGTGCAATGCACCTGTCATCGTGGTGACTGTCATCATGTGGTAATGATGTACCTGACCTAGTGCATGAGGGATGCTCCGACGGTTGTGATTTGCCTGTGATACTAATGATATCGCATCACAGTTATACCAAAGGTTTTCTCGTCGATTTAGATGTCTTGTTAGCGACGGTCAGGCCGTCGGATTTGCTGCACCTTTTGCGGTTGCTGAGCTAGTTGCTAGATTTGGATCAATTTGAATTTTAAAATGAAATGTTTGGTCACGGGCCTTGACTTGACTCAGGCGAACAAAACTTGTCGGCTACCCCGTGCCAGAGAATGAATTTGTTAACCGTCCTAATAGATGGCACTACAATATTGACCCTTATTCGGCGGTAAAAAATGGTTGTTTAAACCCTTAATCGACGTCCTGCCGCCGAATATAGTGGTCCTCAAAACCTCTGTCGCAATAGCTATATTTGATCGTCGATTTAGGGGGTGTTTGGTATGTGGAACAGTTGTTCCCCTTAATCCTCTTCCAGAAGAGGTTATTACCGTCAATTACTATTTCTAATATAATTTGATGGTCCAACATTCCGGTTGTCATAGAAACAACCGGAGTGATATTGTTTAGTTTCCAAGTCCTTCGTTCCACCGGAACAATTACTAACCGTTATTTTCAGACCATGGATTTCAGAATAGAAATAGATTGTCCCGGAATAGATTGTTCCGAAATAGATTTTTTTTAAAGTTATTGGTCTCAGGCCTGGACCGGACTCTAGTGGACAATACTTGTCGACTACCCCGTGCTAGAGAACAAATTTGTTACAATGTTTTCAAAACCGGACCGGAAGGCGAACCGAAAAGGCATCCGGTTCGGTCCAAATTGGTTCGAACGGGTGGTTCAACCGTTTGAACGCATGAAAATAAGCTTTTTAAAATAGATATTTACTAAATTCTTCAATGGCAAGGTTTGATTTCTGGGTTAACATACAAACCGGTTTATTCAAAGACCGAACCGAAACATGTCCGGGTTTGGTCCAAACCGGTTGAACCGCCGGTCCGGTCCGTTTCAAAACACTGAATTTTGTTAACCGTCCATTAACTCAAAAAAAAAATATATATATATTTGTTAACCGTCCTAACAGGTGGTGCAGCCATGACAGACAGACCCTTTGTTCGGCAGTAAAAAATGATTTTTTATTTCTCAAAAAAATAAAAAACTTCAATTCAACCGGAATCGTCTATTTATATGCCTTATCTATGGCGGAAGGCCGCCGGATTTGCCTCAGTTTATTTTTTTTAAAAAAAATTGTTTGATTCATAGAGGGGGGCCAAGCTCGTGCGATTTTTTTGTTTTATTGAAGCAAGATTCAAATCCTAGTCTGAGGGAATATATCGTCACGTCTTAACCAGGAGAGCTCTTGGTCTGGTGGTACTTCCTCATGTTGGAGAGGTTCCCTGTTCGATTCCCGATATGGACACCGTGGAGCGAACTTTCCCTAAGACCATTGTGCCTTGTTTGAGCATGCGAATCCTGACCATTGATATCATGTACGTTCATGGGATTAAGGAATTGATAATTAGCTGCTGCTACATCCCTTGTTTCGATCTTCAAACCTCCTTGAGCCCTTGCTCTAGCACCTATCCTTTGACCGCTTGGCCGATCCTGCAAAAAAAAAAAAAAAACAGAGGAGTTGGCCGGGGCTTTCACTTGTGATCAATCATGCCTTCAATTATATTATATGTTAAATGAGCTCACACCTATTTCGACAAGTAAGCAGCCGTATTAGAGGCAACGTGGGGTACTCGCGGGCCCATGGGCTTCTCCTACCTATTTCAAAGGCCCAAGCTATCCAGATCATTAGTAAAAGGCCAATAGTGAGAGTATCCCTCCCCATATATATATATATATATATATATATATATATATATATATATATATATATATATATATATATATATATATATATATATATATATATATATATATATATATATAGGGGCGTGTTAGGATGCGGCGTGCGGTGTTGCACCGCAGCCGTCTGATGCACAACTGCGTGCATCGCACGCACGCAGTGGGTGCATCAGCCGGCTGCGGTGCGACACCGCACGCACCGCACGCCGCATTTTATCATTCCTATATATATATATATATATATATATATATATATATATATATATATATATATATATATATATATATATATATATATATATATAGTAGTGATACATTGCGGCCGGTAACGTGCGGCACCCCCTTCGATTTATTTGGACGGCCTACAGGTGTTGGATCGGGCTGAAATTTTTTATGTGTTCAATCCAAGGGTGGGTGATCAATCCCAAAAAAAAAAAAAATCAAAATTACCCCGAAGGGGATGGCCGCACGTTACCGGCCGCAATGTATCACTACTATATATATATATATATATATATATATATTGCTATAATGCGGCATGCGGTACGTGCGGCATCGCACCGCAGCCGTCTGATGCACGCGCTGCGTGCATCACATGCACGCAGCGATGCATCAAATGGCTGCGATGATGTGTCGCACTTACCACATGCCGCATTATAGCATTTCTCTCTCTCTCTCTCTCTCTCTATATATATATATATATATATATATATATATATATAGAGAGAGAGAGAGAGAGAGAGAGAGAGGAATGTTACAGTGAGCTATGAGCTACAGAAGGAGAAAATGAGTTGCGATCATTTTTGCCACCCTAGAAGTTTTAGAATTTTGTAAAAATTGGCGGGCGTGTTGTCCATGGTTACATGATCATCCTCACCAATTTTCAAAGAATTCCAAAACTTCTAGGGTCATTAAAAGGTAGAAGGAAAATTAATGGTTACTACGAATGGTGGATAAAGCTTCTACCGTTTGATGAGCCTAGAAGTTTTGGAATACCTTGAAAATTCGTGAGGATGATCATGTTACCATAGATAACACAACCACCAATTTTCAAGAAATTCCAAAACTTCTACAGTGGTAAATATGATCGTAGCTTATTTTCTCCTTCCGTAGCTCATAGCTCACTGTAACATTCCTCTCTCTCTCTCTCTATCTCTCTCTCTCTCTCTCTCTCTCTCTCTCTCTCTATATATATATATATATATATATATATATATATATATATATATATATATATATATATATATATATATATATATATATATATATATATATATATATATATATATATATATATATATATATATATATATGGGAAATGAGTTCCTATGACATGTCATAGGGAGTACCCTATGACATATGGTGAGTTAGTAACCCTAGAATATTTAGAATGTTTTGAATTTTTATGATGATGATCACCCTATCTTTGATAGGACCCCCGCAAAAAATCGGCTCATTCTAAAACTTCTAGAGGCATCAAATATGATTTTCAATTTAACGGTTAAAATGGATGGTCGATAAAGCTTCTATCATTTGATGCCCCAACAAGTTTTAGAATGCTTTGATTTTTTGTGGGCATTCAATCTAAGGTAAGGTGATCACCCTCAAAAAAATTCAGCACATTCTAAACATTCTAGCATTACTAATTCACCATATGTCATAGGGTACTCCCTATGACATGTCATAGGAACCCAGCCCTATATATATATATATATATATATATATATATATATATATATATATATATATATATATATATATATATATATATATATATATATAGGAATGTTACAGTGAGCTATGCTACGATCATTTTGACCACCCTAGAAGTTTTGGAATTTTGTGAAAATTGGTGAGTGTGCTGTCTAGGGTAATATGATCATAATCAACAATTTTCAAGGAATTCCAAAACTTCTAGGATCATCAAACGGTAGAAGGTTTATCCACCACCATCCGTAGTAACCGTTAATTTTGCTTCTACAATTTGATGACTCTCTGTCTCTCTCTCTCTCTCTCTCTCTCTCTCTCTCTATATATATATATATATATATATATATATATATATATATATATATATATATATATATATATATATATATATATATATATATATATATATATATATATATATATATATATATATATATATATATATATATATATATATATATATATATATATATATATATATATATATATTATCTTTGATGGCATGAATTATCTTCAATCGGCACAATTTATCCTTTGGGGGCCACGAATCGTCTCCCCTTGACATAACACATCTTATGAGAGGATAATAGATATAAATATATATAATATCTTACTAGCATGCATCATCTTTAGTTTAGCACAGTCCGTCTTTTTAGGACATTGACCGTCTTCCTAAACATGGTGCATCTCTTACATGATAGTAAGTTATGTTAAAATCATAACAACACAATAGAAGGCCTATTCAATTCCCACGATATAGATTTCATAATAATAATCAAGCAAGACGAAAGAATGAATATCGAGCATGAAAACTTAATAATTAATATCAAACAATCTCCAATTAAGATAACAAAAATTTAAGAGTATATAAAGTAAAACAAGAACAAAAACTAGGGCTTCATCGAAGCCATAGATGGCGGGGTTGTAACATCCCAAAAATATTAATAATTTAATATAATATAATAAAGAATTTTCTATAAAAATTTTAAAACAAAAATTGGATAACACCATTACATCCGGCTCGTCGAAACGATCAAAAACCCTATACAAGCTTTTACGTTTTGAGCACGTTTAGAATTTTTTTTAAAAAAAAAAGGCCAATTTAGGGTTTTGAATTAGGGACCTATCAACAAAGTCTTATCTCTTTCCCTTCTAACTAGAAAACCCTTAAATTTTTCATTCTAAACTTTAAGTAAATAAATATTTGTAGTGGGGGGGGGGAGACCAAAAGACAGCTAACCGTGGACATTTGTTTTCTGATCGGATGGAAACGGTCAGAAGAGAGAAGACTCAACTGAAATAATGAATAAAATAATGGGCCATTTTGCAATTAAAACCCTGGCCTCTTGGTATTCGAAAAAAGGCCTATAAAACCCCCCTAGCCTCTATGATTCTGCACTCAAGCCCTCAGCCTCGAAACCCGTGCCCAACCCCTCTGCCACCCAACCACGTCCGCCGCCCGCAGTCGTCGCCCGCCGCCGGCCACCGTCGCCGTGCCGGACTGCCACAGTCACCGCCGGTCATCGCCGCCGTCGGCCACCACCCGCTGCCGCCCGTCACCCGTCGCTCGCCGCCACCGCCGACCACCCCTATTCCGGTAGGCAAATTGTTTTTAAATTCTTAAGCACAGTTAAACACCTTGGGCCGAAGCCCAGTAACCAACTGATAAAACGACCCTGACATTAGTCAAACTGAAACACTATTGGTTAAAGCAACCTGACCCTTTTACTAAGGGCAGACCACCCATTTAAATTCTGTCAATACCAGCTATTTTGGCCATATCATGAGCAAACGAACTCCGAATTGAGTTTCGTTTGTGGCCACATTTTCAGAATGAAAAACCCTACAACATGTGTATAAATCCAAATAATTATTTTAAAAATAACCTAAATACCCCTATATGACAAAATACAAACACCTAAGGCATCTAACAACAGAATGGGTTTTTAGCAAAATCCTTGGAAAATAGAATGTAAAAACCAACAAAAGATATCAATATATTTCAAGTCATGAGCTTACTAAGGCATCGTCATCAGGAGAAAGATTCTACGACGCTTCAGGTAGGGGACTAAACCTAGTTGATACTTGATAAGTGTATGTCATTGAAATAATGGTAGTGTACTATGGATTAGTTAATTTTTGAGATATGTTGATCATTTGTTTGGGTGTGGGTATAGCCCTGGCTGATGCCAAAAAGTAACCTGGGTGTGGGTCTAGCTCTGGCTGAGGCCAAAAAATAACCTAGGTGTGGGTCTAGTCCTAACTGAGGCCAAAAAGTAACCTAGGTGTGGGGCTAGCCAAGTCTTGTGACTAAAAGAACCTAGGTGTGGGGCTAGCCTTGTTTGAGACAAAAAGTACCCGGGTAAGGTTTAAGATTCTTACCCTAGTTTGAGCCTAAAAGGGAATCGGATGATCAATGACTTTTAAATTACTATTCATATGCATGTGAACTGTTTTCTTCAGTACATTTATCTTACCATGGATGAACTAGGTTTAATAGGTGAGTCAGTGGATTAGACTCACCCCCCTACAGGTGTTATGACCTCTATAGAGACTGACCCTACAGGACAAGTAGAGGAGGAAGAGCGAATAGAGAATGAACCGGAGGGGATTGAAGATCCGCTATACACGCCATATTACGAAGATGCGGGAGCGAAGATATGAAGAGCTGAAGATTTTAGTTGAGCGTTAAAGTTTAAGTTTTTATATTTCAAGCCATGTATCAAACTTTTATTTTATAATACATGGTTATGAATAAAAGAGGCTCAATTGATTCCATATTTGATTTTTCTTCTAATACCCCAGTGTTATACGGGTTGATTACATTCGTAAAATACCGGGGCATTACAGGGGTGAAGTTTGTGTTGTGCGAATTCTGGCAGCGCTTCAAAAGGGATGTTGAGGGCAGCGGCAAGCATGGCTGCGGAGAAGGCGATGAGCATGCTCTGGTAGGTGTGCTCATCGTGGACCACCTCAATCTAGAAGTTCTCATAAAACTGCCGAACGAGGTGTGGGAAAATGAGTGTCTCCACGGGCATGAGTAGAGCCGTCATCTTGGCTCTGTGGATTGTGGTCGAGTGCCAATGTCATCCTGGGGTAGTTGCGATAGTCATTGGAGATGATTGCGACTTAGAAGGTGAGGGGGCGGTTGGCAAAGGGCGAGACGAGGGCGGATGATCATGAGACGTGAGGGCGCTTACGTGGGGGCATTAAAGTTGATATGTGGGGTTAGGATGAAATACAGTAAGGGTGAAGAGTTTCGAAGAGAGATTGAGGTACCGTAAAGAAATAAAAATGGGGGGGGGGGGGGGGGGGGGGGGGAGGGGGTTAGATAGGCGGTCGATGGATCGATTCTTTGTTTCTGTAGAGCTCTGAATCTTAATCTTAATGCGACGCTTCCGATTGCACTCTATGGATCACCGGTATGTGGGCGGCGATATGTAACTAGTGGGATTTCTGTGGTTTCGATCTCCGGTTTTCCAACAATTGCTAGCAAACTTTGGTTAGCCAACTCCTTTGCCAACCTTTGGTTGCCTACTCCGCATGGAGGTACCAGCTGGCAGCTGACAAGTGCTCGTTGATTAGATGCAAAACACTTGACATTTTGATTCTCACGAGAACATTCTGAAGTTGACAGTTTGAGTCGCACTAGTCACATTTTGCAACCAACGGCTATGATCGGCCCATGTGGAGTTGGCAACAAGAAGTTGACAAACCAGTTGGCTGCCTAGCGTTTTCCATTGCAGTACTCGGCAAAAAATTTGGGTTCCTGGCAAGTATTGTTTAGGTGTATTTTTAAGAGAGAAATAGCAAGAAGTTCAATTTAGAAGAACAATTAGAGTTGCAGTCCCGACAATTTTTTCATTTGAGCTCAAACTTTTTTGGACGAAAATGCTTCTCATTTTTTTTTCGAATTTAGTTTTGCTGCCACTTGTTCACCGCCGCCGCTGTCGAACCTAATTGAACCCCATCCCGTCCCCACCGGATCTAACCGAACCCCCCACCCCCACAGGACCTAATCTACAGGCCATGGGATGAATCCTAGACCTATAAATCCCAATCTAAACCAACCCCGGCCGCCATCGCTTGCGTCCGCCGGCGCCGCCTCCACCTCCACTGCTCATTGCTCGCGGACCCCTCCTTCACCGCAGCTCATGACGGCCTCTGCCTCCACCTCCGCCCCCGCCGCTCGCAGTCAGATCCGCCTTCGCCGGGTCAGGCAACAAAGCTACCATGGCCGATCGAGAGAGGAGAGGAGGTGAGGGTAGTCTTGGGAATAAAAAAATAGGGAAGATTTATCTCATTGATGGCTTGTTTAGGGGGCTGGAGTTCAAATTAAAAGCTTCACTGAGTTTATCCTAATGTACGTGGGGTTCGTTAGAGGGGTTTTAGGCTAGTAATCACTTTTTTTGGGGGTAAATTACACATAAACCCATTGTAGTTTGATCGATTATCACTTACAACCCCTTAGCTAGGTTTAATACCCTACAAATACCTCCCTATACTTTGAAAAATAATTCACTTGCGCCCCTCCATCCAAATGGCCTCCAGAGGGGTCTATGTGTATGGCTTGTCAAACTATAAGGGGGACTTTTGTAGGGTTTTAAACATGAGTGGATGTAAGTGATAAATAGTCAAACTACAGGGGGTCTATGTATAATTTATGTATAATTTATCCCTTTTTTTTTTTGGGTAATGTGGCTGAGGTCCCCAGCAACAGATCGTTGGAAGCTAAAGGACACCCAATAGTTTCATTTAGCCTAAGGTCCCTACCTTTCATGATAAACCTGAAACTACCCCCGCCCCTTTCTTCTCCCCTCTCCCAAGCAGCTCAACCCCCCCCTCCCCCCAACCCTTCTCTTTCTTCTCCCCTCTCCCGAGCAGCTTCGGCAGCGGGGGCAGCGGCTGTGGGCGCGAGAGGCTCCGACGGCGGGGGCATGGCTGAGGGCGGCAGCGGCTGTAGCGAGTAGCTCTGGCAGTCGGGGGGGAGGGGTGTTCGATCGGTTAGGTCCGGCAACGGTCGCGGGGGAGGGTTCATCCCATGGCCTGTAGATTAGGTCCGGTCAGCCGGGGAGGGGGGTTCGGTTAGGTCCGACGGTGGTGGGGGGGGGGGTTCGGTTACGTTCGGCAGCGGCGGGCCCGGGGGGGTGGTCACTAGTTCGGTGGCATTCAAATGAAAATTTGAATGCAATTGGAGGTTATTTTCGTTCGGTGCATTTGTTTGGACTGCAGCATAAAACATCTCGTTAAAAGGAGTTTTCACCAACTCTCTCTTTTTTTTTTCAAACGTAGACCAACGAATACTGACTTGGCTCCAACAGGGGGCTCTAACGTAGACCAACGGCTATTAGAGCCAACTATGGTTCTTAAAAAAAAAAGAAAAAAAGGGAGAGTTGGTGAAAACTCCTTTTTTTTTTTTAAGAACCATAGTTGGATATTGACCAACAGAATATTTGCTTATTTGACATTTGATCGAGATATTAAGCTTGCTCTGGTCAAGTCGTTAATACCTCCAAGTCTTTTCTGATCGATCTTTGGCCAGCTTGTGGATCGTTCTCGACGGGTTGCCCTGCAAATTTTTCTCGCTATTAACTCTATTGATGGCGAGTGCAATCATCTGGACGTCCCAATTTTCTAGTAAATGTTTGTTGGCCTCCGATTTGCTATCTCTCTCGACCAAGGTTATGAACAAGTTGACCAGGTGGAAGGCCGGCCCGGTGTCTTTCCTTTCCTAGTACGTCGGGTGGTTTTGTTGAAGCCTGTGCTGACTTCCATGCCCTTATATGTGTTAGCGCATCGATGGGTGCCATCTCGTGTGATATCTTTATTGGAGAGATAGTTTAGACGTTTTCTCTGGGCTAATTCCCCGTCTGCGAGGGGACTTCATTTTCTACCATGGGATGTGGTTTGCTAAGCATCTAGTGAGGGAGGATTGGGAATTCGACATATACATCTGTTAAAGGATGGTTATATGATGCGTCGGGCTTTGAAGTTGTTATCAGGGAATTATTTTCCTTGTAAACTATTTTGTCATTCTAAGTATGGGCCTTCTTCTGTTTGGTCTTGGCCTACCCCTCGTCTTCGGTCTTGGATATGACACTCTATTTCGGAGGGTGCTCTTTTTCTGTGAACCATTAGGGTTCAGGGCATTTGGGATGGAGATGATTTCGATCCTTGAATGGAACCATGTCGGACATACTCCAATCATTGGAGCCCGCTATTGGAGGCTTGAGCCAAGTAGTGTCCCTTTTTGAACGCAGACCAACGGAGTACTTCATTTCCCACACGGCACCCGCGGCCCGCCACTTACCCAATAAATAGAAAGGAACCCCCGGTTATCGTCCTCCTCGAACGCACCATACCCGTCACGGCCGCCATGAACGGCGGTAATGATACCCTCCACATCGTCGTCCTCCCGTGGCTTGCCTTCGGCCACCTCACTCCCTTCCTCGAGCTCTCCAAGCGCATCGCCCGCCTCGGCCACCGCGTCTCCTTCGTCTCCACCCCCGCCAACCTCCACCGCCTCCCCACCATCCCTCCCGACGTGGCCCACCTCCTCCGCCTCGTCCCCCTCCCTCTTCCTACCGTCGACGGCCTTCCCTCCAGCGTCCAGGCCACCGTAGACCTCCCAGACGGATCCCTCCGCCCCAACCTCACCGCCGCCTTCGACGGCCTCGAGCCCCACCTGGCCGCCTTCCTCCGATCCGCCTCCCCTCCCCCCGACTGGATCCTCTACGACTACTCCCCCTACTGGGTCCCGCGCACCGCGAAGGACCTCGGCGTCCGCTGCGCCTTCATCTCACTCTACAACGCCACCGTCAATTCCTTCCTCGGTCCGCCGTCTGTGTTGATAGGCAACGGGTGGACGAAGCCCGAGCAGCTGACGACCCCGCCCGATTGGGTCCCGTTCCCGTCCTCGGTGGCTTTCCGGCCCCACGAAGCCCGGGTGATCTTCGGCCCGGTCCTCCGTCCCGACCCCACCACCGGCATCTCGGAGTTCAACCGCTACGGGTCCTCGATCGCCGGGTGCGACATCGTGGCCGTACGGAGCTGCGTGGAGTTCGAGCCCGAGTGGCTCCGCCTCCTCCCCGAGCTCTACAATAAGCCGGTCCTCCCGGTCGGCCACTTCCCGCCGCCGGTCCAAGATTCCGGCGGCGCGGGGAGCGGCAGATGGACTGAAGCCTTCGAGTGGCTGGACAAGCAGCCTCACGGGTCGGTGGTGTACGCCGCATTTGGGAGCGAGGTGAGGTTCAGCAGGGAGCAGCTCCACGAGATCGCTCGCGGCCTGGAGCTCTCCGGGCTTCCCTTCGTCTGGGCGTTGAGGAGACCCAACGGTGCGGACGGATGTTTGCCGGAGGGGTTCGAGGAACGGACCGGCGGCCGGGGGGTGGTGTGCGATGGGTGGGTGCCCCAGCTGAGGTTCCTGGGGCACCCGGCGGTGGGGGGGTTCCTGACGCACTGCGGGTGGAACTCGATCGTGGAGGGCCTGCAGTTCGGGCTCGCCCTGATGCTGCTGCCCATGGTGTTCGACCAGGGCCTGAACGCGCGGCTGCTGGTGGCGAAGGGGGTGGGGGTGGAGGTGCCGAGGGAGGAGCCGGAGGGCGGGTTCGATGCGGCCGGCGTCGCCCGGACCATGAGGTTGGTGATGGCCGAAGAGGAGGGGGAGCCCTACAGGGCCAAGGCTCGAGAGTTGCGGGGTGCCCTTGGGGACGACGTGGTGCATGGCCGATACGTGAGGCATTTCGTCGATTACCTTAAGGAACATAGATCCATGATCCGGTCTGGTGATGGCGGCTAGTCAAACCGTGTTGCTTCGTGCGATTGAACATTTTCACTCTATTTTATGTTTTTGTACGCACAGAATAAAGTAAAGTAAAAAAAAAAAAGTTTGTAGTCAAAACCTCCACATCCCAGCATTTTTATTTTATTTAAAGAAATCAATTAAAGAACTGTTTGTACAGAAAAATATCATGTGATGCTGATTGCCCTACGTCACAATATGCTACGTATTCCTGAAGGGATCGTTGACCCAAATCGGCCGTCGGAGTAGAGTTCAGATCTCCTCCAGTCGTTGGCCCCGGTCGGTGGGCTCGCCGTGCATCACAGCGGCACGTTGGCCGGCGAATGTAAAATCATGCGACTACGTACGGCTGTGATGAGCGACAGGCCGACCTGATGCTGTGATCCCGTCGTCGCCTCTACGTGATTGTTTTTTAACACATTAAATACCTAAAATGTCCAAGAATAGAAACATTGTAGTCTATTCTAATATTATGCCACCCGAAGGTTTGTCCCGAATTCACCGACCCGAAATATGTGGCAGTGTGCAACTGGCGGTTGAAACCACTAGCGATTTTAAAATCTTTCACAGCATCAATTGCACGTTGTCACGTCTTTTGGACCAATGAATTCGATACAAACCTTCGAGCTGAATGACATTGCTTTTTTATTTATGATCCCAATATGAGTCTCCATAAATATTAATCTGTTGAGTAATGTTATTTAACAAAACTTATCATCAAATTGATGTGTGGCATCCCATGAACGGTGGAACTATGGGTCATGGGATGAATCCTATGGGGAGTCCACCACTATCAGTCATCGTCACTCCATCGGCCACTTCTTACTGCAACCACCGGCCACCACCTTCGTTGCCCACCAGCCGTTCGTTGTCGCATACCTCTGGCGACCGACGTGGTCGGGGCGGGCGACCGGTGGTTGTGGGTACAAAATCTAGCTAACGCCTGACAATGGGACCCACAGCCCTGCCTGGGAACCACTAACCGTGAGTGTAAAATCTGGATAACGCCTGACAGTGGGACCCACAACCCTGCCTGGCCGATGTCCACGAAGACAACAGTGAGACCCGCAGCCCTGTCTGGGACCCACAAAGATGACAATAGGACCTGCAGCCCTACCTAGGGCCCACTAAGACAAAATTGGGACTCGCAGCCCTACTTGGGGACAGTGAGACCCGCAACCTTGCCTGGGGCCCATGAAGACTATCCGGAGTCTGGTAAATATCCCCATATGATTTTCTAAACCTCGAGTGTTACCAGGAATATCCCTGGAATATTATCCAGAATATTCCTTGGATATTCCCAAACCTCTATATATAGCCAACCCTGTAAACAATCCAGATCTAATTCTATTATTCCCAATTTCACTTTTTGCTTTCCAGAGCTCTCTGAGCCTTCTGGACTTCAGACTTCCAAACCCTCTCCACCCTCTGACTACTTGTAACAAGCACTCATCGACCTGTCGAGAGTAGCTTTACATTTCCAGCGATAGTGGATTCAAAGGTTGTGTCTTACCGCACGGAGAAGTAGGCTTCGGTCGAACTCCGTCATCACACCCTGTGTCAACCCTCTCTATCTCTCTCTTTATCCTTCTTTGTCTCTCTCTACTCTACAGTGTCTGTGTGACAGCTAAGCATACGATAGCCAAGCATCCCACAGTGGCACACCTTGAAGGGTTAAACCTTTAATCGACCATTGGAGGGGATTACGTACGACAACCGAAATCCTCCCCTATAGTTTGGCACCGTCTGTGGGATCTCTCCCAATCAACCTGTGACTTCCAGGCTTCCCAGCTCCTTCAGTCAAGTAGCACCCACCAATTGCCCGAGCAATCCGTCTGTCTCTATCGCTAATCAGAATGGCGAAGACATAACATATGGATCAGCCAAAGGGAAGTCATCTAAATCGAGACGTTCAAACATCGGGGGTGAGTCCTCCGACGTCAACCATCGGCATCAACGACGAAGCAAACGTCCGCCGGTCACCCGACCCTTCCCCTGATCCTTCCAAACAATCCATCGTCGACACTTTCTGTCGGCATCTCGATCCTTTCAATTTTGAATCTCCTCCGATCCCTATATTGGGGGTGATGTTCGAAACGAAAGACGTCACATGAAGACTCCAACAACCAGGGGCTTGGAGACAGCTAACCCTCGAGCATCCTTCAGCACTACAGATTGCGCGAATATTCAAAAGCCGATAATATGTGTTACATATCGACAAGCCCACGACCCTAGCCGTGGCACTCGAATGCAAAGTCTAAGGCAGGCTCCACTACCTCAGCATTCAAACAAAGCCCAAGACTGTGCCCTTGGCATTCGAAGACAAAGTCTGAGGCAGGCTCTACTGCCTCAGTATTCAATTAAAGCCCAAGGCTCCGCCCTTGGCATCGAAGACAAATTCTGAGGCAGGCTCTACTGCCTCAGTATTCAATTAAAGCCCAAGGCTCTGCCCTTAACATTCGAAGACAAAGTCTGAGGCAGGCTCTATTACCTTCGTATTCAATTAAAACCCCAAAGCTTCGCCCTTAGGGCTTGCCACCAAAGTCCGAGCCGCACTCGCTGCCTTGGCATTCAATAAAGTTCAAGGAGACAGTCTTGACACTCGAATACAAAGTTCAAGGCGCCATCGCTACCTCGGCATTCAACAAAGTCCAACGAGATAGCCTTGACACTTGAATGCAAAGTTCGAGGCACCCTCGCTGCCTCGATATTTGATAAAGTCCAAGGAGACAGCCTTGTCACTCGAATGCAAAGTTCGAGGTGTACTCGCTACCTCGATATTCACTGCCTCGATTTTCAATAAAGTTCAAGGAAACAGCCTTGGCACTCGAATGCAAAGTCCGATACGCACTCGCTGCCTCAGCATTCAATAAAGTCCAAGAAGACAGTCTTGGCACTCGAATATAAAGTCCGAGGCACCTTCGCTACCTCGGCATTCAACAAAGTCCAAGGAGACAGCCTTGGCACCCGAATGCAAAGTCTGAGGCACACTCACTGCCTCGACGTTCAATAAGTCCAAAGAGACAGTCTTAGCACTCGAAGACATAGTCTAGTGCGGTCGTCGGCACTTCAAATTCTATCAAAGTCTTATGAAAATTCCATTTTCATTCTCACTCAATGCCATAGTTAGTCCGGTTCGGGTTGCGACACGGCCGACTTACCTGCAACGGTACAAAGCTACGTGCCCTAGATATAGCTTCGACCGAAACGGCTCTAACCCTAAGTCAACTGATACACATGCACTACGCTGACTACTCTGAATCTTTAGCATCGCACATGCTCTTGAGTTACGTAAGAACTCATGCTCTTGTGCCTCACCATAGTCAGTCCGGTTCGGGTCGCGATACGGCCGACTAACCTGCAACGGTACAAAGTTGCATGCCCTAGATGTAGCTTTCGACCGAAACGGCTCTAAGCCTAAGTCAATCGATACACGGGCACTACACTGAGTACTCCGAATTTTTATCGTCGCATATGCTTCAGATTTAAGCAAGAACTCATGCTTCCGTGCCTCTCCATAGTTAGTCTGGTTCGAGTCGTGACACGACCAGCTAACCTACAACGGTAAAAAGCTATGCGCCCTAGACATAGGTTTGACCAAAACGGCTCTAAGCCTAAGTCAACCGATACATGGGCACTAGGCTGAGTACTTCAAATCATTAGCGACACACATGCTCCCCTTGTCACGTAAAGGCACATATATTAGTGCATTGTCACAGTTAGTCCGGTTCGGGTTGCAACACTGTCGGCTAACCTGCAACAATACGATAATACATGTCCTGGCCTCAACTCGATCAAATGGTGTTTCGCTTAAGTCGAACGATACACGGGCACTACGCTGAGTACTCTGAATCTTTAGCGTCGTACATGCTCCCGAGTTACGTAAGAACTCATGCTCTCGTGCCTCGCCATAGTTAGTCTAGTTTAGGTCACGACACGGCCGGTTAACATGCAACGGTACAAAACTATATACCCTAGATGTAGGTTCGACCAAAATAGCTCTAAGCCTAAGTCAACCGATACACGATCACTATGTTGAGTACTCTGAATATTTGGCGTTGCACATGCTCCTGAGTTACATAAGAACTCATGCTCCCATGCCTCGCCACAGTTAGTTCGGTTCGGGTCGTGACACGGCCGGCTAACCAGTAATGGTACAAAGCTACGTGCCCTAGATCTACGTTCGATCGGAACGGTTCTAAACCTAAGTCAACCAATACATGGGCACTATGCTGAGTACTCTGAATCTTTGGCGTCTTATATGCTCTCGAGTTATGTTAGAACTTATGCTCCTGTGCCTCCCCATAATTAGTCTGGTTCGAGTCGCGACACGACCGGCTAACCTGCAACAGTACAAAGGTACGTGCCCTAGACGTAGGTTTGTTCGAAACAGCTCTAAGCCTAAGTCAACCGATACACAAGCACTATGCTGAGTACTCTGAATCTTTGGCATCGTGTATACTCCCGAGTTATGTAAGAACTCATGCTCCCGTGCCTCGTCACAGTTAATCCGATTCGGGTCACGACACGGCCGGCTAACTTGCAATGGTAAAAAACTACGTGCCCTAGACGTAGGTTCAACCGAAACGGCTTTAAGCCTAAGTCAACCAATACACAGGCACTACGCTGAGTACTTCGAATCTTTGGCATTGCACATGCTTCCGAGTTACATAAGAACTCATGCTCCCATGCCTCACCCCAGTTAGTCTGGTTCGGATCGTGACACGACCGGCTAACTTGCAACGGTACAAAGCTACATGCCCTAGACGTAGGTTCGACCGAAACAGCTCTAAGCCTAAGTCAACCGATACACGGGCACTAAGCTGAGTTCTCCAAATCATTGGCGGTGCACATGCTCCCGTTGTCACGTAAGGGCACATGCATTAATGACTCGCCACAGTTAGTCCGATTCGGGTTGCGACACAGTTGGCTAACCTGCAACAATACGATGATACGTGTCCTGGCGTCAACTCGACCGAACGGCTCTTCGCCTAAGTCGACAGATACAAAGGCACTGTGCTGAGTACTTCGAATTCTAACCTCCATCAATCAACCAGTTTGAGGCCCTATCCTTAGCACTCAAAGACAAAGTCCGAGGTAGCCTTTGCCGCCCCGGCAATTTCCAAAGCCCGAGACGTCGACAGCGTCTCGGCCCGAGGAGACAACCTCGGCACTCAAAGACAAAGTTCGAGGTAAGCTTCACGGCCTCGGTATTCTCCAAAGCCCGAGATGACGACGGTGTCTTGGCCCTAGGAGATAGTCTGGGTATTCAAAGACAAAGTCTAAGGAAGGATTAGCCGCCTCAACAACTTTCAAAGCCCAAGATGCCGACACCATCTCAACCCGAGGAGACATCTAGCCTCAACATTCAAAGACAAAGTCTGAAGTGTCTAATGCTTCGGCACATTATACAAGCCCAAGGCCCTACCCTTGGCACTCGACGAAAGTCTGAAACGTCTAACGCCTCGGCACAGTATTCTATAAGCCCAAGGCCCTACCCTTGGTACTCGACAAAAATCCAAAACGTCCAATGCTTCGGCACATTCTACAAGCCTAAGGCTCTGCCCTTAGCACTCGATGAAAGTCCGAAGCGTCCAACGCTTCGGTACATTCTACATGCCCAAGGTCGTGCCCTTGGTACTCGACGAAAATCCAAAGCGTCCAACCCTTCGGCACATTCTACGAGTCCAAGGCCCTACCTTTGGCACTCGATGCCAAAGTCTAAAGCATCCAACAATTCGACACATTCAACGAATTCAATGCCAAGTCCCTCGCATTCAAATATCCAAGGATACTCCAAACATTCAATATACGGAAGCTCAACACCTCACCTTCCAGTGAGACCTTTCGCCTCCCATAATGCCACGTCAGCAACCGTGTGTCAGCGCCTCATCAGCATCCATGCCTCATCAGTAAATGATAGATTTTTCTCAAGAAAAGCCAAGTTCCAGCGCCTGACCGACCGCTAGTGTCCGACCGACCCCCGACGCCCGACCTACCACCGACGCTCGATCAAACGCTGATGCACAACTAATCATCATCGCCCGATCGATCGGTCGGTCTGTCAAAGAATTGCCAGGGTCGGGCACTAGGACCCTTCTAACACCTAATCGCCTAAATCGCGATCAATTGGCATCGCCCGACTGACCGCCGATACCCGACCGATCGCTAACGCCCGATCGATCGCTAACACTCGATCGATCGCCATCGCCCGACTGATCGATCGGTCGGTCAAAGAATTGCCTGGGTCGGGCGCTATGACCCTTCTGACGCTCGATCGCCTAGATCACGATCGGTTGGCATCGCCCGATCGACTATCGATGCCCGACTGACTGCCAGCGTCCAACCGATCGTCGATGCCCGACCAACCACGGACTCCCAACCGAAAGCTGATGCCCGATCGATCGCCATCGCCCGATCGACCGATCGGTCGATCAAGGAATTGCCTGGGTCGGGCGCCAAGACCTTTCTGATGCCTGAGCGCCTAAATCACGGTTGGTTGGCGTCGCTCGACCGACCGTTGATGCCTGACCGACCTCCAGTGTCTAACTGACCACCGACAGCCGACCGACCACCGATGCCCGATCGACCGCCCGATCGATCAAGGAAATGCCTAGGTAGGGGGCCAGGACCCTTCTGACGCCAGGCTGCCTCAATCGCGGTCGGTTAGCGTCGCCCAACCAACCTCCGACGCCCGACCGCCTCAACCGCGATCGGTTAGTGTCGCTATATGCGCAGAAAAAGATACGGGTCATATTTATTGCAAACACACGAAGATTACAGATATCGAGACCCGGGGACTCGAGGGTGGTGAGCCGGGTGCGGTGAATATTCGATCAGGAGATTGTGGGAGAGATCCTTTGGAGGGTCCCTTTGATTCGCGTCTCTACGTGGTATTCGTGCGAGAGCTCTGAAGGGGTTACCCAGGACAAAGGTCTTTATGGGGTGAGGGTTCTTTGAGAGGCTAAGGAGTATCCACCGTTGCTTTTGTCCCTTTCGTGCTTCGTGCTTCGTGCTTTATCTGCTAGGGGTTTTCGGCTTTGTTCCTCGGTCTTCGTGTCCTTTGTCGAACCTTGCTAGACCTCGTGTCCTTGATCATCGGTTCGCGACGTCGATCATGATTTTGGCATCGGCTTTGGCTTTTGGCTTTCAGTTTTGGTTTTACTTTGGCGTGGCTTTGGCTTTTGCTTTGCTTTGGCGCTTGCGCTTGAACGTAGACGGGTAGAAGCTTGCGATGCTTTAATTCTTCCAGACTTCGCGTCGTATCGGCTAAAACGTGCGATGCTTTGCTCGTGGCCGGCGTAGTTGCTTGGCTTTGGCACTTGCATTGCTTTGGCGCGGGCTTTACCGAGGCTTTTGCTTTGGCTTCTTACGTTGGCTTTTGCTTCGGCGTTGACTCAAACTTCTTCTCAAACAGCGGTGGCTACTTCTTCAAGGCTTTTGGCTTCCTTAATGGTTAGAGCGTCGACTTGACTTCCCTTCTTCTCCGGGCTTCTTTGGCGTGATCGGAGTCGAAGGCTTTGCTTTGAAGATGACGGGGGTAGCGCCGACTTTGCTTCTCTTCTCTGGGCTTCTTTAGCGTGCTCGGAGTCGAAGGCTCCTTTTGAAGACGGCGGGGGTAGCACCGATCTCTGTGCGACGATTATAGCGTCGGCTTTGCTTTGAAGACGACGGGTGTAGTGACGCCTCGAGTGTTCCTCTCCAAGCTGTCTTCTTCGTGGATGTAGCGGGCGTTTGTCGAAGGTGACGTGGTGATGACGCTTCGGTCTTCTTCTTCGGGCTTTTAGGATTGATTGGAGTTGAAGGCTTGTTGGAGTCGACGAGGTATCGCCGCTCCGATTTTCTTCTCTGGCCTTTGCTTCTGGCATCTTTGGAATCGAAGGGTTCTTCCTCTCCGAGCTTTCTTCTTCGTGCACAGAGTCGAAGGCTTGATCTTCTTGTGCAAAGGTCTTCACTTTGATGAGGGCTTTCAATGGACTAAGCTGGTCCCGAAGGGATAGGCTTGCCTGTGCCTCGTGAAGCCTTGGATCGATAAAGAGCACGTCTCCTCTTCTGTAGAGCTCCTTCTCCTTGTCTTCAGCTCCAACTCTTACCCCTTCCACCTGGCGACAGTTGTGGCATCAGCTTCTTCTCTAAGCGTATTTGGCGTAATCAGAGTTGAAGGCTTTGTTGAAGATGACGGGTGTAGCGCCGCTTCGGGTATCCTTCTCCAAGCTTTCTTCTTCGTGAATAGAGCGGATGGTTGTTAAAGATGACGGGGTGATGCCGCTTCAATCTTCTTCTCCGGACTTTTGGGCTTGATCGGAGTCGAAGGTATGTTGGAGACGACGGGGTGATGCCGCTCCGATCGTCTTCTCCGGCCTTTGCTTCTAGCGTCTTCGGAGTCGAAGGGTTCTTCTTCTCTGAGCTTTCTTCTTCGTGCACGAAGTCGAAGGCTTGATCTTCTTGTGCAAGGGTCTTCACGTTGATGAGGACTTTCGATAGACTAAGCCGGTCCCGAAGGGAAAGGCATACCCGTGCCTCGTAAAATCTTGGGTCGATGAAGGGCGCGTCTCCTCCTCTGCAGAGCTTCTTCACTTTGTCTTCAGCTTCCGACCTTTTGAGCCTTCCCCCTCCCCCTCTATTTATAGGTGAAGGGGGGAGGGGAGAGATATTGGAAGATTTATTTGAATCCCTTTAATATCTCTCCCATAACTACCCGGGATTTATTCTTCCATTGAAGAGGGGAATAAGCCTTTATTTGCCTTCTGTTTTCTTTGCCGAATTAGGGGAAGCAAAGCTTCAACAAAAAAGTAGAAGCTTCCTGCCAAAGCTTCAAACAAAGAGGTTGGGCTGTTCACTTCATTGATTTGAGTCCACTTTACTTAACTTAAGAAGAAAGATAGGGGTCGGGCGGCTTATTGATCAAAGGAAGGCTCGTTTAGTAGACAGCGAGCGAGCAGCAAGCGTAGGCTGAAAAGGCAATACTCTAACAGGGGCGCGCCAAAGCAAGCGGGGGCTTCGGAGGGGTTCTTTGAATAGAGTCCAACAACATTTGAGTTCTTTTGGCGAAGTAGTTATGGCTCAATCCTTTTTGAATTTATTTGATTCTTGCACATAAAGTCGATGGCGACCCGGCTTTGCTTCTTGTCCGTCGGATCGAGGGATCGGCGCAGATCCACGCTAATGTATACGTCATACGCAACCTTCTCTCACGCATGGCGATGCTTGTTTCCTTTTTCTTCTTTTCTTTTCTTTCCTTTCTTTCTTTTCTTTCTTTTCTTTTCTTTCTTTGCATGGCCGGCCACCCCTTAAGGGGTTTGAATTTCTATATGGGGGCCGGGTGGGCTCCACATGGGGATGGATCCACCCAGCCCCTTGTTTGGTGCGGGTCGGGTCTGGCCGGTTTGCGTGTCGGGTTTGCCTCCGAGTCGGTGCATGCGAGTCGGGTCGAGGTCTGAGTGCATGTCGGGTTTGCCTCCGCATTGGTGCATGCAAGTCGAGTCCGGGTCCGAGTGTGTGTCGGGTTTGCCCCCGCATAGGTGAATGCGAGTCAGGTTTGGGTTAGACACAATTTGTGTGTCTACAGTCGCCCAACCGACCATCAGCGCCCGACCCAGGCATTAGGGTTCGTGTCCATGTGTCTAGGAGACATTCATACAGGGATCAAGCAATAATCTCCAGATCATCATCCCCGACCCGTTATAGCCGGAGGTTTAATCTTCTAGATCTTCCTCTATCGCTTTTATCGTGATTCGTTCTATGTGTTGTATGCTTCGAATCAATAGAAATCCCATGTAGATTACTTACAAAGTGTTCATTTATTTGGTGCTCTGCAAGGAAGTACCATCTGACGATGCGAAGAGATGAATGCAATTTCTTTATCAAAAAATATAGTGAATAAAGTACCCAATGAAAATGCCTTGTACATACCATCATCATGTAGTATTATCTACTTCTCTTACCGGCTTGTTACGTACAGTCAGGCCTCCATATAGAATCAAACTACCAAATCCTCCAAAATCATCTCTTTACCCTTCTACTTTAATCTATTCTTATTCTCCTTCTACGAAGGAGGCAACTTCTCGCTAATGGTTGTTACTTGAAGTCCTCCAAAGATTGAGTAGCCCTTCACAAGAACCTAATGGATGATAATATGTAATAATTCCAGCCACCAACTAGGAGACCACAAACTTCCTTTCATCCATCTTGAATTTTAGTAACTTTTAATAAATATCTTTGACCCAGTGCATTCTATGGCATACTTCTTTTCTAAGGTGTTCCACAGATCCTTAGCGGACTTGCATGTGAAATATATAGATATCATATAACTTTGGGATAGACAATTTAGAATGTAATATTGACATAAGTATTTTGCCTCTCCCAAGTGTCTAAATCGGCTTGGTTAGAGAAACCATCTACATTCTTGGTTAAGGAAGCCTTCTCACAACTTTTGGGGTGGTCAAATAGAACCAAAGTTACTAGGTTTAGAAAAATATAAATATTGCTTTTTAGATTGTTGGGTTCAAACCTAGTACTCTAGCATGCAGTTGAGAGAAATCAGATCTAGCTAATTAATTAGCTTTTCAGAATCTATAGGTTATGTCTAGTGACAGAGATTCATAGCAAGGAAGGAGTAAGGTAGAAATTATCGATTTGTTGTTAAAGTTTGTGGTTGCACAAATGTTCTAAAAGCAATATTTGTAGCCAATGCAATTGTTTAAGGCCTCCAATGAAAGCTCCGGATCCTCAGGTACAACGACTATCAGACTCCTGCTTAGTATCAAAAGAAATTTGTGGGACTCTCAACGTACTCCAGCTATAGAAGAAAAAGATAAGAGAAATTATTGTTTTTTGTTGTTTCTTGCATCCTTGGGCTCTCTTATATTGAGGTCCTCTAATCCACTAGCAGTTATTGTAGAGAGTCAAGAGCAGCAATTAAAACAAAACATTACATGTTACATGCATTACTCTGCTGCAACGTTCGATAACAGACGCCATCACACGCTCGCAATGGTTGTAACGTTCACTAACAGATGCATGCATTGACTCTCAGACGTTACTCTCCTGCTCGTAACTAGGTCAATCGCGACCGCGGCCTGGCCCGGTTCGACGTTTGTGGCGGGTACATGCAAGCCTTGGCTCATATGTTGCTACACCATAAGAATGGTTTTCTCCTAAATATATGCACACATCTTGCACTAGCCACAAGCGATATGAGACTAATCTATACTATATACTAAAATGGAGCCCTCTCTCCCATGGTGTGACACGTGGAGCCCTATTGATGACAGAAAAATCTCTCATCCCTTTGTGAACATGGATATCCCTATGTGTACCAGATGTTTACATGCATTATGAGGAGAATGAGTCATTTATAACAATTTAATGCCATTTACTGATTTACCTCATTCCATAATCCTCTCACCAAAAAATTTAAAAGTTTTTTTCATTCGGATGTGGATGTTTGCATGCATTATGAGGAGATGTTTGCATGCATTATGAGGAGAATGAGCCATTTATAATAATTTAATGTTATTTAATCCTCTCACCCCCATATTTCTCTCTCTCCCTCCCTCATAAATCTCTCTCATGTGATCCTGAATTGCCAGTGTGTAAACACAACCCTCTCTCATAATTATTTATAGGGTTATTTTGACTTTGCCCCCCAAATTTTGCCTTGAATTAGACTTTATCCCCCATGTTTTCATTAATTAGACCCCCCCAAATCTAACATTCTGCTCACCTCTCAAAATTTTATTTCTTTTCCGTCAGTTTACCCTTCCTCTTAGATGAAGAAGTGACAGAACATTTAGTTTTGGGGGGTAAAGTCTAATTAATGAAAACATGGGGGTAAAGTCTAATTCAAGGCAAAATCTGGGGGGCAAAGTCAAAATAACCCTTATTTATATTATGGCAAATTTTTATGACATATTTTATGGCAAGCTTTTTATTACCCCTTAAATAGTGATCTTCACAAACCATGGAAGTTTTTCTCCCGTATTGTGACACGTGGATGTCTTTTAAAAAGCTAGAATTATTCTTCTGTGTGTGAACGCAACTCTCTCTTAAATCCATTTAAAATTTACCATAACGATAATAAATTTTCATTCAATGGCATTTTATGGTCATTTGATGTTAATCTCTCTCTCTATCACACACACACACACACACACACACACACACACACACACACACACACTAACAAGTGAATCAAACTCACTTCAGATTTCACATTTCTTTGAATAGTTGTGATGTCGCCTTTGCCAAATGAAGTGCATCAAGCACATTCGGGCATTGCCCGGGTTTCTTACTAGTCTATACTATAATGGAAGCCTCTCTCCCGTGTTGCATGTGACACGTGGACATCTTTTAAAGAGTTAGAATTCTTCTTTCATGTGTGAACACGGCTCTCTTTTAAATCCATTTAAAAACCTACTATAAAGATGATAAGTTTTCATTTAATAGCATTTAATGGTCATTTGATGCTAATCTCTATCTCTCTAACAAGTGAATCACACTCACTTCAGATTTCACACTTTTCTGAACAGTACGTTGCGATGTCGTCTTTGCCAAATGACTTGCATCAAACAAATTCGGGCATTGCCCGGGTTTCTTACTGCCACGAGTCAAAACACAAGTTTCATTCTCCCAATAAAAAACTGAATTTTAATTTTTATAATAACAGCTCACAAAGTACACACCATAAACAAACTTTATTTCACCTTAATTATTATCAAGATATCAATTAGGGTTCCAACCTATAAGTTAGATTCTTATTAATATCACCAACCATGCATGCAGTAAAGAGAGCAGATGAGATTAACTAGCAGGAGTTATGGTTGCTGGTGCGGATAGTGGAGGTGCTGGTGCTGGTGGCGGCAGCTGTTTTGATAGTTGTCATAGTGTTGTAGGTGGTGGTGGTGGTTGTAATGCCCTCCTCCGCCTCCTCCTCCGTTCTCCACTGCCTGTCCGGGCTCCGGCCACCCTCCCATCGGATCACGTGTTAGCTCGAGCAATGAGTCCCTCACTTGGTCTGCTTGAACCACTTCATTATCTCTCTTCTGCAACAAACAAACAATCATGGCCGGAATGGAGTTGATTGGGTGCAATGGGGTTGGTGCGAACCAGTGGCCGGCCTTACCTCCACTCTGAAGACGTTCAAGACCAGTTTCCGAAAAGTGGTGACGTTGACGTTGGTGGCTTCCAACCCTAGGGAGCTCATGCCCTCCATCAGCCGCGCGAACCCCCCCTGCCGGTGCTCGCAGAAGACCTTCAGGTAGAACTCGTTCGCCTCCAGCTGCCTCACCTCCACCTGCGGCTCCATCTGCTGCCCCTTGTCGTCGTTGCCCGGCGGCTCGTGCCCTTGCCTCATCGGGTCGGCCGTCTTTGCACCGGTCGCCACCACCCTCGAGCTGTTGGGTGAGTCACCGGGCTCCACGCCGTGGCTCGACGTCCCATTCGGATTTGGGATTTCCAACGGGCAGTGGCCGGCGCCGTTGATGTTGCTGCCCATCTGGTTCGCGCCGTCGTCCTCCGGTCCTCCGCCCTCGAGCTCGTCCTGAAGCTCCTTCACCTGCTTCTGCAGCTCCGTCACGTACTCTATCGCATCCCCGAGGATCGAAGCCCTATCCATCTATACATTACAAAGACAAATATTAATGCATGGGAGGATATTACAACCATGGAAAATTACAAAAACGTCCTCCAAACAGTACACTTAGCTCCAAATTAGTCCTTATTATTATTAATTTTTTGAACAACTTGATCTCCTCTATTCACCCTGATTTAATTTTAGGGGGAGTTGGTGAGCGGTACGTCCCCGACAACAAACCCGACTAAGCTATAGGCCAAATATAACTTGTGGACCAAAATACCCTCCAAATCATTTCGAATTTTGACCGGAAATACCATTAACCTAAAAGAAGTTTCCACTTGCCGTTGCCGCCGGAGCTGATCCTAACCAAACCTTCCGTCGCCGAACCTAGACTTAGATTGAAGCTTTTTTTTTCTCGCCTCTGTTGCTCACCGTCGCCAAAGTGCCATCGGTGAGCGCTGCAACTCAGGAGGGGACATGTCGGAGGTGGGCAAGTACGATTCACCATCGGAGGTTCTTACAGAGATGGATCTCCTCCGCCACCATTGCTTGTGCCTACCTCCAGCACCGTTGCAAGTGCACGCAACTGCCGGCCGCCACCCAGCTAGCTACTCGTTCTCGAAAGATATAGATGAAGAAGAGGCAAAAGGGTAGTTTTGGATTTTTCAAAAAAATCAGGGATCTAACGTTAATGAGGATATCTCGTTGTCCTGTATGTTCACAATGTCTTGTGTCAGGGATTAGCCACCAATTAACCCTATACCAAAAAGACCATCATTAATTCTTGGTTTGAAAAGTTTTGAAGGGTGAAAATTGACTAAGGGGTGAACATGAAGACTGGAGCAGAGTTCAAGGGGCCAAGTAGTCCAAAAAAACATCATTCAGGGACCAATATGAAGTTAGGTTCATAGTTCGTAGGAGATTTTTGCAATTTGCCCAATTATATGATGATCTAGAGAAGCTAAGAATAAGTTGGTAACCTTCGAAATGTTGGGAACCAATGCCCGCAGGCCGTAAAGCCGCTCGTTGAGCTTCTTCCTCCTCTTCCTCTCGGCGATGAGGTTCTTCGACTGGTGTCGCTTCCCGGACCTCCCCAGGGGCCTCTGCTCCTCGTCTTCGTCCACCTGATCACTACCCTCCGAGCCCCAATCCGCCCGCCCGGCCTCCTGCTTGACGGAGTCCTTGTCATGCCCCGCAACCTCCCGCGGCATCGACGACTCCACGGCCGAGTGGTGCAGGCTTGGGGCGGCGGTCAGGACCGACGGCAGATACACCGCCGCCATATCCTGGACCTCGTCATCAACCGTCGAGCAGAGCTGCGGCGCCGGGTTGCTGGAGTCCGCCGCCACCGGACCCTCGAAGAAGGAGTCGCCGTTCCTGGCCCTGCCGAAGAGGTTCAGAGGCGAAGCGTAGAGCCGTGACTGGTCGGAGGAGAAATCCCATGGGAAGCTTGGATGATCGGTCGTCGGCATCGGCGGCTGCGGAGGGATCCATGGCAGGAGATCGTCGGCGGTGTCTTGGTGGGGGTGACGAAGATTGCGGAAGGATGCGACCGGGTCCATGCCCTGGTTCTCCATGGCTAGGGCTTGTGCTTCGTCATATAAGGCGGTGGTGTTGCACTGAGACATGACGAAATCCACCGTTTGTTGATCCTTGGCGACCTAGTACACGTATACGTATATATAGACGAGACCAAAATAAAGGTAATTAAGCAAAGATTATCTAAATTAGGGTTAAGGCCGAATTAAAAGGCCATTAATTTGTTTTTAATTAGATCATCCAAAGAGCGTTGCAGTAGCGAGGAGGAAGGAGAGGAAATGGTGGGAAACGATTTACGTGTTTTGAAACGAACAGCTCCACCAGCCCGCCCGGCACGGGCACCAAAACCCTTGTTCGGTCGCCCACCGCTTCCTGCAGTGAAACAATAACCACAGTTCAGAGAGAGAGAGAGAGAGAGAGAGAGAGAGAGAGAGAGATGGGTAGCTACATGGGACATGGTGGAGTCGGGGAGACTGGTTTGCCAAGTGGGTTGGTTTGAGATCAAGGCTTGTGCATGGATCCTGTTTCAAAAGATGATCACTGAGCGTAAAGGGGAGGAGAGAGAAAGAACAGGGACGAGTGAAAAGATGATGAAGGATACCCGAACGAGGAATCCAAGGGGATGGAGGAAGGGAGCTCGGCTAGGGCATCACATGCCCCACTCCTCGGATGCGGGAACGCCGAATCCCTGCATGGCACGGCAGGGAACAGCAGCCCTCCATCCTGGGCGGCGGCCTCCGCTCCGGAGCAGCAGCAGCCCATCCACTCTATAAACCTAGCCAGCACAAAGGGAGAGCGAAGAGCATGAATCAAATTGTATCAAGTGTGCGAGCTTGCGCGTGTACGCGGTACGTACCTTTGATCTTGAGACAACTTCCAAAGGATGCAGACGTCCCAGCCGCCGGCGCCCACAAGGGGCCGCAGCCCGTCGGCCATGGTGCTCGGTGCTAAGGCCTTCATGGCTTGGGTTGGGGGGGGGGGGGGGGGGGGGGGGAGATGCAATAAATCTCAAAAGGCTGCAGTAGAGAATCTTTTGGCAGAGGGGGGGAGGGGACGTGTTTGACTGTACGGTGACGAGAATAAGAGAAGGAAGAAAGGGAGGAGGGAGGGCAGAAGGGTGTCAGACGATGGGGATGGGTAACGGCAGCATCATTCGAGAGCCAATCAGAACTGAGGTGGGAGGCCGGGAAAGATAGAAATTAGATGGTGATGATGAGCCATGCAACGTGATTATATATTTGGTCTCAAGGTTGTTATGGGTAGGTGCACTGCACGGAAGGTGTGGATCCTCTCTCTCTCTCTCTCTCTCTCTCTCTCTCTCTCTCTCTCTACTATGACATTCATTGTTAATATACATTAATCCATAACAGCTTAAGCTTTTTGCACGGAAGGTGTGGATCCTCTCTCTCTCTCTCTCTCTCTCTCTCTCTCTCTCTCTCTCTCTCTCTCTCTCTCTCTCTCTCTCTCATGACATTCATTGTTACTATACATTCCATAACAGCTTAAGCTTTTTTGGTGAAATGGTTACTTAGATCCTCTGAAAACTCATTGGGACGCAGGACAGGAGCTGGAAGACTTGCGGTTTCTTTGGACAGCCAATGGGCCGGCAACAGCATTACCATTCATCACAGAGAACATGTGACTCTCTCTCTCTCTCTCTCTCTCTCTCTCTCTCTCTCTCTCTCTCTCTCTCTCTCTCTCTCTCTCTCTCTCTCTCTCTCTCTCTCTCTCTCTCTCTCTCTCTCTCTCTCTCTCTCTCTCTCTGGGTGGTTGGATCTGTTATGAGAAGCAAAGACATGATCTTGGTGATGCAGAAGGTGAAGTTCCGTGGTCCTTCAGAACACGTTAGTGTGAAAGGAATTTGCCAAGCGGATCGGTTGGGGTCTTTCGACTCGAACGAATGATGCAATTGTCCCTACTGTTTGGTAAAAGCTCATGCCTCTAACTTCTAAACTTTTGTGGGGTGCTTAGGCTGTGTTTTGGTTGTTTTTAGTTAGAACTACATTAATGTATGTACTTAAAATTATTGTAGTTTGAACTGCTTTCAAGTTGTATTTCTAAATCTGTTGTTTGGTTCTGATGCAGTAGAATGTATTTATAAATCTAGCATGTGTTGTTGTAGAATGTACTAGTAGATGTGATGATATTCGTCTTTTGCTATAGTTTGACTTAGTCAACTATAACTAAGTCAACTATAAAAATTAACTGTTTTAGTTAGAATTCATATCTTTTGTTGGTGTAGTTTGAATTACTACAACAAGTGTACGTAGTCGATAAAATTAAAAATGTATCAGTTGACTACAGTATAACAAAACAAACAAGTACATGTTTATTGATTAAATTAAAAAGAAAGAAAAAGATAAAACACCACCCAAGAGGCATTACAGAAAGCTATATATCCCCGGAGTTGGCTTGAGATTGCCTTCGTACAAAGTTTGATGGTCTCCACCGTGCATTGAACTATCTTCGAGACAGGGCTGAATTAGCTTCTTCTTAAAAACTCTATTGTTTCTTTCTATCCAAATATTCCAGCAAATAGCAATGAAGAGGATGTCTCAATTAATCTTCCAGCAAATAGTAATGAAGAGGATGTCCCAAATCTTTCCTAACTCTTTTGGGATTCTCATGATCCTCCACGAAGATGCGATAACGACTTCAAGCTGGATGGGTGATAGGCGATGTTCATCTTCCTCTTTAAATAGCCCTAAATATAGTTGGAAATGTTGCACTGAAGCAGGCCGAGGGGATTTTCATCTTCGCGGCCTCATTGCAAAGAGGGCAAGCGGCTTCTTGAATTGCTGGATGATTTCTCCGCTTCCAGTACGTCTTTGTGAGGATCTTATCTTTAATGGCCAGACACATGAATATCTTCATCTTGATTGGAGTTCAGATGCATCAGGGGTATGTAGAAGTATAGGACAATTAATTCCTAGAGCTATTTAGAAGCATTTCCGAATGTAGTAGTTGGAACTACAAATACACCAACCAATTCAGCCTTATATTGTTAGCACTAATTTTTGAGAAGTTTTGTCTATTTAGTAGGCCAAAAGTTGACTTATACTCTTGTCGTGGTGATTGACATGGTGTGTAGGAGACAAGGGTCCATATATGGCAACTGACATAGTGGTTGAGGCAGCAATGGTGGTGGTCGACAGGTAGTGGCGACATGTGGCAAGGCGGATAATGATAGCCGGGGGTGGTGTTGATCGTGGTGGTTACGGTGGTTTCTTTAATTAGTAATATAAATTAAAATATAAAAATACACAAGTTATTTGATTTTGAAAGTTAATTTTCAAGAACCACAAGTTAGATACTTCTCCAAAAAGAAAAAATTTAGACTTCCAAACTTCTACTGAAGTGCCCACAAAAACATTTGAGCTCCAGTCAACTTGAGCTTGACATCTAGAGTTGATGGCAAACTCTACAAAAGAAATTTGGTAGGAGATCGATTCACCTGCCATGAAGCAGAGAAGGCCGAAAGAAACCTAATTTGTCCTTACAGAGTTACAGGTTCATACTTAGGCCGGCAATGGGGCCGGGGCCGGGGCCGGAGTGAACCCAGCCCTGGCCTAGGCCAGTATTGTTTCCTTTGGCCCATGTCTGGGCCCGGTCATTTGTATCGGGCTTTAAAGACAAGGTCCGAGTCCATGCCTGTATCAATGATTCGGGTATGGGCTCGAAAGCCTTAAGTGACCCAGCTTTTTCGGCGAAAGTATTTGGCATTAATCGAGTTTGTTACCAGATTTTTATTTATTCTAAAAGTATAAATGTAACTATATATTTTATAAATTCTGTTGTAGTCAAGAAATGACCATAAGAAACTCTAACAATTTTTGTAACATACCACTGTTCTTTTTTATTTTGGTATTCAGCTATCAACAAAATCCTTACAAATGATACAAAAATGTCATGCACGAATAAAACGGACCACCAGAGCTACCGCTCATGTCCCACAAAACCGGAGGTATGATGCCTGTAGAAAAATCATTGAAATATACAACTTTATTAGATGCAGTTTTTCCTGCTGTATCTAGTCACTAGTGCATGCCCGTGCCTGTCAGCACTGCAGCGGGCCACCTTCGGCCGCAACACACCTGAACAACTTCGGCAACAAAACACTTTCGATGACAACACCGGAATTCATAGGGACACCCATTTCCTCGCTCGTACCGATTGGCACGAAGCGGGCGCCTTCGTCACGACCAACTCCCCCTCTCCCTATAATTGATCAATCATAACTGTCTCTATTCGAACGGATTCCTCGAGATCAACCAGATGGTTTGGGGTGGTCAAAATTTCAGCAAGCGGGTTTATAGCCATTGATGCGAACAACGATCACGGGATGAACGGTCAGGTTTAGTTCAGTTTCAAATTTTCAATGGACCAGGATTTTAGGGGTTTAGTGCAGTTTTAATGGGTTGGGATTGGAAACCAAGGAGATATCGTGCATTGATTTTTGAACGAATAGTTAGATTTATTCGGTTCATTTTTGTCCAATCAACTTGTACTAATCAGTTTTTTGGTTCGGTTTTGTCTAGTCAGCAGAAAACCGACGCCCCTTGTTATATAGATTGTTATCCCATCAATAGAAAGTCTACTCCTAAATATGTCAGCTATATCCGACCCCAAGTCCAACCTTTAAAAGCAAGTCAGGTTTGGGCCTGACCTATACAAGCTAAATCTGATCCATTTTGATTTATGGCCCAAAATATGAATTCAAGCCCATATATAATATTTAGAAAATTGGGCCAAATGCATTCCAAGTTGGCCGGACTCCATTGGGCCTTGGCTGTTTTCGGGATCAGTGCTAGCCTGACTCATACTACGGAAGCATCCTTCAAGATTTCCCATGAAATGAAAATATTATGTATTAAGGAAAAATTCATTAATTGGTTTTGGCATAAATACAGGGAGACCACTTATTTTGAAATATTGTATTGATCTCCTCTTGAGGTTTTATTTTGACACAAACAGTTTTTCATGATTAAAAAAAAAAATCTGAAAGTACATATTTCACATTTAGTTAGAACTCTGAAAAACTAATTTGATAAAAAAAATCCAAAAATAAATTTGTAAAAGCTTGACTTGAATTTGAGTTAAGGATTACTAACGGTATTTTCAGAATTTTTCAATAATTTTTTTTCAAATTTTTAACCCAGCCTAAAATATGTATTTGTTTTGTTTCGCCAATTAAAACAACCGCTTTGGGGATGTAAATTGTGATGGAGTTTTCCAAAAATTTAAGAGGACTTAGTGAGTCGTCCTTGACAAACAGACCGATTAAACTAAAGGACTCTGAAAACCTAGAGATAAAATTAAAATACTCTCCACTGTGTTTTAAATTTGCTTTGCAATGCCACCGAACAATGAACCTGGCCAGATTTGCCCACCTCCGCTGGTCACTGTCACTGGACCCCATCTCCTCCCTCCTCACCGACGGTGGCTGCCATCGAGCAGGAGTGCGATGCACCGATTGGCAGTGGCTATCGTCGAGCTGGCATGGGGTGCGATGCACTAGCCGGAAAACCACCTCCTACCTCCTCATCGGTGGTGGCTGCCGTCAGAGTGGGGTGAAATGCACGGTCGACGGTACCTACCATCAGGTGGGGTGCGATGCACCAGCCGGAGCCCCACCTCCTTCCTTCCCACCAGGGTTGGTCGTGTCGAGAGAGAAATGGAAGAAAAAAGAAAAAAAATGATAATTTCAGATTTACTAAAAAAGATAAAGTCCTTAGGCTAAAAGAAACTTTAAGAGATTCTAGTCACGGGATGGATCTGTTGTCAGGGACCTCTCACACCTCTGGGAAGACCACTCCAATTTTTACATGCACTAATTTTCATGGCATATTTAAGCTTAAGAGCCAAAGAGCTTGTCATGTGTCCATAACCTACTCATACTAATTAATCCAGAAAATTTTTCAGCATAACCGATGTACCATACAACTGTGGGGTCCATTGCCTCCATAGCCAATCAGCATGCTTTGATGTGCTAGAGCCCGCTACTCCATGTCTCTTGAATCGCAATGGGCCCCGCGGCTGTATTGTACAACAATTGTGCTGAAAATTTCACCAATGGAACTCGTTGCGGCTAACCGTTGTGGTCAGGTGCCACCTTTGCAAGAGCAACTTTAATGGAGAAGTTCTGAGTGCCAGTGCTCTCTACACTCCCTAGCGTTAGGGTTTTCTTATTTCGGGCGTTTTGCTTGGCCTCCTCAGCCGCCGACGGCAGATCCGGGGAGACCGGGACTTGGGTTTCGAGATTCCTTGGGGGCCCTTCCTTGCCCTTCCTTGCCCCTGTGTATAGGGTCTTCTCTAGCCGGTCGGTTCTTTTGTTTTTGTCGCTCAGGAAGCGCGACTTCTTCCTCCTTGCTTGGCTGTTGTTCTTCTCTTGGCGTCAGGGCCCACTGGGGGCTGCGAGATGGTCGAATCTGACCCCGACGTTGAGCTTCCGTCGGTGAGTTTTCAGAACGCCACCTCGGCACGGAGGGCGGACTCCGGGCGGTTTCTGGCGAAGGCAACGGTCGACATCGGAGCGTGGATGTGGCTTCTCTAATCTATTCTTCCGGACTGCTGGGGCTCGGATCTCATATCTCTGTTCTCAAATCTATTTTTTGGTTGTGTTTTGTGATGCTTTAGGTGTTTTCTGTCTTCCCATTTTGGGGGGTTTTTATTTTTCTTTTGTGTGGCTGATGCCGCCTTTTACCCCGCCTGGTTGGCGGTTGGTTCTGGTAGCACCGACATGCGGCGGCTCCCTCCCCCACCTGGTGGTGGTCCTTGTTGCAGCAGATGGCTGCCTCTCCTGCTGTGCCGGCATATGGCGTCTCTCGGGTTCCTGTTGTGACGTCCCCTTTGGAATACCAAAAAAAAACTTTAATGGAAAAGCCTTACCGCAGAGCAACGAGGTAATGCCTATCAGGTGCACCACAGCTAGGGCTGCTAATGGGCTCAAACCAACTCGAGGCCCATCCGACCGGGCGTGGTTGGGTCGAACATTCAAGTCCACTTGTGTTATGGGCCGGGTATGGGTCGAACACTCAAGTCCAACTGTGTTATGGGCCTGGCTGGTCGAACATTTCAAGTCCAACTCTATTATAGGCCGGGTATGGACAACCACTAAACCAACCTGAGTGTTAAAGCCCATAAGACAGTCAGCCTTGAATGTTTGAGCCCAGCCCGGTTCGAACGTTCAAGTCCGATTGTGTTTTTTTTTTTTGGAAACCAGAGGGGGTTCTATTCATGGTCCCTCAAACCCAATCAAAGTAAGAGAATTACAAGCATGGTTATCTTGGTATAAAATATCAGAGGAGGATGAACAAGCATATAGGGTATTAATAACATCTTCTTCAATGATCTTGGCGATCCAATGAGAAGTAATTAATCCTTATAGAAAAATTTCCAGCCGACGTCAATGTGAAGCCTACAATGGCATGAGTCGATCACCTTATTTGCATTGCGCAAAACATGGTGAGTCAAGCCACAATGGAAGAACTTCAATAATCTCCTACATTCCTCAACCAAAGTGTAAATACACCATGGGGGGATAAGATTTTCATCAGACATGAGAGTAATCACCAAGAGGTTATCCCTGTCGAGAATTACTTTGTTTGCTCCACTCTTAAGTGCCAACAACAATCCCTCCTTAGCCACCAAAGCTTCAGCTTCCAATGTCGAACATAGAGAAAAATTATTGCCCACAGCTTCGATAAACGCACCCGAATCGTCACGAATTATCGCCCCACATGCGATGGAATGTGATCCCACAGTTGCATCAATATTGATATTGAGATACCCCGAATGAGGTTTCACCCAAATAGTAGAAAGGTTGTTAGAGACCCGTACATCAGACGGACGAGAGGGTATCGAGCCATAATTAAGAAAGCCCCATGCCTACGCAATAACTCTGGAGGGAGACCACATGATATTATTGAATATCCAACAATTCCTTGCTTTCTAAAGAAACTATAGAATATGAGCAGCACTAACCTCACTACCCAAAGACAATACAAGGGGGATCAATTCCTTAAAAGGACGAAAATCCTGACCTAAACTCACACCCACCGAGGATTGACTCCAGACCCCCTTACCAAAGGAACAAGAGAAGACAAGAGCCAACTTCCATTTGATCGGTAGAGTCCCCGCTAGAGCTCGCCAAAGGACTCTAGGAAAATCATGTGTACCTTTTGGACTCGAGCAGCTCCAACTGTCTTATGAGCAATATTTCACATATATCCTTTTAATGTATATTATAATTAACTAGTGTATGTCCGTGTCTGTTGGCACTGCAGCGACTGTCAGCACTGTAGCGGGCCGCCTTCGACGGCAACACACCTGAACACCTTCGACAACTAAACACTTTCGACATTCGTAGGAACACCCATTTCCTCGCCCGTGCCGATTGGCACGAAGCGGGCGGCCTCGGCACGAGCAACTCCCCTTCCTCCTGTAATCGATCAATTACAACAGCCTCTATTCGAACGGATTCCTCGAGATCGACCCGATAGTTTGGAGCGGCCGAAATTTCAACAGGCAAAATTTTAGCCGTTGACGCAAAAAACAATCACGGGATGAACAGTCGAGTTTAATACAGTTTAAATGAACCGGGATTTTAGGGGTTTAATTAGTGCAGTTTAAATGGGTTGGGATTTAAAACCAAGGGGAGAGAGTTGGTTGACGGAAAAATAGAGATCGTGCGTTGATTTTTTGAATGAATGGTTAGATCTATTCGGTTCATTTTTGTCCAGTCAGCTTGTCCTAGGCAGTTTTTTTGTTCCGTTTTATCTAGTCAGTACAAAACCGACATCCCTTGTTATATAGATGTTATTTTCTATTTTTTTGTGTGATCAAGAAAAAAAAAAGATTTAGACATGTACCGCATTAGAAATGCGGGCTTCATTTGGGCCAGGTTTGGACTTGGGTTTTATAAAAAAGTTTCAGGCCGAGTTTCGATCAAGCCCGAAAATTTTAATTTGGACCCGAATAAGTATGAATACAAACCCATAAGTTTGGATCGGGTTGGAAAATGAAGTGACCCGATATGAACCCAACCCATTAACAGCCCTAACCACAATGGTAGTTGTCGTGGCATGCTGAGAGGCGCTCAGTATGGCACGCGGTGATAGTACCCCCTTGGCATTACGGTAGGGCCTCTACATCCAAGAGTAATGCTATTTGGGTATTTGTACAGTCTTCATCGACAAACATATTAACAAAGCAGACCAATTAGGTGGTGGTGGGGCCCAGTGCACATGAGCCCCCGGCTCGCCACCACTTCGTGGGTCCGGTTTGTCGACGTGTTGTCGATGGGGAGGGTACAAGTAGCATTACTCTTTGGGCAATCCTTCCTTCCTTGCTTGCGAATTATTTAAGGGTTATTTTATCTTTGCCCCCCAAATTTACCTTGAATTAGAATTTACCCCCCAAAACTAACCGTTCCGTCAGGTCACCATCTAAGGGAAAGGGTGACCTGACGGAAAAGAAATCAAGTTTTGGGGGTGAGCTGAGGGAACAGTTAAGTTTGAGGGGTAAAGTCTAATTAATGAAAAAGGAGAGGTAAAGTCTAATTCAAGGCAATTTTCGGGGGTAAAGTCAAAATAAAACACCGGCCGAATCTTTCCACGCGGTCCTCAAACGCCCGTTCTCTCCAAATTCCCGAAACCCAACCGATTCAGAGAGACTGCAGCCATGGGTTCCCCCCACCGCGACGCGGACGGCGCGATCCCGCCTCCGCCTCACGCCTCTCTGGAGAAGCCGGCGCCCCCGGCGGCGATCCTGAACCGGGCGTCCCGGGACGAGCTGGCTGCGATGACGAAGGTCGAGAAGGGCGGCAGTGGGGCGGGCGGAGATGGGACTGGAGCCGGCGCGCGGGGGTCGCAGGTGGTGTCGTGGATCGTGCGGAGGGAGCGGAGGACGGCGGCGATGAGGAGGGCGGTGGTTGGGATCAGGGTCTCGGCGGCGGTGCTGTGCCTGATCGCGTTCTCGGTTATGGCCGCCGACACACACAAGGGGTGGGCCCTCGATTCCTTCGACCGCTACGCGGAATACCGGTACGATCCGATACTGCTTACTCAATTCTCGGCTCCAACAGCTGATGTGGCAATTTGTGATTGGATCATATCCATTTTATCACAAATAGGGCCTTCCACTCTATAGCCTCTCATGTGGGGCCCACGTTTACCGCGTTAGATTACTTTTTAGAGACTTAGTTAACAGTCCAAAACATAACTTCCATTTAAGCCTAAGGACAGACGACGAAAATATCTCACCATATATTTTAAATTTTTATTTGCATATCACTCTTATTTCTAAGTTAAATCTTAAATCAAAACTTAAACCAAATCCTAAAACCTAAGATATACAGACCATAAAGTAAACCTTAGATCTAATCCTAAGTCTAATCCGAATCCTAAAACCTAATCGGAATCATAAAACTAAGATCTACAGGCATGAGGATGAACACTTAAGTCCTAGATCTAATCTTAAACCTAATCCTAACCAAATTGAACCCACTTGCCACTGCCACCTCTCGTCGCCTCGACGGTGGCGAGCAGTTACGACTCGCACCATCGATGCTCGCCGTCCACTATTGTCACCTGCTTTGATTGAGAGAGAAGGGAGAAAGAGGGGGGGGGGGGGAGGGGTTCGGTATTAACAAATGATTTTTGGACCTCTCCTTAATGGTATCTTATGAGTGTCTTGTTCGTTAACCCCGTATGTTGTATGAGACTTAACCCATTTCCCCCTACTTGTTACTAGTGAGATATAATCCAATCATTGATAGCCACATAAGCTGTTGGAGCCCGTTGTCCAACTGATATTGGAGCCGAGTAATGTTCCTTTTATAATAGTGTCGGTTGACTGATCCGACGATTTGCTTTGCTCCAATTTCTAATTATAAAATCTTGGGTTTTGTTAACTTACACCCCAGTATTATGTCGAATTTTAGTTACACCTCCACTTTTTTAAAAGTTTGACTTTACCGTCAATCCACGAATTAATCCTGAGCGACCGTTGTTTAACTCAAATTTTGAGATAATAGAAGGGGTGTAAGTAAAAAAAAAAAACCAATTAATAAGGTGGTCAATGACTTATTGGGGGCTAAAGTCAAATTTTAAAAAATTGGTGTTGTAACTCAAATTTTGATGAAAAAATTAGAGGTGTAAGTCAAAAAAATCCAAAAAAATTTAAGACAAAAATCTGAGTCCATGGGGACTGAGAGTATCTACCACGGACTCCTATACAAATGATCCTTCGGAACTGTAGCGAAATATTGTGGGCTCGAGTTGAAAATGTTACTCGAGCAGGCTCTCCCACCTTTTGCCACAATAGGTTTTTCCTGCTTATCTTGTTGGGCTGGCAAGAGGAGTAGAGAATATATTTGTCGTGGACCCCGTGATTTTAATAAAACAAACCATTTGAAACGCTAATGAGTCATTTTCATTGTCAATTGAAATGTCGAGGAGCAACTAGTCTTTTTAAGTAATAGAGAGAGATTTGAGAAGCCCGAGAGTGTTTTTTAATTCCTACTCCATACTTTACCTACGTGGTAGCTAGGAGCCTCAGCAATAGGGTAGGCACCTAGCAATCTATTGGATATGCTCTGATATCGCCACCTCCTTCTTGATAATCCACTCCCTCTTTACTTCACCAACTTGCAAATCATATAAAGCCACAATATGGCACCCACCACTAAACAATTATCTTCATCTCGCCGCCACCGACATCATTGTTCATATGATGTTGTACTATATTCACCGGATAATATTCACTAGGTGTCATCCATTGGACGACCCAATCTTAATTGTATATGGATGACAATGTTGGTGAAAAACTTTCATCACACCAAATCCTGTGTCGACTACTGACCGTTAATATTGACTTGCATGCACACAACTTTATGAGTTTGTTTGGTTGCTGTGTTTTTAATCCGTGATTTTAAAAACATGTGCAAACAATTTATGGTTGTTTGATTAATGAGGGTGTGATGTGTGTAAACTGATGCACACTTACTTAATTTGTACAATTTTTGTATATAAAAATGTACAAATGAAGTTTCACTTAAATACATGAAACTTTAATTACACATGTTGAGAATAGCCCCACATCGGTAAAGGGGTGGGAGTTCTACGCCTTTATATACCTTTGCCCTCTCTCTCTCTAAAAACCGATTTTGAGGGGGCACGAGAATCATAACATGGTATCAAAGCTAGGCCCCACCCCGTCTTCCCTCTATGTGGTCCCGTCGCACCCTCTTTCTTTCTCTGATTGAGATCTTCTCTCTCCCTTCGATCGAGAGGCTCTCTGTGTGCGGTGGGTGTTGAGAATAGTATCGGTATAGGGATGGGAGGTCGATGTCTTACCATCGATTTTGAGGAGGCATGAAAATCGTAACAGCACATGTCACTAAGCCCACTACTCTTTGGCACCCATCTTCAAACTCCCTGCCTCTCCTCTATGCTCTTTCTCCCACTATCATTGTTCGTATGATGTCAGCCCTATATTCACTAGTGATTATGTTAAAGAAAAATAATATTCAACCAAAAAGTTGTACGGGCTTCTATGTTACATAATGATGTGGCTTCATCATAGCCATAGTTTTCACCCAGACCCGATTACTAGGCCCGACTAACGGCAATAAGATCGACGACTGAGATGAAGCCACACCATTTTGTAGGCTCCACCATAGAAGTTTGTACAACTAAATGCCCTAATAGCATTTTCCTTGTATTAAATCAAAAACATTGTTCCAAGGGCCTTTTATTTTAAGAACCTCCTGCTTGGGCTGAGGTGGCAACAATTTATAGGTCACGATTGTGGGACCCAATGGTGGGAAAGTATACGTATCGTTATTCCGAATGATACATCATGTGCTTTGCAGGTACTGTCTCTCGGTGAATGTGATCGGATTCGTATACTCGGGGTTTCAGGTGTACGCACAGGTCCATCATATGATGAGTGGGAAGCACATCATGGAACGTCCGATGGGTTTCTACGCTGACTTCACCATGGATCAGGTACTAAAACCGCTTTGGGTCTGTTTGGTTGGAGGGAGTTGGAACCGGCGTGTTCCAACTCACACGTGTTCTGCTAAAGCGGTTGTTTGGTTTCGTGCAAAGGCTCCTGACCAGATGAGTTTCAACTCTACCGTGGGTTTCGATTGTATGGAAAACGCGTGAGTTTGTACTCCACGGTTTTCAGGTGGAGTTTCAACTCATTCCGTTTGTACCCCACGCGTGAGTTGGAACACGCCGGTTCCAACTCCCTCCAACCAAACAGACTTATAGCATTTTCAACTGACTCCTATCCCAGCTCCCATCTCATGTGGTACTAAACATTTTTATCTTATAGTATAGAAAACTCACTCCAACCGGCTCCTACCTATCCTACATAACGGTAGGAGCCGGAAATCCCTCCTTACTGCCAGGAGCCAAAAAGGGCCACCTATATGAGCCCGTCTATATGAAAAAGAAAAATTGGTGATATTTAGGGATAGGAGAGAGATAGGAGTCGGTTGGAGGACATACAAAACTCCATCGATTCATATCCCATGTGGCAGATGGGAGGAGGATGGGAGCTAAAATTGACCTCACTTGGGAATGAATCGGTTGGAGATGCTCTTAGAGTAACTCCAGCGGACTCCTCATTTGTACAATCGTACATAATGAGTCATACAGAATGAGGAGGAGAACCACAAAAAGGGGTCTCCAGTAGCCGCCTCATTCGTATAGAATTCGAGATGGGGATCACAAACCCTCCTCATCGCCTCCCTCAAATTTGAGGATGAAACCACCTCCCTCATCCCATATTTGGCAATCCGCGGGTGGTGCAAGCGAAGCACTATGGAGATCGAGTTGGATCTGATCCAACGCTCAAGATTTTTTAAGAAATGAGGAGGAAGAGGAGGCCGTTGGAGTTGCCCAATAGTAGGCCTCCTCAGACACTGATGGAGTTGGATGTCCTTGGCCTCCTCAAATGTACTTTGAGGATGAGAAGGCAGCTTGAGTTGCTCCTAGCTTACTTCTATGTTTGTTCTTGCAGATCATGGCATATCTTCTGATGTCCGCATCATCCTCAGCCGCGTCCCGCATCGATTACTGGGTGTCGAACTGGGGGACCGACCCGTTCCCGAGCATGGCCAGCGGTTCGGTCGCCATGTCCTTCCTGGCTTTCGTGGCCTTTGCACTCAGCTCCGTCGTCTCTGCCTACCATCTCTTCACCTGGAACCTATAGCCTCCTCCCCCACCCCCCTACCGATGGAAATTAAACAGTATCTCTATGTACATTTTGTGCACATACTATACATACCAAGATATTGCATGGAACTTTTTTTTTTCAAACTCTCTCTATTGAACATATATTCTCTAAGCTTTCAACTAAGTCTAGAGTTTGTGAACAAACTTGATTAGGGATTGTTCAAGTTTGTTTGATCACTGATTGAGCCAACCCTAGCATGAAGTTTAGGCTTGTTTAATAAATAAGCCAAGCTCAAACAGACAAAATCCTAGCTCAGACCAGCTCGATTATTAAACAAGCCAAGCCCAATCCTAGTTTAGGCTCGTTTAATAAACAAGCCAAGCTCGAACATATCAAAGCTCAGCTCCGATCGACTCGTTTGCAGCCTTACCTGGGACAGAGAGTCTTCTCGGAGCCGGTTGATGAGTTGGCTGCTCCTTTTAGCAAAAAAGAAAAAAGAAAAAACCTAATTTTCCTTTGAGGTATGGACAAATCGTGGAGTAGCGCACCTCGAACACACCGATGATGCCCCGTCATCAGTACCTTTCATCGAAGATCTTAGAACAAGCTTATTCAAGCTTTATCGTGAGAAGAACTAGTCTATATTACACCGAAGGAATCGAGAATGGACAGCCAAACCTTAATGTTGGAGCCTGTCCATTGCAGGACCGCCCCCTGTGATGAGGTCTTTCAGGAGAAGATTTTACAGTACTCCAGCCAGATGAACCAGCACGTTGCTAGAACTAGAATGTCCCAACCTTTCCGAAGTCTCGTTGAGACCCTCGTCTTCCTCCAACGGTCCATATGGTTACGATCGATGGCGGAAACCCCCCAAGATTAAGCTTTCCAAGGAGGAAAACCCAAATCCCCTTAGTAAAGGGACAATGAAGCAGTAGGTGGTCAACATCCTCGTCAGTCATTCCACATATGGGGCAGGTCAGGCACTGGAAGCCCGGACATCTTCTATGGTGAAGCTGGCATTTGGTGAGGATCTTCTCGTGCACCGTCAGCCAGCAAAAGATCCGGACTTTGTGCAGTATCGGGGTTCCCGCCAAGTGTTCGCCGAAAGGACACATTGTCCCCCATTGTTGAGGAAGGGGTAGAAGGACTTCACTGAGAATCTTTTGACGGAGAAGTGAATCAGAGGGGGGAGGATTAGGGCTGGCAATTTCGGACCCGACACGGCAGACCCAACACGACCCGATACGAAGTTAGCGGGTCTGGGTCAGGGCTAAACGGGTTCGGGTCGTAAACGGGTCGACACAATAGACCCGTTTAATAAACGGGTCGGGTCCGGGTTTAGGGTTTGGACACAGTAGACCCGGGAAGACCCGTTTAGTATTCAACGGGTCGTGTCGGGTCGGGTCTACTCGCAATCCGATACTATACTATATAATACCATTGGGTCTTTCGGGTCAGGTCGGGTCGAGTCGGATTGGGTCGGATCGGGTCAACTAAATAGTCCCGGGTGATAAACGGGTCTTACCGGGTCTTATCAGGTCTACCCGTTTATTAGCGGGTCGTGTACGAGTTTAGGATCTAGACACAATTAGTTAAACGGGTCGGGTCCGGGTCTAGGGTTTTTGGACACAAACCGGACTAGACACGACACGAACACGACACGACCCGACCCATTGCCACCCCTAGGGAGGATGGCCCAAAGGCCCCTCAGCTCCGGTAACACTCCTCCACTTGGCTGCCCGGTGAGCTTGATACCCCCAAACATATCTATCCAAAATCTGATGGTGCTTCCCATCACCAATGGGCAGCTTGTTCCCGTATTGGTAGGATTCCTTACTCTTGAGAAGGCCTTTCCAAAACGGAGAGATTTTACTAGTTCTGCTCCGAACTTGAATGGGAGACCCACACTATCTTGCATCATTGGTCGCTACCCTCGGACTGTAGCCACCACTGCCACTTACTCAGCATTGCCACATTGAAGTCATGCAAGTCGAGCACCCCTAATCCCCCATTGTCCTTGGATTTCCATACCCGGACCCACTTCATAAGTGCGTAGGATCCTCTCGAATGGTGTACTCCCTTCCAAAGGAAGAGATGATGAATACGGTCGATGCGCATGATCACCCAACGCAAAAGCAGATAGAACGCGAGGTAGTAGGATGGAATGGAGAGGACGAAGTTGATCAGAGTTACCCTCCCTCCCATGGAGAGCGACTTACCCTTTAAGAGTGTAGCTTGTTGGAAGATTAGTCCCACCTCGGTAAAGTAGAAGGCGGAAACGATCCTTATATGTATGATGGGACCTCATCTCAATACCTGGGTTTTGGGATTGAGGAAATCTCACATGGTGTCAGAGCCTAACCGTGCACTCACCTACCAAGTGTAGTCCCCACACATCTGTCATCCACGTGACAAGTACCACAAAAGATTGACCTGCACGTGAGGGGGAGTGTTGGAAGATTAGTCCCACCTCGGTAACGTAGAAGACGGAAACGATCCTTATATGTATGATGGGACCTCATCTCAATACCTGGGTTTTGGGATTGACGAAATCTCACACAGCTTGCATACAACAGGCTCAATGAGTATCGTCCAATCTTCGCATGAGATGGAGTGCCTACCCAAAGGCAGGCCCAAGTACCTCATCGGTAGTGTCGCAAGTTAGCACTTAGCAGTTAAGGAGGTCGGCTAGGACGTGACCAAGCACTGGGTTGTCCCCCAAGTAGAATATTGAGCTCTCCTCAAAGTTGATAAGAGGCCCAACATCTTGAGCCGCACTTGTAATGGTCCCCTCGGACGAGGACCGGGCTTCGCTCAACCCTTTGATGAGTAACTTATGGCCCCCAAGGGCCGTATGTGAGTCAATCTTTAGAGAAAATTGAAATTAAAAAAAATAGTAATACAACCAACGGATGGATGCAGTGTTGAAGGCTCGGGTTTCGCTTAGCCCTTTAATGAGAAACACATGATCCCCAAAAGCAGCATATGAGCCATTCTCTAAAGAAAACCGAATAAAAAATAAATAAATACTACCAATGGTTGCATCGTTTTAAGACCCAGGCTTCTCTTAGTTCTTCGATAAAAAACACATGGCCCCCAATAGCCGCATCTAAGGCCCTGTTTGAATACTCTTATTTTGGGATTCTTGAATTTTTTTTATTCTTCAGAGAGCACTACCCCATTATCGCTGGTTTAACGTGAAAATAGTATCAGAGCCTACCTCCCATTGCTCGATGCCCGAAGGAAGACGGAACCCTCACGCTCGCAATCTCACTCCCATTGCTCGCAGGAACAGGTATGGCAGATCTCTCTCCCATCGATCGCCAGAACCCTCACGATACCATGTTCTCTCCCCCATCGCTCGCCAGAACACTCTCTCTCTCTCTCTCTCTCTCTCTCTCTCTCTCTCTCTCTCTCTCTCTCTCTCTCTCTCTCTCTCTCTCTCTCTCTCTGTGTGTGTGTGTACGCGCACACGCATGGGGGGGGGGGGGAGGGGATTACTTTTGCAGTTGACAGATTAGTGGAGAAAATATTAGTTCTGTACTTGACTTGAAGGATTAGTTCAAGTCAGAATTTTAATCTTCAAAATTCCCTCCAATAAGCCACCCTTTAAGTATATAGTGATAAATAATATCTTTTAGCACTTCCACATTTTCTAAGAAAGAGGTTCAAAGCTTAAATCACAATAAATTAAGAGAATGATTCTTTTTATTGTAGTAATGATACAAAAATGGTGAGTACATACTTGAAATTTTCTTTACCTAGTTATAGGAAACTTACATGAGTTACCTTAGATACCCTCACACCCCAAAACCTGGTCGTAAGAGGAGATCCACAGAGGGTATAGTTAGCCAGCGTTAGGTGCGCCCTTTATTGAGGTGGGACTAACCGGTGGACTTCCTCAACACCCCCCTCAAGCTAAGCACGCGGAGCGAGACACAATCGGAAGGGGCGGCACCCGGAGGGAGACGGTGAACCCAGCTCTGATACCATGTTAGATACCCTCACGCCCCAAAACCGGGGTCGTAAGAGGAGGTCCACAGAGGGTAAGCAGGCGTTAGGTGCCCCCTTTACCAATGTGGGACTAACCGGTAGACTTCCTCAACAAGTTAATACCATGCCAGATGCTGCTGGCCTTCCGATCTGTCCTCTAAGCTTTCCAGTATCTACATGAAAAAAAAATGGCAAGTAATAAGCTCAATAACTATACAAGAAATAAAAGACCTTAATCTAAAGAACAGTAACAAGATGGTAAATTATCTGTAAAATAAGTAGAGAAACTATAAATATTTCCTATCGATGTCTTTGGCCTTCGTCCCCAATCCATGCTTTTTTTTTTTTTGATGCTCCAACTATTTTTTATTTTTCTCATGGGTAACCATCAACCAAACATGGGAAATGCTATTCAGCCCGAAGGTTTCTCCCGATTTCGATGGCCCGATTGACGTGGCAGCGTGAAACTGGTGGCTGTAATCCACTAGCGATTTTAAAATCTTTAACAGCACCAGTTGCACGCTGCCACGTCAATCACGCTGCCACGTCAATCGGGCCAGCGAAATCGGGAAAACCTTCGGGCTGAATAGCATTTCTCACCAAAAATAACAACATGAAATCATGAGGCTCAACTAACATGTAAAACATAAAGTAGACAAAAAAACATCATCTGTTTTATAGATGCTTCAGAACTGTAATCAGAACCACTCATTTTCACTGCATTTTTTTCTTAGGCATCCCACTACGTACCAAAATTCTTGATGCTGAACTGTGGCCAGCATAGAAACTGATGCATGACTTTCTACAACTTCTAGTGACCATCCAACCAGAATCCTCTTCACAATCAGCTCAATCTACATCTACATGACTACCGTCATCAATGCTAACGACGACAACGGTGATGAACGAACGATGTCATTACTGTAATTGGATCTGCTTCAGTCTATTGAACCAGATCGAGTGCAGTATCATGTGAAAAATATCATACTTGATTGGCCTCGCATGCCACAAAAAGTGTTTCTGCAACCTCTTCACATTCGTTTGCATAGAAATATACCTTCTTAGAGAAATTCTCAAAAGTATTTCCTTCAAATGAGGTATATCTTTCTCCGCTAAAATCACAGAGAATTCACTCCAATCCAGCACTTCATCGAAAGGAGGCACAAAATTGTCTGCTATTATTACTGGAACACACTCATAGTAAATAGCCTCAACAATCCTCGGGCTATTTACTTCGTACCCCATCGGACAGATACAGAACTTGCTTGATTTCATGTGCTGAACGTACGACATCTTCCTCGCAATGCTTTTCGGGAGAGGGCCGTAAATTTTCATGTCTTCATCTTTTTTACTCCAGTATTCGAGGAGAATGGGCCTGACCCGACCGTGCATATTTCCAGCATAGAAAGCAAGAATAGATCGCTGGGAAATAGGTTTCCCACCAAGGTCTCTGAGAGGCCTCTTGGGTGTTATGATATTGGTTTCAGGGAGTGAGACATCCTTTCCCCGTACAAATATTCCTTCAGAAACATCTGCATTACACAGAGCTTTGATGGTGTTCTTATACAGTTCATCGTGCAATTTTGTTGTGTAAGGTCCCTAGATGATAAAGAAGAGGTTAGAAATGAACTGGGAGAGTTATTGAAAACAACTAAACTAAACAAAGATTTCAAGAAATAACTAAAGTCAACTTAGAATAGATGAAGAATGGGTCAACTGAAATAATGACAAAATCATAAGAAAACTCACTGATGAAGAGATAGCAAGCATGACAAACCATTGCAAAGTACATTCAAGCGATATCGAAAGAATGTCTGTAGGGAGATCATAATTACATGCTATTCATCTGTCTCGATCTATGCTGTTGACATGCTTATTGCCCGCAACTCATTATTGTTCATCTAAACCAACATATTCAATGTTTTTTTTAAGATGAATGCTGGTTCTTCGCCTACAGTCCTACTTTTTTGACATTGAGGTTGCATTCTCTCTGAGTGTGCATGGTGTTGCAATAGAAGTGCACATTCAACTATCTTAAAGAAGCTTCATTTCACGCTTTGTCTCACACTTTGTGAAATCCTAACCTATCAACTAAAATGTGAATGTGCCATTTTTTTAGTGCAACTCACTCTAATGGGCTCTACTTGACCATTTTCCTGTACAAGATTAAGTATATGGGGCACATCATGAGCCATTTTTTTTAGTGCAGCGCACTCTAATCGTTATGTAAAAGCCCTACAGGTCCTTTGCTATATTGTGCTTGTTCAAATATACTGTTGGGAATGGTGATGTTCTGCATGTTAATTCCCAGTACATTTGACATTAAAATTAATACCGTTTATTGATGTGATAGCTTTACTTTCATGCATTATGTATTTGTTGTTTCACTTAATGCATGAGATGCACAATAGCCCATAGGGTATAATAGAGGTAGCTTAGGTATGTGGATGAAATATACATACAAGTGGTCTAAACTTACCAGACTATTATGCCTGATAAGGTTCGCAGTAGGTGATAGGACTGGACATCCTATTTGTAAGATTGTAACAATGTTTAATTTTACCAGTGTTCTAAAAAACGGCCCAGGCGGCTGCCTAGGCGCTAGGAGGCCCCCACCGCCTAGCCTAGGCCCTAAGCGCTCCAGAAAAGCGGCCAAGCTCCCAGGCGGGGCAAGACGGTTGCCTAGGCGGGCTCAGGTGAGCCAGGTAGGATCAAGCTGGCCTAGCGGGCCAGCGGGCTGAGGCTGGCCAGGCAGACCATGTTTGCTTTTGTTCTTGTCAATCACTCAATCTTGAATTATGGTTATATACTTGTTCTTTAAAATAATGGTTTGGAATAATCTTGAACTTATATTATTTTTTAAACATATATATATATATATATATATATATATATATATATATATATATTATATCAAAATAATAATTAAAATAATTTTTAAAAAAGCCAAAACGTCTAGGCGCTAGGCGGCCACCCCACTGCCCGACTAGCGCCTAGCGCTTTTTAGAACCTTGACTTTCACCTAGTGTGAGATGGTTTTTCTCGATCATCATAGTGGCTACTCTGAGTCAATTGTGTTGGTGCATACATAGTTACCAAATCGAGCGTTTTTTTAAAAAAAACGCGTATCGATCCAAAGTCGTAGCAAACAGGAAAAAAACTCATTTTTTTGAAAAAAACGTCCGTACGCGTTTAAAACGGAAAAAACGCGTATAAAACACGTCGGGTTTGGTCCAGGTTTAAATTGGGTTCGGGTTTTATTTTGTTCGTACTTAATAAACGCAAATGCTATATGTTTTGAACTTTTGATTACTTAATGTTGGAAAATGACATATATACATACTTTGTATAATTTTTAAGATTTTTTTTTGCTTTTTCCGATGTTTTCACGTTTTTTTTTCCGTTTTCATCGTATCTTTCCGATTTTTTCCGTTGCCGTTTTTTTTCCGTTTTCTGACGTGGTAACTATGGGCAAGGTTGTCATATCGTGTATCGTATCGTGTATCGTTTTTCCTATTTTGTGTATCGTGTATCGTAACGTATCGTGTATCGTAAGATACGGTTAAATTTATATTTTATACATATATATATATATAATAAATATAGAAAGTACATACTAGAATATTAAATATGAAAAGTCAAGTAGAAGAGTAAGACATTCCCTATAATTTCACATCAAACATAACATTGGCCTATACAAAAAATGTGATGTAGATATTTATATAAAAAAGAAATCATATATAAGTATTATCTATGATCTATCAATATATTGTTCTCAAAATATTCGAATGGTCAATGAAGACAAAACAAAAACTCAAAAAGTAGGAAGATCTTATTTTTCAATCTCCACCGCATCTACATCATCAATTTGATCATCAACAATAGATAATTTATCACCACTTGCTTCTTTATCTTTCTCTAATGTCTCTTGGACCTCTTATTTATTTTCATTCTCATCCTCATTGTCTTATTCAAAGTCATCCACTTCTTTCCTTTAGCCTTACTTTATGAACATCCACTTCTTTCCTTTAGCCTTACTTTATGAACATAGATCCATTAGCCCTCTACTAAGAAGTACCACATATATATATATATATATATATATATATATATATACATATATATATATATATATATATATATAGGTAGAAATGGAATCCTATAACTATTGAAATTAGCAAAGTTGTAGATATTTCGTGTTCCAAGCTCTAGAAAAATTTTAAAAACAAATGGCATTGGAATCCGACAACTCTAGAGAAAGATTTGTAAAACACCTATAAATTTCTAAAAAAAAATTAGTATCACTTCACTCTAAGTTAGAAAATATTCCTAGGTATTTTTTTAATGCTAAGAGACCTATATAGTCCTTTGGGAAATTAAGAGAAAAAAATTCATTTTAAAAGTTTCAAAAAAAAAAAATAACAAACAAAAAAACATGTTTTCACCGTATCGGACCGTATCGTGTATCGTATCGTAGCGTATCGTATAGTGTATCGTACGATACAGGAGAAAAACGATACGTAAACCCGATACGTATCATTTTTCTCATGTATCGTATCGTATCGTACGATACGTATCGTGTATCGTACGATACTAACAACACTGACTATGGGTGCATATGGAATGCACTAAACATGATCACTATAAGAACACTCCATCTAAATGATTGTCATGAGATGATGTGTTACTCATCTACTAATTGCATAGACTCCAAATCTTTAGATGTTCATGAACTCGAGGCTTGATGCCTATCACTTTGACTTACAAACCGGTGAGACTAACTTGCTGGTCAATATTTGTTTATCTTCGGTGGTTATCATAAAATTAAAAGTTTAACATATAATAGCGACAATCACAGCAGCAGATTTCTGTTTTCGAAAGAGGATAAGTACAAGATTGTTCTTTAAAAATAGGCTAAACCAAGTCTACAAAAGGCTTCGACGATCGGATCAATTGTGGCAATGAATTGGGCCCTATAATGGGCTTCAAACTAGATAATGTTAACAATTAGGGACAGCGAAGATCATGCGGAAGGAAATAAAATTGATGGAAGATGATGCGAAAGAAGAGGGAAACAAATAAAGAAGAATAAAAAGTATAGATACTGCATGGAGGTATCCGCGTGGAACAAGCGAGGATACGCCAGACGTCGAGATGCACCGGATCCTTTGGAAACACAACACCAAGGCTCTTCTCGAGGAGAAGTTAAGACCAATGACAACAATTGGGGGCACGAGCCTCTCCCGAAAGAGATTCTTCACAAATAACTGCAATTTGTTTTCCCTCTTTTTATATGTTTAGGGCTTAAACAGATGGTTTAAATTGAAGGAAACAAGGGCTCAAGGTCATAGATGAAGGGTAAATAAGGAAATTAAGACTGGACTCATGAGGAAAAGAGAGGAAAGGGGGCAGAGTCCGCAATGTACGGACTTGTTCGAATATGAGAGAGAAAAGGAGGGGGTGTGAAGGGTGTTGGCTCCTCGAAAATCATAAAAGCCCACTAACAAAGCCCATTTAAATGCCACGACATTTAATGTCTGTAGGGTCCCTAGATGATACATGTTAGCCCATAGTTTAGTAATAATATAGCTGAATACATATCTGAATTAGACTGGACTCGACCAAAAGCAACCAAAATACCGTCGTAGACATCCCCACACAACGAGGCATCACCTACAACTGATAAATAAAGCAAAAAAATTCCAAAAACATCATTAAAATGGCCAAAAAACAGTAATAAACCACTATATATATATGATGTTTTCAGCATATAAAGTAAAAGTGAGGATCTGATGCATATCATGTTGCATCATAAAATACCCACGTAAAATAACCAAACAGGGTGGCATGGAGATGGTTCTCAAGGTATGTTTTGACTAATTATATAATTGTCTTGTGTATTCTTATATGAAGATGAAGCTTTGGTAGGCTTAGATCTGTCGTAACCGTGCATACTAGCCTTTAGCCCCCATAGTAAATAACCATTCATGCTAGGCTTTAGCCCCATAGTATATTTCTGCAACTTTGTGTTGCAACTATTAAATTTTCGCAATAAAATCACCATTGCTAGATGCATATCAACAGGAAACTAACAGGTGGAAAAGCAAAGCAAGATAATTTGTTTGATAAATTACGACATAGATACAAAAACAAAAACACCAGTTGATAAGATTTGCCTTCTTAATCAGAAGAGTACATGTAAGAAGGTCATGTATAAGTTAGCCTAAATGATATGCTAGAGGGCAAAATGATCTACTAAAAGGGAATATTTAGGAACGCAGAGAGCATACCCAATCATGGCAAGCAACTAGAAAGTGGTCCGCTCCTCTTGACCGTTTCCAAAACGGATATTTAGCAGAAATCTTGTTAATATAATTCTTCAAATAGAGTGACAACGGCTTCATATTATGAGAGTCAGGGACATAAAGAGCAACTTCTAGCTGGTATGCACTGTATGGAAGATAGAATAAGTGGGCCCTGTTCGGATCTTTGACAACAAAGTTTTTGTTCTCCTCCATCAGTTTCATAAACCACCCTTCAGAAGCATAAATACCTTTAAGATTCGGCTTGTGGAAAATGGGTCTTGCTCCATCGTGATAGATGTAAACTTTAAGTATTCTTTCCATCAATTCATAGCTCCTGAAAATATTGGAGTTTAAAAGCGATTAATACATTGCATCTCACAAAAATGTCAAAAAAACTGCCGGTGGTTGCCCTAATATTATAACAAGCATGTAAATCTGTAACTTTGCAACCAAGTGTTGATGGAAGATTAGACCTAGAGAAAAGGTACAACTACACAGGTAAATGTATTGCAGCTATTGTTTACTAAGTTACAACAGCAAATATACTGATAAAAGATCACATGGGTCTATAATGAATTTAAACTGGAAGAAATCAGTCAAAGGTGCTAAAATACCGAGAGTCCATAACTTACAAAAAATATAGAATGCTCAATTGAACATTGTTAATGTATATATAGATGGGTCGGGTTTACTGTACAGTCGGGTCGGGTTGTATAGTGATACATGTACATATATTGGGCTTGAGTCCCTTAATGGAATGCATTCTATTCCTCTCCAAACCCTAGCCGTCATCTCCTAACATGGTATCAGAGCTCTAGGGTTCTCCCGCGCGGCGACGTCAACGACGGTCTTCTCCCTCCGGCAGCACCTCCCCTCCGGCCTCCGTTCACCCGATCGGCAGCCCCCCCGCCCCTCCTCCTCCACCCGACCACCCCGCCCGGCCCCCTTCCTCCACCCGACCACCCCGCCGGCCCCCCTTCTCCACCCGCCCACCCCCCCGGCCCCCTTCTCCGCCCTACAGCCCCCCGCCGGCCCCCCTTCTCCACCCGCCCACCCCCCCCGGCCCTCCTCCTCCGCCCTACAGCCCCCCCGCCGGCCCCCCCTCCTCCACCCGACCACCCCGCAAGTAAATGACAATTGAAAAATAGGCAGCTAATATAATGATAAAATCCACAATTTCTGCATAATTAGTAATAATTGAGGGATGTGTTCAGAAAACACATGCCAACCTCATAATAAAACCAAGATTAGTGAAGAGGTACAAATAGAGAAAGAAGGGGAAGGGAGATTTGTGGAGTAAGGAGTCATGTATGGTAGTGGTCTTCGTGACGAGGAAAGGGAACCACTGAGAGCAAACTTCTCAGCTAACAGCCAAAGAGTGAATGGATCCAGATGGCATCGCTCTTTCCAACTACTCACCATGCCGCTTCACCTCTGACCATGGTTTGAGGGTTCGTCTGAAGCCGAACCGGTAAGTCCAAAGTCTGAACTAGTTCAGATTTTTGCCAATCGGAAACCCCAAACCCACGTTACGTCCCTGAGTCGGGTCTTAGTCAGATTTGGGTTTTATACTGTTATCAGTGTTATATTGATATATATGTTGCTAATAGTTATTGCATATCCATGGACCATGTATCACAAGAGTTGGATCTTAAATGAATGATTAGACCCCAATCGGGAAAATAATACCTGATTTCTTTTCCTGTTGTTTTAACATTACCAAAACAGTTGAAAAGCCTGACCCCGAATCCAAACCAGTTCCATTTTCCCAGGCTCCAACGCAAACCCCAATCCAACCCAAGTTCCCAAACCTTGTTTCTAACTCAATAAATGAAGACCCATGGGTGAATCACCCACATCTCTTCCATCCTTTCGTAAGATCTAGCCCCCACCCTAAAACGGACTATTATACTTCATACTTCAATGGGATCAAAAGATAACATGATTGGTTAAAACCCAATTTGCAGCACTACTTGGTTAATTCCTATTGTACCCCACTAAGGCTATTTGGTTAGCGTATTTGCAGTTTCAACTACTGCAATTGGAACTAAAACTTGCATTTTACACTAGTTTGGTTTGTAGTTTTGACTACACCAAGCTCCCTTTTCGTGTAGTAGGAACAACCAAAAAAAGGTTGGTATTCATGGTTGACTGGGTCAAACTATAGCAAAAGGCTAATAACACTAGATTTACAAGTACAATCTATAACTACACCAAACCAAACAACGGATTTGGAAATACAACTTTTCAAATACCAGCAAACCAACCAACATTAGTTCAAACCGCAGTAGCGTGAACTATGTGTAGTTGGAAAACATTGTATTTGGATCTACATTGTAGATCTAACCACAAGCAACCAAACACAGCCTTAGAGTAAGCAAAGGAATATCTAGCAAACTACACGTCTATGAGAAAGTAATTCAACATCAATAAACAAAACAACTACTACAAATCTAGGTCTCATAAGGAAATCACCAAATTTCCTCGCAGATAGTATGGAGAGGGAGTGTGACAAATCAAAATAACCCTAGCCATCTAGCAGAGCAAATCCCAACAGAAATTAACATCCCAATACATCGCCTCAAGTCACAAAGCAAATAGAGCATTCAATTAAGCTTGATGAACTGCATAGACACAGAATGTGCACATATCAAGAATCCTCAAGGGCCTCACCGCTTGAAAACCGAAACATTTCGAAATAGAGGAGAGTATAGATCGAGATCATCCATAACTAGAGGGGCACGGTCTATCTCACTCTTAGCATACATCAGTGCCCGATCAGGGGCCATCAACCAAAGGGGCATCTGCATATATCAAGAAATCCACCAAATTTTCAACTACATAGAACAAATTTTCCATTTCCGTATAAAAGAATAACCCTAAATCGTAATACCTACCTCGGATTCTGAAGAGGGGACCTTCAGATCTCTACCACTAGATCTCACTTCCTTGGTGTCGGAATTCGCAATCTTCGTTGGAGGAGGAGGCGCTAGAAAGGGAGGAGGAGAATTTGTGGGATCGGAAATACCGGAGTCCGCAGGCGGAATAGGAGCTATCGGAGTTGGAATGGGATCAAAAGGAGGGGGTGGTAGAGGCGGCGGACACGGCGGAGGAGGCAGAGGGGGGGCACTTGCGGAAGAGGAGAGAGAGTTGGTGGTTTCGAACGAGGAGATGGTGGCGGAGGATAAAACGAACCAGTTGGCGAGAGGGTACGGTACGGCGAAGGCGAAGAGCATTGCAGCCGAAGAGAATAGCAGGACGACGGACAGGATCTGCCTACTCCACGCCACCGCGGAACCGCCGCCGTAGCGGAGGCGGCGTACGGTCGCCACTTTCAGATTGAGTGCCGCCATGGCCGGTGACGGGGTTGCGGCTGCCTCCCGATTTGGACGCGTTTTTCGTGGAAGGCTACATGCTGAGTGCAGCGAAGAGAATGGAACAGTGACAGTAAGGCAGCAAGGCGACACATATTTATATGACGTAATTACCCCAATTATCATTATGGAACTTAGAGCATCGAAGAAAATCTTATGGTGGCATTATAATACCAATGGGAGGGTATTTTCGGTAAGAAAGTAGTTGACCATTGACACTATGTAAGGATAACGTGATAGACGTTATTAAAGTGCAACCGGTACCAAAAAAAAAAAAAACGAATGAATTAAAATAGTAGAACCATGGAATCATTGTGGAGAGAGACCAATGAAAGTGATTTGAGTCGATAACAATTCGAGGATGGGGGGTTCTCGAGGGAGATCTCTAGAGCGATCTCTAGGGTTGGATCGTTTTCGAGGGACGACCCATCTTTCGAGCGGAGGTTCCCGAGGTGCCTCAGCCGCTCAGAAGTGGAAAAGGGGGGGGGGGGGGGGGGGGGGGGGCGTTCTCGAGATAGGTGTCTCGGGGATGCCACCCATCCACCCTTAAGAACCTCATCCCAGTTTCACCCCCATATCTCCTTCGCCGATGTGGTTAAGAGACCGACCCTCAGGCGACCAGAGAGCAGCGTCACTTCCTAGCAAGAGCCAAACCAGGGAGTCACAGAGGCAATCTCAGAAGAATGTGCCACCGGTGCAGGGAGAGAGATCACGTCATCGCTGACTGTCCTAACCCCATTGTGTGCTTCTCCTGTGGCAAGGTAGGGCACACTTCCCACCGCTGCGACATGGCACGCTCGCCGGAATCGACCGGTTCATCTACGACTTCAGTCACCATGGCATCCGTCGATCTTCCAGCTAACTCTCGGAGGGGGGAGATGATGGAGATCCTCTCAAGATCCGGTGTGTGTCGGGTGTTTTGGCGCTCGGTGTCCGTATCCAAGCTCTCCGGTCACCTTTGTCAGGCATGGCAGGGATCGTGGGCTTGTCCAACGCAGGAGATCGGGAACAGGGAATTTCTAGTGGAATTTTTGTTCCGTCAGTTTCTGGATATTGAAGTCGGAAGAGGGGTGAGAAATCTGGGAGCCATCTCAGCCTCTTTCCGGTTGTGGGATGAATTGGGAGGGGCGGTCGTGAGGCGGAGGAGGACGGCGATCCATGTAACAATCTTTGACCTGCCTTTCGATGCCTGGGGGGAGAGCTCCATTAGAGTTTCTATTGGAGCCTTATGAGCAGGTCAGGAAATATTTCAATGTGTTCCCGACGATCTCCCACTGTCGCTTCTGCCAGGCTACGCTGATCTGCTACGAGCCAATCCTGGTGCATCCCGAAATCCAGTTCTATCATGGATGCGGAGTGTTTAGGGTCCGCCTGTCCATTCAGGTGCTTGGAGATTGCACTTTTCTCCCCCCCCCCCCCCTTCTAGGTTCTTCTCTGCCAATGGATCATGGGCCAGGGAGCCGGATTCCTTTGGATGAGCCAGTCATCCCCCTTGGCTTTGGGCCACCGGTGACAACTGGACCACAACCGACAAGGTTCCGTCAAACTTGCCTCCAGCCTCCTCGGTTTTCGGCGTCGACATGACCGAGTCAAGGGCCGACTGGAGTTCGAGCCGGGGGGCAGGTAGAGAGTCCGGCGCCGACAACAAAAGGCTCCATGCAGAGACTCAGACCCCGAACCAGGTACGTCGTCCCTCCGGCAGATTTCGCGGGACGCAGTTACCACCTGCCATTCATGGAGCACTTTGTTTGCCCATAATTTCACGTTTGATTCAAATTTTGAATTGGGCGCGAGAGACAACGATTTCTCCATTCCAGGTGAGGGTGCCAAGGAGGCTTGTGTGGCACCCCCCGTCAACCCTTTTACGGACATCAATGAGGGCACCTTTGGCGGGTGCCTTGATCCAGCTATAATTAGAGAGCCGGAGGACCCCCAAGTTTCTCAGGAGGAGGCTATGGCGAACACCGTCTCTATTGCGGAGGACAGCTCTCTTTTCATGAGAGCTCTAAACTCTAGCTTTGCTATTGACAGGGGCGCCTTAGTCGGTGAAGCGATGCGAAGGGAGGAGCAAGGGAGGCAGGATCAGCTTGCTGACGTGGGCGGAGGGAACCAGCATAGTACTTGCCAAGAGAAGTTTCAGGCAGATTTTGCAGCGCTCGACGGAGGATCCATTGCTGGCTCAAGCACTGGTTAGATTGAAGATGCGCCTTTTGGAGTTAGACCTGGCTGATCCTTCTATATCCTTGCCCCTCTCCCTTTTGGAAGATAATGTAATACTAGACATTACTAAGAAATATAGGTTCATTACTACTCCGGAGTTGAATGGTGTTCGTTTTCTTTCTGGAGTCTATTCGGGCGATGGAAGAGAAGAGGGCGAAGCAAGCTTCGTCCTGATGGTGTACTTTGTTCCTTTATGAAGATACTATCTTGGAATGTTAGGGGTTTAGACAAATCAGAGAAGAGACGAGCGGCTAGCTCCTTTGCGTCTATCCATGATGTAGACATCATTTGTATCCAGGAATCGAAGAGGGAGAACCCTACCAGTCACTTTTTTTGCTTGTTGAGCACTAAGGAGATTGACAGATGGGAAGCGAAAGATGCTATTGGTGCTTCAGAATGTATTCTAGTAGGGTATAGTGATGACCTCTTCATTCTCAGAAATACTATTGTAGGAGTCTTCTCCCCCTCTCTCATCCTGCTAAACTGATTAGACGGAGAGGAGTTGATGATTTCCTCCGTCGATGGTCCTACTAACCACAGTAGGGGAGACGACTTTTGGACAGAACTCTCTTCTCTTCGGGCAAATTTCGCAGGGCCTTGGGTCATTGCAGGGGACTTTAACGTCACGAGAGGGGCAGGGCAGAGACTTCGGAGCGACGGTGATCTTTCAGCCATGAGAGCCTTCTCGAACTTTATCCGCCATCAGGAGCTGATAGACTTGCCGCTTTCAGGGTGCACCTTCACCTAGAGCAATAAGAGGGAAGATTCGATTTTGGCTAGATTGGGCAGTTTCCTCATCTCCCCAGACTGGGATTCTAGGTACCCAGGGTCTAATTAGATTGGGTTGGCCTCTTGTGTTTCAAACCACGCTCCGATCCTCCTAGTGATCGATTCAATCCCATCGGTGCACCCCTCTTTTCATTTCAAACTTATGTAGGCTCTAGAGGAGGGATTTGAGGAGATGCTGAGAGACTGGTGGGAGGAGGCGGGTCATCATGAGAACTTTGTGCTTAATATGACTCGGAAGCTCCGTTTCATCAAGAAGAAGCTCATCAGCTAGAGTAGGGATCATTTCGAGAATATTCTGAAGCAAAAAGGTGTCAACCTTGGTTGCGATTCAGGCCTTTGAGGTCCAGGGGGAAACATCGAATCTTTCAAAGAGAGAAGCAACAGATTTGTCTAGATTGAATGAGGCCTTAGTCATTTTGCTACGAAAAAGAGGAGGAGATGTGGAAACAGCGAACCAAAGAGCAATGGATCAAGCTAGGAGACACAAATACCACCTACTTTCACAAGGTAGCGAACGGTCGTCGGGGGAAGAACTTTATCTCTTCCTTGCTCCATAAGGGGGAGCTGATGTCGTCTACTCCAAATATTATTGGGGCAGCTACCTCCTACTTCAAGGATTCTTTCCGAGCGGTAGATCAGAAGCCGGGGGTGTCTATAGATTGGAGTGGTCTGGATTTCCAGCATCTGATGCAAGATGACTCAAACATTGATGCAGAGTTTACATATGAAGATTTTCGGAGAGCAGTCTTTCATTCCAAAGGAGAGGGCGCACCAGGGCTTGATGGTGTTTTCGATGTTCTTCTTTCAGAGATTCTGGGAGATACTCAAATTAGATCTCTGTCACTTTCTGTGAGACTTCTTCTGAGGCGAGGTACGTCTTCATTACTTAAACTACTCTTGGGTAATTCTTTTGCCTAAGAAACCTGGTGCAGAGGGTATTAGAGATTTTTGGCCAATTTCCCTGGCGAACTGTCTCTACAAAATTGTCTCGAAGATCCTTGCGAACCGGTTGGCGAACAATATTTCTTCGCTGGTATCACCTTCTCAGACTGCCTTCATCAAGGGGAGACTGATTCTGAATAGCGTAGCAGTGGCACATGAGACTATTTTTCATCTGCAGGAATCAAGCGAAGAAGGGGTGTTACTGAAGCTAGACTTCGAGAAGGCCTTTGACCAAGTTAGATGGGACTTCCTTTTGGAGCTGTTGAAGGCTAAAGGCTTTTCCAGTAAATGGTTGGGCTGGATCGAGGAGATTTTGACTTCATCCAAAATTGCTTGCCTGATCAACGGGGTGCAAAGGAGGGAGTTCAATGTCTACAAAGACTTGAAGCAAGGTTGTTCGCTTTCCCCGTATTTATTTATTTTGGTGGTAGATGTGTTTGATGTGGCTATTCGAAAAGCAAACAGTGAAGGGTTGGTGAAAGGACTTGGAGGAACCAGTTGGACTACGTCCAACTTGCACTATACAGACGACTCCCTGTTGTTCTCGGGGGCTTGTCCTTTCCAGTTAGTCTCACTGAAGATCCTTCTATATGGTCTGGAACTTACCTCAGCGCTGAAAATCAACTTCCTCAATAGTAGTATTTACTATATCGGTCAAGGAGAGGCAGGATCGGTGTTGGCAAAATTAATGAACTGCAGAGAGGCGACTCTCCCAATGAAGTATTTGGGTCTTCCAATCAGCGACAAGGCCTTGAGGCGGGAGGACTGGGAGCAGTTGATTCAAAGAATAGAGAAATGACTAGAGAGTTGGAAGGGACGTTTTCTCTTCTCAGGAGGCAAATTGGTCCTGGTTAACTCCGTCCTCTCTTCGATCCCTTCTTATTACCTCTCTTTCTTCTACCTCCCTTCATGGGTGATCGACATGATTAACAAAATTAGAAGGTCCTTCTTCTGGCGAGGAGTCAGTGGCACTGGGGGAAGTTATAACTTGTTGAGTTGGGATCGAGTATGTTTACCGAAGAGCTTAGGATGCTTGGGGGTGTTGGACCTCAGACGGTTCAACGTATTGATGTTGGGCAAATGGTGGTAGAGGCTCCAGCAAGGAACCATAGGATCTTGGAGAGAAATACTGTTGGCAAAGTACTTCAAGAGATTTTCACCTATACAATCCAGGAGTAGTGCTTCTGGGCGTATTTCATATTTTTGGTGGGGGGTGTTGAAGGTTTGAGACTTCTATAAGAAAGCTGCTACTCTTTCGTTAGGGGATGGTAGGCTAATCAGATTTTGGGAGGATGCTTGGCTCGGGAGCATACCTCTGGATCATCTCTTTCCCTCCATCTATTCGATGGCTAGACGTAAAGGGGCTTCAGTCCGATCTCAAGCGAGTAGGCGGCAGGGGAGTACGGTTTGGAGGATCAAGCTGCTGTCGCCGCTGGATCAGGAGAGTCAATGGGAGCTTCGAGACCTGAAAGTGCTCCTTTCGGCTGCCAGCTTTTCGATCGACTGCTGATAAGGTACGGTGGAGATTTACGTCTACAGGTGCCTTTTCTGTTAAATCTTTCTACAGTCACCTGCTTTTCCAGCTTTAGAAATATCGACATTCGAAGGCTATCTGGAAGACTAAGGCTCTGGCGAAAATTAAGATCTTCTCCATATTGGCTTTGAGAAATAAGATCCTCACCAAGGTGAACCTAATAAAGAGGAATCACCCTCAACTTATTGACTCCAGTTGTACCTTCTGTAATTCGGGGGAGGAGACTTCGTCCCACCTACTGCTGGGTTGCCCCTTTGCTAGACGGTGTGGGATCATTTCAAATCTAAAGGGGGCATCTCCTCTCACCCTAGGACCTTGAGAGCATTGTGGAGTTCTTGGCGGAGAAGGAGAATTCCCACAGAAATAAGGGCACCTTGGGATTTACTGGCAATGACTATCATTTGGGTACGCTGGCTAGAGAGGAACAATCGCATCTTTAATGGCAAAGCTTCAGGAGTGGAACATCTTTGTCATTCGGTGTCCTCGATCTTCAAGACGTGGATCATACCATGGTCTCACAAGCTAGAGGGGAGGCTCTTTCTTTCTGTAACAGTATTTTCTCTTGATTTGGTGGTTTATGCTTATAAGTAGTGGTCTGGATGCTGCCCAGAATATTGGGAGAGCAACTTCGATGCAGGGGTGAAACTCAAGCGGGTTGGTGCTTAACCCAAGTCCAATCCGTATTTAGGGCTGTAAAACGGGCCGAGCCTAAAATACTTCGGGCTGGACCTAGAGATGTCAAGCCCGGATGGGCCCGTTGGCCCGGCTCTGTTATATATATATATATATATATATATATATATATATATATATATATATATGGAATTTGGACTAAAAATATGGTGTTCAATAAAAAAATATGTACACGGTTGGAAGACTCAACCTTTAAAAGGAAAAGAGAAGACATAAACAACTACACCATATTTCCTAATCTTTAATATACCTGATCTTTATATATATAATAAATATACACTAATTATATCAGGCTCTCAGGCTTCCTTTCAGGCCGAGCTGCAAGTTCAAGATGACAGCCTGACCCCGACCCATGGCATGTTCGGGCCAGGCCGGCTTCAAGCCGTTAACTTTCGGGCCGGGCTCAGGCCGAATTCGAGCTGATGGGCTTTTTTTACACCCCTACCCGTATTTAGTATACCCCAACTCTAATTCTAACCCTAACTCAACCCAACCTTGGACTAGAAGATCTCAACCCAACCTAACCCAAGTGAATTTGTCGGATTGATAACTTTTATATAATACTAAGTCTAACATATTAAACATAATAATTTAAATTTTTATTAAAATACTTTGTTAATTATGTGTATATAGTTATTCTAAAAAAAATTCACTCTTTCTAAAGGAAAGTATGACTACTTAATAACATCAAATGTATCAAATTTCACAAGAAGAAGTATCAAGTAATAAATATAATGTAAACAATTTGTCTATACTAAATTGCTAATATAAAAGATGTAAATATCGTTAACATATCAAATGCATAAAATTTTTGATTTTGATATAATTTTGACATAAAGCTCATAAATATGAAAGGAAAGTAAAAATTAGAGCCAAGAAAAAAAATATAATGGTTGGTTTGAATGACTTCTACATCTCCATCAAAATATTGTTCTTAATTCAATATTTTGAAGCGGGTAAGAAAGATAATCAAAGGAGTGAGGAATTCGATACATGCCCTTTTTCCTGCTAAAGTGAATCACAAACAAAATTATGCCTGGTTCGGGTTGGGTTGCTCAACCCAGACCCTCAATTGACAAAACCAATCCGAACATGTCCAAATATTAATCAGGTTTGTTTTTTCTCAACCCAACCCATCCTACAGCTGCCCAAACCCAACCCAATGTCGGATTGAACATGGGTGATAGGGTTCGACCCATCCAAGTTTCAGCCGTACTTTGATGGGTAGACCTTACCTCGTAACCACATGGGGTGCCTATCACGACGCTCTCATACTGAGCATTGTGGCGGCCCCACAATGCTATGGCCAAGGGCCCTAATACGGCACGATGTGATAAGCATCCCCATGGTGTTATGAGGTAAGGTCTCCCCATCCAATTTTCACCCCCAAAATAATCTTATTTAGACATACCCCCCCTCAAAAATATGGTATTTAGGCATACCCCTTAGAAAAATTGATTTACATACCCATAACTATATGATATTTAAACATACCTCCCATTCTAGCTAAATATCATATACTAACTTGGGGGGTATGTCTAATTACGATTAACTTGGGGGATATGTCCAAATACAATATATTTTGGGGGGACTTAGTGAGAAGTTCGTGACAAAGAGATCTGTTTAGTCAAAGGATAGACAAAATGTTTGTTTGAGCCCAAGCCCCTGTGAACGAAAATACCCCTCACCTCATTTTAAATTTATGTTTTATGCCACTCTCCTAAACTAAACCTAACCCAAAACCCTAAAGATCTATAGGCCATGGGATGAACCGTAGACCTAGAAATTCAAAACCTAAACACACATTCCAAAAAGAACAATCAAAAGCAAATGTTACATAAAACTGATAGTTACAAAATCTTTTTTTTTTTTGAGAAATGATAGTTACAAAATCAAGAGACACATTATCGGACTTAAATTGCTGATAAAAGTATCTCTTAATTTTACAACTGTCAATTTACGTGACATTTGGTTTTGAAAAGTAATATTTAGTCAGTTTATGTGACAATTTAGTTTTGAAGGTTAAAATTTTCATTTATTTATAAATATCAGTGTGTCATTTAATTTGGTGAAATATCACTTAATTATATGTCACTTGTATCCGTGGGTTTTTTTTTCTTCGGAATTTCATAGTCACAATGAGTCTAGTTTGATTAGTAGATTTCAAAAATATAAATTTTTCATAATTTCGATGAGTATATAAAAAATTTTAGATTTTTTAAAATGAAAACACAACTCCCAAAAAGAACAATCAGCTCATTAATCATTTTTAAAACTAAAGGTACGACAAACAAAAAGTAGGACGGTCATCAAATAAATAGGTTTGGATTGCTACCCGAATTATTTTTCTTTAGGATTTTGAAAAAAAATTGGACCTGTAACCTACATCGATCTGTTAATCCAAGGACTTTATTCTAAACCGAACCGTTCTTTATCTGTAGATTAAATCATCTCTTTGTCAAGGGCCTTACGCAAATTACCCCTATAGTCAGGGACTTTATCCTAAACCAAACTCTCCTTTATATTTTTGGTAGAATAATGCACGTTCCCTCACGGTCAGACTGGTCAGTGGTGTTTGACCAGGCGCCAGTCGCGACCAGCTGCGGTCCATTTGGGAAATGGGTGGATTCAGTGATACGTAACATTGACGGAGTGCATCCAGAGACGCCCCACTGATATTGATGGCATTTAGGGGTGGCAATGTGTCGTGTCGTGTCGTGTCGTGTCGTGTTCGTGTCCTATCGTGTCGGGTTCGTGTCCAAAAATCCCAGATCCGGATCCGACCGGTTTAACTAATCGTGTAATGATCCTAAACCCATACCCGACCCGTCAATAAACGGATAGACCCGATAAGACCCGTTTATCACCCGGACTATTCAGTTGACCCGATCCGACCCAATCCGACTCAACCCGACCTGACCCGAAAGACCCGTTGGTATTATATATTATAGTATCGGATTGCGGGTAGACCCGACCCGACTCGACCCGACCCGACCCGTTGAATACTAAACGGGTCTTCCCGGGTCTACCGTGTCCGGACCCTAAACCCGGACCCGACCCGTTTATTAAACGGGTCTATTGTGTCGACCCGTTTACGACCCGAACCCGTTTAGCCCTGACCCAGACCCGCTAACTTCGTGTTCGGGTCGTGTCGGGTCTGCCGTGTCGGGTCCGAAATTGCCAACCCTAATGGCATTCATTGATTTGCAATTTTTGTCGCACTTGCGTATGGTCCAATTGTGGTGTGCCATGTCGTCGATTAAAGAGCACAACAGAGGCTACGCTGCCTATCATGAACTTTTTAATGGACAACGTGGCACACCACGATTGGGCCATAAGCAAGTGCAGCAAATCATAGCAAAAAATACTCTCCACTGATATTTTTATATGGAAAAAATTATTATTATTATTATTTTTAACCTACACCACCACTTTTATATCGAAATTTGAGTTAAAACCTCATTTTCTACAAATTTGACTGAACTCCCTCAATCCAATACTTCACCATGAGTGACCCGTTAAAAGTGGGGGCATAACTCAAATTTTGATATAATAGTGGGGGTGTAAGTTAAAAATTAAGACCCCACTTTTAAAATGTCCAGCCAACGACACCTGTTCCCACCCATTTGAGCCCGCCCTTATAATGGAAGCCCTCTAGGAGTCTAGGGGGCTCTCGGTGGCTTGTAGATATCAACAATCCAGAACAATCCAAAGGTAGGGTTGGCATCGGTCGGGTTTGTGTCGTGTTCGTACCCGACCGCTTATAAACAGGTAGACACGATAAGGCCCGTTAGATCCGTTTACCACATGGATTTATCCAGTTAACATGATCCAACCCATCCAACTGGATCTGACCTGACCCGATAAGACTCGTTGGTACTATATTATCCTATATACTACAGTATCGAATTATGGGTAGACTAGATCCGACACGATCCGTTGAATTTTAACCGGGTCTAGAACTTAAATCCGGACCCGACTCATTTATTAAACGGGTTAATAGTGTCGACCCTTTACGACCCGAACCCGTTTAATCTAAACCCAGACTCACTAATTTCATGTCGGGTCTAAAATTATCAGCCCTATCCAAAGAGATAGAACTAACAGGTGTCGATGGTCAGACCCCGAGCCACAGTCTCACCGTGGTTCGTTGTTTGGGGCGACTAAGTTAAGGGCTTTAAATGAGACTGGCCAGAGCAGCAGTGACCTGTTAAAGTTGGGGTTGACTAAGCTAAGGTCTTTAAATGGGGCTGGCGAGAGCAGTAGTGACCAGTTAAAGTTGGCGGGGGGGGGGGGGGGGATTGAAACTCAAATTTACAAGAGGGGTTGTGAGTCAAAAAAAGAAACAAACAGACCCCACTTTTAAAGCGTCGCTCACACGGTCAAGTAATGGATAAGGGGGTGAAGTCAAATTTTGACAAATTTGTGGGTGTAAATCAAATTTTGACCCATTATGCTCTTCTTCGAAGATACAAATGCCGGCGCCTTGTGGTAGTATGTAAATGTCTGTCTCACGCTGAAGTTTGGTCCGGTCTTTAGCACGATGTTTGACCCGCTGGAAGGAAAAATGGGTTCTGAACCCACAACTATTACCTCCTGTCCTCTTTTTTCTGTCACCATTGTTGACTCTCAATCCACCTATCGGTCCTTTTCGAATTTTTTTATTTGTTAGGGGTTTTTTTGAAGTTGACATACCTGTCCTGGTTCTGTCCTGGTTAGAGCAGCACTTAGTAAGTGTTGTTGTGCCACGGTTCGACCCCACCTGTATACCACACGAGCATAAAGTTTTTTTTCTCTTTAAAGACCGAGTCTTATTTTTACTCACAGGTGCTCCTAAGAGGTGGCAATGGACTTCAAAAACCTAAAAAATCCAATCGAAACCCAAACCAAAACATAAGGTATGGGTACACATTTTTTACCCGATTAACTTTCGGGTATGGATATAGGTACCTCAATATCCATACCCGAAACCCTAAACCCGATTGCCCCACTAATTTGTGTATATTTTATATAATACAGACCAACTCCAAACTCGTTGTCTTATACCCAAATTCTAACTGCTCATATCGCTACCTAAACTTATATACTCTAGTTAAACCACTGTAATAAGAAACCAAAAAAGAGCTTCTTAACATTGCATTGTGATACTTTAATTTTTTTTTCCTCAAGTAATTACATATATGATGGAGAGAAAACTATACCCAATTCATATCTGAAACCCGATTGGGTATGGATCGAGTATGGGCCCTCTTCCACCCAAATGGGTATGGATATGGGTCCGATCCGAACCCGACCGATTGCTACCCATAGGTGCTCCACATTATTTATACACCACACGGCGTAAGACATGCTCGGGGTTCGACCCTCCTCAAAGGGAACCAACAGTTTAAACCATTGGGAGGCAACCTCGGGATGCAGCTATACACTTGAATATTGTTTGATGAACCAATTTGAATATGATTTATGGCCATTGAGGGGTCGAGGAGAGGAGAGGGACATAATCCTCTTGGTTCTGAATGTAGGAAACTAAGAGCATCTCCAACGGGCTCCTATATCTTTCATCCTTCGGTACTTTAGTGAAATAAACATGTCAAGTGTGTAAAATGGTGCTCCAACGGGCTCTAAATTCCTTTGCTATAGTAGTATTTCGCTACTTCTCTTACTGGGGCTGGCGATAGCAGTAGGAAGGAAAACTTTAGATGGTGCCCCCCCCTCCGGTTTGAATTAAATGTCAGTCCTTTGTTTTCGTTATTCGTTAATTTTGAAACAACCCTCTGAACGTTGCCTTCATGAGTCCACAATTTAGCATTTTCACAAGAAATAGGGAGAGATTTAGGAACCAATTAGACTGCTTTTCAATCCTCAAATTGTGTGCAACTAGGAGTTCTGAGAATATGAAAAAAAAATCCTAGGAGTCCATTGGAGATGCTTTAAGTTAGACAAAGGAATTAACACAGTCTTTTTTTTTTCTTTCTGTTGAGATGGTTATGCCTCACAAAGTTTAGTCCCACATCGATAATGAAAGTGAGCATCCTTGTTTTAATCTATCCGATTATTCCCCTCCTCAACATGTACCTTTCGAGGAGAAACTCGATCGTCACAATTTCAATTGTTCTTCTATGCTATATTTTTATAACAAGACTACTTTAATACCCCTTCATTTATTTGAACCGGGTTTACGTCCAAGATAGCAAGCATGTCTCAAGCTCAGTCCGAACTCAAAACTCGGATTTTAACTTAGGGGAGTTGGTAAAGCAACTAATACTCGAGCCAAGAGGTTGTGGGTTCAACTCCTCCCCCTCGAGTGACCTAAACTGTGTAGGAAAACTTTCGAGTGGATCGATGTGTATTTTCGGAATGATTAGTCCAAGTCTGAAGTGGATCCATTGTCCGACCTAAAACAAACACAAAATTCACGTTCTTATTTCTTCTATTTTGGCGCGTACATCATCAGGTCGTTATTCAACTAGTTATGATGTCCCTCGGGAACAATGCATTAACCAGTCCCGCGGGTATAATCTTGTAGGACGGCGCCCGGCTCTATCAGTACGATTTCCGGATTCCTTCTTTGTCTGTATACATAACCCCTATCCCCATTCGACCAACCTTCCTCCCCTTTTAAATCCCTCCCCATTTCTCAGTTGGACTCCCTCCCTCTCTCTCCTCTCTCCTCTCTCCTCTCTCTCTCTCTCTCTCTCTCTCTCTCTCTCTCTCTCTCTGTAAGCTGCGAGGAGGAAGGAGATGTCTCTGAGGCTCCCGTTGCCTGCTGAGGTCGGAGGGGTTTCCTTCTTGGATTCCAGCAGAGGGACCTTCCGCCAGCTCAAAGGTGCCTTTTCCTAGGGTTCATGTCGCTGTGAAAACCTGCACCTCTCGAATTTCTTTCATCCTGCCTTCTGATTCTGCCTGCAGATCAATCTGCTGGTTCAGTGAAGATTTGGTGTTTCGGTTTCTTTTTAGGTGTTCCCATTAAAATTTGTGAATAATTTGGCACTGTATACATCTGAATTCTGATGAATCTGATTAGGAATCGGATAAAGGTTAATCTTTTTTTTGCCAATTTGTCGATCGCTGCTTGGGATTTTTATTAAGTTTTACTTTTTAAGCTTGGGTAGTGATCCAGTCAATCACATTTTCACTTCTGCTGTGGGAAATTTTATGTGAAAATTGGCCTTTTGAAAGCAGAAATTGAGAAGAAAGGTTCTGTTTTTATGATATTTGCGTGATTTCGATTCTGGTTTGTTGGATATCCCAGTTGGATTTCATCCGAGGAGCAAGGGGAATGGACCGGGTTGTTTGAGGAGAGCGTGTTGCTCGATGCAGCAGACTCCTCCGCCGGCCTGGCCAGGCCGAGCTGTTGTCGATCCAGGACGCAAGTCATGGGATGGCCCCAAGCCTATCTCTATCGTCGGATCAACGGGTTCAATTGGGACTCAGGTATGCAGTGCTCTGAACGGAGGGAGATGGAACTTCTTAGGCTTTGTGCCTTTATATCCACGTAGATATTCCTCTCTGCTTTATGACAATTTCTGCACGATCTTCCATACTAATATTGGGAACTTTGCATCAGTCGTTCCCTTCGACTATGACCCAATTGAAATCTGAATCTGTTAAAGGGTTTTAGTTTTTTTTTTTTCAGATATTTCCTTGGAAACATTTTATTTACTACATATTGATAATAGTGTCTTTTATTTTAAGAATTGAGGTTATTTTGGTTTGATGTCTCAGCCGCAACATTCTGCATTTGATGCATGAGGTAGTTCCCCATTCCTTGCATTCAGCTAGGTGTTCGAATCACATCCTCAATCATAGTATCCCAAATGTGATGCAATTGCATCTCTATATCATGGCTGTTATTGAGAGCCCATGCCACTTCTATTAGAAGAGGGCCCAAACTAGAAGCAAATTGTTAGAGATATTTGTATGTATTAGGTTATACATCCTTATACTGTGTATAGGACTCATACCTTCTTGTATATATATTGGCCTCTTCCCCAAATGAGAAGCCATTCCTTCTCCCCCCAAACGCTAGCTCTCTCTCACTCTCCCTCCCTCCCTCCCTCCCTCTCTCTTGGGGGTTATTGGTGGCACATATCATTCTTCTTTATCAAGTCTTTGGAATCATGATTTGTGTATTATCTTTAAATCGTTGTTATATGGTATTTTCAGACTCTGGACATTGTGGCGGAGAATCCGGATAAGTTCAGAGTGGTTGCACTGGCAGCTGGCTCTAACATAACTCTTTTGGCTGATCAAGTAAGCATGAAATTTCTCATATAGGGTTGTTCGTATTTGCAAAACAGGAGTTGATTTGTTTTTATAGGACTGAAGCGAATTGTTCTAGAGTTTATCTTAATTTTCTTTGATCAGGTGAAAACATTCAAGCCTCAGTTGGTTGCTGTTAGAAATGAGTCACTGGTTGATGAGTTGAAAGAAGCTTTGGCTGATGTTGAACACAAGCCTAGTATTATCACTGGAGAGGAAGGCGTTATAGAGGTTAGTGGCTATTTTCCTACTCCCTCTAGCAGTTCGATTATATATCTTAATTTCATATTGTAATCTATGATCACAAATCTCAGGTTGCTCGCCACCCCGATGCTGTCACAGTAGTTACAGGAATAGTCGGCTGTGCAGGCTTGAAGGTAAAAGCTGAAGCTTTATGTCTGTAGCAGACGTAAGTCCTTATATTAGTGCTCCCACAATATTGTTGTTAAGGTATGAATGGAATACTTTTTTATAATTCTAACTATCTCCTTATCACTTGTGTATTGAACATGTCACGATGATCGCCTAGCATGGAGAGAGGGAGAGAGAGGCTAGGTTTTGGGAGAATGGATTAATCTTCTCATTAGGCCAAGGGCCAAATATATATGGATACAAGAAAAGAACCAAAAGGGTATCCTATACAGGTATCTACGGGTATCTGTATCTCAATGCTATACACTATCACTAACAGCCCCCCTCAAACTCAAGGTGGGTCATGCACCATGAGTTTGCTAAGCAGAAACTGAAAGCGTGGAGCAGGATGTGACTTTTGTGAAGAAGTCGGCAATCTGTTCTCCGGAGGAAACAAAAGGGAGAGAGATGGTCCCGGCCTCATACTCCTGGCGAGAGTAGTAGCAATCGAGCTCGATGTGCTTCGTCCTCTCGTGAGAGACCGGGTTGGTGACAATCTGTATAGCACTCCGATTGTCACAGTGAAGAGCTGTAGGTTCAGAGATCTGAACCCCTAGATCTCCGAGAAGTCGTCGCAAGTGAACGATCTCTTTGGTAGTAGAGGCCATGGCTCGAAACTCTGCTTCAGTACTGGAGAGAGAGACAACACTCTGCTTCTTGCTGCGCCATGAGATAAGAGAATCTCCAAGAAATAGGCAATAGCCGGTAGTCGATCGACGAGTGGTCGGATCACCAGCCCAGTCGGCATCCGAATAAGCACGCAGGACCAGAGGAGAAGTCGATGATAGGAGGAGCGACCGGGTGATGGTGCCTCGGAGATAACGAAGAAGCCGAAGAAGGGCAGCATAGTGAGCAGAGCGAGGGGCTTCGACAAACTGGCTGATGATGCTAACAGCGTGAGCAATGTCGGGCCTGGTGATGCAGAGATAAACCAATTGGCCAACGATCTGTCGGTACCGAGTAGGATCTGAGATAGGCTCACCATCGGTGGGACGAAGCTTCACGTGAAGCTCGAGAGGGGTGACAGCGGAGCGATCATCGGAAAGTGCAGCTCGACTGAGGATGTTGGCTGTGTACTTCTGTTGAGATAGCAGAATCCCTCGCTCACTGTGGCCGATCTCTAGCCCAAGGAAGTAGCGAAGAGGACCTAAATCCTTCATCTGGAACCGGCGCCGAAGATGCTGCTGAAGGAAAGTGATGGCAGCTGAGTCATCACCTGTGATGATCATGTCATCGACGTATAATAGGAGAATCGCCCTACCCTGAGGAGATGACCGCACAAAAAGTGAGTGGTCTTGCGAGCTCTCAATGTAGCCGATCTGGTGACGGCTCGTCGGAAACACTCAAACCAAGCTCGAGAGGCTTGCTTGAGCCCGTAGATAGCTCGACGGAGGCGACAGACATGCTGGGGAGGAGTATGCAAACCAGGGGGTGGCTGCATGTAGACGACCTCTGAAAGATCACCATGGAGAAAAGGCATTCTTCACGTCCATCTGGAGAAGAGGCCATCGACGGACTGCTGCAACTGCCAGAAGTGCACGAACGGTGGTCATCTGAGCTACAGGTGCGAAAGTCTCCTCGTAGTCTATTCTGTATGCCTGAGTGAAGCCATGAGCCACCAACCGAGCCTTGTGCCGCTCGATGGAACCATCAGGTCGCCGCTTGACCTTGTAGACCCACCGGCAACTGACAGGCTCAATACCAACAGGAAGGGGAACGATATCCCAAGTCCGAGTCTGCTGAAATGCCTGAAATTCCTCGCTCATAGCCTGTCGCCATTGAGGGGACTGGACGGCCTCCCGGTACGACCGAGGCTCCTGGTCTGTGTGACGGGCTGCAAGAAAGGCTGTAAACTGGGGCGAGTAGGAGGTGACCGTGGCAAAGCCAAAACGGTCAGGTGGGCCAGAGCTAAAGCTGAAGCGATCAGGTGGGTGGTGCTCGCGCTGAGGGTAGCGGGGTGGCGAGTGAGGATCCACGACCGGTGGCGTCGGACTGGGCGTAGCAGGCGGAGTACCAGAGACATCGGGAGTATGAGGAAGACCTACGGAAGCAATCGGTGACGGAGGAGAGGAGGGGACAGAGGAAGACTCCGTGGAAGAATCACTAGAAACAGGGGGAGAAGTAGAGCTGGGTGAGAGGGGTGATAGAAGAGGCTCGAGAGTCGGAGACAGAGTGGGAGGAGTCTCCAAGAAGGTGAGGTCCTGAGCTGCAGAGGAGTAATAAGGGGCATCCTCGACGAAGGAGACGTGTCGAGAGATGCGAAGATGACGAGTCAAGGGGTCATAACAACGATAACCCTTGTGCTCGGCGCTGATTCCTAGGAGGATGCATTTAACTGCACGTTCGAACAACTTCGTGCGCTCATGGGGCGGAAGAAGAACGAAACAGGTGCATCCGAAGGTACGAAGCAGACTGTAGTCGGGAGGGGAAGAGAAAAGACGCTCGTGGGGAGAGGCACTACCCGGGAGAACAGACGAAGGGGTGATGTTGATGAGGTTGACGGAGGTCAAGACAGCCTCAGCCCAGAAAGTGCGTGGAACGGAAGCATAGAGAAGAAGAGCACGCGTCGTCTCAAGGATATGACGGTGCTTCCGCTCGGCTACTCCGTTTTGCTCGTGTGTGTGAGGACAGGAGTGCTGGAATAAGGTCCCATGGGACTGAAGAAGTGTCCGCATAGCAGTAGAGAGATACTCGAGGGCGCAATCAGACCGAAAAGTCTTAATGCGACAACCGAATTGTGTGTAGACCATCGAGGTGAAAATCTGGTAGACCTGAGGAACCTCAGAGCGGTGCTGAAGAAGGTAGACCCAAGTGTATCGGCTGAAGTCATCGATGAAAGAGATATAGTAGCGATAGCCACACATCGAAGGAAGAGGTGCAAGGCCCCAGATATCAGAGTGTATTAAGTCAAAGGGAGCAGAACTCTGAGAGATACTAGAAGGAAAAAGTAAGGCTGTAGCTTTGGCAAGCTTACAACCGGTACATGTAGATAAAGAAGAAAAAGAGCAACGACCTAGAGCTCCAGTCTGGAGTAAGCTCTTAAGGCGAGACTCAGAAATGTGGCCTAGTTTTCGGTGCCACAGATCGGCATCGGAAGAAACTAAACTACAGACGCCAGAAGGTGGAATGAGGGGAAGGTGTAGATGCTCGAGGTGGTACAGCCCGCCTGACCTACGACCAGTGCCAATCACCCGTCCGGTACGTGGATCCTGCACAACACAAGAAGAAGGGGAGAAAGTCACAACATAGCCAGAGTCACAAAGACTGCTAATAGAGATGAGCTGCATGCGAAGTTGGGGTACATGCAACACATTGGGTAAAGAGAGACGACCGCTCGGTTCTGTAGTGGTGGTAATCGATCCACACTGTGAGATGGCTAAAGAAGAGCCATCTGCAATGTGTATCGATGGGATGTGCGGTGCCGGTCGGCAGTCGGTAAGCAAGGAAGCATTGGAAGTCATGTGATGGGAGGCCCTAGAGTCCAGAATCCAAGTGTCGAAGGTACCGGGAGTGGCTAAGTGAGCAGAGGAACTGAAAGCGCTGGAAGCCTCGGCGGAGCTGAAGCTCGCCTGCTGGTCTAGGCGGAACTGAAGCTGTGCAACCTGCTGCTAAAGGAGCTGAGTAGCGTCAGGGGAACCTCGGGGTGATAACCGGAAGTCCGATCGTCGGACGTCGAGGAGAGGCGGATCGTCCGCTCTGATACCATGTCACGATGATCGCCTAGCATGGAGAGAGAGAGAGAGAGAGGCTAGGTTTTGGGAGAATGGATTAACCTTCTCATTAGGCCAAGGGCCAAATATATATGGATACAAGAAAAGAACCAAAAGGGTATCCTATACAGGTATCTACGGGTATCTGTATCTCAATGCTATACACTATCACTAACAGAACAATCCCATATGGTAGCATATAGAAAACTAGAAGGTTATAAGACCAGAGGAGGCACTTGATGGGAGAAAAGAAAGTTCTAGTAGAAGGTGCTAGGGGGATGGACAGGGATAACATTACTTGAATGAATGGAGGTCTTGCAGACGGATATGGTTGTCATCTAGCTATGGAATTTACCTTTGATAGAAATGTTTAGTGGATAGAGGTTTTGAGACATGATCCTAAGAGCAAGTCTTGGTTGAGTGTTATTTTAGGGTAGAGAGAACTAATACTAGAAAATATAGAGTATGCGGATTAAGTGTTTTAAATTTTGATCATTGGTTGTTTCATTGTCTTTCTTATTTGCTTTTCATCTCGCTTACCACCACCTTCCCCACGCCCCTAAAAAAAAGGAAAGAAAACTAAGAAAAGAAAAATGAAATGGCCTTGCCTCCTTTTGTTTCTTTATGAACCTCCTCCTAACTCAATGGATGTAGGATTTGTCGTTACATATAGCTATTTGTATGGAGAGGTTGATGGAACTTCTACCGTAGATATTATGTATGTGATTGGGGATTAATTGTTGGTACCTTAGTAAATTATTTCCAAAACTATAACTGATTTATTCTTGACTAACCATAATTTCAGATTATCTGGAGAGAAGGATGGACGAAAGTGATTAATGTTCCCAACTTATATGTGGTCTTATGAATATTGAAGAAAGACTTATGTAATAAATTTAGGGAATCTTTGAGTAACTATCCTTCCATAAAATCTCTTGAAGTTAGAAGGTTGCAAATGTGGGAGCAAGGTGGGACTTCCATTGTGAAGGAGTCTGTCAAAAGTAGGTAATGTCGACTCGGAGAATTTTAAAGGACTCCATCATAGTTTCCATGTCTTTTGTATCGTGGTTGGAGTCAAAATATTCCTTTATTGAAGAAAAACTAAGTTTTTTCTTATATTCTCTATATGTGCATATGGACGGGGAAACAAAAGGATTTGAAACAAAGGCCAGCTAGGAAAGGACAAGGTCTACTTGAAAAATGCTCTTACCATTTATTGGTTGCATGCCACTTGTTGGATAAAAAATAAGACTTTGTTTTACCTAGAATGTCTTTGGTGTCTTGTATCATACGTAATGAACAAGGAGGTACTGCTATTAGCATCTTTGTTGTTCTTGTTTTTTCTTCTGTAGTGAATTCATTGGAGAAAAATGATTCTTGACCTTCCTGTGTTGCTCCTATGATATAGAAGTAGCTTGTTAATAAGTTTCAAACTGGTAGGTGAAGAAGTGATGATAAACATTCGGAGATGCCAAATATGAGTGTCCATTGGTGGATATTGGTGAGTCATTTGATTTAGGTCTAATTGAGGGTTTGGCTTTAAGCTCTTATCAACATAAATTACCTAATGATGATATTGAAGAAGCTTCCTTATTTGCTTTCAGCATAGGTAATCTGTTGATACATAAAAGCTACCTATTTGCTGATAATGTAATCATAATTGATAAGAATAAAGAATATATGATTATGCCTTACCGGAACTGGATATATAGCAAACAGTATGAATTAAAAGCAAAGGATATATTAGAAAAGAGGACCTGCAAAGAAAATACAACTGTCCAACCAATGTCTAAAAATTTGGTCCGGTAAAGGTTTCGACCTGTTGAAAGAGGAATGAAGTAGCCCAAAAGTGAATTTCTTTTACTGTAATTTAGACCTTTTGAGAATTTAATGACAATTGATACAAATTATAAGAAATGGTTTAAGTTCATATAGTATGATTAGGTATCAAGTAAAATGGGCAAAAAATATTACAAATTTGTTTGATATGAATAGACTACTATTACCAGTATAATCGTGTGTGTATTTCATCTACTATTTGTTACATATGATTCGTCATATTGACTAATCATGGTAAATATTTTACTGATCAAACCCTATGCTGCATGGTCTTGCATATTATATAATTGTCGGACGAGTGCAATAAAGTTAATGTCATGTATCATGTTCTCATGAGGAAAATCAGTACAATAAAGTTGATGTGCACTTTCATCGTCCTGATCATCTGACTAACAACTGTATAATGACGATAAAATTGAACCATGTCATCATAGTAACCATTTGTCATTGTATACACTATCTTGCAAATGTTTATCTCATTGTAGTAACTACTTATATGTAACATTTATGAATAAAAGTAATTTTTCTGTTTCTAAGAATCTAAGAGCATGCCATGGAGTTTATATTGTTCATGATTATTTCGTAAAAATAATTTAATCTTGTATAATTTATATTGTTCATGAATGTATAATATGTGCATGTCATACTAATTTAAACTCGTATAATCAAGTTTTTAATATAGTTTAAATTGTTCATGATTGTTTCGTAAAAATAATTGTATAAGTTGTTGTATGTTTCTTTTAAAATTAAATGATGTGTAGATCGACCCCATAGCAACAACATATCCACTCAAAATGAAAAATCTTAGGTTTTGCATGCAGAGTTCATGTTATTTTCAAACAAATCTATTAGACAGTCGATAATTGTGTGAAAAAATGGCTTCAAGGAGATATGGATCTCTTGGGGCCGATTCTGCATAGATTTGGGTCCGAGTAATGCGAAATATTCGGAATTAGTGTAGATCTCTCCACTCTTATTTCCCATTTTCTCCTTTGCGGGCGATTACAGTTCCCAAAACAGTGGAAAAGAGAGCGAATGACTTACAGGTAGGTTTGTTTCAGCCAAAACATGTTTTGTTTTGGCTGAAACATACAGCTTACTCCCAAAACAGACATTTTAGGTTTCTCAGGCATGTTTCAATTCGGCAAGTCAATTCCGAAACCTTGTGGCTTAACCAAACCATTTGCAAACTCTAGTGACTGATTGACATCACTTCTTAAACCCACATGTTCTCCTACAAAATTGTTTGAGAAGATATAAGTGATCAATTGATCTGAGCGTGTGGACTCCATAGGCAGTTCTCCACTTCTCCTACTACATTCCAGTTACAGTGACTGCCAAACTGCCTTGGTCCCCCTTCATTTGAAATTGTTAATGTATATAGATGGGTCGGGTTACTTGTACAGTCGGGTCGGGTTGTATGGTCATACATGTACATATATATTGGGCTTGACTCCCTCAATAGAGATAATTCCATTCTCTCCAAACCCTAGTCTTCATCTTCTATCATGGTATCAGAGCTCTAGGGTTCTCTCGTGCGACGACGGCGACGACGGCAGCCCCCCTCCGGCCTCCCTCCACTCGGCAGCCCCTCATCCGGCCTCTCTCCACCCGGCAGCCCTCCCCTCCAGCCTTTCCTCCGCCCGGCAGCCCCTCCCCTTCACCCGGCAGTCACCTCCGGCCACTCCTTCACCCGGCAGCCCCCCCTTCGGCCCTATCTACACCCCGCAGGCCCCCCCTCCGCCTCCCTCCACCCGGCAGCCCCCCCCCCCCCTCCGGCCCCATCTGCACCCCGCAGGCCCCCCCTCCGCCTCCCTCCACCTGGCAGCCCCCCCCCTCTGACCCCATCTGCACCCCGCAGGCCCCCCTCCGCTTCCCTCCACCCGGCAGCCCCCCCTTCCGGCCCCACCTGCACCCCGCCGGCCCCCCATCCGCCTTCCTCCACCAGGCAGCCCCCCCCTCCAGCCCTATCTGCACCCCGCAGGCCCCCCCTCCGCCTCCCTCCACCCGGCAGCCCCCCCCTCCGGCCCCATCTGCACCCCGCAGGCCCCCCCCCTCCGCCTCCCTCCACCCGGCAGGCCCCCCTCCGCCCTCCCCTGCACCCCCGCCCCCTCCTGCACCCCCCTGAAGCCCCACCGCCCCCTCATGCACCCCCCCTGAAGCCCCACCGCCCCCTCTTCTCCTCTGTACGGACTGCCTTAGACCTCCCTTGTGCCGGCTCGCCCCCGTACTTCAGGGGTATGGCTTCCTACAGCATCTCTCGGCTCCCAATCGTACCGTGAGGCAGCGTTACATCCATCGGGAGCCCCAATCGTACCGTGAGGCAGCGTTACATCCAGAGTGGCGGCAGGCCATGTCAGTTGAGCTTGAGGCTTTTCAGCGGACCCATACATGGGATTTGGTTCCTTGTCCCTCAGGTGTGGTGCCTGTTAGCTGCAAGTGGATATTCAAGGTCAAGACTCGACCTGACGGATCCATTGAGCGGCACAAGGCTCGCCTCGTTGCTCGTGGCTTCTCCCAGGAGTATGGGATTGACTACGAGGAGACGTTTGCTCCAGTTGCTCGGATGACTACTGTGCGCACCCTCTTAGCTGTGGCAGCTGCTCGAGGGTGGCCTCTCCATCAGATGGATGTCACCAATGCGTTTCTCCACGGTGATCTCTCCGAGGAAGTCTACATGACTCCTCCTCCGGGCACTTCAGTTCCTCCAGGACACGTGTGTCGGTTGCGCCGAGCCATCTATGGGCTCAAGAAGGCCCCTCGTGCCTGGTTTGAGCGATTTCGCAGTGCAGTTCTGGCCGCCGGTTTTGTTGAGCGTCACTCCGATTATGCCTTGTTCACTCGCTCCTCCAGTCAGGGCATTGCAGTTCTTCTCCTCTATGTGGATGATATGATCATCACTGGGGATGACAGTGCCACCATCGCCTCTCTCCAGCGGCACCTCCAGAGTCAGTTTGAGATGAAGGATCTGGGATCTCTTCGCTACTTTTTGGGCCTTGAGATTGCCCGGTCAGCCCGTGGTCTGTTGGTCTCCCAGCAGAAGTACATCTCCGACATCCTTGCTGATGCTGCTCTTACTGACACATGCACTGCTGATACACCCATGGAGCTTAATTTGAAGCTTCTCGCTACAGACGGTGAACCGCTCCAGGATGTCTTCCGCTACCAGAGGCTGGTTGGGATGCTCGTCTATCTCACTATGACCCGGCCAGACATTGCTCATGCTGTTGGCATTGTCAGTCAGTTTGTTCAGGCTCCACGCTCAGTTCACTATGCAGCTGTCCTTCGGATTCTCCGCTACCTCCGAGGCACCATCACCCGTTCACTACTGTTTCCCTCCACATCTCCGTTGGTGCTGCGTGCCTACTCTGATGCAGATTGGGCAGGAGATGTAGCCACTCGTCGCTCTACTACAGGATACTGTGTGCTTCTGGGTGATTCGCTCATTTCGTGGCGCAGCAAGAAACAGGAGTCTGTTGCTCGCTCCAGCACCGAAGCCGAATACAGGGCTATGGCTTCCACCACCGCAGAGATTGTCTGGCTTCGCCGCCTTCTGCTCGACTTGGGAGTTGTGATATCCGGGCCCACGCCTCTCTTCTGTGACAACCGGAGTGCTATTCAGATTGCTAGCAACCCGGTCTTCCACGAGCGAACAAAACATATCGAGGTTGATTGTCATTATGTTCGCCAGGCGTTTCTCGACCACACCATCTCCTTGCCATTCATTTCGTCATCGGAGCAGACTGCTGATTTTCTGACGAAGGCCCTTACGATTGCTCGCTTCCGACACTTTATCGGCAAACTCTCGGTTCATGATCCACCGTGAGTTTGAGGGGGAGTGTTAATGTATATAGATGGGTCGGGTTACTTGTACAGTCGGGTCGGGTTGTATGGTCATACATGTACATATATATTGGGCTTGAGTCCCTCAATAGAGATAATTCCATTCTCTCCAAACCCTAGTCTTCATCTTCTATCAGAAATATATTGGTGATGTAGCTAGGTTAATGATTTGATGAAAAAATAAATGTAGTTCTGTCAAGACTTATTGTTATGTACATTGAATAAACATACTCTTGTCAGTGAGCACTATCTATTTTTTCTATCTTCAGCCTACTGTAGCTGCAATAGAGGCAGGAAAAGACATAGCTCTGGCCAACAAGGAGACCCTTATTGCAGGAGGCCCCTTTGTGCTTCCCCTTGCCCACAAGCACAACGTGAAAATACTCCCAGCCGATTCAGAACATTCTGCCATATTCCAGGTTTGGAGGCTTATCGTTGTTTCTGGAGCCATCTGATGTAACACTTAGATTTTGTGGTTATTGATGTTCTTAAAACAAGTAACAATGACATGTAAAACAGATCGTCTTTGTACAATTTATGTACTCGATTCTGTTTTCATCTTAGAAAAAGTTCATTCATCAATAAGATAAGAGCGAGGTCTTCCTGTATGCAGTGTATCCAGGGCTTGCCAGAGGGTGCACTTAGACGCATCATCTTGACTGCATCTGGGGGGGCCTTCAGGTGCGACATCGTTGAACTGATGGAACACTACTGTGTATCTAACTTTTTGCTATTCTCTTGGAGAGCAAAAAGAACTTTGGAACTTTTATGATTTTTAAAATTTTTACATAAAAGCTCGAAGTGTTATCAGTGCCCTAGGACTATCCTTTTATGTTGGGTGTTACTAAAGACACCCAACAAATTTACTAGTAAACCCAACTTAAAATTGGGAAATGCCCATTGTGTCCCGTAGCTCAAGTTGATAAAGGCACCAACCCTCGCCTAGCAGGAGGTGCCAGCCTCTGCCTCCAAGTGCGCATCCGCCTCCGAGGGCCTCCATATTAGATTACTTCTCATGCTGTGAAAGTCATCCTACTTTCTCAAATCAAGACTTTCTCTTTTATACCAAATGAGGTATTTCTTGGCAAAGTGAAGTGGAGATTAAATATAAATTTTGTTTCATTAAATATGACGTTACAAAATTTGGGGGAAACATCCAAATGACGTTAGAAAATCAATTTTTTTAGCAGTCAGGAATTGAAAACCAACATATATACGTGGTTACTATGATAGGGATTGGCCAGTTGACAAGCTGAAAGAAGTGAAAGTTGCTGATGCTTTGAAACATCCAAATTGGAATATGGGGAAGAAGATTACAGTTGATTCTGCTACCCTTTTTAACAAGGTATTATCTGTTCTCATTAATCAGTTAATATCGATGAGTCGAGTTATTGGATATCTACTAGTAAGTCCTTTTGTTTGTTTAACAGGGTTTAGAAGTTATTGAGGCACACTATTTGTATGGAGCTGAATATGATGATATTGAGATTGTGATTCATCCACAGTCAATCATACACTCGATGGTTGAGACACAGGTTAGAATTGTATGGTATAACTAGTTTTGCTCTCTCTTTGATAATATTCTTATGGAGATTGTTCTAGTGTTTTTGAAATGAAGTTATTCCAACATGCAGAAGTGGTGGTATTATCATGTGCACTGCTGCATAAACTCTAAATAGACTCCAGACATTAAGTAGCTGATTTCACACAGCTTTCTTCTTAGAACATTTTGTTTGTTTTCTCAGGATTCATCGGTCTTGGCTCAGTTGGGGTGGCCCGATATGCGCCTACCAATCCTTTACACATTATCTTGGCCAGACAGAATTTACTGCTCCGAGATTACATGGCCTCGACTTGATCTTTGCAAGTAGGAACTCTTTTCTTTCTTTCCTTGTGATATTTTTGTGGTCTTACATACAGTGACCCAGATTTTGTACTTGAATGCGTATATCTGATTGCACAAATGTCCAACGTAAAATCCCATAAATTTTTCTCGTTGTTGTATATGACAGCAAAACGATCAATTTTTTTCCTTTGAAAACTGGTGAAACATTTTGTTTCTGCATTATACTCATCGTGTTTGCAGTGGCCTTGTTTGTTGCATGAACATGCTAATATGGTCATATTCGTATGTTGATAGAGCAATGATGAATCGTGGATATGGTATGGTATTGGTTCATGTTGGATTTGGGTCCCTCCCTCCTACCCAGCATTGTTACCAAGTCAGAAGTCGGGAAAAAATCGGCTAAGGGAGAGTCGGAAAAATCGGAAAAGGTTGGGAAAGAGTCAGAAAAGAATTTTAAAATACTTTTATATAAAATGTTCCAAGAGGCTTTTTGAGCTATACCTGATGGGATTAAAACGCGATAAATTGGGATTAAAACACAAAAAATGTGTTTTTTTTTACAAAATCGTGACTTTTTCAAAAAATTAGAAAAAAGTCATGTAGCTTACGTTTACTGAAAAAGTTACCTTTTAATCGTGACTTTTCAAAAAATCAAAGTTTTTGGTAGAGCTACCCAGTACCCAGACCCATTAGGTTTTGGATCCAAAATTTTGCAAATACCTTACTCATCATTATACAAGTCATATTCGAGTATAGTTTGGGTATGCTATTTATAAATCCATGTCCTACCTAATAGGTATCGGGTTTGGACCTGAGTCTGAATCGAGTCTAGGACTTATACTTTATCTAGAGACCCATATCCTACCGATAAGTATCAATTAGTATCAGTGTTGTCAAGGCGACGAGGCGTGCTTGAGGCGCAAGATGCAGTTGGAGCCTGAGGCACAATGTGCAAATAAGGCGCACACCTTAGTGTGTAAGGCACAAATATATATATATATATATATATATATATATATATATATATATATATAATAATTGTAAAAAAAACTAAAATTCATAAAAAAATTATATTTTATAAAAAAAAGATAAATATAACCACTATTCAATTAAACCAACACAATAAAGGCATACAATACTTATAACTCATAACTAGTGGCCATCAACTGAACAATTTGAGTAATAATAATTCACACGTTATTATGCAACATGCCAAGATCATATTCATAAGTTAAATGCATACAATGCTCATAAGTGATAACTGATAAATGAGAACTCATAAACAATGTTGAGTAACAAAATGAAAGAGTCGGACTCTAAGGAGAGTTGGGCTCTTTTATTCAAACTGAAAAGAATCAAAATTAAAAAACCAAAACAAAAAAACTAAAAACAAACCAGAAAAAAACAAAAAAAAATCAAAATCACAAAAAAAAAAAACCAACCAAAACTTGATGATCAAAACCCAAAATGCATCAAGGCGCACGCCTCGGTCGCCCTGCGCCAAAGGCGCTAAAGGCACCTATGGTGCGCACCTTGCTAGAATGCGCCTGAGGCGCATACCTGCGTCTCGCCTAGCGCGCGCCTTGTTGCGCCATGACAACACTGGTTAGGATCAGGTTATCTGGTTTCATATCTTTATTTATAGTGCAGATTACAAAAACATATTTTGAACTATACACCTCATTTCATATTGGTCGCTCAACATTTTTTTTTTTGAACAATTTGGACCCTGAACTATGCTCCATCTGCTTTTAGCCCCCTCTGGCAACTTTTTATCCCGAAAATACTCTTATTAATTTCCAATAGATTCAAATGTTTTTGAAATATTTAACTTAAGTGTTAATGTATATACTGGGTCGGGTTCTATGTACAGTCGGGTCGGGTTGCTTGTGTATTCATGTACATATATATTGGGCTTGAGTCTCTCAATAGAGAGCATTCCATTCTCACCAAACCCTAGCCGTCGTCTTCTAACATGGTATCAGAGCTGGCCCGTCTCCTGCTCCTGCTAGAAAAGGGTATTTTTGAAATAAAATTATAAAAGTTGACAGAGGGGGACTAAATGTAGACAAAGCATAGTTCAGGATTCAAATTATTCAAAAAAAATGTTGACAGACCAATATGAAATGAGATGCATAGTTCAAGGGAGGTTTTTGTAAGGATTTACTAATTTTTGGAGAGGAGGATCACCTTGCCATCTAGAGGTTTCAATGGAAAATAATTATTCGATTTCAGGTGTCTTGTTTTTGTACACCCATACACTACATGATTGAGCATTTTTTTGTGCTGGGTAGAATTCTACACGACCTAGGTCTGGCCGAAACCTTCAAAAATGCTACCCTCGGATCCATACTTCACTGATTGATTATCAGGTCCAAGACGAGTTTTATTCAGGCTCAGGTCTATCTGAAGGTTCAAGTGCCCTATGTTGGAAGTCTGGAGCATATCTCGTTCTCTGTAGTGGATGTATGCTAGTAAAAATTTTCGAAGTAAAAAAAAAAAAAAAACATTTTCTTGATATGCTGCATGAGAAATCACATTTTCCTTGATATGCTGCTTGCAACCCGTTCATTGGAGCTCTGTATAATGGAATACTGCCGTTCAGTACACGAGTCATCGTCTTTCAATATTTATAAACTAGTGGATTTCGATTGTATGCCCAGATCTGCAAATCAGGACTTAATATGGTACATTGATCACCATTTTTTCGCTCAAACATTTCTCATATCTATAATTTTTCAGTGCAACAGAGAAGTATAAAGATAGAATTTTATTTATCCAAAATGCCAGTGTCAGATAAAAATTAGGATTCTGTGTAGCTCTTGGCTGGTTTGGGTTGGGTCTAGGTCAATCCGACCCTTGGGGTTTGTTGGGTTGGGTTAGGTCCGATCTGAGTGGGGTTCAAATCGTATCCGAGCTTTATGGTCTAGGCCCCAATTTTCAACTGTTATGTCTTTGCATTAATTGGTTCTTTTCAGGTCTGATAAGGTTGGGTCCAGTTTTACCAAACTCATGTTCATCTGGATTTTGGGTATGGTTTGGGTCCAAATGGAGTGGTTTGGATTTGGACTTGGCCCACTTGCACCCTATCCTATTCTGATAACTAAATATACTCTTGCTTTGTTACACTGGATGATGCAGGTTAGGTTCTTTGACATTTAAAGCTCCTGATAATGTGAAATATCCTTCCATGGATCTCGCCTATGCCGCTGGCCGGGCTGGAGGCACCATGACTGGAGTCCTCAGTGCTGCTAATGAGAAAGCTGTGGAGATGTTTATTGATGAAAAGTACGCCTTCTTTTCCTCTTTATTCCTTTTTGCCACCTACTGTTTGCACTTTCCTTTTTAGCCTCCTGTTTTTTTGTCCAAGTGTAGTATATGAAGTGAACTTGATTGATACTCGTCTTTTAGAGTGTGTTTGGTTACTGAGAGTTTTTGCAAGAAAGAAATTCATTGGAAAGGAAAGAAAAAGAAGAGACTTTTCTTGCTATTGCTTGGTTGTTTGGAAAAGAAATGAAAAATGACTTATTTTTCCTTTCCGTTGTTTTTCTGTGCTTTTTGGCAGGAAAATTTTTGTTGCCTTTTGACGGGAAACTGATTTATGTGGGAAATTATTTTTCCGTGGGGACCACACTTTCTCGTCAACCACACACAGTTTTGCAAGAAAACTAGTATTTTGTTTTCCTTTCCTCTGTTTTACTGGCAACCAAACGCACCTTGGACTTTTCCTATTTTCTACAGTAATTATTAGTTCGGTTTGTGGTCCGGTCGAAAATTATTATCAATCTCTCCTATGGTTGACCCCATCTTGATGACTAAAGACTTGACATAAATATAACAAAAGATGACTTTATTAGTAGAAATAAAGTTGGAATAGTAGAATTAAACACAGTTTGGTTTCAGCTTTCCATTTGATCATCACTTCACTCTATGCTTGGCTAAAAGATGACACAATTGCATGATGTTCACTAGCTGCTACACCTTTTATCTCTCTGATGGCTATTTCCACTGTCTGTTTCAGGATCAGCTACCTCGACATTTTTAAGGTCGTGGAGATCACGTGCGATGCACATGTGAAGGACCTAGTGGTCCGACCTTCGCTCGAGGAGATCGTGCACTACGACCTGTGGGCTCGGAAGTTTGCGGCCACCTTACAACCATCATCACCGGGCTTGGCTCCAGTCCTGGCATACTAGGATGCTGCATTGCAACACGGGGCCACCACGATTCGCTGACCCTCTAACAAGAATAACATAAAATAGGGGGCATGGATCTGGAGCTTATATGAATGAATCAGCAAGTTGTGTCTTTTAGTTTTTGATGTCACACATTGAATAATGCAGTGGACAGGCAAATATAAGATCAGCTCCGTCGGACCAAATTGTACCAACTGGTTCAGTTTTATGGTTGTAATGGTGGATTAGTTGATGAGGAACTTTGTAGTGCTAAGGCTCTCGGGGTCTCGGGGAGGTATCATATCATGATGTTATATTGCCCGCCGCCTGTTTGTATTATTTACGAACCGGGATTGCATCTGGAACAACTATATATAGGAAAAAGAGCAGGTAGTGAATACTTTTTGGGGAGTGCTCCTTCATCAGACGGCTGGGTGCCATTCACCCTCATTACTGTACGGTCTGTAATGGAGATGATTCATGTTTGGCATAAAAGAGTGAGCAATAACTAAGACAATGTTTAGTTGCATGGATAGTGTAGGGAATGAGAGGCAAACCGGCTGGAAATCCACTCTTTTTGTTATGTCAGTTTCATGAAGAGGTGTTTGTGTGAGGGGCCCAATCTCATGTGGGCTCCAACATGAATGGGGGCCCTAAACTAATATGAGACCATAGGAGGTTTTGGTACAACTTTGTATTAATGAGGTTGGGAGCTACTTTTCATTATGGTTGGAAAGATGACTCCACTTCCTAAGGGATCTCATTTGGATTGTACTTGGTGTTGAGTTTTGGCTTAATTTTGGAGAATTAGGGAAATTTACAGTCCGACCAGTCGACGGGTCCTATCCGATAGATCAGTTTTGCTCTACAAAAGAGGTACGTTCTGAAAGACCGATCGGTTTTATTACAGACCGATCGGTTTAACTATGAGGTGTTGAATATCAAAGTCAAAATAGAAGAAAAAGAACTTATTCTTGTGTCCTCTTTATTGGATCGTTTTGAGCAGCTAGTTATTGCATTGATTTACGGGAAGGATGCCATTAAATTAGAAGAAACTACTGCAGCTCTTCTATCCAAAAAGTTTAGAAAAATGATTACTGGTTCATATTCTCAGGCAAAAAGCTCTACCTTATTTGTACAAAGTGGGAAGACATAAAATAAGGGATCGTCAAATGCAAGATTTAGATCCAAGTCTAGAATCATGAAAGAAATGAAATGCTATTATTGTCACAAAAATTGTCATATCAAGAGTGATTATCCTAAGCTAAAAGTGAATAACAATAAGTTTGGAAATGGTACTCAGTCTGGAGTATCGTCTGATGCAGTTCACGTGGCAGATGATTTGTTAGATGATGTAATTTTATCAATTACAGTTAGTGGGGATCTAAATTAGAAGTGGATCCTAAATTATGTGTCCCAATGAGGATTGATTCACTTCAAATCAGAAGGTGAATGGTCATACAGTCTTGGTGGGCAACGATTTCGCCTACAAGACGATTGGAAAAGGAGAGGTCACGATCTGTATGCATGAAGATATTGTGAGGACTTTGACTACTGTTAGGCACGTTTCAGAGTTACGAAAGAATATGATTTTTCTTGGTACTTTAGACTCGTTGGGTTACAAATTCATCATTCAAGGTGGAGCCCTAAAGTTATCTCGAGAGAGTGATCGTTATGAAGGGTGATAAAGTCGGAAGCCTCTACGTTTTTTTTTGAGATCACAATTATGGGCAGTGCAACTATTTCTATTTTGTCAGAAGATCATTAGGCAATCTCGTCATGATTGTAGCATAAACATTGGGCCACATGAGTGAAAGAGGTTTATCTGAGTTGAGCAAGCAGAATTTGCTCTCAGATGTGAAAAACGTCAAACTTGACTTTTGTGAACATTGTGAGTTTGATAAGCAACACCGAGTCATGTTTAGTTTTGCAGTTCAACGCATGAATGGAACATTGTATTCCATACATATGTTTAGTGTCCTTTCAGAGTTACTTCAAATTAAGGTTTATAATTCTTTGTATCCTTTATGGATGACTATTTCAAGAAAGTCTAGGTCTATTTATTGAAGACCAAAGATCAAATGTTTGAGATGTTCAAGCGATAAAAAACCCTGATGGAAGGAGACTGGAATGAAGCTGAAGCGTCTCTGTAGCGATAATTGAAGAGAATTGACATCAAAGGAAGAGAACTTTTATGAGGATGAAGACATTTCTAGACCCTTCACAGTTAGAGAGACACCACAATAGAATAACGACATTGAAAGGATGAATCCAACCTTACTTGAGCGAGTACACTACATGCTATTCGAGTTAGGCATGAGTAAGGAATTTTGGGTAGAGGCTGTTAACACATTCGCTACGAGGAGTTGGTGGCAATCATATTTCGCTATGAGGAGTTGCTGGCTTATACACTCTAAGTGATGGTGATGAGCCGACCACCTATGGTGAAGAAGTTTTGGATGTTAACTATGTTCAGTAGGGCACGACCATGAGTGAAGAGATTGAGTATATTTATAAGAATCTTACTTGGGATCTTGTTGTGAGACCTAGTGGCCAGAAGGTGATTAGCTGTAGGTGGATGTATAAGAAGAAAGAAGCTTTAGGCAGTGTTTGGGACAAGGTAAGATTGGTGGCGAAAGGCTACTTATAGAAGGTGTCGACTACAACGAAGTGTTTTCACATATGGTGAAACATACTTTTATTCGCATTTTGTTGGCCATGGCAACCTATTTGATCTTGAGCTGGAGTAACTCAATGTGAAGACAATATTTTTACATGGTAATTTGGAGAAGCAAATCTACATGCAGCAGCCCGAGAGGTACATATTGAAAGAAAATGAGGACTATGTGCAGATTAAGGATGTCATTGTACAGACTCAAACAATCGCCAAGATAGTGATAAAAGAGATTTGACATATTCATGACGGATCATGGGTGCGTCAGAAGTGAGTATGATCGCTGCATCTAGTTCAGAAAATATCGTGGCAGTTTGGTAATATAGCTTCTTTTATATATGGATGACATATTTATTGTTGCAAAGAGCATTCCAGATATTGGTGTTTTGAAATCTCAATTGAGTGATGAGTTTGAGATAAAGAACTTAGGTGGTTTTAAGAAGATTTTGTGTCTGGAGATTATTAGATATCAGAAGCATAGTACAGTTCATTTGACATAGAGGAACTATCTGAAACATATGGTTTCTTATTATGGCATGAGTGGTGCTAAACCAGTTAGCAAATATCTTACTGTACACTTCTGGCTTTCGGTGACACGGTTTTTCAGCACCGATGATGAACATGTTTACAGGGTTCGTGTGCCATAAGCACAATTGGCAGTTTGATACACGCAATGATGTGTGCACATTCAGATATTGCATAGACAGTCAGTGTGATCAGCCGTTATATGAACAATTCGGAGAATGAGCATTGGCATACCGTGAAGTGGATATTAATAAACCTATAGGGTATATAGGATATTGGTTTACTATTTCATCAAGATAATAATCAGTCATAGATACAGTAGGATATGTTGATGCAGATTATATTGGTGATCCAGTTAGTTGGAAGACATTTTATACAAAACACAGTTACATTTTTTTGTCGGCGATATAGGTATAATATATGGCTATAACGGAAGCAACCAATAAGACGATTTGGCTCTATGAAATTGTTGGTAAGTTTGATCTTTTGTAGCCTAGTATGTTGGTACTTTCAAATAGCCAAAGCACTATCGATTTGACGAAGGATGATCAAGTTCATCACTCACTGATGAAACATATGATATTTGATATTACTTTGTTTGGAAGACTATCAAAGACCGATATAGTTGTTTATGTGAAGAAGATTCATACGGAAGAGAATCCTTCCAATATATTCACAAAGTTGGTTGCAATGATTAAGTTTAAGCATTGTTTGAACTTATTCAAGATGATTTAAAGATTTTTTGCACCTTCGGGGTACTAGTACCTATTGGATTTTCATCTATGGTCAGAGGTGCACTGGAAGCAAAAACCTGATCCCAAGGATCAATGTGGTGTGCAATTAATTTGTAAAATTTCTATTCATACCAAAATGAATCATATGTGTGTGAGATTAAACGGATGCAAACAAAATCCGAATGTCATTTACCAAATCGAACAAACTAGCATAGATACATGAACGATGGTACAATAGATCTATGAGTAAAGGCTTTATACCTTCGTGCACATTCTTTCACCGAGAAAGTTTCTTCTTTGTCGATGGACATGGATTCAGATTCTGCACGAAAAGGCTTTGGTGCAACTATCATAATGTTTGATCCTAAGTTCGATTGGGCTAAAAGTTTAGGAGCACATTGAGGACTTTAATCCGCATCGTTTGGATCTGGTTTGAAACCGATCGAACTCCTGGATCTCCCACAATAATTAAAACATCGCAGGTCTGGAAAACAAATTTTGGACATTATAAAGCTCCTTGCTAGTTCACCCGATCTCACAGGCGATCCAAACTCTCACACCCTAATCTCTAAGTGACTCAGAGTGCAAACGATCTTCGTGCTTCGTGCTCACCATTAACCCAAAAAAAAAAGAGAGAGGGAGAGGGATGAGAGGTGCGGTTTTCTCCACGGAGAAGAGAGAGATGAAGTTCGATCCCTATCTCCAAACAACCATGAGCCCTCCTTCGAAAAATTTGAGAAGTATGCACTATTTCATATCTGAAATTCATGCCACCTCATCCCTAGGTCGTTCCCTCTTCGAAAAATCGCACCCCCTATTTTCTTTTCTCGAAAACCCTATCCCCTTGCTACCCTTCCATAACCGACAACTAAAATCAAGGGGGAAGATTTGATTCCCCTCAAATCTCTCCCTCCCTAATTTTTGGGATGATTGCTACGTATGCAAACCCTAATGAGAGGCCGGGAGGGGGGACTCACCTAGGGCATGCGAGGCACTTTGGTTGGACCAAAGTGCCCCTATGCTTCTAGTGGCTATCCACCTTATGTGGGGGACACACATGGCTGGCCTCCATTCACATGGGGGCCGAGAACTCTAGCATCTAAGGTCCCCTTCGCGCACATTGGTCATGCACTGTAGGTGGTTAATAGTGGTATAATTATTCATTGGGATGCCCTTAGTAAAAAATAGGGCGTCCTTAGTAAAATCCACTAAAACCCTCATACCATGCTCTAGTGCGATTCACACATATGGAGCAGAGCCCACAAGGGTTGAAGGCAACGTCGTATGTCTCTACACTACACTGGGGTTACCCCCTAGTGAACATATTTCGTCTAACGAACCTACCATGCTTTAGTACGGTGCACAATTGGAGTATAGGGCATTAGTTCTTCCTATCAATTATGTTGTGAGATGAGGATAAAGTTAAAAGTCCGTATTGATTGTGGATAAAGTAGAACATTTAGGGACTAGGATTCATGGCTACCAACCGGACCTGATTGACATACTACCAAAGTATCTCTATCAATCCTTTGGGCCTCAGTTAACCTGTGTGCCCACCCGGAGTGCTACGCAGGCTACATTCAATTCTTCCAGATTTATTACGCTTTTTTGCATACCCCTATTTTCCGCTTAGCTTCAGTAATATAATGTTTCTTCAATTAGTGACATGTATCTACTCGAGCGGTAGAGAGCACTGTCAGACTCAAGTGATCATCTGACTAGGTTCTTTCCAGGCTGACTTATCATAGCCACCTCCGGTCACTTTAGCCAAGCAACCAAATTCGGTCAACAGTTTGACTGTTGACCACTAGGCATGGGATTAGTGCGGTGTATGTCAAACCAAGGAACGCACCTCCCGGTAGAGATATGGATGGCCTGTAGGAGTGGCGTAGTGATACAACGCTAGTTCGGTAACCCAGTGCATCGTAGTACTAGGTCGTGGTTAAATCCCTCACATGTTGGTGTACAAAAGTTACACGCAATTGGTTAGTCCACCGGTCATGGTTCCTCAGGGTTTAAGAGCGACTACTCTAAGCAAAAACACGGTTGTGTGCATCGATGTCTGCTCACCGATCTGTGCACCGTGTTGGTTTCGTTCGATCACAGAGACTATGCCATGCAATGACTATGGTGGAGACACACATGCTCTGTCATTCTAATAACTTATTATGATAAGACGACCAACCATAATTAGAACTGCGAACGATTTAGGCTCATAGGACCGATCCACTGAGTCTCCCACTCAGATAGACTACTATATAACCATGGCTTCTTAAGTTATGAAAATAGAACATGTATAGTAATACGTACCTTAATGCAATCCTAACTAAACGATCAACCATATATAGTTAAACCAGAGTCTTACGAGCTAAAGACCATATCAAAGCTAATAGTACCGTTAGGGTGTTTTGGCACATCTTCATGGCATGATTTCGGACATCATTGAGGTATTGTTTGGGCATCAACATTGTGCATTAGAGATGAGGATCAAATCCGAGGAGAAATTTTGCTAAGATGGAGAATTGTTGAGTTATGACTCAATTTTGAAGGTTCAAGGAAACCTAATGTTTGATCAGTCAGCGGGTCCTATACGACCGATCAACTTTGATGTATAGTAAAGGTATGTTTTAAAAGACTGATTGGTTCTATTACAGACTGATAAGATTTACTCGCGACGATGGTTTTCTAAGTCGAGACCAAACTGACCGATCGGACCCTACTGCCGACCAATCAATTTCTCTCCTTCATGAATATATTGTTTACTTGTTTGAATCTCTTGTGAGATGTAAACTCTATACTATATAAAGGGTATTGAGAGACCAAACTCGGTGTGGTTGACGGACTATTTGAGAGGGACCAAAAGAGATTCTTGAGGAATAGAAATCCTAAGGAGATTAGGGTATTCTCATTGAAGTTGAGTACATTACTTGTAACTTCTTGGTTTCTCCATTATAGTGGATCGTCTGATTGTCTACGCTCATGACTTTCTTCCATAGGGTTTCCACATAAAATCGATCTCTTCTCTATGTGCTTTGTGTGTTAGATTTTCCATGCTTTGTGTTTAATTACTCTATTGCTTGGGATTGTTGTTGTGTTCCGCTATAGATCCATCGGAGGATCGATTTACAATATGTATGGAAGCTCGTCTATAACTACAAACATCTTATTTAACGCCATGAATTGCTATTAAACCTATTAATGGATTATAGATAAGGCATGTAGTTCCACTTGATTGATTTGCCACCATTAATTACTCTTAAACAACTTCTATCCAACACTTGTCTTATATTTGCCTGGTCTTGATGCGGTTCAGAGAAGCCATTATCATGACTCAGATTTTGTCCTATGAAGATAGAGTCAATTATAGGAAAGATTGACAAGACTTTTTTGACCGACAATTACTTGGCATCGGGCTTTTAAGATTGGTTTCGAAAACTTGATAAATGTAACTTGAAAAAAGAGAGGCATATTGCAAGAATCCTGAAAGACTAGTTTGCAGATAGGCACTCTACTTGGTTACATAATTTAATTTCAAGTAAAGGACGAGGAGAAACCCTATAAGGGTTTCCTATATTAGGAAAAATACTTGACAAGAGGGTAGAATGCAAGATTTGATATAGAAAATTATTGATCTTTGTATCATCACTAAGTATAATCCAAAGAGTTGAATGAAACAACATTCTCATATTGTGGTCCAAACAAGCCTCTAGGGTGGAGGATTAGATCAAACAAGTTCAATAATCAGGAGACAAAAGTCTAAGAGTATACAAGTTGATCTCCTTGGAGGTTGAGACAACTATTGACTAATAAGGAGACATGACATTAATTAGAGTTAAATTATAATTTGATCCATGAATTTTGTGTTGAGCATTGTGGGGTGGCTCGGAATCCTATTTGGAGAAGAGCCGGTTGGCTCGGAATCATATTCGGAGGAGACCCACATGCTTGCAACTTCTAGTGGCAATAAATCCGACGAGATTTCACACTGGCACAAATCCATTGGTAAGGACGTAAGGTGGAGTTTGTTGGACGTCGGAGGAGACTTCAGATGTTTGTCCATTGGTGGTGGAGTGACATCAGTTGATGTGGAGCTCATTTAGACATCGAATGAGACTCCGGGCACCGTGGTCACTAGAAGATGGATAGTGGAGGCGATCATCAAGCACGATGATCGGCCATCGGTATTCAGTTGGGTGCATACACCGGTCAGAGGTGTAGGGCACATGTTTGGATGAAGGCACCAGTAGGGTGCTTTTGGTGCGTCTTCAGTATGCATGTTTGGGATACCGAGAAGAGGTCAATTGGCACCGTCAGGGTGCTATTTGGAGCGCCATCAAGAAGCGGGTTCATGATACCGATATAGTACAACTTGATACTGTTAGAGTGCTTTGAAGACGCCATATAGACGTTTGGTTTGTGATATCTCACCATAGTGGAGATTGTTGATGATGGATTGAGTCAAACCCACCTCTCGGTCAGGTCGTGCGCACGACATGTCTAGGTGTCATGCGCACGACTGCCTAAAATTATCGACGCGTCTTTCCTCACTTGATATGGTTGAGTGCAGGAAAGCCAGGCGGACAGCTTTTCTAGTCGTGTACATGACTTTGCCTGGCAGACACGGGTCAGCCCAATTGTATACGATTTGGATTTTTCTTTTGGGGCTGTTTGATGAAAATTTTCGGGATTGAGCTTATGTATGCCTATTTTCCTCCTATATAAAAGAGTCTAGAGTTTTGAGAACAGGCCATTGAAGGGCCTGTAAGTGGCGTCCACGATGCAATGTTGGAGCACCACTTTATGGAAGCTTGGTGACTGATCTCGGAGGAATTCTACTTGAAGAAAAACCTAGATAAGACCCCCTTTCCAAGGAAGATACCTTCGGGCATGGTTGTCGAGCCATTGAGAGCGAGGCCATGTTGCGAAGACCGAGGCCATAATGGGGCGAGTTCGAGAGAAGGAGCGTAAGGCAGTTGGGAGATCCATAGTAGTACGATGATGATTGATTTGATAGATCGTGACTAGTGAGTATCTACATCATGGCTTATATAGAATTCGTGAGGGTTATCTCTGCAGAGATTGTCATATGCGATCCATTAATTTAGACAGATCTTGGAAGAGAGAGCGTACAAAGAGATAGAGCTTTCTTCTTCATCTATCACGTAGTATATTTTGGTTGGTTCTTCTCTATTTGTGGTTTTTTTTAAAGGATCATTGGCGTATGTTGGAGACAGTTAGGTTTCCGTTGATGCACATCATCATCTTTTGTGGTGGAGAGATATATGAGGATTTGTTATAGGATATGGAGTGTCGTCGAGTGTAATCTTGTTTATTTTTTCATAGTGGATTCCTGAAGGAGGTGGCTGCCAGAGAGAGGACGTAGCCTCAGGGTGAACCTCTTGTCTGTGATTTTTTGTATGTGTGTCATGATTGATCGGTGTAGTTTGGGATGTACTGATGAGATCTTACGTTTCGAGGATCTGCAGCGTTAGGCCGCGTATCTGCATCTTCGCCCTTTCTCTATGTCGGGCTCAGTCTCGTCCGCTGCGCAAAAGTTTGGGAGCTGTTACGATTATGTCCCTATAGAATTTCTTTTTAGGACACTCACGCCTCCTAAACTTTGAAAAACACATCACTTTCACCCCTCGCGAGGGCCCATGAGTGGATGATTTGGTCAACAAATTGAAATATTAGGGGATGCAAGTGTTACAAAAAAAAATAAAAAACTATTGTAGGGACAATTATAACTACCCCGAAACTCTGGGAAACTGTCATTATAACTACCCCCAAGCAATTGGTGCTTGGGTGAAGAGGTTGTGTGTTCCACTCCTCCCCCCTCCTCAATTTACCTAGGTGTACGGTGGAAAATTCCAAGTGGGTTGAGCTTCACTCTCGGAGGGTTTAATCCGAGCCCAAATAGGACCATTACCCGAAAGGTTTCGACCTATTGGGACACCCGCCGATCCCAAAAAAAAAAGGGGTAATGGGTGATAGGTCCCTCTAACAGATCAAATTTAATGATAAAGACAGTCAACATTGTTAATTAGCGTTAAGTCTTCTTGATAGAAAAATATCATTTTTATCCCTACGACCAGTTGTACATGTGAGCAAGACCCTACGTGTTGTTGTACATGTGGGCATTGGACTTGTTGCAAAAAGAGTAACAATCTTCGAAAATTGTTACTCTTTTGTTACAGTGAAATCATAGTAGCAAATTATTTTGTAAAATCTTACCAATTTTTTTTTTCTATAGTGAAATCACTTTAGCAAAAGAGTAACAATTTGCACAATTTGTTGCAAATTGTTACTCTTTTGCTTGACAATGGTCTTCAATATCCATACCTGATTGATTGTCTGAATACAGATACAAAACCAATCATGCATTTTAGGTATTGAGCCTCTCATATCTCAAATATCTCAATGTTTTGGTGCTGAGTTGACTGCTGCTTGAATACGGCAAACACGTCCCTATTCTTCAATCTAACATGTTGTCTTGTGTACAATCTCCACATTATTCGAATGTCGGAAATTATTTTTTTAATTTTTTTTGGGTTAATTAGTGCTAAATCCCTTCGTAGGTTGTTATTTAAGCTAAATGATACAACTTGTTAGGATATTAGCTAAAGTCCTTTCCAAAGGACACGTTTTTACAATAAGTCCTTAACCAAAAATATTAACTTTTTTTTATCCTTTAAATTACAAAACTACCACTCCAACTAGAGTATCCATTCGGTTCCAGTAAAAGTATCCATTCGTCTTTGACATGAGTATCCATTCGCAGATTAACACTATACATATAGCGATTGCTATAATGATTTCACTGTAGCAACTACAGCAAAAACACTGTAGCAAGAGTATACAATTGTCTCCAAAAAAAGTATTCATTCATCATTAACGAAAGTATCTATTCACGGGGTGACACTGTGCATGTTGCGGTTACTACAACGATTCACTATAGCAAGAGTATCCATTCGTCTTCAGAAAGAGTATCCATTCAGCTAATTGATACTCTTGCTACAGTGAATCACTATAGCGGTCAATTTGCTAAATTGATACTCTTATCAAATCGAATTGATACTTTTGCTACAATGATTTCACTATAGCAGCTATAGTGAAATCACTATTGCAACTACAATGAAATCACTGTAGTAGCTAGAACGAAATCACTGTAGCAATTGCTACATGCACAATATCAAACCAGCGAATGGATACTCTTATGGAGACGAATGGATACTCTATCTGTAGCACGCGAGGAGGTAAATAAGGACGAGGGACTTGCTGTAGCATGCCATGTTCGGAAGGGACTAGGTGCAATTTTGAAACATGGCATGTCCTTTAGCTAATATAGCATCTGCTAAAAGGACTTAACGCTAAGCCTTCCTCTTTTTTTTTGCTGGACAGGCCAAGGCGATCAAAGGACAAGACGCTAGAGCAAGAGCTCAAAGAGGTACGAAGATCGAAACGGGGAGAGGCACTCGAGCAAGGACGACGTCAGAAATTGTTGGGTGCTTTTCACATGTGGGATCATAGCAACAAATTCGGCCTTCATGAATAATTCGGCAAGGGGGCAAAATTCAGAGTTTGAAAAATATCTGAAAAATTTGAAATAAGTCCGGGAGAAGTTTGGAAACATGAAGCATAAAATATATTATAGTGCATAAGTAATTGTATATTAATGTATATAAAAAAGACATATAACTTAAATAAAATAGGTAGCACTCAAAAATAGAGAGATTAGTGAGTTCCTGAATTACTCGTGAATAATTCAGGAGTTATTCGGGTTTGATATCTTGTCAAATAATTCAAGAATAATTTGTTTGACCTTGAGTTCATGAATTTTTTTTAAAATTTGGAGAATATTGTTACTACGTGTGGGATTACGTACTCCCCACCCATTCCTAATCATGAGAAAACACTCACATATGCCTGTAGACAAAGTTGGCCTCATAGATGGAAGTAGTCAAACTAATGCAAAACAAAGAAAGAGCTGTGCTCAGATCAGTGACAAGCAAATCAAATTTTTGAGAATCAATTCTGGTGTTGAAATGGTAAGCGAGTCGAGCGTACGCGATCGGTAAGCTCTGATGGTGTCCTTCGAAAAATTTCTTTGAATGTGGTGGAGTGGATCATACGATGCTTTGCGAATATATTTATTAGGATTTGAGGAGCAGACAATAATATCTTTGTAGGTGGTCGGGATTTTTATAATTTGCGTGGATGGAGGAGAGAGTATCTCTACTATATAAAGAGAACTAGTCCGAGACTCCGCGCCCCGGGCCAGACCTGGGGAACGAGAGAAAAAATCGTTACCTACCACCCTCGTCATGTTCTCCTCGAGCCCTCGCTACCCTGAAAGCCCACCTCTACCCTAATTTGAATCAAATATACAATTATAATCAAGTTGACGGCTGATCTGGTCTAGGGATAGAGAATTATTATTATTATTATTATTATTTTGGGGGAGGGGGGCCTCTTTGATCAATTCCTTCTACCCGTTAAGTCACTAGTGCATGCCCGTGCCCGTAGGCACTGCAGCGGGCTTCGGCGGGAACACATCTGTCGGCACTATAGCGAGCTGTCTTCGGCAGCAACACACCTAAACGTCTTCGGCAACAAAACACTTTCGACGATAATATCGGCATTCATAGGAACACTCATTTTCTTGCCCGTGCCGATTGGCACGAAGCGGGCACAATCGGCGCGACCAACTCCCCCTCCCCCTATAATCGGTCAATCACAGTTGTCTCTATTCGAACGGATTCCTCGAGATCGACCTGATGGTTTGGGGCGGTCGAAATTTCAGCAGGCGGGTTTATAGTCATTGATGTGAACAACGATCACGGGATGAATGGTCAGGTTTTGGTGCAGTTTAAATAGGTCGGGATTTTAGGGGTTTAGTGCAGTTTAAATGGGTCAGGATTTGAAACCAAGGGGAGGGAATTGGTTGACGGGGAAATAGAGATCGTGCGTTGATTTTTGAACGAATGGTTAGATCTATTCGGTTCATTTTTGTCTAGTCAGTACAAAACTGACGTGCCATGTTATATAGATGTGTTCCCATCCATTGTTCACGCATTAGAAGGCTTTTTAATTTATTCATGTTTAGTTGATACCATCTGCCGGTGCTTATTATTTAATTAATTTAGCCAATTAGGATTAAGTGGGTGCGAACAAAACATCTTACCCATGTTAGCATAGAAATAAAATGTTCAGGACTTTAAACTAAGTATCCGATCTACAAAAAACCAAACACCAAAGTTATTCGGGATTGAGTATAGAACACAGTGAATTAATTATTTTTCTATTTATTGCATAGATTTTTGTGTACAACTATAAATAGCAATCAACTTTTTTTTTTTTTTTTGAAAATCCCTCTTGGTGAATGAGAGAAGGGGGGGGGGGGGGGGGGGGTTTCGGCCTAGACGCCAACTAGTAGATTAGAAAAGGAGGAGAAATTGCATTGGGGGGGGGGGGGGGGGGGGAGGGGGGGAAGCAACCCAAAATCCCTCCCTAATTAGAAAGGTTCAAAATGAAAGATTTAGTCCCTAACATCAAGTTACAAGACCAAAGGTGGATCGTTGACTTACAAAGCTCGATGATGCGGTCCCCAGTAGCCCGTTTATCTTTGAACACCCAACGGTTCCTCTCAAGCTAAATCATCCAGTAGTTGCCAGTTGCCAGGACATCCCAGCCCTTGCGAACAAGTCCACAAACTTTTCTTCGACGCTAGGATCCCCAAAGGGCTCCCACCGATGTCGGGAAAGAAGTAATGTCTAGCTTCCCAAGGAAGTGACGCCAAATATGCCGCTAGAACTCACATCTCAGCTACCATAAAAACAACAATCAATTTTTATGGGTGTAATATCAGTTTTGCGGTGTGTTGAAAGCTAACCACAACGAATGGGATCTTGTCCGAGTGGTACTTCCACTCTCCCAGCTTGTTGGAGAGGTTCCATGTACGACTTTTGGTACGGACACCGTGGAGTAAACTTTCCCTCAAGGTGGTTGTTGCCTTGTTTGCACGTTCAAATATTAATCCTGGTCGTTGATGTTATGATCACGGGATTATAAAATTTATAATAAAATAGTAGTTAGACTACCTTCACCCTGTTTCGATCTCCAGACCTCTTTGAACCCATGCTCTATCGCCCTGTCCTCTGATTGCCTAGCTGGTCCATCAATAAAAAAACCAATCACAAATATTTACTCAATGTTTTATGTAGCCAAACATTTACGGAGGAATTAGAAGAAAAAAAACCTTGTTTGGAAGATCCTTTTGAGCTACAGTCTCAACAAGCAGTCATTTCAATAGAAAGACTATTTTGCAGCTGTATAATCAGCGGTCATCATCCATCTGGCCGGAAAAGGTTGAGCAAATCTGGCGACCCTCCAACTCTGCCAAAAAAGGCCTTCATCTGCATGACTGGAGATCAACTCCACACTTTGGAAGTCTTAGGCATCGGCGGGGGACCTGAAAGAGATGGTGTAGCAGAGAGCTGGCCTCAACGGCACGAACAGAGGAGAGGGCGGTGGCCGGGGCTTGAAAGAGCTAGTGTAACAGGGGATCAACAGGACAAAAGGAGCAAAAGTTTGATTATATATAATGAATATATTAGAAGCAAATTGTTACCACATTTGAAAGAATACGATTTTGTTCCAACCTCCTTAAAGGGGTTGGAGCATCCCGCTCTCTCTCATCGTCGCAAATACTGCAACAAATTCGACGGCCAAACAAAATCAAGATTTTGCGAACGGTTCTAAAGCAACCACCATTTGTGGCGGCTAGGCCACCGATTTAAACAAATAAACAGTCATATATTTGGTCCCCGAGCCAATCAACTCACACTTGCCCATGTCATGTTGCCTGGGTTGCTTGCCAATTTACCAAAAAAATGGACGGATTGATCAGGTTGGACGGTTTTTATTTGATCACAAACGATAGAAAAACTTCATTTCAAAACCAAAACAAGAAAAAATAAAAAAAACAAAGTATTCTATTAACCAACAATAACCACCACTAGCTACAAAAAATAAAATCTTTCGACACCACACGCACATACTCTCTCTCTCTCTCTCTCTCTCTCTCTCTCTCTCTCTCTCTCTCTCTCTCTCTCTCTCTCACACACACACACACACACGCACACATACACACACATTTTGGTACCATACCGAATCCATCTTTATCATCCATCTCATTTGTCATGCATTGTAGTGGTGGGAGCATTATTCTAAGAGCCATGGCATAAATCCTAGGTGGATGCCCGAGGTCCACCATAGGGTCATCGAATCGATGGACCCTAACAATTTGGTATATATATATATATATATATATATATATATATATATATATATATATATATATATATATATATATATATATATATATATATATATATATATATATATATATATATATATATATATACACACACACACACACAACGGCTTCTTTTCATTGTACAACTGATGTAGGATCAAAATGATCATTTAAAATGGAGGCAGGGTTAGGCAGCCCCCAACTAGCACCTCCAGCTGTGACTTTAGGCTAAACTCAACTTAGACGGGTCCTTCAGCTTAAACGGGTAGTATTAGGGCTTTAAGATTAATTACCCCAACATTTATTTGTTAGGACAAAGTCAAAACTATTTGGGTGCATTTTTAAGTATTTCAGCACTAGATTACAGTCATGTCATTGGCGCCACGAGCCTAACCCAAAATGGAAGTAGGTTTGGATCAAGTACAACTAACTAGTGTCAAGACAAATCAGATTGGGTAGGATCAAATGTCAGAGTCCATAGAATAAACAAATCTTTATTAATCTACAAAGCACTAACGGCGCCGGACCGGGTCACAAACAACTAAACCACGGCGGCGCCGGACCGGGTCGTACTACGCGAAAGGGTGATTCTAGTGACGTGTCCCGTTGGAGAAGAACCCAACCAGCAGCTCCTGCCTGTACGGCAGATATGACCGCCTGCTGCCGTTCACCCCCTGGCCCTGCCCGCTGCTCTTCCCGTAGTACAGCCGGTGAGCGGTGACCATATCCATCTCCGTCGCCTTCCCTCCTTTCGTTCCTTTCCCACTCTTCCCCTTCTCACCCTCCGTCACCGCCGCCGCCGGGGAGGCCTTAGGGTTAGGTTTCTGGACGGCGCTCACCGGGGGCGGCCTCTCCAGCAAGACGAACTTCTCCTTGCCGTCACTGTGGCTCCGGTTGGTGAAGATTTCGCGGAGCCCCCACCGCCGCGACGAAGCCGATCCGGTGGAGGAGCTCTTCTTGGAGCACTCCGGCGACCGTGGCGCCGGCGAGCAGTAGGTCCCTTCCGGCAGAACCTCGTTTTTGTCGGACCCCGACGAGGCCGAGGCCGAGGCTGAGGACGTCCGAGCTGCCTGCTCTTCGAGGAGAAGCTGCCCGAATGGATGCCTTACGGTCTTCTCTTCCTCCGAGTCCCGGTGGCGGCCGCCAGCGATGATGTCGCGGTTGAAGACGGGGTAGACGGGGAGGATCTGGCCGTCGGAGAAGATATCGTCGGCAGTGAGGCCGGTGCCGGGATCTGTCTTCACAAGATCAAACTCGAAATCGTTGCTGCTGGAGTCCTCCTCCTCCTCCTTCTCCTCCTGCTTCAGCCGTTCATATGGGTGGTGGGCCGCGGCGATCAGCCGGGGGGACTCCATAAGAACGGCGGAGATGAGTACTCGATCGTCCACCACGTACTCCGGCACCGCGGGATCTCTCGAAGTTCAGTCTACGCTCTCTCTCTCTCTCTCTCTCGAATGCTAGAATGGTTCCTGTTTCTCTCTCTAGAGTGTTGGGGGTATTGACGAGAGATGAGGGAAGACGGGGCGCATTTTATAAAGGGACGAGATGAGGCCTTTCCTTCGTTGAGATGGCACGTTGCTGCACACGGATTAAGTTGAAAATGTTTAGACATTGGGAAAATTACAGTTTGCCCCTGAAGTTTAGCTTAAAAACACTTAACCCTTCTATAGTTTAAAAATTATATTTTGCCCCTGTTCAATTCAATTTTGCATATAAAGACTAGGATTAATGTGTGAGAGATCCCTGACAACATATCATTCGCATGAGCAGGAGATCTCATTTAGCATAAGCTCCTTGCCTTTCATGATAAACCCGAAACTACCCCTGTTTCTTCTCCCCTCTCTCCGAGCAGCGGCTACAGCAGAGGCGGCGGGGGATCGGCCAGCAGCTCCGACGATGGCCGTAGGAGAGGTAGCAAGGGCAGCAGACCCGACGGTATTGGCGAGCAGATCCTGCGGCGTTCAATGGCGGTTCAGTGAGATCTCAGATCTAGGGTTCATCCCATGGCCTGTAGATCTCAGAGGTAGGGTAAGGGTTTGGTTCGATTTGGTTCGGCGACAGCAGTGGTGACGTTTGATGTAGGCGAGAGTAGCTCTAGCAAGCGGCAGCGTTCGATGGTTCGGTGGCAACGAACAGCTTCAGCAACGGCTTTTGATAATTCGGTGGCGGTGTTCGATAGATCGGTGGCAGCGAGCGGCTCCAGTGACGACGTTTGATAGTTCGGTGGCGGCATTCGATAGATCGAAGGCAGCCGTGGTTCACTGGTTCGGTGGTATACCAAAAGAAAATTTAAAATGTTGTGGAGGACAATTTCATCCACAGCATTTCAAAGTCCTTAGACTTAAAAGCATCTCTTTAAAATGAGTTTTCACCGACTCTTCCTAAAATTATCGATTGAGGGAATTAAGTAGGTGACAAAAGGGGTATTGTGTTAATATTTCAAACTATAGGGAGCGATTTGGAACACAATGAACCACAGGGGGGTTACGTGCTTCTGAGCTAAACTTCATGGGGGCAAAGTGTAAAAAAAAATTGGTTTCTAGAAGGTCAACTGTTTTTAATTTTTAATAATGTGTCTCGTCCGTGCGACCGTCGCAACAATACTTCCTGGTTATCTCGGTACGGGAGTGGCAATTTCTCATGCAATGGGTTCCGATAGGCCCACAAGAACTGGTGAAACCGCGTCAGATTGGGCCATAGCATCGCATCTGGTTGACCAGTGAACAGGAGGGGGAAGCAATCCGGGTCCGATTGGGAAAATCTGAGCTTTTGACTTCGGCCACCTAACAGGGGGGGCTGGACCATAAGGCTATTAATGCGATCGTCGAAGGTCCCATGTGAAAAAGAGATCAATGCTATTCAGCCCGAAGGTTTTTCCGATTTCGCTCAGCCCGATTGACGTGGCAGCGTGCAACTGGTGGTGTAAAAGACTTAAATGTCTTAGTCGGTTTCAGCCACCAATTGCACGCTGCCATATCAATTGGGCCGGCGCAATCAAGAAAACCTTCAGGCTGAATAGCATTTCTCGTGAAAAGAAGACATTCAAGATCCAAAACATATCGCAAACCACAAATAAAAAGAAGACCCAAATCTAAAACCTTATATAAAATAAGAACTTATTTCCCAGAAAAAAAAACCCTCAAGGCCGGGACTTTCTAAAATATAGTAAGTTAATTAATATCAATTATATTTGTTTAGAGTTTTAGACTTATGACTCAAAATATCATTTATAGTAAGTTAATTAATATATTTAATCTATATTTAGAAAAATCGAGACAAGACGACCCTGACCACCTAAACCATCAAAATAAAAATTATTTTGGTACATAAACGGTTATGATCATTCAGTGAAGTAGCATGGCTAATGAATATCATCAAACAATAGATACTGAAAGTCTGTTGACAATTACTGTTTGATGGGGGTCTGGCCTCGCGTCCGAAGTTGATCCCTTGTTCCGTGGAAACCTTCTACCCTCGGGATGGTGTTCGAGATTCGAAAATCGGATCCCTGCAGAGATCGCCAACCATACAGATAATACAATACACAGAACAATAGAAGGCATCACGGATCACAGGAAATCAAGGACTTGGATTTATCACCAGCAAGATTACACCATGCACCGGTCTCCGTTTGTCGAACCCCACTAACTCTAACCTTGCTTTTCTCAGACATCACACATACATGAAGTGGAGAACCACCCGTTACCGAGAGATATATAAAAATTACTGAAGGATCACCCTGAGATGAAATTACCCATAAGAGAAATTAAGATACTCTCCCCGATGAACACAAAGAAGATCCGCACATTGCATCCTCTGTCTTTCCTCTTCGATGGCCACCCTAAAGAACCAGGAGAAGATTCGGCCGCACACTGTATCATTCTCCTTTCCTCTTCTTCTTCTCTAATTTTTCCTTCTTTTTCTCTATTTTCCTTCATCTCTTCCTTCTTTCTATATGGTAAACCTTATATCGGGTTTTTGTTCTCTCCTTGACCATGATTTTATCTCCATCTTATCGAGAAGAACCACTAACCGTGTCACCGCTGCCTTGAGACTCTGAATGTCCGGGGGCAGTGACACCCCCCTCCCTCCGCAGATCCTTCACTTTCCCCCGTGACTACCCCTTCTCGTAGATGATCTTCGATCACCCTCACCGTAGCTGTCAATGATGATCTTCAAGTATTTTTCTTATAACCCTAGAGCCACCCTTACATTCCTTAAATAGGAGAGCAAATATGTGCTAAAGGGATACCAAAAAACCCTCTCAAAGTTAGGCCAAACCGCAACCAGTGACCACACTCGTGTTTCCAGGCCCAGGTCAAGCGCACGACTTTTCCCTCACCCACGCTCTGCCAGATCCGGCGCCTGGGCGCCCACAATGTGCAGGCTGGTCAAACCTAGACTGGATCTGCTCCTCGGGTGTAGGCTTCATTGGGCCAAAACCCAACACTAGTGTTGTATCCCAAAGGTTCCATTGTTTCCCTCCCGGGTAATCACATGATCAAATACTGGATTTATCTTACGCCATATGGCATATAAATAACGTGGTGCACCAGTGTTAATAAACAAGGCTCATTCTCTGACAAAAAATAAATAATATAATATGCTCTTGCAATTGGTAGGCTTCGAAGAGCTACGATCTCTTTGATGTAATGGCACTTACATGCATTGCTCATACCAAAGCAAGTATGTCATCTTCAATAATTTTTTTTAAAAAAGTATGTTGGTAAAGTGAGATTCATCCAAACCTCCAAAAGCGGACTCTCCCTGTCCCGCCCCACAAAAATTAGGTGGCCATGGAGCATGATTACCCGAATCCAACCCAAAAATCCGAAATGTAAAATGAAATATTTCTAGTCATTTTCGTGCTTTTACTTTGTCCTGCCAATTTTTATTAACACCACATTTCTTAATGTTTATTAGAATCCGAGTCTAATAGAGCTGCAAACTCAATTAAAATGGGTATTTTGAGCTCTCATATGTGTTGGATTTATGACCCGGGTTTTGGGATAAGTGGGTATCCAACAGTGGTATTAGAGTTAGATTCCGCTCGATCAGTGAGGCTTACTCAGGTGTAGTCTGATTGTATCCATGTGTATTTCTTTCCTTAACGCCGCACGGGGGGGGGGGGGGGGGGGGGGGGGGTTCAAGCTCTAGTCTCGTGTGAGAGAATTATTGCTAGGTTCAGTCCCACATCGACTAGAGGTTGGATGATGATGTCTTTATATATCCCCTATAGACCTTCCCTTATGACCCATCTTTTGGGATGAAAGGGTAAAACTGTCAAAGTGAGATATTTGCGGCATAGTTCATGAATAAAACATATTATACCCGGTAGATACCCTAAACATGATTTGGCAAAAAAAAAATCCGTTGAGATTTCTCCTCACAGCAGAGTGCCGCTATTCCCCCCCCCCCCCCCCCCCTCCCTCTTTTTTTTCTAGGGTTAGGGTTTCGGGGGTTTGGGTTCCTGGCCTTTTCGCGCACCACTGGCGGCGACAGGGAGGCCAGGACTTGGTGCTGAGCTACGTCAGGGGTGATATGGTCCCCCTTACTCCCCTGTGTAACTAGGGCGTTCCCGGCTGGCCGCCTTTTTGTGATCGGAGTTCAGGTGTTGTGCGGCGCTCTCTCCTGATCGGTGGGTGGTCCTCTTCCGGCATCAGGTTCGGGCTCATGCTGGCGACAGTCGGATGGTTGGTTTCTGGCCCCAGCGTGAGGATCTTCGTCGGTAGTTTTACAGATCTCCTCCACTGGTCGGTGAGCGGCTCCTGACGATGTGGCGGAGGCGACGGCTTTTCGGCAGGGCGGCGGCTCCGTTTGGCGACTCCTCCTTATTTGCCGAACTGTTGGTGCTAGCGGTGATCGCCTATTTCCTTTTTGTTTTTTGTTTTTTTTTTGTGGTTTGTTTTTTGTTCCTTTGATATATCCCGGATATGGGGTTTGCCGGTTGTGGCACGATGGTGTTGCCGCAGTGTGGTGGTCTTCATCTAGTTTTAGGTGGCAGTCGCAGTGGCGACTTGTTGTGTTGTGCCTGCATATGGTGCCTCCCCCTCCGCCTTGTAGTGATTTCCTTTCCAGCCGTAGGGTTAAGTTCAGCTATGTGTATCAGTAGGGTAGGGTTCAATTAGAACCCGACCTGTTGCGAAGGTAGCTATTAGAACGTAGGGCTGGCAATTTCGGACCCGACACGAAGTTAGCGGGTCTAGGTCTGGGCTAAACGGGTTCGGGTCGTAAACGGGTTGTAAACAATAGACCCATTTAATAAACGGGTCGGGTCCGGGTTTAGGGTCTGGACACGGTAGACCCGGGAAGACCCGTTTAAAATTCAACGGTTGTGTCGGGTCGGATCGGGTCTACCTGCAATCCGATACCGTAATATATAGTACCACCGGCGGGTCTATCGGGTCGGGTCGGATCGGGTCAATTGAAAAGACCCGTGTGGTAAACGGGTCTTATCGGGTCTATCCGTTTATTAGCGTATCGGATATGGGTTTAGGATCGATTAGTTGAACGGGTCGGGTCCGGGTCTAGGGGTTTTGGACACGACCCGAACCTAGACAAGACACGAACCGACACGACCGTTGACATCCCTACTATAGACCCTACTAAACCGGTTCGGTTATGCGTATCAGTGATTCAGTAGGGTAGGGTTCAACCAGAACCCAAACCTGTTGCGAAGGTAGCTTCTAGAATGTCTGAATATTTTTTCTTGCAGAAATTGGATTTTTTTTTTTTATGTGTGTGCGCGCGCTAGGGTTGGCAATTTCGGACCCGACACGGCAGACCCGACACAAAGTTAGCGGGTCTAGGTCAGGGCTAAATGGGTTCGGGTCGTAAACGGGTCGACACGATAGACCCGTTTAATAAACGGGTCGGGTCTGGGTTTAGGGTCTGGACACGGTAGACCCGGGAAGATCCGTTTAGTATTCAACGGGTTGGGTTGGGTCGGGTCTACCCGCAATCCGATACTATAATATATAATACCAGCGGGTCTTTCGGGTCAGGTCGGGTCGAGTCGGGTTGGGTCGGATCGGGTCAACTGAATAGACCCGGGTGATAAACGGGTCTTACCGGGTCTTATCGGGTCTACTCGTTCATTAGTGGGTCGGTACAGATTTAGAATCTAGACACGATTAGTTAAACGGGTCGGGTCTGGATCTACAGGTTTTGGACACGATACGACACGAACTCAACCCGACCCGACCCGACCCATTGCCACCCCTAGTGTGTGCTGACTAAAATAAAAGCCTTAGGAAGTCCTCTTTGCTTGATAGCTAAGCCTTATCCAGAAGGTCAAAGGTTTACCGTTATTTACTACTAATTCTACTGGAGCCCACATGGTCTGATCTTGAAGAAAAGAGAATTGATATTTAGCCAACTAAACAGCCAACCCATCAACAACCTGTCTAAGCTGGCAGTTGCTCATTGGCTTCTGAAGTGATATTTTGAAAGTCACTAGTTTTATAACAAACAACCCTAATGACATTCTTCGAGAGTGCTGCCCAATAGCCAACAGCCACCTATACAGATCGGTGATGGTTTTGGTTAAATAGCATTGATCAAGTGACGCAGCATTAATCACGACGTCCCTTTGCCTGCTGATCGAGGATGAGTGTGATTCATCAATCAGATCTGGCATGGGTGCACCTGACGGCTGTGATCACAACATATCATTCTGTTTCTTTAAAAAAATACATAGAGTATTCCCGTGCAAAATAGTATTTTGCTTCTTCGAGTAGTTGCGATACTCCTCTAAGGCTATGTTTGGTTCGCGGAATTGTCTCTCAGTAATCAATTCTATTTCCACGGAATTGATTATTATAGAAATAAAATTGATTGTTATTGTTTGGTTCACGAAGAAAATGAAAGGAAAAATCAGGGGTACCTATTTTCACTAACTAAAGTTGTTTTATTCGTGCAGAAAACAAGAACAAAAATCTTGCAAACTAGAGATCGAAAAAGTTGCCATGTCAACTTCTAGAATAAAATCCCCAAGGCGCGTGCGGAATTCATTTTTCCCCCAGCCACTTGAGGAATTGATCGACTCCCTCATCTTCCCCCAGCGCAGAATTCATTTTCTCCGTACAATGTTTTCCGTCTTCAATTCTGCAAACCAAACACCCCTGAGGGCATAAGTCAATTCAACACAGAAATGACTTTAATTCAACCAAACAGGCCCTAAGGTCACAATTTTCTTGAGTTTTTTTTAGAGACATGATCCAAACTCTGGCGAGTGCGCAGCCTGGCTAGTTGTGATTTCCTTGTGACGATGATGATTTCGAGTCCCGACCCGATGGCATCCTAGCCTCTCTGTTCCCCTCTATTCCTCTCACATGTCACTGGTGTCATACTATCGGGTCAAAGATGTTGTTGGTGGGGCCCCATGGTATGGCAACAGTGACACGTGCGAGGAACAGAGGGGGAATAGAGAGACTAGGAACAAAGAGGATCCGGTCCCGGCCGAGTGTGATTCCCTTGTCGGGGTGTCTTCTATGGACGAATATGGAAGCTGGAGTGCCATTGACTTTGGATGACCAGCAATTGTGCGGCTGTGATGTGTGCCGGTCCCACCGACCTCGACCGACCGACTGGAGGAGATCTGAACCCACGACTTTGATGTCATGGGACCCAGACTTTGAAAGTCTCGAGGTTCTAGAGGAGCTCATTTCGTGGGACAATGGTTAACCGAGCAAATATTCCGTGAGGATATTCATTGGAACTCGGACATTCCTTGAGACGGGACGGGTTAGCTGTTGGGTACTTCTTGAGACAACTTGATATCGACGGACTCTCAGAATTTCCCATGAATTTCACAGCCCACGGAGTCTATGGGATTCGATTTCCAAAAAATTTGAAGTCCATGAAGTATTGAAAAATATTGAATTGGAAATCACTGGCTTTGAAACGTCGAGAATGTGTTTTCTTTAAAGTTCGATTTGCTTCCACTTGGATAAAGCTTGTGAGGGGATGGCTATGTAAGAAAAATTATGTACAGAACATGTGATTGTCTCTATTATCAAGAACAATTAATATTGAAAACGATGAATATAAAGACCATAGGCAGAAGCGAAGAGATCGATTCACGTACTTCTGGTCATAACGCGTCGGGTGATAATGATCCGTAATTGTACTTGACGAAGACGAGTTCTTCGTTGAGAGAGATCCGAACAACGATGGAGGATGAAATAGCGAAGCGACGGGATCCGATGATCCCGATTGAAAACCTTAAACTCCGATTCTTCTTGGCGACCGAAAACACGTGTGGAGACGCCGTAGAGATCACTGAGATGAGAGAGATGAATTGTGAAGACGAAGGGTTCAATCTCTCTCTCTCTCTCTAATAAAATCTAAACGGAGGAGCAAAACCCAAGGGGAGAGGGGAAGGGCAAACCCTTCTCTCTCTTTTTCCACCTTCTTGAACTGGCTGAGAGATCCAAAGAAGAGAGAGAGAGAGAGAGAGAGAGAGAGAGAGAGAGAGAGAGAGAGAGAGAGAGAGAGAGAGAGGATTGCTCCTCTCTGTCATTTTCACTCGATTTTATTCATGGGAAATGAAGGAAACCGAATAGGAAGAAGAGGGACCAGGAGGATCAAAGGATGAGAGGGAGGGCTACGATTACACCTGCAGTAGCCCTCTCTCTTTCTCTCTCTTGGTTTGCTCTTGAAAAAGGGGGGCCGGAAGAAGAGGAGAAGAGAGGTTGGTAGGGAGAGAACCTGATCGCAGCCTCCCCCTTTTCTCTAATTTTCTTCAGACGGGCTAAAGGCCAGGGGAGAGAAGAAGGAGGATCGCCCTTGCGCGATCTCTCTTCCTCTCTCTTCTCGGTTTTCGCACAATCTCTGGATGGCACCTGATCGACTGGATGCACGGACGACTTTGATGGGGAGTCGTGACTCTATTTTTATCCACCGCAACCCCCTCCCTCCTTTCCCCTTTTGGTCCTTGCTCCCTTTAGGTCTCACATAATTAAGTCTACTAATGGGGTGCACAAGGTGTGGCGCATCCCTATCGCATCGGAGTTGGGACCCGTTTCAAGTCCTAGATCTAATCCTGACACGTGTAAGATTAGGATTCGGCTTAAGATGCATTAACCACATACATCTGAGCCCACAAATTAGCCACTAGACCGACTAAGTCCAAGTTCTGATGGGTGTAGTCGAGACAAAACCCAACACTCTCCCACTTGACAAACGAAACCCAAAAACAAAATAAAATTTTATTTTGAAAGAAGCACACATGCTAGTGGGTAATGACTTATCTTAAAAAGGCCTTAGTGTGTACACTTTATTTTACAAAAACAAACTAGGCCTATAATTTTAAGAAGTATTCATTCACTTAGACAGATATTTACAGTCACATGAATCATGGATGTTATGTCCTTACGAGCATACACTATCATCCACGCATTACGCTATGATCAATTCTCTCTGAATAAGTACTTTATGTGGTTATCAAACTTTAAAAGTAAAAGATCAAGTCTTACTCTAAGGTCATACTTTATGTCTCAAGAACTTAAGTATATATATCCAGAGTGAGACAGAAATATAAACTTTATTAGTTGCCTAAAGAAAAAAGTACAAGCATAATTAAGTGTACAATGAGCTTTGAATCCCCATGCTATCCATTTGACCTTTATAATGAATGGGTGACGACCCCTTAGTCATTGGATCCGCAACCATAAGCTTCGTACCAATATACTGAATAATGATCTTATCGATCGATTGATTATCCCATACGATAAAAAACTTTATGTTGTTACGCTTGCTACAATTCCCGTTCTTGTTGTTTTTTGATAAGATTACAATACCTATATTGTCACAATAGATCCTTATAGGTCTGGATATAGAATCCACAATTCTAATCTTAAGAAAAAAATTCTTTAGGCAAGAAGCTTATAATGTTGCCTCATAGAGTGCAACTAACTATGCCTAGTTCAGAGTGTCTATATGTAATGGTAGAATCCTACGTCTCCTGAACATATCTCATGATTCATGCTTGGATCACTCTGATACCTACCCAATATTTTTACTGCAATGCTAATATCTTATCTAGAACAGACCTCTAGATACATCATGTTAGAATTGGTGAGGTCTATAGCTCGTAAAAACCTATAGTTTAGCTATGTATGGTTGATAGTATAGGAATACATATTGGTACGTACCTTAGTACGTGTTCTGATTACAGAACAGAGAGCCATGGCTACATGGTAATCCACTTGAGTAGGAGACTCAAGGGACTGGTCCCATGTAACCTAAATACATTCACAGTTCTGATTAGGGTTGGTCGCCCTATCAGAATAAGCTGTTGGGATGACAGAGCGTGGGTGTCTCCACCACGATCATTACCAGGCACATTGTCTGTGGCCGAACGGAACCAACACGGTGCACAGATCGGTGAGCAGACACCGGTGCACTAAACCGTATTTCTGCTTAGGGTAAAATGGTCCTAAACCCTAAGGAACCATGTTTGGTGGACTAACCAGTTGTGTGGTGCTTTGGCGCACCAATGCGTGAGGATCCGGATGTAGTGATCCAAAACCACTGTGTACTGGGTTACCCGGCTGGCGTTGCATCAGCATGTCACTCCTGCAGGCAATCCACACCCCCTAACGGGAGGTGAGTTCCTTGGTCTGACCTACGTCGTATTAAACCCTGGCCAGGTGGTCATCAGTTGGACTGGTGACGGATCCGGTTGCTCGGAAGAGTAATCGGAGGTGCGATGTATGTGGTCAACCTAAAAGGAACCGAGTCATATGAGCACTTGAGTCTGACGGTATTCTCCACCGCTCGAGTTGCATCATGGCACCAGATGGAGGGACAACGAGTTTACCACTACTAAGCGGAGAGCAGGGGTATGATGGAGAACATAGTAAGTCTGGGTGAATTGGAGTGCAGCCTGCGTCGCACTCTGGGTGACTACGTAGATTAACTCGAGCTCAGAGGATCGATGGTACACTCGGGTAGTGTGTCGATCGAGCTTGAGTTGGAAGCCATGAACCCCGGTCCCTGATGGTTCCACCTTATCAACATCATGTACGGTTCTTGAACCATCTCCTCGGAACACCATAAGCACTAAGACGAAGAAAGAAGTATACGCTCCGTGTGTGCTTGGCACTAGAGCACGGTAGGTGCTTAACTACATGCGAGTACTAAGGGTTATGCCCGAGACTAGTACAGAGGCGCACGTAGTAATCCCTAGCCGTAAGTGAACTTCGCTGCATAGGTGCGATACACCGGGATGTGCTGCGAGTTGACTAGTTGACTTTGCTAGAGGCACCCTCCGATGGCCTCAGTTAATAGTAAGGTAATTAGTAGAAATCACTTAAGTAATGGCCGCTAGGTATCGCACGCTAGAAATGGTCAAAATAAGGCGTTAGGGTATTTTGGTAAAAACCTCACTCTGCCGGACCTCACTCTTGGCCGACCCTAGTAGTGGGAGACCTTGCTAGGGCCGACCCTATATTGTAGGGATGAGAATCCCTCATCTATAGGGCCGGCCATATAGATAGGGATAGGGCTTTAAAACGGATAAAGTCGAGCCCTAAAAAGTGAGAAAACGGATAAATACAAGGAGAGATAAAATGGTAAGATTGGAGAGATAATTGTGGGAGGTCTTTATCCCCTTGGATCCTTATCCAAGGGGGTAGGTCGGTCCTATATAAAGGGGTATATGGGGCCGGCCATATGGATGAAAAACCGAACCCCCCTCCCCCTCTCATCTCTCTAGTTCTCTCCCTAATCCATCTCCCGTTTCCCGCTTGCTACTTCGTCTTCCTCGCGTGGAGTTCTGAAGAAGGAGAAGGGTCGTTCTTCGGAGGCACTCAGAGATCCGAGAGCGACGTTCCGTGCATCGTGTGAGATCGGGTGAACAAGAAGGCATCGTCTCCATCCGTACCATCGGCATCTTCACGAATGATCTTCCGTCTCCATCGACAAAGAAGACAATTCTCCGCGGTTAAAAGATTCGTATGAAAGGTATGTGTAATCTAACATATAGATCTAGCGAAGTATTAAGATTTGCATGGATGCTAGTTAATCATTATGCTAGATTGCCGTTAGGGTGTTCGATTCACGTGCATACACATGCACACATATGTAGATTAGTTTTGATGAAAGTTTAAATCGTGTAACGTGCACCATGAACGGTCTTTCGACCGCAAAATCATTTCCGCTGTAAGCCTCTACCATGGATTTATTTCCAACACGTGCATTGTGTGAGATCGGGTGAACTAGAAGGTATCTCCCGCAACCTTTTGTTGTCCAGAATCTGCACAGAAAATGAGCATTGTTTCTATGATTCTGGAAGCTACAAAAGTCCAAATGAGGTGAAACTTGTTGAAAAAGTTATATTTTAAAGTTGGCTACCTTCAATCCAAATTTCAACCCAATCGGAGTTCGAAGCAGAAAGTTATGGCCATCGTACCGAAGCTATGCCAAGCAGATCCGAGCCCGTCTCCATCGACAAATAAGAAATTTATCGCGGTGAAAGAATCCGCACGCAGGTATGATCTCGAACATGTAGATCTAGCATAGATAGAACATATATACATGCTAGATTGTTCTTTCGCGTTAGATCGTCGTTAGGGGTTCGCATAGTTACCATGCTAGATTCATACACGCACGTGTAGATCGTTTCGATGAAAGTTTTGATATGTAATGCACACCACTCACAGTCTTTGGACCTTCACTTTGCTTCCGCTGCGGGACTCTACCATAGATTTATTTTCAATAATTGGTATCAGAGCACACTAGTGGTGTGCGTTTCATGTTTTTTTATGAAACCGTCATGTGCGCATATGAATTGTATATGCTGCCATCGGGGTTCTACGAGTAGATCATGCATAGTATATTTTATGTGTTCTATAAATCATTCTTGCAGGGCACCGCTTCTAAAATTATTCTGGATATATGATTGCTTGCTACCGGGGGTTAGACCCCGTGTTAGCAAATATGTCTGGATGTGTTTTCTTCTATGTGTGGATAGATTTTAGAGCCATAGTCGGGCAAGTGGTGGAAGTTGACCACCCTTGATTCCCAGGCTTGTTGTTAGGCTTGTTTTCCTTTTCTTTCTAGGAAATTATGTACGAGCGAGCACTTGCTCGAAGCATACTAGAGCTTTTTCGGTTACAGATTGAAGAGGAGGACTTGCCATGGAGATCCACCACCGGAAGGACGAGCGGAATCTTAGAGGATAATGGCGATCTGGCGAAGCGTACATGATGACGGCAAAGGGCAGAAAGCGTCAGGAGATCGTATACAGAGGCTTGCACCGGATTGAGGAGCCTTGCGAAGGAGGCAGAGAGCCTACGCTGTGCCAGTCAGGTTCAGGGGTCGGACCCTGAACTTGATTCAGTTGTGTGGTTGTTTCTTTCTACTGTTCTTTATATTTCTGTAGAGAACCCCGATGCGATAATTTGTTTATCTGTATTAGAGGGATGCTCTTTCCCCTCGGGTCCAAGTGACCTTATTAGGATAGGATTCCACTAGTGACGCCTATTATTTAATTGACCCTTGATGATAGCATGAATTTCTTATATTTTGTTATGCCACCATTAGGTCAACACCAGATTAGTCGGGTGTGCCTATTTGGCCAGCATCGAAACCTAGAATGAGTTAGATTTCTACTATGACATCATCCATCAAATTTATAAGCGAGGCGCCATGGTAGTGGAAGACCTTTCCTGTTAGTCTGACCTTAGGCTAGGCTCCAGAGCATTAGCGTGATAGCTAGGTTTGCAAAGCATTGATGTTTTTGGGATATGTAATGTGACCCTTGAGTGGAGAAATTCACTCGAGGCAGGGACTATGATATTCCGAGATCGATTAATGCTTCGCAAAAGGCTTGAAATGCTAGTGGGAGCACGGTATGACCAGGGTCTAGTGTATAGGTTGTCGTGACCTTAGTGTACACTCATACTTGCATTAAATAACCCTTAAATTTAATAAGGGATACAATAGAGGACTTTTAGATATCCTCTGGCCTCCACGGCCAATCACTTCGTGCTCGGGTGGGAGGGCATAACTCAATAACCCCCTCGGGTGAGAGCTGTGTTTTTTTTCATGCCAAGTAACTTAGTGATCTCCTTCAGGATATGGCGATTACGGCGCCAAGGTTCAGGCTTTTACTCACCCTCGTGGGGGCCGTTTGAACTTTCGTTCCGTAATTGCCTAGGCTTGTGGTTAAGCATCCGAAGTACACGTGAGGTATTTGTTGCGAAGACAATGGTGATCATGTGGTATTGGCCAAAAGATAACCATGGTTCATTAAAGCCCTTAGTTGGCAGATTTGGATAGGGTCAAGGGAAAGACCCGTGTAAGCAGAAGACCTGCACACTGCCCCCTCGGACATGTGTAGCCGATTTCGAGATCTTACATACATGGTTAAATTAATCCATAGAGGTGTCTTCGCTGTGAGGGTAGCGCTGACATTTGGATATAATTAGCTTGTTTTAAAAATCCATAAAATAAGTTTTCCTGCATTCATTTTCATTCAACCATATAGTTCTCCTATCCGCTATCCCATAAGAGAACCAGTTATCGAGTCTCTAACTACGTAGAGCGGAAGCGCTATCTTTATCTTATGCTTAGGGTAGTAAACGTACATTGGCTTCCAATCTAAATATCCCTGTACTAGCCTTAATGGGTCCATATATCACTAGGGCACTAACTAGGGCATATGATGACTAGTGAGAGTCTGAGGAGATGTGCAAGTTCTGTGTCATAGCAGACTTGCGAACAACTCCTTAGAAGCAAGTCAACGATATGCCAGGTTTTCTCAAGTAAAGTTTTACTTGCATTAGATGTCTGGAAGGCGAAGTCAGTCGACTCATCGCCTTTCCACCAAGATACTTGTCGGTAACGAGATGTCTGAGGATATGCTTATTCAGGAATATATACTTGAGTTCCAGATCGAACTAGACTCCAAAGATATAGTACCAGATGACGAGGTGGTGGAAGACGTCTGTCTTGCATCCTTGTTTGGAACCTTCGAAGACATTGTCAGAGACTTTAGCTTTAACAAGCCAGAGATGATAAATGTAGAACTTCTAAGAAGATTTCCAAGAGATAAAAGATAAGATCAAGATTAAAGGCAATGCCTTTAGTGCTTAACATAGGTCTTCTTTAGAAGAACCTAAGGGAGTAACTTATCAGAGATCGAAAACTATTCTAGTGCAGAAACTAGTGTGGACTCCTAAGTCTTGTAACACTAAGCATGGAAGTGTTTCCGCTTTAGCAAGTATAGGGGATATTTGGAGATAGTGTACGGTCTCAGGATGTTAGGAGTTGAGTCGCTATCTAGTAGCAGTTCTTTTGCTTCTTGGAATATAGACTTCGGGTCTACAGAGATTCAAGGAAAGCAGAATGCTACTTTATAGTGAAGTAATCCTAGCATAGGTACTGTTGTCATAAGCCGCTGCGGAAGCTGTTAGATATGATTGTCTTAGTTTTTCCGAAACACGGATTTTGATTTTTAGAGATATAGTTCTGTTTCCTCCTTAGTAAATGAAGTTTTTTAGTTTTAGACAGCACCGTAGGTGTGTATCTTAAACTGAATAGATAGCTTTATTACTAGAGGAATCGATTAGAATAATCTCTTTGTATTTAATCCTAATTCAGAAATAGATTTTATCACAGCTGCAGCGTCTAATTGAAATTCATCTAAATCCTTCGGAGAAGCTATCCCATTTGTGACCCCTCTGATTTAGATATTCTGCCTTAGATAAATTCAAAGATAACAGAAGGCCGAGTTTCTATTCACAGATTCATCGGAGATCCTTCTAACCTATGAGTGTTATCTGAAAGACAGAATAACTAAAAGGGCCACTAAGGTATTGGTGTTGATTATTTTTGATATCTATGGTTCCAAGAGCGTCCAGATGATAGGAGTTTCATCGATTTAATCGAGGGAACGAGAACCTATCGGACGGGTTCTATAGGATCCTGAGGGAGCATGAGATTATCTTCCAGTTAAATGCTCCAAGGATGACAAGTCAGAATAAAATCTTCGAGAGAAGGAATCGGACTCTGTTTGACATGGTTCGAAGTATGATGAATATTGCCAAGTATACTACCCACCTTTGGTGGGGTTGTAACTTAAAACAGTAGCTTATATCTGAAATTATCTCTCATCTAGATCAGTGTCTCAGACCTATAGAGAGCTATAGGCTAAGCGAAAGCTGACACTATAGTGTCTCGAGATATGGGGTTGTCCTGCACTTGTGCAAAAGGACAAGAGGGATGAGATGGAGATGTAGTGCCAGGTATATCTGTTTGTAGGTTATCCTTAGGAGGCATAAGGTGGACTATTCTATGATCTTGAGGTTTGGAAGGTAATCGTTTCTACGAATACCATCTACCTAGACCAGGATTATATTATAGACCATAAGTTTACCGGTAAGTAGTTCTGGGTGAACTACTGGGTACTGGTAGAGAGTGCGCATCTGAAAACATAGTAGGAGTAGATGATACAAGAAACTAGTATACCAGACACTGTAGAAACAATTCACTTTTGTACCACCACCATCTCGTCGTTGTGGGACCATCAGAGCTCCTGAAAGATACTATGGAGAAACTTCGACAGTTAATCCAGAGTTTCAGGAGGATGATCCCTAGAGCTACGAAGAAGTAGTGGGAGCTTCCTTTGTACCACCACCACCTCGTCGTTGTGGGACCATCAGAGCTCCTGAAAGAATGGAGAAACTTCGATAGTTAATCCAGAGTTTCAGGAGGATGATTCCTAGAGCTACGAAGAAGTAGTGGGAGCTTCCGACAGCTCTGACTAACAAAAGACCATGGAGGCAAATTTGCATCAATGTCCCTTGGAACAGTCTTGACACTTATAGCACTATCACCCTTCGGGGTGTAGAAGGTGTATAAGAAGAGCACCCGGTTAAGACTTAAGTAGCTAGATTAGTTACCAAAGGAGAATGGATTGACTATGTCGAAACCATCTCACTGGTAGCTATGCCAAAGTCTATTTCGGATCCTCTTAATCCATCACAACCCATTATAGTTGGGAGATCTGGTAGATGGATATCAAGACAGTTATTCCCTAACGGGAATTTAGAAAGGACATATGGATGATGCAGCCCCAGGTTTGTGTCAGTAGGTCAGGAAGATATAGAATGCAAGTTGCAAAGATCCATTTATGGACTGATGCAAGCATCCAGGTTGGAATATCTATTTTGATCAAGGGAATCCGTTTACACGGATTTGATCAGAATGATGATAAACCAAGTGGGTACAAGAAAGGTGAAAAAGCTACAAGGGTGTACGTAGTACTTTACATTAACGATATTCTACTGATTGAAAATGACGTAAGAATATTGTTTACGGTAAAGGTTTGTAGTCATTACAATTCGATGTGAATACTCAGAAATCCTCATTAAGTAAGGATTGTGAGTTAGCTTGTACTTCACAGGTCCTGATATCGATTGGACACATAGGATCTGACTTTGGTGTTAGATATGTGTTCTAAAGAATCGATTTCAGGGATTTTTTTTTTATCCTGGGATTAGAAGCGGTAGTTGGTAGAGTGTGAAGCAAGAGTGCATCACAGACTCTACCACAGAGGCTTAGCATGTTGTTGCGTGCGAGGTAGTATATCAGGTGGTAAGGCTTAGAAAGTTCTTAGAGAACTTGGGACGCGTACCAGAGGCTCAGTTCTCTGTTGTTGTAATTGAAGAGCGGTAAGCAAGGTCCAAGAAGACTAGGCACCACAATGAAGGGAAACCCATCAAGTACAAACTCCACTTAATCTGACAGTTATAGGAGAAAATATAAGTAGCGGTACTGAGGTGGAATCTACAGACAATGTTACCAATTCCTTTAGAGAATTCCTGCAAAGGCTTTTGGGCAGTATGTAGAAGTTACAGAGCTCAACACCGTTATTCCTCGTTAGACCTAGTGGGAGATTGTTAGAATTGGTGAGGTCTATAGCTCGTAAAAACCTATAGTTTAGCTATGTATGGTTGATAGTATAGGAATACATATTGGTACGTACCTTAGTACGTGTTCTGATTACAGAACAGAGAGCCATGGCTACATGGTAATCCACTTGAGTGGGAGACTCAAGGGACTAGTCCCATGTAACCTAAATACGTTCGCAGCTCTGATTAGGGTTGGTCGCCCTATCAGGATAAGCTGTTGGGATGACAGAACGTGGGTGTCTCCACCACGGTCATTATCAGGCACAGTGTCTGTGGCCGAACGGAACCAACACGGTGCACAGATCGGTGAGCAAACACCGGTGCACTAAACCGTGTTTCTACTTAGGGTAAAACAGTCCTAAACCCTAAGGAACCATGTCTGGTGGACTAACCAGTTGTGTGGTGCTTTGGTGCACCAATGTGTGAGGATCCGGATGTAGTGATCCAAAACCACGGTGTACTGGGTTACCCGACTGGCGTTGCATCAGCATGTCACTCCTGCAGGCTATCCACACCCCTAACGGGAGGTGCGTTCCTTGGTCTGACCTATGTCGTATTAAACCCTGGCCAGGTGGTCATCAATTGGACTGGTGACGGATCCGGTTGCTCGGAAGAGTAATCGGAGGTACGTTGTATATGGTCAACCTGGAAGGAACCAAGTCATATGAGCACTTGAGTCTGACGGTATTCTCTACTGCTCGAGTTGCATCATGGCACCAGATGGAGGGACAACGAGTTTACCATACTAAGCGGAGAGCAGGGGTATGAGGGAGAACATAGTAAGTCTGGGGGGATTGGAGTGCAGCCTGCGTCGCACTCTGGGTGGCTACGCAGGTTAACTCGGACTCAGAGGATCGATGGTACACTCGGGTAGTGTGTCGATCGAGTCTAAGTTGAAAGCCATGAATCCTGGTCCCTGAAGGTTCCACCTTATCGACATTATGTACGGTTCTTATACCATCTCCTCGAAACACAGAACGTAGTTAGAGGAAGCGAGAAGTCCAAGCATACGCTCCGTGAGTGCTTTGCACTAGTGCACGTTAGATGCGTAGCTACGTGTGTGCACTAAGGGAAAACCCTAGGTTAGTGCAGAGACGCATGTAGCAATTTCTTGCCATAAGTGGACTTTGCCATATGGATGCGATGCACCGGGACATATTACGAGTTGACTAGTTGACTTCACTAGGGATATCCTACGGGAACCTCAGAGAATAGTGAAATCACTGGTGCACTTCACTTATGTGTGCCTTGCAAAGTCTCGTACACGAGGAACGACCAACTAGTAACATAAGGGCTTTTTGGTCATACCATGCGTCACTATATACAAGGGGGGCCGGCCCTAAGTGTTGAGAGACTGGTCAAGGCTAGCCCTATTGGTTTCAGGAGGTTGTTGCCTCCGATGAAAGGGCCGGTCATGAGGCGCAGAAAACGGGCTGGTTTTGACCGTTTTCAAAAACAAGGAAAAGATAGAGATAAAAGAAGAGATATATAGGGAGAGGTTTGAATCAGTCAATCCTATCCGCACTAGGCTTATCCATAATCCTAGGGCCGGCCCTATATAAGGGATAGGGGAGAGGGGGGGTCGGCCAATGCATGGATGCAAGCCCTCGGGCCGGCCATGCAAGCTATGGGGAAACCCTAGCCGCCCGTCTCCTCTCTTCGGATCTTCTCTCTCGTCTCTCTCTCCCTCGCTTGCGCCATTGGATGGCGACTCATCTTCCTCGCGTGGTGTTTCGTAGAAGGAGAAGGCTCGTCGTATGGAGGCACTCAGAGATCCATCGACGAGGTGTCGTGCATCGTGTGAGATCGGGTGAACTAGAAGGCATCTCCCGCAACCTTTTGCTGTCCAGAATCTGCACAGAAAATCAGTATTGTTTCTGTGATTTCGGGAGCTACAGAAGTTCAAACGAGGTGAAACTTATTGCAAAAGTTGCATCTCGAAGTTGGCTACCTGCAGTCCAAAGTTTAACCCAATCAGAGTTCGGAGTAGAAAGTTATGGCCATCGTACCGAAGCTATATCAAGCAGATCCGAGCCCGTTTCCATCGATAAAGAAAAAATTTATCGCGGTGAAAGAATCCGCACGCAGGTATGATCTCTAACATGTAGATCTAGCATAGATAGAATATGCATACATGCTAGATTGTTCTTTCGCGTTAGATCGTCGTTAGGGGTTCGCGTAGTTGCCATGCTAGATTCATACACGTACGTGTAGATCGTTTCGATGAAAGTTTTAATATGTAACGCACACCGCTCACGGTCTTCGGACCTTCACTTTGCTTCTGCTGCGGGCCTCTACCATAGATTTATTTCCAACACATCAAGCTACCAACCGTAGATACATAGAAAACATTTTTTATAGTCTCTATTCCAAAAGACTTTTTTGAACTTTTAGGACAAGCTAAGTCTATCATTTTTAACGATAAGAGCAATACCCGACAAACAGTTTTCCCTATTAAATATTTTCAGAACTTTATCAACATATGTCCTTTGAGACAATCCTAGTGATCTTTAAGATCGATCCCTGATGATCTCAAAACCAATCACGTAGGATGCCTCGCCTAAGTCCTTTATGCCAAAATTCTGAGAGAAAACTGTTTTGTCATGTGTGTCATCCCCAAATCAATGCTAGCAAGAAGAACGTCATTCTTATATAGGACTGGAAACTCATAATGGTTCCCATAGATTTTAATGTAAATACAATGATCCACAATATTCTCCGTGAAACTGAAGGAGGTAATAACATTATGGAACTTCAAGTACCACTGTCAGGATGCCTATTTCAGTCCTTATAGTAACCTCTTCAACTTGCAAACTAGCTTACTTCCTTTACCTAAGGTGAAACCCTTAAGCTGTGTCATATATACCTCCTCCTCTAGATTCTTATTTAGAAAATTGTTTTCACATCAATCCATTGTAACTCAAGATCATAGTGAGCTACCAAAACTAAGATTATCCTTTAATAAATCCTTCTTAGAAAATGGAGAGAATGTTTCATGATAATTAATATTATCATTTTGAGTAAAATCTTTGGCTATAAGTCATGTCTTATGTCGTTCGTTGTTACTTGCAGTATCAGTCTCGTTCTTATAGACCCACTAGCAGCCGATGGCTTTAGCCCCTTTAGGTAACTCTACTAGATCTTAGACTTAGTTATCTGCCAAGGATTTCATCTCATCATTCATGGCATCTAACTATTTTTCAGAATCTATTCTGCTCATGGCTTCAGTAAATGTTTTGGAATATGGAGACAGTTCGACAATAGTGTCGGACTTATTTGACTCTTGGAGGTATACTATGTAGTTGCTTGAAATTGTCGCTCTATATTTTCTCTTGGAGGGACCAAGAGGATCAAAGGAGGAGAGGGAGGGCTACAATTACACCTGCAGTAGCCCTCTCTCTCTCTTGGTTTGCTCTCGGAAAAGGGGGGCCGAAAGAAGAGGAGAAGGGGGGGGAGAACCTGATCACGGACACCCCCCCTTTATTCTAATTTTCTGCGGACGGGCTTAAGGGGATAGAAGAACAAGGATCGTCCTTGTGTGATCTCTCTTCCTCTCTCTTCTAGGTTTCCGTGCAACCTTCGGATGGCACCCGATCGGTTAGATACACAGACGGCTTTGATGGGAAGTCGTGACTCCTCTTTTATCCACTGCAGCCCCCTCCCTCCTTTCCCCTTTTATTCCTTGTTCCCTTTAGGTCTCCCATGTAATTAAGTCTACTAATAGGGTGCGCAAGGTGTGGTGCACCCCTATTGCACGGGAGTTGGGACCCGCACCCTATCAAGCCCTAGATCTAATCCTGACACTTGTGATTATGGTTCGGCTTAAGATGCATTAACCATGTACCTTTGAGCCCACAAATTACCCACTAGACCGACTAATTCCAAGTCCTAATGGGTGTACTCGAGCCAAAACGCAACAGGTTATAGACTTGCTTTCAGTATACAATAAATTTATGTCTGTGTTCAGCAACAATGAAGAATTTTGAAGAACTCTTGTTGACATTGAAACTTTGAAAAATTCAAGAAAGCGAGCACCAAATGGGGAGCAATTCAGATTGATTAATTCGAAGTGTCCAGAAGTGCAAAGTCTTCCCTTATTTAAATATTTGGATTAGGGTCATTTTTTTTGGCGAGTAAATTAGGTTGGACATTGATTGATTCAGATAATCTCACTTTGTGCCACGTTATTTTGTCCAATATATCGGGTAAGTGATTTTTCAAGACTCATTTTTTTTCTTATTTGGTGGCACATTAGAGTCCCATCAAAATTGGTCGGACATTGATTGCTCACTGCGAGCAAGACATTATTTGTCGAGATCTATTTAATTTTTAAAAAATTTAGATGGATTTGCTCAGCTGAAAAAAAACACGATCAATATTTAATTTCTCGAGACATCATTGTCTTTGCCCATGAATGTCTCAAGCAAATGAGTTTTTCATCCCATTTATGTCTCGCCAAAAGAACGAACCCTGAATGGACTTGTTTCACAAGGTGTGTCTTTTTAGAAGAGTGTGTTGCTTTGAGAAAGATGTGTCTCCTGATCAGTAAAAACCTTCTTAGATCAAAATGCACTTCTTATAGAAGTAAACACATATACATATCGGAAGACATCTTTACATACTCGTATGCGAAAAACATGGTTTGGTATATAATACTCTCACCCATAATTTCATAAAACTAAAATTTAATAAACACCCAAGTAGAGATATTCTCAACATGAATTCTAAGCTTTCAAAGTTTCCAAGTCTAGCACTCTTCTAATCACATTTTTAAGTTCCCATGAGCATTGGTCATCAGTGATCTTCGGCGGTGGTTGTGGATGGTGTGAATTTTAAAATTTCACATATTTAGGCAAAATTTGGAAATGTGTGAGTTTATATTCATGGGAACTTTGAAGTTCTCAATTGGAGAGCTTTTTCCAAAATTTCATCCAAAAGTTTCCAAAGAGGACTAATGATATTTGAAGTGTGTCACGCTGATGATTCCCTCCTTTATTGTGAAGCTTATTCTTCTTGGTAGGTTGCTTTGAAGATTTTACTCGATCTCTAGACATTCAACATCTTGATGTTGAGGAAAGGTGGTGGAGACTATACTAGGAAGATGGAAGCTCTTGAAGAGAGATTATTTTATCTAGATATTTTAGGAGGTTCTCCCCACTTCAGATCAGAAGCAGGACTTCGTGCAAAACTCTCACTTCTAGCGAGGAATCCGAAAGGTGTGCAATTTCTACCAGTAGTTAATAAGTTAACGTACCTTGGGAGACGACCAACATTTTAAATTCTGAAAAGACTCCTGCATGGCTCGGTGACATGCCCCTCAGACACCTATTCTGAACCTTTTTCTCTTGGCCATGCAGGAATCGGGGGGGGGGGGGTTCAATCCATTCTCAAACTCGGCTAATAGGGGGCTCTTGCAAATGGTTTGTTCGTCTGACTTCGCGCCGCCTCCGAAGAGAACGTACACAGGAGCTTGCGGACTTGACGCAGCTTCTCTCGACTGCAACCGTTTAGCCAGTATCAAACAGGGTAAGGTGGTGCTAGCACACTTCAGGCCTCTTTTTTGTGAAATCTTTCTATCGCCATCATGTCCCGAATGGAGAAGGCTTTCTTACCCTCGAAAGGTTAGGGTAAAATATTAAGAATGAAATCAAAAATATTCTCTCATTTTGGATGTCAATATGTAATATTTGAATAAGTTAAGGGATTTATATGTAAATATCAATTTATAGGGGTTTATATGTAAATAGAGAAGATTGTAGGGGTTGACTTGTAAAAACCTAAAAAAAAGAGAAAAATTTTATTCATAACCCAAAAATCAGTAAGCAGCTCCGTTCTCCACCCGTTTTATTAAAACTTACTCAAAAATTTTAAAATATAATTTAGACCCTTATCGTATACCCCACATCCAACTAAAACCTAAGACAGAACTTTTTGGGTATCGACTGCAATTGGAAAGGAATATAGCGATGATAACGGCATGGCTATGGCGTCATTGGCAGCGACATCGACAATATGGCTTAAAGATTTTATTTCCCTCCCCTACATTGGATTTCTCAATAGATAGCAACAAAGCTTGAAGATCCCACTTTTTTCGATCGGATTCGTCCATACGAGATCGATCTAACCCCTCTAGCAATGGGGAAAGAAGAGGGATCTCTCTCTCTCTCTCTCTCTCTCTCTCTCTCTCTCTCTCTCCATATGAAGCCATCAATGAATAGTAAATGATCAAAATAACCCTCCCCACGTTCCTATACTCATGGGGCTTCAACATCGGAAAGGAATGGGGTATGATCACGATGGGACTAGCTGGATTTCTATCAACTAGATCTACTTGCACCTAGAAGAGTGGGCAGGATTCGTCTTCCAAACCTGGATCAATGTGAGCTGATTGTAGGAATTATGTGGCAACTCTGGAAGGCTAGATGTGATAAAGTTTTCGGTAAGCTGTCATTGTCTTGCAATGGTATTGTGTAGCAGGGGGTTTTAATCATAAACAATTATGTGCAGTCTTTTGTGAAAAATTTGAAGGGTCCTGATGAGTTGCTAGACACACAACATCTAATATGGACAGATGGATCTTTCCAATCAGCCGATTCTATTGCTAGTGGGGCCTAGGTTTTGACTAGTAACACTGGCAAGGTGTGTTCGGTGGCGGCATTTCGGTGTAGGGTTGAATCGGCTTTAATGGCTGAATTATGGGCAATAAAAGGAGCGATGGAGGAACTTGTAAGGCGAGACTACAAGAAGGTGAGGATTTTGACTGATTCTACTCAAGCACGTGATGCACTTATTTTGGGGAAAGGGGGTACTAGTGGCATGTGCCCTCTCCTTGTGTCGTGTTAGCGGAGCTGGGCTAAGTTAAAGGAGGTTAACATCCAGTGGGTGTCGCGCACTGTGAATTCTATTGCTAGTGGGGCCTAGGTGTTGACTAGTAACACTGGCAAGGTGTGTTCGATGGCGGCATTTCGGTGTAGGGCTGAATCGGCTTTAATGGCTGAATTATGGGCAATAAAAGGAGCGATGGAGGAACTTGTAAGACAAGACTACAAGAAGGTGAGGATTTTGACTGATTCTACTCAAGCACGGGATGCACTTATTTTGGGAAAAGGGGGTACTAGTGGCATGTGCCCTCTCCTTGTGTCGTGTTAGCGGAGCTGGGCTAAGTTAAAGGAGGTTAACATCCAGTGGGTGTCGCGCACTGCGAATTCTATTGCTAGTGGGGCCTAGGTGTTGACTAGTAACACTGGCAAGGTGTGTTCGTTGGCGGCATTTCGGTGTAGGGCTGAATCGGCTATAATGGCTGAATTATGGGCAATAAAATGAGCGATGGAGGAACTTGTAAGACCAGACTACAAGAAGGTGAGGATTTTGACTGATTCTACTCAAGCACGTGATGCACTTATTTTGGGGAAAGGGGGTACTAGTGGCATGTGCCCTCTCCTTGTGTCGTGTTAGCGGAGCTGGGCTAAGTTAAAGGAGGTTAACATCCAGTGGGTGTCGCGCACTGCGAATTCTATTGCTAGTGGGGCCTAGGTGTTGACTAGTAACACTGGCAAGGTGTGTTCGATGGCGGCATTTCGGTGTAGGGCTGAATCGGCTTTAATGGCTGAATTATGGGCAATAAAAGGAGCGATGGAGGAACTTGTAAGGCGAGACTACAAGAAGGTGAGGATTTTGACTGATTCTACTCAAGCACGGGATGCACTTATTTTGGGGAAAGGGGGTACTAGTGGCATGTGCCCTCTCCTTGTGTCGTGTTCGCGGAGCTGGGCTAAGTTAAAGGAGGTTAACATCCAGTGGGTGTCGCGCACTGCGAATAGTGCAGCACACTGGCTGGTACAGGAAGCCCGAGTTTCGACGATCGAGGGGTGCTGAGAGTCTAAATTTTCATCGGGCATTTCGGCACTCGTGTATGAAGATCTCCGGATCATAAAGGAGTAATCCAAAGCTGTATGATGTACCAAAAAAAAAACTGGGGTGTATTTAAGGTGGGGTTTAAGAGGAAAGGGTATTTTTGGGATAGGAATGGAGTATGAAAAAAAAAAACATGTGTGTTCAAGATTTTTGGGATATGTATAAAAATTTTCAAAAAAAAAACTATAAACTCCTTGTTCTCACCGTCCAACAACCGGAATTGTTCTTGACAACAAACCGTGTGACCCGGCCTCTACAATCGAGAGGACTTCGTCCACTCTCGCCTTATCCATTACCATGATCGGCGAGAATGCAGACAACTTCAACGGACATGAGTTTCAAATCGAATGATACTTGGCTCCAACTCCAAGGAGTAACCGGCTTCAACAAGCTGATGTGGCAATCAACTCGACTATCATGATATAAACCGATTTTTTAAAAAAAGCCTTGAGTTTTTTGTGGTAATATGGGCCCCACGGCCCCCACAGGTTAGGCTATGGAGTAGTAGACCCTACCGCTATCAAGTGGGTCTGGTCCAATCATTTATTGCCGCATCAGTTTGTTGGGAAATTACCCCCCCCCCCCCCCCCCCCCTCTTTCTCTCTCTTCCTTTTTCTTGTTCTATCTCGAGCAGTATCGATGACAGCAGTATTGGGCGGTGACAGCGGCGACGGTGCCGACGAACAACAGTAGCGGCAGCGATGGCGAGCAGATCTTAGGTTTTAGGATTAGGTCTAGGGTTCATCCCATTACCTATAGATCTTAGGTTTTAGAATTCGGTTTAGGTTTTAGGATTATGTCTAGATTTCATCCCATAGTTTGTAAATATTAGGTTTTAGGATTTCAAAGCATATGGAGGGTCTCCTCTGTCCTTAGGATTAAACGGATCTCATGTTTTGGACTGTTCGCTAAGTCCCCCTTTCATTAAGCAATACAGTCTGGATATTGGATGTAGCAGGAACAAAGAAAAATTAAGGGGGTGTTTGGTATGTGGAACAGTCGTTCCCCTTAATCCTCTTTCAGAAGAAGTTATTACCGTCAATTACTATTTCTAATACAATTTGATGGTCCAGCATTTTGGTTGTCATAGAAACAGCCGGAGTGATATTTTTTAGTTCCCAACTCCTTCATTCCACCGGAACAATTACTAGTCGTTATTTTCTATTCATGGAATTCGAAATGGAAATAGATTGTTCGGGAACGATGCCAAACACCGCCTAAACATATATGCGAAATTAAACAAAGATTGGGTTAGCTAGTTGATGGAACCGGTGAAGAACAAGGGAAAACCCAGTGCTGACTCTATAGTAATATAAACACCCTTTATTGCTTAGTTGATGGGTGAGGTCGATCGAATGCTACGCTCGTTCGTAGAAATTTAAAGGGTAAATTACACATAGATCCCCTATTGTTTGACTGATTATCACTTACACCCACTCATGTTTAAAGCCCTACAAATGCTTCTCTATAGTTTGAAAAACCTACACATGGAGGCCTCTGTAAGCCGTATGCAAATGATGTGTTTTTTAAACTACTGGGGGCTTTTGTAGGGTTTTAAACGTGAGGGGTGTAAGTGATAATTAGTCAAACTATAGGGGTTTATATGTAATTTACCCAAATTTGAATATAGGGTGCAGTGGATTATACGTTGATCGAAACGTGCGTATATGAATGAACCAGCTGCCAAAAGAGCCTAAAAGTCTGTTTACGTTGATTGATACGTGCATATTCTCTTGGGTTATTTTGACTTTGCCACCCAAACTTTGCCTTGAATTAGACTTTACCCCCATGTTTTCATTAATTAGATTTTACCCCCCAAAACTAACTGTTCTGTCTGTTAAGATTTTATTTATTTATTTGTGTTTTAAAAACAAAATATCATCATGTTGGTTTATAACGGCTATAACGGCTACAAACGGCTAGAAACGTTCACACTAAATGTGATCTAATGGCTGGGCTTTAAAAGCCCATTAAATCCAAATGAATGGGTAGCCATCAACACATCTTGGGCTGAGCCTATATAAGAGACCCAAGACCATAGAGTTTTTAGAAGAATAAGTTGTGCTTTTGCTACCAAAAACTATGTCCTTTTTATTCTCTATTTGTGTTTCGATCTTTGCTACCTGCTGGGTTCTTGAAAGCTACATTGGGGTTCGCCGTACACCCTCTCGAAGTCGTGCCGACGGGAGGGAGAGCCTACCGGCTGGGTCGTCGTATCTCTACTAGTCATTGCCGGAAGACCCGCACGTAGGGGGCAATCGACTTTTAGGACAGCGTTTGCGCGCTTCGACCAAACAGGCTCCATCCAAACTCTCTATTTTTGATTTCTCTATTTTGCAAATTAGAAATTCTAGATCATAGTCAACTAGCAATTACATAACTAATATTCGATCCTTTTATTTTAGCATGATAAATATACAAATATTCATTAGAGATTAATCCTATCTTTATTAATCATTGCATGATTAACATAGTATTTTATTTCTAGCATTATAGAATTGGTTTAATATTGTTGAAAGATTTTATACCATCTAACTTTTTAGGTCTAATTAGTAATTAAATCTATATTATAGTAGAGATCTTTTCACTTGTAGCTAACAATCTAAAAGTCGATTAATTTGTAAAATTCAAATTAGCTACATGTTATATGCTAAATAAAAATTAAATATATATATATATATAAATTTTATATATTTGTCATATGCTCTCATATATTGTATATTCATTCGTTAAATATTCATTATAATCATCCATGTTCTTGTAGAGATTAAAATAATCATTTTACAAGAAAATTTAAAAAAAAAATACTTCTTGTTTTAAAATAGCATATTTCATTAATACGAATTTGCAAGTAGTAGTATCTATTGCTAATTATAATTAGCCAATATCCTAATATTAGTTCTTAGCATATTTTGTCATTTGCGTAAATTGTTTCCTATATTCTAGTTAGAACACTTGAAAATTAAATTATAAGAAAAATAATTTTAATTTGAGAAACTAATTAGTTATAGAAAAGAATAGTACTTCATCTAATTAAAATATAAAAACTTATCGCTAGACTAGTAACTTCACGATCTCCAGTGACTATTCTATTGCGTAACGGTGTCTAGAAAAGCTTGTCAAAAAGGCATACGTGACTAAGACGGACTGGTATTTAAGCGAGCCTAGTGCTCCACCACCCATCTGGAGCTGATCTGGCCGTTACAATCTGGAATTTCATTTGGATATCTAAGTCTAATCTAGCTAAAATCCAAATCTATCCACCTAATCAAAACTCTAGTAGGGAGAGCTCGGCGTATACACTTGTGTATGCGTGTCTCGTCTGTAATCCCCATAATCTAGAGCATTTGATAAGTGGTCAAATACTTCTAGTATAAGTGCACCTGACACGAAGTCTTAACCCAAAAATCGAAATGGCAACAGGATCTACTGTGACCATTTGTAGGCTAGTTCAATTTACCCCAGAAGTAAACTTGGCAATCCAAGCATTTGACTGGTGGATAGATACCGGAGCTAATATTCATGTATGTTCTGATCGTTCCTGGTTCTCCACATATGAGATCTCAAATAGAGAAGTAGTGACCATGGGTAATAATTCCGAAGCACACATGCTAGGAATAGGTCGAGTCAACCTAAAGCTGACATCAGACAAGACCCTAATCCTAAGCAATGTCTACTATGTTCCAGAGATTAGACGCAACCTTATTAGTGGGTTCCTCCTAGTCCAACACGGATATAAACTAGTATTCGAGTCAAACAAAGTGATTATAACTAAGGGCGTGTCTTTCATAGGGAAAGGATTCATGACTGACGGCTTATTTAAGCTGAATACATGTATCCCTTCTAATAACAGTAGTCCCGTTATTTTGAACATTGAATCTTCCTCCACCTGGCACTCTAGACTAGGTCATGTTAACTACAACGCCATCAAAAGAATGATGAACCTAAACCTGATACCTAAGGTAGATACCCAACATCACGACAGATGTGAAATCTGTGTAGAAGCCAAACAAGCCAAGAAGCCTTTCAGAACAATAGATAGAGATTCTGATCTCCTCGAATTAGTCCATAGCGATATATGTGACTCAGGACGAATCTCGAGAGGTGGTAACAGATACTTCGTTACTTTTATTGATGATCTATCTAAGTATTGTTATATTTACCTCATAAAAACGAAAGATGAGGTATTAAACAAATTTAAGGTCTACAAAGCTGAGGCTGAAAACCAGAAAGATAAGACCTTAAAAATTCTTAGATCCGACCGAGGTGGAGAATATACCTCAAATGAATTATCTATATTCTATGAAATATCTAGAATAATTCATGAGGTGACTGCTCCATATACCCCTCAATCAAATGGAGTAGCCGAAAGAAAGAATAGAACCATTATGGATATGGTCAATGCCATGTTAATTAGCTCAGGAGCACTTGAGAATTTGTGGGGGGGAGCCCTATTAGCAGCCAATTTCATTATTAATCGTATTCCCTCTAAAAACAACAACCTTACCCCCTATGAGCTGTGGAAGAATAGGAAGCCCACTTTGAACTATCTCAAAGTGTGGAGGTGTTTAGCAAAAGTTAGAATTCCTGACAATAAGAGAAAGAAGATAGGATCCAAAACAGTAGATGCTGTATTCATTGGTTATGCATTAGATAGCAATGCTAATCGATTTCTAGTCTTTAACTCTGAGATAGAAGAAATCTCAAATAACACCATCATGGAAGCCAGAGATGCGACATACTTTGAAAGTATATTTCCCTTTAAGACTAGAGTTAGAAATCCGGATCGAACCGATGTTACAGATATAGGTTCTAGTTCCAATCCAAACATAGGTTCTAGTCCCATAAGACAAATAGAAGAAGAGTCATCAATTGAGCCTAGAAGAAGTAAAAGACAAAGGGTAGAAAAGATATTTGATGACTTTTATGCTCTATTAATAGAAGATAAGCCTACAACCTATGAGGATGCCATAAAGTCCTATGACTCCCCGTATTGGAAGGAGGCCATTGACAATGAGATTCAGTCAATTATGCAGAACCATACCTGGGAACTGACTGATCTCCCTCCTGGTTGTAAACTCATAGGATGTAAGTAGGTATTTAAGAAGAAACTTAGACCAGATGGTACTATAGATAAATTTAAGGCTATGTTAGTAGCTAAGGGGTTCAACCAAAAGCATGGAGTGGACTATTTTGATGTATATGCTCCAGTAGCGAGAATAACAACTATTAGAGTCCTACTAGCCCTAGCTTCAATTCATAAGTTGTTCATTCACCAAATGGACGTTAAGACAGCCTTCTTGTACGGAGATCTAGATGAGGAGATTTATATGAATCAACCTGATGGATTTATAACTTTAGATCAAGAGAAGAAAGTCTGTAAATTAATCAGATCACTGTATGGACTTAAGCAAGCTCCTAAACAGTGGCATAAAAAATTGGATAGAACTATTCTCTCTTTTGGATTTGAGATAAATAAAACGGATGAATGCGTATACTATAAAGTAAAGGAAAATGAAAAGGTTATCCTATGTCTATATGTTGATGATATATTGATTTTTGGCACGAGTATGCAAATTATAAATGAGGTTAAATCATTCTTATCTCAAAATTTTGATATGAAAGATTTAGGACAAGCGGATATTATTCTTAACACCAAGATTATTAGAAAACCCGAAGGATTAATCTTGTCACAAGAACACTACATAGAGAAAATTTTGAGAAAGTTTTATTACTTTGATTGTAGTCCTATATCGACACCATTCGATGCTAGCATACACCTAAAGAAAAATCAAGGATTCCCTGCACTACAAAAGGAATATGCATAAATTATAGGATCTCTAGGATTCCTAACCAATTATACAAGGCCTGATTTAGCACATGCGGTAAATAGACTTAGCAGATACACTAATAATCCAAGTACTGAACATTGGAATGCTTTAGAGAGGATCCTTAGATACCTTAAAGGTACAATATCCTATGGACTACGATTTAGTGGATATCCAGCTGTTTTAGAGGGTTATAGCGATGCCAATTGGATTAGTGATTCACTAGATGTGAAGTCAACTATAGGATATGTATTCCTCCTAGGAGGAGCAGCAGTATCTTGGAAATCATCAAAGCAGACTGTAATAGCTAGAAGTACTATGGAGTCTGAAATGATTGCTCTCAATACTGCCTGTACTGAAGCTGAATGGCTTAGGGATTTTCTAATAGATATACCTCTAGTAGACAAACCCTTGCCAACTATTTCTATACATTGTGATTGTAGATCTGCTATAGACAAATACAAACAAGAAAATGCAGACGTAAAGATGAATCGTCATTTAAAAGTACGACATAAGTCATTAAGATATAAAATAAAAAATCATATGATTGCCTTAAGTTTTGTAATATCGGAAAAGAATTTGGTCGATCAATTAACTAAAGGCTTATCTAGAACAGTGGTTCTAGAAGTGTCGAGGGGGATGGGTTTAAGCGCATGGCCTAAATAGCGCAACCCGTCTAGAACCCTAAATTAGCTATACTATGTGTGAATCTTATAAAAGTCTGAACCATGGTCCTGGTTCAAGGCATAGTCCACCAAGGTACTACAGACGGATATAATTTTTACTAAGTGGAGGTTCAAACCGAGAGGTACCTACACCCATTACATAGTATAAGGAATCCAGCAAATTATTTTATATTTTAATTTTTTTTAAATTTTTTAATATTTAGAATATTTGATGTTTTTAAAACATGTGGGGGATTGTTAAGATTTTATTTATTTATTTGTGTTTTAAAAACAAAATATCATCATGTTGGTTTATAACGGCTATAAACGGCTAGAAACGTTCACACTAAATGTGATCTAATGGCTGGGTTTTAAAAGCCCATTAAATCCAAATGAATGGGTAGCCATCAACATATCTTGGGCTGGGCCTATATAAGAGACCCAAGACCATAGAGTTTTTAGAAGAATAAGTTGTGCTTTTGCTACAAAAAACTCTGTCATTTTCATTCTCTATTTATGTTTCGATCTTTGCTACCTGCTGGGTTCTTGAAAGCTACATTGGGGTTCGCCGTACACCCTCTCGAAGTCGTGCCGACGGGAGAGAGAGCCTACCGGCTGGGTCGTCGTATCTCTACTAGTCATTGCCGGAAGACCCGCACGCAGGGGGCAATCGACTTTTAGGACAACGTTTGCGCGCTTCGACCAAACAGGCTCCATCCAAACTCTCTATTTTTGATTTCTCTATTTTGCAAATTAGAAATTCTAGATCATAGTCAACTAGCAATTACATAACTAATATTCGATCCTTTTATTTTAGCATGATAAATATACAAATATTCATTAGAGATTAATTCTATCTTTATTAATCATTGCATGATTAACATAGTATTTTATTTCTAGCATTATAGAATTGGTTTAATATTGTTGAAAGATTTTATACCATCTAACTTTTTAGGTCTAATTAGTAATTAAATCTATATTATAGTAGATATCTTTTCACTTGTAGCTAACACTGTCAACTCACCATCTAAGAGAAAGGTGAGTTGATGGAAAATAAATAAAGTTTTGGGGGTTGAGCTGACGGAACAGTTAGTTTTGGGGGGTAAAGTCTAATTAAAGAAAAATGGGGGGTAAAGTCTAATTCTAGGTAATATTTGGGGCGCAAAGTCAAAATAACCCTATTCTCTCTCACATCATCAGCTTGTAAAGGGCTACAGGAGAGAGAGTTTTTATTGATTTAAAGGGTGAGGGAGAGGGAGAGGAGGAGGGGGACATAGCCACCTTTAAATTTGAATTTAAACTCATCACCCTTTCTTCTTCCCCCCCCCCCCCCCCCCGCCCCCCCCCCCTCCCATCCTGCACAAGCAGCCACCCTCCTCCCATTCTCCCGCCCCCCTCCACCAGCAGAACACACACACACAGGACTCCGGTTCAGAAAACTCTGGCTTCATGGCCAAGGGGCCTCCCGTGACTCCAGCACCAAAGGAACCCCATCTCGCACCATCTCACCTCCTCTGTATGATTTACAGATTATTATTATTATTATTATATTTTGCTCATCACTTCTTCTTATTTACGGATCAAAAAAAAAAAAAAGAAAGAAGTAGGCCAGAGCCCTTCCAGACACGCTAGTCGAGGCAAAGTTCTGACTATCGTCGTCCGACTGCTTCCTCGGAGTCCTTCGAAAATTTGGGGCTATAACTGACCAACTCGATCGGGGTGGGCGGGTTGTGAATAATAGACCTTTTTTTTGTGTGTGTGTTTGGGGGGGATTACATACATACCCCCAAAAACATGTAAATAAGTTTCGATTCCCACTCAATTCTTATTCACTAAGAACCATGGGATAAACTCTATGGGGATGCCACGTGCGTGAGTGGTGACAGATGGCGGTGGGTGTCGGCTGGCCGGCCAGTGGTGGGCGTCGATGGCCAGCAACGGGTGGTGGCCGACGAACGGCGGGGCCAGCCGTGGGTCGCCAATATGGGCGGCGGCTGCGGGTTGTGGCGACGGATGGCCCATGTGGTAATGGGGTGGTGGTCGACGGCATGGCGGTGGACATTGACTGGCAGGTGGTGGTGGCTATCTCCACGTAAAGTTGGCAACCAAAAGTTGGCTAAAATTATTTTTTGGATAAATTAAGCATCGCCCCCCCCCCCCCCCCCCCCCCCCCCAAATTTTAGCTTAAAAACATTTAACCCCCTTATAGTTAAAAAATAAAACTTCAGCCTCAGATAAAAATTACCAAATGAGAAAATCAAGTAGGTGACTAAAGGGGTATTGTGCTAACACTCCAAACTTTAGGAAGTGATTTCGTACAAAATAAACTATAGGGAGGTTAAGAGTTTTTGAGCTAAACTTCAAGGGGGCTAAATGTAACTTATCTTTGTTTTTTCCCAAAATGAAAGGGGGGGGGGGGGGGTTAGCCCCCCCGGACCCAATGTAGGTCCACCTCTACCTCTACTCCCATGGTACACCCACCCTCGGCTCGACCCTACGTATCTCAGCCTACCTATCACCACCAGGGACTGATCCTCTCTAATCACAACTCCACCTTGGCTCGGCTCTGTGGTCATCGGGGTGGTGGCGATCGGCCAATGATAAAGAGGGTTAAGGCAGAGGGAGCGTGATCAGAGGTCAGGCGGCCTAGGCCTCCTCCGGCTGTTGGAGTTACTCCGGTCGATCTACTTAGGTTTCTCACCAACTATCAGTAAATCCATATTTCTGAGGGGCCGGCCTGACCGAGTATACTTATGGTCGATCTACTTTGTTGTAGTGGGATAGAGATAGTCAATATATGTGTATTCTTTTTCGGAGGCTTCTGGGCTGTAATCGTAGATATTCCTTCAAGCTCCACATGTTTAGGACGTTCTGGATTTTCACCTTGCCCAAAGCTTTTTCCCTACATATCTCCTTCATTGAATCTCATACTGTTAGACTCGACTACCTTCTGGTTTACAGGATCTCGAAACCGTTAGTTTTATGCATGACTAATTCCATATCCGATGAATATGCAACTGTAAGATTTGGCATCTAGACTATCTAGTCTTCCTTTAACAGCGAACTTCACATGAACACGTGCAGATCATGCAACCATGCAAGCACGCGTAAATGTGCCAAATCCACATTTACGAATAGTTCAACGGTGGCCAGTCGGTGAGTACGATAGGTCAATAAGGAGTGGGAAATCCTTGAAGTAACTATTTGTTAATGTGTTGCTTACCTGTTAGAGCATTAGAATTTTTGTTTCTTAGTGAGATCAATCTACATGTTAGAGTGGGGTTGTGTTGTTTTCATACATTTATGTCTCAATGCTTGCCCACTTAGGGCTTAGCATTGCTTTGTAATTCCTTCACTCTTTGAAACTCTAATACAATTATTATCTTTCAACCTTCTTCTCTGTCCATGCCTCCTTTGGTAACCCAAGCTCCAAATTAGTTGTTAGCCCTCTGTTGATCAGATAAATCGTCGTGCTCACCACATCAGCCCAAAGATATACATCGACAATCTAGCATGCAACCTCATGTTACTGGAACACTCACATATCGTACGGTTCATCTACTCTTCAACTCTATTGTCGTACTTCAAGCACTTCACCTTTAAACCCTTCTTGGTCTCCACCATTGCACTACGCTTCTTAGGGGCTTTGAACGCTTCGGACTTGCTCTTCAAGAAATAGATCCACACTTTCTTAGTGGCATCGTCAACAAATGTAACGTAGTACCGCAATCCAACTAGTGAAGGGACATGAGCCGGACCCCACACAACTGTACGTACCAACTCACCGATCAGGATGGGTGGCTGTGATCTGGTGCCATGTCAGGATGTTCCTCATCCAAGTTAGTTGGAGTAGCATGCATTTTCCTAAAATCTCCCAAGGTGTTGTCGATCACAGAACTCACTCCTCATGGCTCTCATCGATCTTATCACCCTTAAGAGGTAATCACATGGTGCAAAAGGCCCTAATTTTACCACTGTGCTACCAGGAGTTGAGGACTGCATGTTCTCATCCCCATTGTATCTTTTACCAGGCTAACTCCTGGATGAGGCCTGGGAACTCGGCCCGAATCCCAATTAAGGAAAATGGGCCGATTTTGGGCTCGCATCCAGAGGCCTGGGAACTCGGCCCGAATCCCAATTAAGAAAAATGGGCCTATTTTGGGCTCAGCATGTTGATAAACTTTGGGATGAGCACGCGCTTGGGATAGCCACCTATAGTTTGGGCAGGGTTTCGGTAAACCTTGACTGACCCAGCCCAGCCCGATTGACAAGCCTATTTCCAGCACTTGACCTAAGGCCACGGATTGCCGACAAACTTTTGCTCCTGCAACTGACGCTCCAGATGCTCAGTGATGAATGTAGACTGTTCCATAATGTGCAAGGACAAAGGGAGCAATCTGATGGGGTGTTAAAAGGGTATGCCTGACATGCACGGGCCATGCCTGGGTGTAAAGTTTAGATCGGACGGATCCTTACTCTTTAGTGAACGGTACAAATGCATTGCTAAGCATCTAGACCAACAGTCGGCATGAGCAAAAAAATTTTGGGGGACTTTGTGAGAAACCCTTCTTACGAAATTGTTTTGAGCTGCAGTACTGACAATCTTTTCCTTTGAGCTCAAATCCTTGTGGATGAAAATACCTCTCACCTCAGTTCAAATTTAAGCTTTGTTATCACTCATATATCCTAAAATTAAACAGAACCCCTTGTCGCATGCCGAATCTACTCCTAACTGAATCCCCCCTGTCGGACCTAACTGAACCTCCCTAACCTAAGATCTACATGCCATGGGATGAACCGTAGAAGGAATTCTAAACCAAATCCGAACCCCTTTTGCCGCCAGCATCTCATCTCCACTGGCGGCGGCTGCCTCACATCGTTGTGGAGGAGGCTGTCGGGGTCGTTCGGATCGAGGTCGAGGTCATGCTGGACAGGAGGAGGTCGACAGATTGAGTCGAGGTTGCCGTCATTGAGGAGGAGGTCGCAGCCGTGGCCGCCACCGCTCGGCCCATTGGCGCTTCCGTCGCCTCATCGAGAGAGAAGGAGAGCAGGCGATGCTGATCTCAAGATTTTTTTTTTAAAAAAAAGGTGTTTATCCTAATATTGAGTTGGCTAGATGGGGGTTAGGATTATGTTTAAGATATCTAGATCTAGGGTTCAGACATTGAACAAATTTGTGTATATAGCATTATACACAAAAATATCCCTTATTGTATTTCAAATTTAGATTTCATGTCACTTCTTTCTAAAACTAAATCCAATCCTAAATACTAAAATCTATAGATCAATGTATGAACCCTAGATCTAGATATCTTAAACCTAATCCTAACCCCCCTTTTCCTCGTGGCTTCTCGTCTCCGCTACTCGCCACTGCCCGCTGTCGCCAAAGTCGGCCACCTCCGTTGCTCGAGCCCGCTACCGCCACATTTGTCCGTGCTCGTACTCGCCACCGCTGCTCAAAAAAAATAGAAGAAAAGGAAGGCCGATATGAGGGTATTTTGAACTTTTGGCATTCATTAATTTCCACATAACCTATTTTTTGACTGGGGACCTTAGGCGTAGGTTTCTTCTGCCCGTCCTTTTCACCCCACTGATTTGTTGTCAGGGACCTTTGTCACATTAACCCAAAAAGGAACCAGTGCATTCATTCCACTCAACGCTCTTGAGGCCAACTACGTTGAAATGGTGAGAGCAAAGCTCAAACACGATCCATAATCTTGGCTTTCCTTTTTAATTGAAATGTTCTTAAAGTAACCATCACGTAAGAAATTAAAGGTTTTTTTTGACTTTGGCCCCCAAATTTTGCCTTGAATTAGACTTTACCCCCATATTTTCATTAATTAGACTTTACCTCCCAAAGCTAACTGTTCCGTCAGCTCGCCCCCCAAAACTTTATTTATTTTCCTTCAGCTCACCCATTCTTTTAGATGGTGAGCTGATGGATAAGTTAGTTTTGGGAGGTAAAGTCTAATTAATGAAAACATAGGGGGTAAAGTCTAATTCAAGGCAAAATTTGGGGGGCAAAGTCAAAATAACCCGAAATTAAATCCGCCCTTTAAAACCACAGCATTTGCCATGAATTACTCTCTCTCTCTCTCTCTCTCTCTCTCTCTCTCTCTCTCTCTCTCTCTCTCTCTCTCTCTCTCTCTCCTTAGCTGCTTCCCTCTTACATCAATGGAACAGAAGATGTTGAACGAAGCAACTGGACCCCTCCCCCTTAGGGGTGGGACTTGGGCGGGTTGGGCGGGTTGAGGGGTCTGCCCATGCCCAACCCAACTTGCACAAATCTTTGCCCGTTTTGCCCGTGGAACCCGGGGAACCCGTGGAAGCCCAACCCGTGCTTGCCCATTCTCGTTCCTCGGGTTCCTCGGGTTACTCGGGTTCCCCAATTTACAAAATAATAAGCGGGTTCAGCAGGTTGCCCAATTAGAAATACTTGTGCACATAAATAGATGAAAAAAAAATCCAACATATTTTTGAATTGAATAAAAAAAATCTTTGATTTGCATAACAAAAACATAAAGTCCAACCCATATCCTCACATATTTCAGACGAATTCTTAGCATTCAACATAAAATAGGCGGTCTTTGATTTCCATAAAAAAAACTATCAAAGCATTCAACCTTAGTGTGTCACTTCCTCGGGTTCGTCGGGTTCCTCGGGTTGGAAAGATCGGTGTCCAGACCCGTCCAAATTGAAATCGGGTTGATCTTTTTTTGTCCAAACCCGTCCAAGTTTTTAACCAGCTTTGCCCATGTTTGTCCATTGTTCGGGTTGGGCGGGTCGGGTTTGGGTCAGACCCGCCCAAGTCCCACCCCTACTCCCCCTCACTTCCTTGAACCACATATCCTTCTGTTACTATTTCCATACCCCCTCAAAACCGGTAATGAGAGGAAGGGGGCAACAATATATAAAGATGTGGAACTTCCACCCCTACACAGAGGGCCTTTTGATCGGAGGGAGGGACAAGATCTCGATCGGAGGGAGAAAGATGGTGCGATGGGACCACATAGAGACGAGACGAGGTGGGACCAAGCTCTGATACCATGTTACGATTCTCATGCCCCCTCAAAACAGGTGATGAGATGGAGGGGGCAACAATATATAAAGATGTGGAACTCTCATTCCTTTACCGATGTGGGATTATTCTCAACACCCGCCCGCTCGCAGAGCGGCTCTCGATCGGAGGGAGGGACAAGATCTCGATCGGAGGGAGAAAGATGGTGCTACAGGACCACGTAGAGGCGAGGTGGGACCAAGTCCGATCATTTTTTCTTTTCTTTTTTTTATTTTCAAAAAAAAAATCCCTTTTTTTTAAAAAAAATAACAAAATCCTTCGCAATAATTGCCCATGAGAAGGACGTGGGGTGAACTTCGAATTTAAAGATAGATCGTGGGGACCCTTTTATCTCTTTGTCTCCCTCTCTCTTGATCTCAGATTCTGCCGCGTCTCAACCGACAGAGGTACCGTCTGCTCCTCTTCTCCCCCGCCCACGATCTCCCAGCCGCCGGTTGTGGCTGTTGAATTGAGGATCACGTGAGCCGGGAGGAGGGGCGAAAGGGATTTGATCTGGTGCTCTGCCGCCTGTGGGGGTTGTAGGAGCCGGAGACGGCCATGAAGGACCGGAGGAGACAGGATGGGTGGCTGGGGCGCGCCGGCAGGCCCTGCAGGTCGCCGGCGATGGCGAGCCCCGTCTGGCTAGCCCTCTTCGTGCTCCTCTGCTGTGCGCTCCTCTCCGCCGTCGCCTTCTCTGCCATCCGCCTTTTCACAGCATTCTAGCCCGTCCTGCAATCCACGGTCTGTTTGGTAGATTTCCAAGATATGGCTCCACCTCCTAGTAGGAATACATACCCGGTTGTGGATTTAATATCTATTGAGTCACTAATCCAGTTAGCATCAGAGTATCCTTCTAATACAGCTGGATATCTACTATAGTGGAGACCGTATGATATGATTCCCTTAAGGTATCTAAAAACTCTTTATAACGCGTTTCAATGGGACTCATGCGGGTTAGACGTATAACGACTAAGTCTATTTACCGCGTAAGCGATATCAGGTCGAGTATAGTTTGCTAGAAAACCTAGCAATCCTATGATTTGAGCATACTCGCTCTGTAGTCTAGGAAGTCCAGCATTCCTTGTCAGATGGGTATTTGGATCATATGGTGTGGATACCGGTTGGCAATCGGGATCGTAAAATTTCCTAAGGATTTTCTCGACATAATAGGATTGGGATAACACTAAATCATTGTCCTTCCTAATGATCTTAGTGTTCAAAATAACGTCGGCTTGCCCTAGATCTTTCATGTCGAAGTTTTGGGACAAAAAGTATTTGATATCATTTATGATTTATATGTTTGAACCGAATATTAGGATATTGTTAACATACAAACATAAGATGACAACATTATTATAATTTACTTTATGGTATACACATTCATCCGTTGTATTAATATCAAATCCATAGGATAGGATAACTTCATCGAATTTCATATGTCATTGTTTTGGGGCTTGTTTAAGTCCATAGAGGGATCGAATTAACTTACACACATTTCCCTCTTGTCCAGGTGTAGTAAATATCTCGGGTTGGTCCATGTATATTTCCTCATTAAGGTCGTCATTCAAGAAAGCAGTCTTAACATCCATTTGATGTATGACTAGCTTATAAATTGAAGCTAAGGCGATGAGGATCCTAATCGTGGTTATCCTAGCGACAGGTGAGTAGACATCAAAGTAGTCTACCCCAGGTTTTTGGGTAAAGCCCTTGGCTACAAGTCGTGCCTTAAATTTATCGATGGTGTCGTCAGGTCTAAGCTTCTTCTTAAACACCCATTTACACCCTATGGTTTTGCAACCAGGAGGTAAATTGGTGAGTTCCCAGGTATGGTTTTGAAGTATGGATTGGATCTCGTTATCTATGGCTTCTTTCCAAAAGATTGAGTCTATGGACTTTATTGCATCTGTATAGGTGGAGGGAGAGTTCTCTACCAGAAGTGCATAGAAGTCATCAAAGACTTTTTCTACACGAGCACGTTTACTCCTCCTAGGTTCGGTTTGGGTTACCGGTTCAGTCTGGTCTTCAGGTTCTAATTGGACTTCGGGTTCGATCTGACTTACCTGATTAGAACTGGAGGCATGGTTATTGGTATTAATCCTAGTGTTGATCCTAGTCTTATAAGGGAAGATATTTTTGAAGTATGAGGCATCTCTAGCTTCGATTATGGTGTTATTGGCTATTTTGCTTATTTCAGAGTTAAACACTAAAAATCGATTAGCGTTATTGTCTGAAGCGTAGCCGATAAAGATAGCATCTACAGTCTTAGGTCCTATCTTCTTTCTTTTGCTATCGGGGATCTTTACCTTAGCTAGACACCCCTACACTTTTAGATATTATAAGTTAGATTTTTTATATTTCCATACTTCGTATGGGGTCAAGTCATTGTGTTTGAAGGGAATACGGTTAAGGATAAAACATGCCGTCACTAGGGCTTTCCCCCCATAAGTTCTCTGGCGCTCCAGAGTTTAGTAACATGGAATTGACCATGTTCATTAGGGTCCTGTTTTTCCTTTCCGCTACACCATTGGATTGGGGAGTGTAAGGAGCTGTGACTTCATGGAGTATTCCATAGTCTTCACAGTACTCACTTAACTCATTTGAGGTGTGCTCCCCTCCTCGGTCTGACCTAAGGATCTTAATATTTTCGTCTAATTGGTTCTCAACCTGACCTCTGTAAATTTTAAATTTACTGAGTACTTCATCCTTAGTCTTAATAAGGTATAGGTGGCAATATTTTGAAGCGTCATCTATGAACGTTACAAAATATCTATTGCCACCTCTCGAGGTTCTTCCAGAATCACAGACATCTCTGTGAATTAGTTCAAGTATCTTGGAGTCTCGATCGATGGTTTTAAAGGGTTGTTTAGCTTCTATGCATATCTCGTACTTGTCGAGATTCCTAGTATCGGATTTAGGAATAATGTTTAGGGTCATGAGTTTCTTGATAGAATTATAATTCACATGACCTAGTCTTTGGTGCCAAGTGATCGAAGACTCAATATTTAAAATAGTAGAAGAAGGTTTAAATACATTCAATTTAAACAAACCATCACAAAGAAATCATTTTCCAATAAAATTCATTCCCTTGGTGATTACAACCTTATTGGACTCAAATACAAGCTTATAGCCATGTTGGACTAATAAAGACCCACTAATTAGATTCCTCATAATCTCCGGAACGTGGTAGATTCCTCATATCCCTTGCACACGAGCCTCAACATTGTTCCCCATGCTTACAGCTCCTCCACCTAAGACCTGATAGGTGGAAAACAAAGATTGATCAGAGCAAACATGAATGCTAGCTCCTGTGTCAATCCACCAATCAAATGCTTGACAGGTCATGTTAACTTCAGGGGTGAAGAGAATAAACCTGAAAGCGGTCCCAGAAGAGCCAGCTCCAGAGGTCACCATGTTGACTTGGGAGCCGGGTGGTATAGGACCATTCCTTCTTGGATTTGGAGGTGGTGCTGTCTTCTTGTAGAAGCATTGATTGGCCATGTGATTGGTCCGACCGCAGACGTAGCAGCAACGCACTCCTTCCTTCTTTTGGTCCTTGGGATGGTTTGGGTTATGGTTGCTATGGTAGGGCTTCTTGGTATATAGCTTAGGCTTAGGGTGGAAGGGTTTCTTCGGGAACTTATGTCTAGGTTTTTGGAATGGCTTGGATGGTTGACCCTCTATGTTGTTGATCTTAGGTTTGGATTCAGAAGATCCTTTTTTCCTGAGCCTATGTTGCTCCTCAATTCTAATAGAGTTTAGAACTTGAGTTAGGGTTAGGTCACCTTGGGTATGACTTAGGTACTTAGAAAACTCGAACCAAGAAGCATGTAGTTTATCTATAAGGCATGCTATTTAGAAGGTTTCATCAAGAGTGGAACCATTCGTCTTCAGGTGTTGGACTAAGTTCTCAAACTCATGAATCTGATCATTCATAGGTTTGGAGTCAATCATTTTGAAGCTGTTGAAGTCTGACGCTTTGAAGCGTTTTACTCCATCATCATCTAGGCCATACTTACGCTCTAGGGTATCCCATAGGTCCTTAGGGTTTTGAATGGTATAATAGATATCATAGAGTCTATCAGATAATGCCCCTAGGATCCTATGAAGGTCATGGTAGTTGATTTCTTCTGGGGTCCTAGTGGGAATGCCAGAAGTCAGTTCGGGATCAAGTTGGGAAGTGGAGGCTCGGGTACGACGTGTTTGACTAGACCCACTGGATACTCCTGGTGTGGTTTCACCTATGGCTGACAGTAACCTAAGTGTGGTTAGCCAAAAGCGCATCTGGTTTTGCCACCTCTTGAAGTTAGACCCGTCAAACTTCTCGGGTTTGGCACTAAGGGTTTCACGGTTTGGTGATGTCATTTCGGACCAAAGTAAGGAGTTAAAAATCTGAGGATTGAAAAATAAGTTTTGTCAATTTTAAAGCACACTTAGATAGATTTGACTTTTAGAAGTCCAAATGAAACTTCCAAATCCTAACGACCAGATGGGCTCCAGGTAGGAGGTGGAGCACTAGGCTCGCTCAAATACCAAGCTACCTTGGGCAATTTAATGCCGGTTTGTCAAGCCTTTCTAGACACCGTAGGCAGTGGAATATTTCAATGATGACTCTCAGTCTTTTCTAAAATGTATGCTTCTAATTAACTTTTGTAGAAAAATAATTTTGACTAATAACTATAGCGCAACTTTTAACGACTAATAATCAAACTCTTTATTCTATGATAACAATACTAACAAAGTGAATTGCACAATAGAGAATGATAAATAATCCTTTTGAATATGATGAATGATTAAATATTCAATAAGTTTCCTGGATTGTTGGAAATTAATCGTCCTAAACTAGCAAACTTAGGAATTAATCAAATTCTTAATATTAAACGATAGGTTGTTTAGCAATTATAATATTTGCAAGCAAAGATACATCACAAATTTCTTTTAGAAATTGTTTGCCAAGGCAGAGTGGGTTCTATGGAACCGTCATTCACCTTAACGAACTTTTCTGAAAGAGAGAAATATATTATCTAAATTATCTCTATTTATTTAGTGTTTAGAATTAGATGCAAATCGTTTTTCAATAGATCTACTAATAGCCAAAAATTAGAGTCAGAAACTCTAGCCTGATTGTCGAAGCATGCTAGGCGTTGTCCCAAGAAACTTATTGCCCCCCTCGTGCGGGTCTCGTGACAATGGTTCTCGGAGATACGACGACCCCGGTCAGGCGACCTCCTTCTCGTCGGCACGACTCCAAGAAGGCTTTGCGAACCTCGATGTACTTTCAGGAATCCAGCGACTCGACGAAGAACTTCACGAAGCAGGGAGGCAGCACCGCAGTAGAGCTTTGATCTGAGAGAGAGAGAGTCTTCTCGGAGCAAAGGGGCAGCACCACAACACGAGAGAATGGGAGAGGGAGAGGCAGAGATTATAGAACAATTCCGATATTCGGACTGTACCCATCCCATGGCTGCACCGGGCCTTATATAGGCCTCGGGCTATTAATGGGAGGCCTCGGGCTATTAACCCCGCGCGCGTTACAGCTCGTAACGGCTAGCATGCAGCGACGCTTCTTGCGTAACAGCTTGCATGCAACAACGACTAGTAGCCCAAAAGGAAATTAGTAAATGGTGGAGGACTTAAATGTAAAAAATAAAAATAGGGCAGGTGCGGACCAGCCCATTTCGGAGGTGCTATCGTGTCCGGGTCCGCGGGCGCACACACACACGCCGCCCAGCCCATGCCCAAGCTCGGCTCGGCACGCACGCGTGCACGTGTGTGAGCTAGTGGAACCCCTCCTCTAGTGTGATGACTAGTGGAGGAAGTGGGCAAACCCTTATAAGTTGGTAGGGGATTTCTCCCCTTACCGATATGGGACTAAAATTGTATGGTTTTGTGTGGTTTTAAAACACACACCCAACACATTCTTGGGTTCTTCCTTATCAGATGGCCCGATTCTTTTGATTTCGACGGTGCATGGCTGTTCATCCACGGAGTCGGCATCCATTTGCTACAATCTGAGGACCCCGAAGGTTTGCCACCGAAGAAGCAGGAGATCGATCCTAAGGATGACCACATCTCCTTCCAGTGCACCAACATGGCCTTGGTGGAGAGAGGGCTGAAGGAGATGGGCATCACCTACGCCCATAGAAGATTCGAGGAGGGCAGGGTCTACGTGGACCAGCTGCATGTTCTTCCACGACCCGGATGGCTTCATGGTCGAGATATGCAACTGCGACGACCTTCCGATGATCCCACTGGTCGTCGGTGAGGATATGGTGAGGCGGATGCAACAGCAGATGGAGAGCTTTCAGAGGGGCTACGTTCCCCTTTTCCTTGAACCGAGGAGCTGAGAGACTTCAATTGGACACTGCAGTCGCCACTTTGCTTTCATGTATGCTTTGGTTATCTTCCTTTTGAACCCACATGGGAGTGTGCACATATACGTACTTCTTCGTCTATTAACTTGTGCATGTCCGTACCTATCGGTACTGCAGCGTGTCGTCTTCAGCGGTAACATACCCACTGAGCATCGCCACTCCCACCATATTCATTTGGCGGCTAAGGATCACCGGTTTAATCGTAGTTTTGACCGATTCCTTTGTCTTTGTTTCTTTTAATTTGTAGTAATTAAAAATATAATTAACGTAAAGTTTCTTTTTGTGGTAAAGTTGTAAATAACGCCAAAGGTCTTAGCATGTTGTTCATGCCTGTGCCTGTCGGCACAGCAGTGGGCCGCCTTTGGCGGCAACATACCCACCAGGCTTCGCCATCTCCACTCCCACCATATTCATTTGGCGTTTGAGGGTCGCCGGTTTAACCGTAGTTTTGGTCAATTCCTTTGTTTTTGTTTCTTTTTATGGTAAAAATATAATTAATACAAAGTTCCATTTTTGTGGTAAAGTTGTAAATACCGCGAACGGCCTTAGCATGTTATATAGATTAAGCATAGGGCTGTAACCTGGCTGGACCAACCCAAAGCCAACCCAAGCCCAACTCGATTTTTCTTGGACCTGGGTTGAGATTTTAGACATTTGGATTGAGTTTGGGTTCATAAAACCTCAAACCGATCTAAATTCGAGTACTGTACACTTTAATACACTTGTAACGTAACAACATACAAAATAATCATTGGCTGCATATAGTTTGCCTGACCAAACAAGTTTGCGCAATCCGAACTTAACCCGAGCTATCCATGTTGAGCTCGGGTTGGGCTTGGGTAGGCCACTCCAACCCGATCTCGAGTTGGGTTGGGCACGGGTTCACCTCCCAACCTGCTTGAGTTGCAACCCTAGTGATTATAATTTACTGGCTTCCCCGTGTGTTGATAGAGCCAATACACGGTGAGGTGACATGCAGGGGTTGGTGAATAAGAGAGGCCCATGATATCCAATAAAAAAAGGGTCTTAGTGATAGGTCTCGGAAAAAAGTACCGATTTGCAATAACACCCCATATAAGTCCCGTATTGCATTAGGTACCTGCCAAAATTCCGCCGATTTAGAAAGAAAAAAAGAACGATATCAATATCTAGCCGAAGTTCATCAAATTTATATTTCCTGTCATCAACTGAGCCCGAATGCTTTCTTGCACAAAAAACAATTTGAAACCATTCTAGATCATCGTAAAATCACAAAATAATCTGAAAATAAAATTTCTATATATTTTCATAAAAAAAGTCAACTAAACAAATAGTTACTCATTTTTATCAGATTGCTCTTTATGTGCGAGAAAGAATTAGCTCGGTTTTGCATAGTTAAATGTATTTTTGTCGTAAAAAAAATCATATTGTTATTAGATGTGTAGAAATACTATTTAACAAATAGTTACTTTTTTTATAATTGAATTGTTATTATTCTATGTGCAAGATAGAATAAACTTTGTTTGCCATTGTTAAATGTGAATGCTACAATTTCAAGAAGGATGAGAGGGGAAAGAGGAGGAAGAAGAGAAAGATAAATGGCGAGAAGGATGGAGGGACGATGGAGGAGGGATGAAGAAGAAGAAGGGGAGGAGGAGGTGGAGGGAGAGGAAGAGGAGGAGGACACGATGGTGGTAGGTTGTTGGCGGCGGAGGCGAGTGACGGCTTGCACATGGTCTATGATGAGGCGGCGGGTGTTGTGTGTGTTGCCATCAACAAAAGAAGAGGATTGAAATGGGGCCACATTGGGTATTTTCAGCTTTAAGTTAGGCCTATCTTGGGTATTCGTGGGCTATAAATAGCCCCACCCATACCATATTCCCAACTCCACCCCAAGCATTCCAACAAAAAATATGGTTATGAATCTTAAGTCCAAACAAGACGCATGGATAGCCCGAACATATAGCACGTATGATCTATGTCTAAATTTTTTTCCCCTCTTAATCAAACGACTAACAGGTCTGGGAAATGGTATTGATTATGTTAGGTAATAACGGTCTATACACAACCAATGTTCTTTAAATTTTAGGAGGAGGCTTGCAATTATTAGATGTTGAAAAATTTAATATGTAATCTAATAGTATTACATAGTCTAATAGTATAATACTAAAATGGAATCCTCTCTCCTGTGTTGTGGATGTCTTTTAAAGAGCCAAAATTCTTCTTTCATGTACGTGTGAACGAGGCTGACTTTTAAATCCTATTAAAAGCCTACCATAAATATGATAAATACTCATTTAATGGTCATTTGATGTTAATCTCTCTCTCAATCACAATTACATCAGATTTCACACTTCTTCGAACAGTTGTGATGGAGTCTGTGCCAAATGACGTGCATCAAGCTCATCCGGACATTGCCCGGGTTTAGCATAATACTAAAATGGAGCCCTCTTTCCCGTGTTGTGACACATGGACACCTTTTGAAGAGTACGCCAGGATCCTTCTCCCCGTGTGTTAACGCGCGGCTCTTTATCATAAATTATGTTGAGACCTACTATAAAGATGACAAATACCCATTCAAAGGTTTCGGGTCACCCGCCGATCTCAAAAAAAAAAAAAAAAAACCCCATTCAATGGCATTTAATGATCATTTGGTCTTAATTGGTAAAATCATAATTTCATATTGCACACTTCTTCAGTTGTGATGACGTATGTGCCAAGTGGCGATCATCAAGTTCATCCAGGCATTAGTCTAATACTAAAGTGGAAGCCTCACAAGGAGGTTGTGATACGGTGCGACACACAAAAAACTTGGAAAGATAGAACATCTACTCTTCAGTATGAACGAGTAGAAATTACGATCCTATTAAACACGGCATTAATTTATTTGTTTTTTATTCGGTTTTTACTAGGGAGTGACTCACTTGCGGCTATTCGGGGCCATGTGTTTCACATTAGAGGGATGATCGAAGTCTGGGCCTTGTTCGGGGGGTCATACTTGTTATTTGAATATAATTAACAAAAAAAAAAAATGAACTTCAAACGGGTTGAGAATTTCTTGCCAATATTTGGCTCAAAACACCTTTTGGACTTGAAAGATTGAACCCAATCAGACTTAAAGACCCATGTTAACTTCGTTTGAATTGGGATCGAACTAGGCAATCTCGATGGTCTTGCCTAGATTGGGTACATTTACAGCCTAATAGATAGATAAGTTGAAACTCTAAGGAAAATTTCTCAATCACGGTTCACTTGATGCTTTTAATTATCTAAACAAACACCTTACTTTTAGATTTGAACTTTTTTTTTTAACTAGACCCGCTAGGTGGTTAGAGGACAGGGAGCTAGAGCAAGGGGTCAAAGAGATCCGGAGATAGAAACAGGGGAGGTAGTGGTTACTATTTATTAATTCCATAATTTTGTGAACCAATGGCCAGGATTCACAAGTGCAAACAAGGCACAATGGTCTTGAGGGAAAGGTCACCCCACAGTGTCTATATCGGGAGTCGAAAGGGAACCTGTCCAGTATGGGAGAGAGGAAGTACCATCCAGACAAGGCCCTTCGGTATTTGAGCCTTTAACTAGTCATAATTCAATATTAAATCAAAAGTTTGCATTGTCCTATGCATATGCTCATGATTATTAAATGTTAGGAATAATTTACTGGACATTAATGGGTTAAACTGAAATTAGATTCATAATCTCCTAAATAATAAGATCTTTTGTCTCCACGGAAAAAACTTTTGATCAACAAAAGCGTGAAAGAACATCATCCAGGCTAATGACGTGTTCTATAAATCTTGTGGGATTTGTCTCAATTGCAAAACGTGCACACGATTTTATCTCCATGTGAGTAGTAGTTGGGTCAATTGCAAAACGTGCGCACGGTGGAACATCGTGCACGCTATCGCACGATGTCCCCATTGTGCACATGTTTTCTTTCTCGCCCAACTTTTATGTTTTTTCTGATCGTGCGCACGATATCCACATCATGTACATAATCCCCCCATCACATGCACGATGACTTCAAATATTTCAACTGGTTTCAAATTTGGCAAAAGGCTTGAGTGTGACTATTTTGGAGATTTATACGGGCCTCTTCCTACTATATAAAGGGAGTGGTCTAGGGTTTCTAAAGATAGAGTTTTGGTGAGAGCTCTTTAAGAGAGATTTGGAGACCCATCGTCGAGGACTTGTTTGAGAGTTTAAAGAACCCTATTATACTATCTTGATTTGATAGTGGATTTCTTCGTGCTACCACAGGTAGACATAGTAGGCAAAGGTTGAACCACCTAAAATATTTGTGCCTCCTTCTATGGTTTGCTTATATACTTCTCTTTTGTATTTAATTTAGTTGGTGAATCTTTCTGGTATTGTGTTTGCATCAAATCCATATTGATTACATTGGTTCATTGGGCTTCTACACACAACACATCATGACCTAACAATTGTTATTTATTTATTTGAGAATAGCTCTATATATATTACTCTAACTTTTGTCGGGCTATGCATTTGAGTCTAGGTTCAACATCGAAAGTTGAACCTAGGAAATTAAAGGTGGTGCATTTATGAGTTTTTTTCATCTATGTTGTTTGAGGATCTACATTCATTCATGATCTAGACAAAAGGATTTCAATTATATATCATACCTATAGAGTAGACTGCTCTTTATTGGTGGTATCCTCTCACTCTCTCACACCAGCACAATGGGGCTCTAGATGACATGATCTGAAGTGGGACGCTCCCCTGCAAATCTTGGTGCCCACTCACCCTAGGAGTCCTTACCCATCAACATGATCCAAGGGTTAGGGGAACCATAGCAGATCTGACGGTCACCAACCCATCCTGTTTAAAATCATATATATATATATATATATATATATATATATATATATATATATATATATATATATATATATATATATATATATATATATATATATTACATATTACTTAAGGTACTATTAATCGGATCACCTTATTACTTAAGACCTTTATCTTATTTTCACATGGCAGGAAGCAGAATCTGAAGTTTTTATGAAACCAAAATCACTGGGTTGTACTGAACATTGAGTTCAAAGCGAGTGCGACTGATTTGATCAACTACGTTCAATTATAACTCCAGCAATTACCTTTTGCTTCAAGCAATCCAATATATACTTTTATTTTATTTTGAAAACAATAATTTGATTGAATACCCTTTGGAATTTGAATGACCACTATTTAATTTTTTTAAAATTTCTTGTTGTCGAGAAGTAAGCTAGTGTTTTATAAACTCTTGACTTTTGATCAAAGAGCACCACTAACAGTGAACATGAAATCATAGTCTACTAGTACTACTAAGAAACCTGGGCAATGCCTAGATGAACTTGATGCACGTATGCCACTTGGCATAGATGACATCACAGTCGTCCAAAGAATTGTGCAATTTAGAGTGAGTGTGATTCAGACATCGAGGTATGATTCACTTGTTAGAGAGAGAGAGAGAGAGATAGTACTAATGATTTTCTTAATTAACATAAAATGACCATTAACTCTCACTGAATGGGTGCTAGTTTTTAATAAGATTTATGATAGAAAGCCTTGTTCATACACGGAAGAAGTATTCTAGCTCTTCAAAAGATGTCTACGTGTCACAACGCATAAGATAGGACTTCATTTTAGTCTATTAGATTCTCTGGCCACTTTGACTCAAACAACTCCATTGTCAAACAGTATGTTTGCACCACAAATGTTTTTGTGCGAAAAAATTTTATATTGATTTATTGTATGTGGATGGACAGTACACAACCTCAACCTCATGTAATCAAAATGCACACTTTCATTAATGTTCATGCTTTATACATTCGAGTATATACATGATATCCTAATAATTTATTGTAACCATTATGTAAATTCCATCACCTTGTATCTAGAAGGAAGGTCACAAACATGATTACCAAAACTTGTGCATACGTTTGGGGAAACTTGATATTAGTGGCATCTGTAATGTAAAATTCACTGCATTGATGTATTTATCCTTGTATATGCATTACAACTATATAGTTCTTAATTACATAATGTATTAAACTTATTTATATAATCATAACTCAAATACAAATAAAAAAATAGTTCATTAACTTGACTAGAATCATAAATCATTCTCACTAAGTACCAGAATCAAAAGATTCTAAAACTCATTCATTTAGACGAAGGATCCACAATCATTCCAGAACTTGAACAGTATGGGGTCAGGATCTTTTTCTTATTTGCATGAATGCTTCTGTATTTGATTACTTCACACAACTATTAAAATCTTTGAACTGAAATAAATGGGAGAGTTTTCATTAGGTCCATTTAATAACATTTATTAATTAGGGGTCCAGACAAACCTTTTCTATTAAGAAAGATCCATGTAATTCACTACAATTATATTGACTATTAACGACAGTTTTTAATGATTGGTGTTAAATCTTTCACACTTGTTAAACACTATTTATAATTATAAAAAATTAATAATTTATATTTTTGTATGTTTATTTGGGAGAAAATAATAGTTGTTAGAAAAAAATATTGAATTCTAGATCCAATTCATTAGTTAAAAGATTGTGACTAACTTGTACAGCCTTTAGCGACACAACTTTTGTAGGCAGTTGTATATTTTTAGCGACACTTTTGACCGCCGCTAAAGTTTAATTACAATAGATCCAACGTTTAGTAAAATGACTCATATGACCTTCCATTAATCATCTAGTTAATTCGGTTTATAAAACATAACATAAATGTTTTGGAATTCTGAAATGTTTTTGTTTTGTTGTGAAACCCTAACACTAAACCAAATTCTATAACGTAAATAGTGAATACTAACCCTTATTCTATAAACTAAATAGTGAACCCTAACCCTAAACCTAAGCCTAAACCCAATTCTATACCCTAAATAGTGAGCCCTAACCCTAATTCTTTACCCCTAATAGTGAACCCTAACTCTAAACCTAACCAAAATCACTATACATCATTTTAGCATTTTTTTTGAGAGATCTCGTTATTTTAAAAATACTATAGTGAAATAACTGTAGTAAAAGAATAACAATTGCTACAATGATTTGTGTCAAAACATCCGGATTCTATATGATTTTATGTGTGGGTGAGTATCTCAAGGCTATATTTTGTATTTTAAAAAAACAAGTAAAAAAAATGGCTAAAATGGACCTCTTGTGCAGACAAAATAATGTATATGATTTCCTCTCAATGCAAAAAAATTTGTGGACTTATTGTAAACCAAAATTTTTATCTAAACCTATTTTAGGTAGGTACTATTCTAAAAAAACCTGCAACTAATTACTCTCCAAAAAAAACTATTAAAGTATTTTTCTGTCAGTTTGCAATAGCCTTTTACCCAACTTAAAGGAAAGATTTTACGTACATTTGGTATAAGACTCAAAACTATGGACCCCGTTTGGTTTGGTATATGACAAAACTATGGATGCAGATACTTAATGAATTTGGTTTCCAGAAAACCTGTAAAGGATATAGTGGAGACAAAACACTACTCTTCTCTACCTATCCATTGAATAAAAAGAATAAAATCGACTTCCCTCATTTTCCAGTTTCTTCAAATTCCAGTGACTGACAGACAACACAACCATTTGATGTACTGCAAGGGACTCTTATCCTCTCTCGCAGTCGATGCCACTTGAAGCCCCTGAACGTGAGAAACATGAGCTGAGTTGAACTCTACAGGAGATCGATAGGATCGAATCCCGATTGTTATTCGGGATTTTTCTTAGTTGCAACTATATAGTTCTTAATTACATAATGAATTAAACTTATTTTCATAATCATAATATTTAATAACTAAAATGCAAATAAGAAAATAGTTCATTAACTTGACTGGAATCATCACTAAACACCACAATCAAAGATTTTAAAACTGGTCACTTGATAAGGAAGGGGTTGGGATCAACGCACAACCGACTTTAATCGGCTGGTTATAGGACTGGTCCTTGTATTCCGAACGATGTCTTTCTAATCAGCCATACGTTGAAAACCATAATCTTAAGCTCACAAATAATACCCCTTTTAGTGAAACGGTGTATTAAGTGACTTTAAAACATACAACATGCTCAACTTTCATAGTAGAGGGCACCAAAACGATTGGTTGGTATATGTCCACAGGAGACCATTCTAAGCCAAGCGTAATATACATCCGGATATGGATCTTTTTTAAAAAAATTTGAAAACATGGATCTTAGTCTTTTATTAAATTCAACAAACATTAGTTCTAATAGACAATAACCTTGAATTTACTGAATTTCCTTTCAATTAACAGGATCTCCTTATTTTCTTTAGAGCGTGTGTTCAATGAACAGTCCAAAGGGCAAGAAGGCTTCCTCAGGATTTACAATGCAGCTAAGAATATAAGAAAGAGTAGGTGGGGGGAGAAGACCACCACTTATTGGGATGACTCAGTTATAAATGATCCCTATCCTAACTCAAAAACCAACAAAACTATATGAGAATTTAGTGTCCTACTGGAAATAGAACTTCACACATAACATTGTCCTCCTTAAAGGTTGTTTCCTTCACCGATCCAAATACGCCCAAAAACATCTACTTAAAGGTCACCAATGATATGCTTACCTTAGTAAGACAATCCCAACCACACAAAATGTTGGGATTTAACTTTCTCTCATTCAAGAAAAGTGATTTTATCAATGTTGCCTTATAGTACTTAAAAGTGCTAATGCTTGTATTGGATAAGGAAATACAACCATGGATAAAGAAGTTATAAATAAAACTGATGACAAACAATAAATATGGCAAGAAGAAATAATTAGAGAGGTTGTATCACGAAGACCTCCCTTTACCTTTCTTCTTTTTTCAAAAATGTTCAAAATTAAAGTCATTATTGACTCACACTTTGTTTAGCTCTCCAAAAGGCTTCAAAACGGAATCGTAGGGGGTGTTTGGCATTATTCCCTGGGATTATTTCATTGCACATACCTATATAGGCATGTGTAACAAAATAATCATGTGGAACGATGCCAAACACCCCATTAGACATTAGGGATTCAAATCAGACAAAATTGGGACTAAAACGAAGTATTAAAGCAAACAACTCTACTTGTCTATAGAAAGTTCTCCTTATACCTTATGATTTTTTTCCTTCTAATAGACACGCATGAATAACCTCTCCCCACCAAGTCAAATCTATTCAGTATGGGCAAATTTCCTAAGCATATATTGTTTCCCAAAAGAAGAGACAATCAAAGGAGTGGCAACACAATATTATTGGGTTTCTGCCCTGCAGGTGGTGTTTACCACTTACTGTCAGGTGCCTAGTTATCTTCTGTTTGGGTAGTGCTGGGAGATCGGCGCATAAATACAATGTGTCTATATCTCTAAGCATAAGCCGAATCATAATATTTATGTCATAAAATATGCTGATTATTTGTGTTTCCATGACCAACATAAAAATGACCATAAGACCAAAGAACGCACCAATTGCAAACCCAGCAGAAAAATTATAAGGGCAATTGCACGAAAGGAGCACCTCCAAAGGCAACCCCCACAGCAATCAGTCAGAAGGAAGCACCACGACTGATCGATCGGAACGCGCCTGATCTTGCGGACAGAGACTTCTCAACTTTCGATCGATCGGAAGTAGTTGGCCGTGCATCCAACGCCCTAGATCGAACGCTCCAGATATGCTGTAGGATTTCTACAACTTAGATACGCGGGGGAATCTATAAATAGGCCTATTTCTTGAAGAAAGGCATTCAAATTTTGGCTCGAAATTCGTCATCCTTGGGAGAAGATCGAGAGAAGAAAAAGAAGAGAAGCTACCATGGTTCATCAAACATCCTCCATCAACGCCTTTATCGTCACTTTCGTCATGAGCGGTTAATCCTCTTCTAGGGCTTCGATGAATTAACCCTAGCTAGGTTCTAGTTTCGTTTATACCTTTTAGATTTTATAATTCCAATTGACGAACCACTAGAAAAAAATCTTTTAATTTGAAATCCGTTGTTCATCTCCTTCGTTTTGCATATGTCAATTAAAATATAATATGATGGAATTAAATAGAACTGATTTTTATCTTGCTTTTCACGTTTAGTGATTCTTATCATCTTACAAGAGATACGTCATGCCTAGAAAGACGGTCCATGCCCTAAAGAGATGGCCCGTGCTAAATTAAGATGGCACATGCCATGTGCACGATGGTAAAGTATTATTTGCTTTAACTATTATTCGTAGATGAGATGAGTTATGCTAAGGGAAGATGAACCGTACCCCTAAATGATGGATTGTGCCAACCGAAGATAACCCGTGCCATTGAAGATAATAACTACTATAAAATCCATTTCAATTTCAAGTTGTAATGGGTCAAAATGCTAAATGAGAACTTACAAAACCTAATCGATATAATTGAACTAGTTCTTAGCTAGTGGTGGATTCTTCATCCTAAACTCTCTCTTTTGATTTCCTTTATTAATTTAATTACTTAGTTTTTGTTTTTAGATAATCATACAATCACTAATCATTTTTATTCACCTAATTATTTTAATCTCTAAAATCAATCTTAGTTATATAATCACAATCCCTGAGAACGATACCGGTAATTAACCCTTATTGCAAATGATTTTGCCTTAAGATACCGGTGTGATTGGGAATGATTATAAAAATTTTGATGCCATTGCCAGGGATTATCAATGGTAACTTAGGAGTAATTTTAGTGATTAATCTCTTAGGTTTCTTTTTTATAATCTTAGTACTTACTTTTTTTCTTTTCTTTTTTAGGTATCTTGTTCGCGAGAGACAGAAATTAAACCGCCTCCGCTCTAGATAAGTACCATTGATATTTCTTTTATTTTAAGTCTTTACTTTCTGTCATTATCTTCGCTAAATTTAGTTAATATAAAAAAAATTAAAAAATAAAACCCATGCCTGCCTGGGAAAGCTCGGTACATAAACCAAAAAGGTTTATGTATGATGTTGTCGTCGTTATTAAAAGCAGGTGCGACTGTAGTTAACTTTGCTTATTCATTTTTTGCACCATTTTACTTTTAGTAATTGCATGCTTGGTTGTCGCTCGTTAAGGCCACATCTAATGCCTCTAGACTTCGACCTCGATCCTACGCTTATATATTTTTGTAAAAACTTCTATCAATCCAAGATGGAAGGTAGATGACCCGCCGCACCATAATACCCATGAGACATGGGAAGCCCCCAAGGCCCCAACACACTTAGGGCACACTTTATATCCATTGTGTATACCTCTCAATCGTGCATAAGACTCCCCGCCGCTCCGGCAAGAAACTTAGAGATAAAGTCCAGCATAATTAATATACTACCATATTTTCATGGGCTCTTTGACAACGACCCATACAAACACCTGGAAGAATTCTTAGAGCTATGCATAGCCTTTAAATTACAAATCTTAGATGATGAGGCAACAAAACTATGTTTGTTCCCCTTTTCACTTAAGGATAAAGCCAAACATTGGCTTCAAACCCTAGGAAATACCACTATAAACACTTGAGCACAACTTCAACAAGAGTTTCTTAAAAAGTACTTCCCCATTAGAAAAACCATGCAACCAATATAGAAGAGTCATCACTAGCTTCTCTCAATTGGACGGTGAACAATTCCACGAAACCTGAAAAAAGCTTAAATATTTACTCATAAAATACCTCCATCATGCCATACCACAGTGACAGATTATCCAAAACTTCTATGATGGACTAATCGATACCAACCGTTATATGATCAATGCGGTATATGAGGTACGATTATGTTGAAAAACAAAGACGAGGCATGGGTATTCTTCGAAAATATCTCCGATAACTCCCTACAACATGCCTCCTCTAGTAGAGACTAGAGCAAACGCCACTACTATAGCTAAATGAGGAGGTTTGTACGAGCTTTCGAACTCGACGGATGTCTCGAATAAGATGGACACCCTAGCTAGAAAACTAGATCAACTATTGTCCATAGGGACCCCACCCTTTTCCTCAAACCGAGGTTTGCGCCCTATGTTCTCTGCCCAACCATCGCATTAGTGCGTGCGCTCTAGCACCCCAATATCTCGAATTTGTGAAAGAACAGATAAACTCCATGGGCACCTATCAAAACAATAATTCAATCGTGCTAATACACCTCGATCGAACCAGTTTTGTAATATCTGACTAAAGACGTAAAGCTTAGCGCTCTTAGGAGGCAACCTATGTTATCTTTGATCGCATCTTTTATTATGCATTTAGTTTATTTTTAATAAAGGATTGTTGATGAACAATCTTAAATTATCCATGTGGCATAATAGAACATATTTATCTCTTCTTTTATTTTAAATTAACAATGCAAGTATCCCAAACTTCAAGTTTGGGGGGGAACTCCAATATTATTAAAGAACAATCATTCACTGAACTAGATAACACCCTTCCACGATATATTTTCATACCTTGGTAATTCTCCTAATACTATGCTAGCTTCATCTCTAGTTGTACACATTGAGGACAATGTACATTTTAAGTTTGGGGGTGTGTATATTAGCACATACTTAATTATTAGATCAAATTTGTCCCTAGAAATGAAATCTTTTAGCTTAAAATTATTAAAAATTAGGAGATTTCCTATATTTAGCTTATTTTATCTAATGAATTATGAACCAGAAATCAACACATGATCATGCCCATCCTTCATATGCACTCCAACTAAGCTCATGAGATGAACATCTGAAAATAACCTAATAGCAATACATATGATGAACTAAATATTCTTTTAACTTAAATAAAGTGCTTAGTCATAAATAAATAAAAGCTTTATCTTAATTATCACTAGTTACTGGGGCATCTGACCTAATCAGTTGAAGTTTTGCGTCAAACAATGAGAAATTAAGATGAGGTAACCTGTAAGCCAAGACCACCATCTAGTAACAAGGGCGCCCGACCTAACCAGTTGGGATTTTGTGTCAAACAATGGGAAGTCAAAGTGATACAGGCAGGTGGCCTATTCTGACCTCGTAGGTCTTCGTAGCCTGAGCCAATAGATCTGTAGAGGTATCTCTATACCCAATAATGCCTTGAAGCCATTTTGGCTAAGGAGTCATTGACCAGAAAACTCGATAAATGGATTGTGTAAAAAACTTAAGGGGGTTGGACATTGTACAGGCTCCTATATAAAAAAAGGAGGCACCGTGTATAAGGACTATAATTATACGTTTGTTTAATTGTAAATCTGGTTCGTTCACTATTTTGGTTGAGAATCAGGGAATTCGACATTACTTACAGTTATCAGTAAGATAGTAATCTAAAGCTGATTAGTTAGGACCTTCACTACACAGGAATTATCATGCTAAGCTAATCTGAGTTGTAATTTGATTTTAAAATGGGCGTACAATGCGTAAAGTTAGGAATATTCTATTTTGATATAATTCGTTGTAATCAGATTCGTTTCTTCAAACAAATAATGATTTTGTAATTTTGTATATCACTAACGTACACATCCCCATACCACCCCGTGTCCTCAATGATAATCCTTATCTCTCTTAACTTCAATCTTACTCGAGGACGAGTAAGGTTTAAGTTTGGGGGTGTGATCGATGGATACATATGATGTATCTACACCTCTAAACATAAGCAAAATCATAATATTCCTGTCATAAAATACGCTGATTACTTATGTTTCTATGACCAATAGAAAAATGATCACAAGAGCAAAGAACGTATCAATCAATTGCAAACCCAGCATAAAATTCATAAGGGCAACTACACGAAGGAGCACCTCCAAAGGCAACCCCCACAGTAACCAATCGCAAGAAAACACCACGACTGATCGATCGGAATGCGCTCGATCCTGTGGACAAAGACTTCTCAACTTTCGATCAATAGGAGTGAAGCCCGATCGATCAGAAGTAGCCAGCTTTGCATCCAACGCCCTAGATCGGACATTCCATATCGAAATGCTGCAGAATTTCTACAACTTAGATACATTGGGTAATCTATAAATAGGCCTATCTCTTAAAGAAATGCATCCAAATTTTGGCTCAAAATTCGTCATCCTTGAGAGAAGATCGAGAGAAGAAAAAGAAGAGAAGTCACCATAGTTCATCAAGCATCTATTGGAATTGATGTGTTCTTAGCTTGTAAAAACCTTTAATTTAGAGAAATAATAGAAATGTTGTATTTGAATAAGAATTGCATTAGTGGTACGTGATCATATCACGTGTTCTAGGATAGAATAGCAAGCCATGATTTATGTAGATCTGCTGAGAGGAAGGCTCAGTAAATTGAAAAACATATAACCTAAATTGTTCATAGCTATGACGGAGCTGGTTCCCCTATCGTGAGAAGCTGTTGGAATGACAGAGCATGGAACCTTCATCATGGTCATCACCAGACATAATTATTGTGACCGAACAGAGCCAATATGGTGCACAGATCAGTGAGCAGACATTGGTGCATTAAGCTATGTTTCTGCTTATAGTAGTTGGTCCTAAACCCTAAGGAATCATGATCGGTGGGCTAACCAATTGCGTGGTGCTTTGATGCACCAACATATGAGGGATCCATTTATGTACGACCTAATACCACGGTGTGTACCTGATTGATGTCGCATCGGCGTGTCACTCCTACATGCTATCCACAATCTTAACCGGTAGTGCGTTCCATAGTCGAACTCATATCGCACTAAAACCAAGCCTGGTGGTTATCAGTCGAGCTGACGACCGAATCCTTAGCTTGGCCAAAGCAAAGGAAAGTGCGTTGAGGTTCGTTTACCTGGATAAAACCATATCAAATGATCACTCAAGTCTGACGGTATTCTCCACTGCTTGAGTCGTGTCATGGCACTGAGTGGAAGGATATCACACTACTGTAACTAAGCGAAGATCAGGGGTATATGAGAGAACATAATAAGTTTAGGAGGATTGGAGGTCAACTTGCGTCGCACTTTATTTAGCTTCGCAAGTTAACCGGGGCTCAAAGGACAGACAGATACACCTGTAGGGTGTGTTGGTCGAGTCCTGGTTGCTAGCCATGAATCATAGTTCTTGCAGGTTCCACCTTATCCATATTCGAAATCGTGTCTATCATCTCTTCCCTTACTTGCACTATCTTAGTTAGGACGACGATCATCCCACGTGTGGGGGGTTTTTAGTCGAACCGGGCGGTTCGGGCGGCGAGCACAATCCAACAAGCCAAATACAAAGAAGAGACAGTGGTTACGTGGAAAAACCCCTTCGCAACGTCGAGAGGGAAAAAACCACGGGTGGGGCGAGAATGCACTAGAACTAACTTTTCGGGTACAATCTCTTACCTTAACCCCAATTACAAACCCCGAGGACCGGTCTCCCAAACTACCGACCTCTGCAATTTCACTCAGACTATCGACCGCTGCAGGCAGCGTCTGACTACCGGTTGCTGCAGACAGTATCGGGCTACCGGTCGCTGCGGACAGTATCTGGATACCGGTCGCTGCAGACAGTATCTGGCTACCGACCGGCCTCCGCAGACAGTCTCTGGCTACCTACCAACCGGCCTCCGCCGACAGTCTCTGGCTACCTACCGACTGCAGACAGTCTGCAGACAGTATCTGGCTACCGGTCGCTGCGAACAGTATCTGGCTACCGGTCGCTGCAGACAGTATCTGGCTATCGACCGGCCTCCGTGGCTCCACAAATTCCGGGACGAAACGGGCAGCGTTTCCTCTAGAATTCTTCTCCTTCTTGCTGAAGGGGTAGGTCCCCTTTTATAGTGGCGGGGTGACGGTTACACTCCGCGAAAATCAGGCGAGTGACGTGTCCCCGCAATGAGCTCAACCACCGCGGTGACGTGGCGCGCGGTTGACACCTGGTCACGTTGGCCCGGAAATGCGGAGCGTTGTCAGTACTGCGGGCCGTGTCTGACTGCTACTTCACTCCTCATTTCGTTGCACGTCCCATCGAGGAGGGGGGGGTGCTTCCTTGGTGACCAGCCGACCGGCCCCCCCCTTTGGCTACATGCCGACCCACAAAGAGAGGGGGGGCTGCTGCCCTCTTTGTGGACCAACAGACCGGCCCCCCCCTTGGCTACATGCCAACCCACAAAGAAAAGGGGGGGGACTGCTGCCTTATGGACCAACCGACCGACCCCCCCCCTCTCTGTATACATGCCGACCCAGGGGGGGGCTGCCTCTTTGTGGACCAACCGACCGACCCAGAGAGAGAGGGGGGGAGGGTACTTGTTGCATGGCCGATCTCCCCTCCTTCTCTTCGACTGTTACGGCGCCGGCTCCAAAAGAGAATGGTACACACAATACCCCCTCCTGTCCGGACGGTCTTCGGTCCCGCCCGATCAGGATCACTTCGCCTCAATTTGCGTGCAGCCTCAACTTGCCCGCTAGCATCGCCTTGCGCGCCCGCACCTGCCTGCGTGCGCGTCTCGGTTTGCGTGCCCGCCTCAGTTTGGGGCTGTTGCAACTCAAAAACGGCTGTCTGGAGTTTCTTTTGATTTTTCGCCACATGGCGTCGTCGGGCGCCGCCACCTCGCCTCCTCGAAATTTGAACCCATCCAGCTCCAACTTTGTCTATAAATAGGAGTCAGATGGTTCGTTTCTCTCCTCTGCTTCAGATCTTTCCTCTGCGGCTGAAGGTTCAATTGGGAGGAGTTTCGCTTGAATACACGTCGAAGACCTGCGTGTCGGCTCTACACGTCGAGGACCTGTGTGTCAGCTCGTTTGGATACACATCGAAGACCTGCGGCGAAGATGTCTTTCACCTGGTTCACAGTGCCGAACAAGTTCCCTCTGATGGAGGATGTCCGAGCAGCATACGGTATTCCAGACGAGATTTCGCTTTCTTTCGCTACCGATCCTCTGGACTCATCAGACGACGACCACACCGTCGTCACGCTCGGTCAGCTTTGCTGCGGCATGCGGCTTCCCCTGGCGAGCTTCTCTGGTCGTCTACTGGAGCGCATGAGCGTGTCTCCTGGCCAACTAGCTGGCAACGGCTGGAGGATCCTCCGCTGTATGGAAGAGTTAGAAGTGCGGGCGGGGTAGCAGCTTTGCATCGCGTACCTGCTGAAGAAGTATTTCATCAAAGACTACAAGGTGACGCCTGGCAGCGTCTTCTCGTACTTCAGCCTGCAGGCGCGTGTATGCAGTAGCCCTCCTATTGGGGGTTTAGCTGATTCAGTGAGGACTTGGAAAGAATGCCCCATTGTGGTCGGGGGACCTTGGAGGGGTGGCTTCAACGTTCCCAGTCGCATCTCCCAACTCGCCGCGACCATCGAGGAGTACTACCCCTCCAGGCAGCTTCAGTGCCCCGGAGCTGTTGAAGAGGAGTTGGACCAACTCATCAAGCAGGTGACAAACAATGACGATGACTGGCGGCAGCTATTTCCGAAGCTACCGGTCGTCAGGTCTTACAGCTCCACTTCAAAGAAAGGCAAACAGCGTGCGACGTCCGGTAGGGGAGAAGAGCCCATTACTTACTCTTCTGAGCTTCCTGACAGGTACGTCAGCTCCGTCAGACGCTTCAATCCAAACACCGCTACATCTAAACTCTGCGTGGTCTTCAGGCGGCGCGCGAAGTCGACTAAAGCTGCAGGCGAGAGCAGCCGACCGGGCGTGCGCAACGTAGCTGTGCCGACTGGGAAATCAAGGAGGCGAGCTTTACTGACTGAGTCTTCCAGCGACGAAGAGGCCGGACGCGCTCTTCTCGCTCGCTACACGCGACGTGCCGCTGCCGACGACCTTCGCTCCCTCCCCGACGACTGGGTAGAGGACGTGCCGTCGACGGGTAAGCAGTATGTGGAGGTAGAGGAATCGGAGAGGTGCTCCGGTCATAGTCTCTCTCCTTCCCTCGGGCGAGATGAGCGAGCCAAGCCGTCTGGCTCAGCTGGGTCGCGTGGGCGAGCTTCACCCCGCGGTTCCCCTGCTGCACCTACCGTTGCACCACCTGCTGCTCCTGTTGCTAGAAAGCTTGATCGCGCTGAGGTGCGGGAGTTCATGCCTTCGCCATCCTCCTCTGCTTCTGGGGGCGCCGCCAGGCCACCTCCTCATTCTCCCCTCAGGGCCACTGAAGCTACGTCCCACCGCCGTTCCCCCGGGGCTACTGCAGATTGCGGGGAGGAAGATGATTGTGTGGGCAGTCCTGGCTGGGAGCGTCAGCTCGACGACTTTCATGAGGTAAATCTAAGTCGTTAAGGAGTTGACTGCACGTCGACGACGTGCGTGACTACAAACCGGCGATATGTTTTGACTTCACGTAGTAGTAACTTCTCCCATTAACTCTGTGGTACATGTTGTTTCCTTCTTTGTCAGGCGGGCTGTCGACTTGTTGAAGGGGGCATGCAAAGGATGACGTGGCTTAAGGTCTCCCTTCAGGCTTCTCGGCAGGAGTCGAGGGAGCTACGTGCTCAGCAGGCGGAAGCTCGACGGGTTCACGCCGAAGAGCTTGCTGCAGTCCAGGCTCAGCTCGAAGCCGCGCTGGAGAACGCTTCTGATTCCTTCGGGTTCCAAGAAGCGTTGGATTCTGCTAAGGTGGAAAATGACGAGCTGTGAACGAAGTTCAGGAGGCAGGCGGCTACGATCAGGGAGCAGCGTGTAGAGGCCGATACCGCCCGAGCCGCTTACGAGGCCGAACTTGCCGCGTTGAAGGCTTCCCTTGACCAGGCCAACGCCTCCCTTGGCCAGGCCGAAACAGCACATAAGGCTGCGCTTGACAGGCAGCACGCTGAATACACCGCGAACTGCAAGTCGCTTCTTGCGGAGCAGGCGGCGGAATGGCGCAAGAAGGTCGCGAAGCTGCGCGGCAAGCTCCCGTCGGGATCGTAGAAAGCTGGGGGCGACGCTTGACCGATCTTACTTGCTGCCTTACTTTGTTTCGTGATGTAATAAAACAAAACTCCTGTTTGTACTGGGATCTCTTAACATTTCATCTGAATGCCATGATCATTGTCCTTTTCATCAACTTTACATCTCAAGTTCATGTCGATATCTTGCTATTAACACTCGGATTTTGTGTCTTGACTACACGTCGACGACATGCGTAACCGTTCGCCGACGACACGCGTAACTACACGTCGACGACGTGCGTAACTACACGTCGACGTGCGTAACTACACGTCGACGACGCGCGACCAAAATCTTGCTCTTATATTAGTATGGGGTGCTATGCCCTGCCTTGTTTGCATTGGTCGATCGGTCGTTTCCCCCGCAGGTTCTGTTGATCGATTTTTCCAAGTGTTCATCGGCCGGTCTCGCCCTTCACAGGGTCCTGTCGACCGGTTGGTCAAGTGGTAAACTCATTCGGAGTATCACGTACCACTTGGTTTAGGCTGGTTGTCCGGTCGTACCCTAACGGAGTCTGTCGACCGATCTTTCCAGTGGTTCACCGGCCGGTCTCGCCCTTCGCAGGGACCTGTCGACCGGTCGGCCAAGTGGTAGAACTCGCTCGGAGTGTTATGTACCACTTAGTTTAGGCTGGTTGACCGGTCGTACCCTGACAGGGTCTGTCGACCGATCTTTCCAGTTGTTCACCGGCCGGTCTCGCCCTTCACAGGGACCTGTCAACCGGTCGGCCAAGTGGTAGAACTCGCTCGGAGTGTTATGTACCACTTGGTTTAGGCTGGTTGACCGGTCGTACCCCGACAGGGTCTGTCGACCGATCTTTCCAGTTGTTCACCGGCCGGTCTCGCCCTTCGTAGGGACCTGTCGACCGGTCGGCCAAGTGGTAGAACTCGCTCGGAGTGTTATGTACCACTTGGTTTGGGTTGCCTCGGTTAACCATTATTCACTCACATGAACAAAAACGTTGAGCAAGTGCATTTTTATTGAATAGATTCAGAGTTACAAAGCGGTTACATGCATCTTGCCTATTTAACTACCCTGATAGAACTTGCGCAGATTGGCTGCATTCCATGGTCTTGCCAGCGCGTCGCCGTCTTGAGTCTTCAGGCGGTAGGCTCCGTTTTTCCCCATACCATCGATGATGTATGGTCCTTCCCAAGTAGCTCCCAGCTTGCCACTTCCCAGCTCCTTGGTATTGTCAAAGACCTTCCGCATAACTAGGTCCCCTTGCTTGAATACCCGCCTTCTGACTTTGCGATCATATGCCCTCTTGATGGCCTGATGGTAGTTAGCTAGGCGCGCCCTCGCTCTCTCCCTCTTCTCTTCCAGCAAGTCCAGGCCATCAAGCAGGAGTTCGTCATTCAGCTTCGGGTCGGCAGCTACGACCGTTCTCTGTGTCGGGACCAGGGTTTCCGTTGGTAGGACTGCTTCAGAGCCGTAGGTAAGACTGAACGGGGACTCTCCCGTTGGTCGCTTCGGTGTCGTTCGATATGCCCATAGAACTCCGGGTAGTGCTTCTTCCCACAATCTCTTCTTCTGCTCCAGCTTCTTCTTCAGTATGTCGAGAATGGCCCGATTCGTCGACTCTGCCTGCCCATTGCTCTGGGGGTACCGCGGTGTAGAGCTCCGCGTCGAACTGTCGCCCGTTGTCTGCAACGAAAGCCCGCGGTAGTCCAAATCGGCAGATGATGCTGCTCTATAGGAACTTTCCCACTTGAACTTCCCCGATCTTCAGCAACGGGATTGCCTCCACCCATTTGGTGAAGTAGTCGGTGGCGACGAGGAGGAACTTCCTCCGGTTGGGCGACGTCGGGAAGGGGCCCAAAATATCCAACCCCCACTGTTGGAAGGGCCAAGGGCTGGATACTGGGTGCAGCTCTTCTGCTGGTTGATGTATGGAGGGGGCATGCTTTTGACATTGCAAGCATCTTTTCGCATATCCCCCCGCATCTGCTTCCATGGTGGGCCAGTAGTAGCCCTGCAGCTTTATCTTCCGTGCCAGGGCTCTTCCTCCGGAATGGTTTCCGCACCCCCCTTCATGTACCTCCTTCATGATTTCTGCCGCTTGTTCCTTCGTGAGGCACTTGAGGTACGGTCCGCCAAATGAACGCTTGTAAAGCTCGTCGTCGATGAGGGTGTATCTTGGAGCGTGCGCCTTGGTTCTTCGGGCCTCATCGACGTCCTCCGGTAGTATCCCATCAAGCAGGTACTTCTTCATGTTGCCTATCCAATCCGCTCCGATCGCAATAGTATGGGCCGTTTCCATGGCTTGTGTCCTCGTCAGGCAACTGTCTTCTGTAGGGCCGACTATTCGTGGGTCAGCTTGCACCTCGATGAAGACCCGCTTCTCTCTGTCTTCTCCGAGTACCGATGCTAGATTAGCAAGGGCATCTGCCTGCTTATTTTCCGCTCTGGGGAACTGGTGGAAGCTTATGTCTTCGAACTTAGCGATCAACTCCCGGGCTAGCTTCAGGTAAGTTTGCATCCTTGCGTCACGGGCTTTATACCTACCGGTAATCTGGTTGATTACCAGTTGGGAGTCGCCGTAGACCCGTAGGCTGGTCACCCCCAGTGCTGTCGCCATCTCCAGTCCTGTCAGCATCGCATCGTACTCCGCTTCGTTATTCGTCGTCGGGAAAAGTAGCCGTACTGATTTTTCGAGCTTCGTGTGGTCGGGGGTTACTAGGACTACCCCCACACCACTCCCGACTGCGCACGACGAGCCATCCACGAACAATCTCCAGCCCTGTTCTTCGTCTTCCTGTCCTGCTGCCGCACCGACTCCCACGGGTCGACCGGCAGCTACCGACAGGTCTTCTAACGTCTCTGGTACCGGTGCAGTGTCTTCCGCAGGGAAATCGCTGAGGAAGTCCGCAAGTGCTTGGCCCTTGACTGCTTTCTGAGGCACATACCGAGGACCAAACTCTTGCAGCTCTGCAGCCCACTTGCTCAGCCGACCTGCCCGAATAGAGTTATCCAGTACTTCCTTCAGGGGGTGCTCGGTGATGACCTCGATGGGGTGAGCGACGAAGTACGGGCGAAGCCTCCTTGACACGTACACTAATGCCAGGGCTACTTGTTCGATCCGCACGTACCGAGTTTCAGCTGACGTCATGATGCGGCTGACGTAGTAGACTGGCTTCTCCACTCCTTCACTCTCGCATATCAGTACAGCGCTGATTGCTGCCTCCGACACCGAAAGATACACCCCCAGCGTTGCACTTGGCCGGGGGGCTGTCAAGATAGGGGGTCGGCCAAGATACGTCTTCAGCTCTTGAAACGCCTTTTCACAGCGTTGGTCCCAATCGAAAGGTGCGAGCTTGCTCAGCCTCTCGAACAGGGGCCGACACCGGTCTGAGGACTTGGAAATGAAGTGATTGAGGGCGTTGATCCGTCCGGTAAGCTTCTGGACTTCCTTTCGTGACTTGGGCGACGACATCTCCTCCAAAGCACGGATCTGCTCCGGGTTGGCTTCGATTCCCCGTCGGGTGACCAAGTATCCTAGAAATTTTCCCGACGTCACGCCGAAGGCGCACTTGGCCGGGTTCAACTTCATACTGTACCTACGCAAGGTTGCGAAGGTTTCCTCCAGGTCTTGCATGTGCGTATCCTCAGCCTGACTCTTCACAAGCAAGTCGTCGACGTAGACCTCCACGTTCCTTCCGATTTGGTCGACGAACATCTTGTTCACCAGCCTCTGGTACGTTGCTCCCGCGTTCTTCAGCCCGAAAGACATCATCTTGTAGCAAAAGAGCCCTCGACCCGTGACAAAGGTCGTGTGCTCCTGGTCTTCCGGATTCATGGGGATCTGGTGATAGCCCGAGTAGCCGTCCATAAACGAGAGCCTCTCGTGTCCCGCCGTGGAATCCACTAGGGTATCGATGTGTGGTAGCGGGTAGCTATCCTTCGGGCACGCCTGGTTGAGATTCGTGAAGTCGATGCAGACCCGAATGGCTCCTGACTTCTTGGGGACGGCAACCACGTTAGCGATCCACTTCGGGTATCGAGCCTCTCTGATGATGCCCGCTCGTAGCAGCTTCTCTACCTCCATGTTGACAGCTGCTGCTTTTTCCGGTGCTAGCGACCGGGGCTTCTGACGTACAGGTGCAGCTCCTTCTCGAATGTTGAGGTGATGACAGGCTACTTCGGGGTGAATGCCTGGCATATCCTCAACTGACCAGGCGAACACGTCCAGGTTTGCCTTGAGAAATGTCGTCATAGCTTCGGCATGATGCTTTGGCAGCTGCGACCCGAGAAAAGTAATCTTCGGGTGACCCGTTTCTCCTAAGTCCACGGGCAGAATTGGCTCGACGGCAGGCGACTCCTCCCACTCCGTGTTCGGGCTCTCCAACTCGTCCGGTTCTTTAGATTCAACCGGTCGGTCAGTCTTCTGAGGGTGCGTCATCCTGCTCAGCTCTTTACCTTCAGCTGGTAGGTCAATCTCCATCGGGTCGCTCGGGCCAGTTAGCTCTTTAAGTTCAGCTAACTAACCGGTCTTCTTCAAGCTCCTCGACGCATTCAGTTCTTTACGTTCAACTGAATGGTCGGTCTTCTGTAGGTCCCCCGACACCGTCAGCTCTTTACGTTCAGCTGGCAGGTCGGTCTTCAGCAGGTCCCCCGACACTGTCAGTTCTTTACGTTCAGCTGGCAGGTCGGTCTTCAGCAGGTCCCCCGACACTGTCAGTTCTTTAAGTTCAACTGACAGGTCGGTCTTCTCAGATGCTTGGCCTCCTCGCGCCTCTGCACTTGATAGGGTGCGGTGCTGGAGCATTGGTGCTTCTTGACTCTGCTTAGCAGTCCAGAGGCTGAGGATGCCCAACTCAGTGTCGCCTTCCCCTGGCTCTTCTCCTTCGATTTGGCATGTCGTCTTCAGATGGATGGCACTGAGCTCGCACTTGGCTGCCGAGGACTGGTCACCTCGAATGCTCATCACACCCTTGTCGGTCCAAAACTTCACTACCTGGTGAGCCGACGAGGGGACCGCATCCAAGTGGTGGAGCACGGTCTTCCGAGGATGATGTTGTACGCCGAGTGAGCTTCAATCACAATGAACCGGGTAAGATTAGTGAGATGCCCTGTTGTGATCGGGAGGGTGATCTCACCAACCACCCTTGCAGCCTCCCCCGTGAAGCCCGTTATCGTCGACGATGACTCGGTCATCTGTCCGCGATCTAGCTGCATGGCGTCGAAGGCGCTGAGGAAGAGCACATCTATCAAACTTCCGGCGTCGACCAGAATTCTCTTCACAAGGCAATTGGCTATCTGGAGCCGTATGACCAGGGGATGGTTGTGAGGCCTCTCTATTCCGACCAGATCAGCCACCGAAAACTGTACTGCAGTTTCCACTCTTGGCTCGGGACGGATGACGGGGTCGAGTACCACATGGTGGACTTGCCTTGTTTGTTCAATACGCCGCACCTGTCGGTCGACGGCATTTGACGACGGTACAGGGCCAGGGTACCCGTAGACGGCGTCTACCTCTCGGAGCTGGCGTCTTTCTGGTGGAGGACCCGGTAAGCGCTGCGCCGTCGCTCCTCGCTGGACTTCCCCTACTGCTTTAGTCTCCTTACGTTGAGGGAGGTCAATGAAGCAGCCAATGTGGCCGGCCTCAATGAGATCCTCAATATGATGTTTGAGCGCCCGACACTGCAGGGTAGTGTGGCCTTGGCCCTGGTGGTACTCGCAGTACCTTGACGCATCTCTGGCTCCCCTCTCTCCAGGTTCAAGCGGTTGCGCCCACTTGAAGTATGGTTCGCCCTTGATAGCTTCCAGAATCTGGTCAATGGGGGCGTTCAGTACTGTGAACTCCCTATTCCACTGCGGCCTCGCTGGCCTGTCTTGCCTTTGCCGCTTCGCGTCATGCCGCGTCGCCTCCCCCTACTGCTTGTTAACGTTCTTCACAGCAGCAGGCTTGGCGTAGCCCTGGTGCGGGACCCTGGTTTCCACCGCCTTCCTCTTGCGGTCCGCGTCTTCGATCTTGATGTACTTCTCAACGCGTCGCGACAGCTCGTCGATCGTCTTCGGAGTTCGCTTGATGAGCGACGCGTTGACGAGCTGGGCAGGCTGAATGGCGTTCTTGAAGGCCGCGATCACCATGCGATCCTGCCCGTCTGCGTCCGCCAAGCTCAGGTACTCGGACCTGAACCTATGGTAGAATTGTCGGAGCGTCTCCTTCTGGGTCATACTCATCCCAAAGAGTGACTCTAGAGTCTTCAGCTCCCGGCGATTACATCGGTACTGGTCGATGAACCGCGTGCTCAGCTCCGAGAAGGAGGAGATGGACGAGGGCCTAAGCTTGTGGAACCATTCGAGGGGGGTTCCCGACAAGCTGTTGGCGAAGGTCCGGCAGAGGATATGATCATCCTCGTGTGGGACCAGAGCATCCCGGAAAGCCAGTACATGCTCCACCGGGTCTTTCGATCCGTCAAACTTGGGCAGGCGTGGAGGATTCCATCCTCGAGGGAATGGCTCCCGGAGTAGCCTCTCGACAAGCGGCGACCGTGCGGCTCCTCGGATGGCGACTTCCTCCAACCGGTCGGGAGCTCGGACCCCCGGTCGGTCTCGCTGGATCTCCTCTCGCTCCCCGAGTCGCTCCGACGCATGCACCCAAATGCGCTCGTGTACGCTCCTCCGATCAGTAGTATGAGCCGGCTGCCGACTAGCTGGCGTCATCCGAGTGTGGTGACTATCACTCGGTTGACGATGATGCTCGCCGTCTCGCTTCGGGCGATGCACTTGTGCCGAGTCCGTCTTGGAGTGATGCTTGGAGGCATGCGGCTGTCGCGCGTGCGCCCCGAGCCGGGACCAGACATCCGAGCGTGTCGATGCCGCTCGAGCGTGCTTGTTTCTTTCCGCAGGCTCCGGGCTACTCGAGTCTCGCCCGTCGGGATTTGCACTCTGGACCTCAACCGAGCGATTAACCCTGACCTCCACCTGAGGCACTGGTTGCGGCTGCATTTGTACTGGTGGGGCAGCTTGAGTGGGGAGACTCTGTCCCGCTTGGGCCAATATGCCCTGATTGAGTAGACCACCCGTCGGCGCGGCCCGCACGAAGTCACGCAACTCCTCGTAGTTGCGCTGCATCGTTTGGAGCTGGGTGGTGAGAGCTTGCTGGGTCATCATCATTGTGGCCAGAAAAGCTTCCGATAGACCCCCTGTCAGAGGAGCCAGGGTTGCTACCGGAGCTTGACTGGACTCCCCGACACCCAGTACAGGATTCACCAACGGGACCACGCGCTCCGTGTCCGTTGGCTGTTGAACAAGACGTCTGACATCATTGGCATCTCCTAGTGGCGCAGTTTCAGACGGGAGCTGCGACGTCGAGCGGGTACGATACGGTCCACCGGCCATCGTTCTTCAACCGCGTGGTCGTGGACTGCTAGTTGCAGGTAGCCTCGGACTGGTCGACACCCACGGGTCAACAGTCGAAAGCTTTTGTAGGAAGTCTCGAAGACGATCCCATAGACGGCGCCAAGATTGTGGGGGGTTTTTAGTCGAACCGGGCGGTTCGGGCGGCGAGCACAATCCAACAAGCCAAATACAAAGAAGAGACAGTGGTTACGTGGAAAAACCCCTTCGCAACGTCGAGAGGGAAAAAACCACGGGTGGGGCGAGAATGCACTAGAACTAACTTTTCGGGTACAATCTCTCACCTTAACCCCAATTACAAACCCCGAGGACCGGTCTCCCAAACTACCGACCTCTGCAATTTCACTCAGACTACCGACCACTGCAGGCAGCGTCTGATACCGGTTGCTGCAGACAGTATCGGGCTACCGGTCGCTGCGGACAGTATCTGGATACCGGTCGCTGCAGACAGTATCTGGCTACCGACCGGCCTCCGCAGACAGTCTCTGGCTACCTACCAACCGGCCTCCGCAGACAGTCTCTGGCTACCTACCGACCGCAGACAGTCTGCAGACAGTATCTGGCTACCGGTCGCTGCGAACAGTATCTGGCTACCGGTCGCTGCAGACAGTATCTGGCTACCGACCGGCCTCCGCGGCTCCACAAATTCCGGGACGAAACGGGCAGCGTTTCCTCTAGAATTCTTCTCCTTCTTGCTGAAGGGGTAGGTCCCCTTTTATAGTGGCGGGGTGACGGTTACACTCCGTGAAAATCGGGCGAGTGACGTGTCCCCGCAATGAGCTTAACCACCGCGGTGACGTGGCGCGCGGTTGACACCTGGTCACGTTGGCCCGAAAATGCGGAGCGTTGTCAGCACTGCGGGCCGTGTCTGACTGCTACTTCACTCCTCATTTCGTTGCACGTCCCATCGAGGAAGGGGGGGTGCTTCCTTGGTGACCAGCCGACCGGCCCCCCCCTTTGGCTACATGCCGACCCACAAAGAGAGGGGGGGGGGGGGCTGCTGCCCTCTTTGTGGACCAACCGATCGGCCCCCCCCCCCCTTGGCTACATGCCAACCCACAAAGAAAAGGGGGGGGGGGGGCTGCTGCCTTGTGGACCAACCGACCGACCCCCCCCCCCTCTCTGTATACATGCCGACCCAAGGGGGGGGGGAAGAGGTGTGCCTCCTTGTGGACCAACCGACCGACCCCCCCCCCTCTCTGTATACATGCCGACCCAGGGGGGGGCTGCCTCCTTGTGGACCAACCGGCCGACCCCCCCTCTCTGGGTACATGCCGACCCAAGGGGGGGGGGGGAAGAGGTGTGCCTCCTTGTGGACCAACCGGCCGACCCCCCCCTCTCTGTATACATGTCGACCCAGGGGGGGGGGCTGCCTCCTTGTGGACCAACCGGCCGACCCCCCCTCTCTGGGTACATGCCGACCCAAGGGGGGGGGGGAAGAGGTGTGCCTCATTGCGGACCAACCGGCCGACCCCCCCCTCTCTGTATACATGCCGACCCAGGGGGGGGGCTGCCTCTTTGTGGACCAACCGACCGACCCAGAGAGAGAGGGGGGGAGGGTACTTGTTGCATGGCCGATCTCCCCTCCTTCTCTTCGACTGTTACGGCGCCGGCTCCAAAAGAGAATGGTACACACACCACGGGTGCTTCGCACTAGAGCGTGAGAGAGAAAGAGAAACAAAATATGCTTCCAGGGGACAACCCCAGAGTGTTTAGAGGCATACGTAAAATATCTAACACCCCTTATAGGTACAGACTATCCGAGCGTGCATCGCACGGGAGCTCGATAGAGTTGCTTCGGTAAATTTTACTAAGGGCACCCCATGTTTTACTAAGGACACCCCTAAGTATGGATAAATTACTGATGACATCCCCAAATGAGAGAACAATATTTCCATGTCAATAGAACACTAGAAATCCTAGGGGTCCTATAGGTTTGAACGGTTTCGCAATCGGAGCCCGATACACGAGTGTACGACCATTAGAAGCATGGGGGGTATTTTGGTCTTTTTCCAAATAGCCCCCGCATGCCCTAATGGCCGGCCACTCATTTTAGGGGCGCCCATTTGCAGCCGTGACTTGATATGGGGAGGATCTAAGAAGATTCTCCCCCAGATATGGGTTGTTGCATAGTTGGAACCGCCCCCCCCCCCCCCCTAAAATCTAAGGGGCGGTTTTTTCGGGTTGTTGGATTAGATAGGGCCGGCCACATCAAGGGGATTTTTAATCCCTATGGCCGGCCATTTAAGAGGTAGATGAAAGGGATTTTTGTGCAAGGTTCTTTAAGGGTGTTGGCTACAATCTATTGCTCCAAACGACCTCCTCTTGCGCCGAAAATCTGCACACCATTCATCTCTCTTTCTCATCTTCCTCAAGGCTTTTGCAAGCATCGGAAGAGGCTCGTTGGCAAGAGGCATTCAGAGATCTCTCAACGAGGACGCGGTTGGGAGGTGAGACTCGGTTAACCTAACGGTGAATCTACATCCGTATCTCTTTATCCGGACCTCGGCATCCGTTTCCACCAACAAAGAAGAAAATCCTCCGTAGTGAAAAAATCTGCACAAAGGTATAATCTCTCTATCGCTTGTTCTAAGTTTTAATGCATAGGTCATCTGATGTATCTTGCATCATCTCGTTAGAATGACGATTAGGGGTTCGTACTATTCGATCATGTGCAGATGATAGGATTATATAATGTAGAATTTTTGTAGCATACACCCGGCAACGTGGTCCTACGACCGCTGCCCAACTCCCGCTGTGCAGATTTGATCTAGGGAATTAATTTTTTCCCAACAGCATCCTCCATCAACGCCTCCATCGTCACCTTCGTCATACACAACTAATCCTCTTCTAGGACTTCAGTGAAGCTATATCTAAGTTCTACTTTCGTTTGTTTTTTAGGTTTTGTAATTCCAATTGAAGAACCGCTAGATAAAGATATTTTAATTTGAAATCCATTGTTTATCTCCTTCGTTTTGCATATGTTAATTGAAATCTATTCCGATGGAATTGAATGGAACTGATTTTTATCTTGCTATGCTCATTTAATACTTTTTATCATCTTGCAAGAGATGAGCCATATGCCATGTGCACGATGGTAAAATATCATTTGCTTTAACTATTATTCATAAATGAGATGGGTTATGCTAAAGGGAGACGATCCATGCCCCTAAAAGACGAAAATCCATTACAATTTCAAGTTGTAACGGGTCGAAGCGCTCCATTGGAACTTATAAACCTTAATCGGTATAATTGAACTAGTTCTTGGCTAGTGGTGGATTCTCTGCCATAGATTCCCTCTCTTGATTTCCTTCATTAATTTAATTATTTATTTTTAGTTTTTCGATAATCATACAATCATCAATTAACTTATTCACCTAATTGCTTTAATCCCTAAAATCAACCTTAGTTACGCAGTTACAATCCCTGACGATGATACCAGTAATTAACCTTTACTGCAAACAATTTGGCCTTAAGATACCGGTGTGATTGGGAACAATCACTGGGTACTAGTGCGCACCACCTGATGTCATGGATAGGGGTTAACCTATTTTTCTGGGTTATTTTGGCCTGTTGGATGGGATTTTTTATAGGGGTTAAGTGAGGAACTTATTCTACTAAGAAATGGGTGTTTATGATTTCTTTTGTAGAGAACTTAAGAATGTTCATTATGAGTTCTTGAGAGAGAGAATATGTGAGATTCTTGAGAGGAGAAGGTGCCCTAGGTGAAGAGGGTATTCTCGTTGAAGTTGAGTGTTGCTTGTGGTTTCTTGGTTTCTCCTTTATAATGGATAGTCTGATCGTCCCCGTGGGTTTGTCCTGAAAGGGTTTCCTCGTAAAATCAATGTCTTTTCTGGCTTTGTTTTTATTTTTATGTTTGGATTTTTTTTCTTATTTATATTTGTTACTTCTATTGCTTAAGACTGTGGTTGTGTTCCACGATTGATCCGTGGGAGGATCAATTTGCAATATCTCTGTGACATGTCGAGGTCACAACAAACTGGTATCAGAGCCTAACAATCTAGTATCAGATCTTTTTGGATCCTAACAAAATCATATGTACCCTATGTATTTTGGTTATTTATTTAGATCGATCCCCACCTACTGATCGCGATTTCCCTTGCTTCTTTTTTTGGAAGGTGGGATCCCCCTTGCTCTTTTTTCTTTTATCTACTTGTCAGTATTTCCTTTTATTTTCTGTAGTTTTTGTTAAGCTCTTTTAGCATACTTCGTCATATTCATTACAAGATTAATACACGATTGACACTTACACTAACCTACTTTAATACTTCAACTCATGTATAATTTCTATATTTTGAATAAAATAATCTTGAAACAAATTTAAAATATTGTCAATAGGTGGAAGAATAAAGTAACGAGTGCTAGGAGTATCAATACCTTATTAATATATCCAAAATCACCACAACAATCATGAATTTAGAAATCGCATATGTTAATACAAAAGTTGTATAGTGTGATCCAGGAGGGAATATAGCTTGCTTGGAACGATTTGGACATTTATGAGCATAGAGACACTCAAAAACACCAAAATTTGTTTTTGTGTTATGTTTTTTTATTCGATGGACTTCTTCCCAATATGTTTTTTTAAGGGTATTGTGGCTAAGGTCTCTGACAACAAATCAGTGGGATGAAAATGAACGAGCATAAGATCCATTTGGCACAAGTTCCTGGTAAAGAGATCGTGCTGTGAAATGGGGTGCCAAAAACCCAAAATACCCCCGCCCCCTTTCTCCCATTTCTTCCGAGCAGAGGTCGTGAGTGAGTGCGCGATCAGTGGTGGTGGAGGCGAGCACAAGCAGTGACAGCGGTGGCGGGTGTGAGCAGCGATGGCGGAGGCAAGCGGCCATGTCGGAGGCGAGCAAGAGTAGTGCAAGTGGCGGCGGCAGCGGCAATTGGCACGGGCAGCAGACTTTGAGTCGTAGTTGCTAGCCGCCACCCCGGCGGCAGCGAGCAGCGAAGAAGAGTGGCCATATATCTTAGATTTTAGGGTTAGGTTTAGGATTTCTAGGTCTAGGGTCATCTCATGGCCTATAGACTTTAGGTTTTAGGGTTAGGTTTAGATTTCTAGGTCTAGGGTTCGGATTACTTTAAGGAAGGAGTGGCATTAAATGAAAATTTGAAGTGTGGTGAATGGTAGTTTCGTCCACATGTTTGTATGTCCTTAGGATAAGCAAATCTCTTGTCAGGACGGTTCAATAAGTCCCCCCCTTTTTAAAAAAAAATATGATGAAAGTAACTAATTTGTTATACATTTATTCCTAAAAATGAGTGTTCGATCGGTAAGAAAGTATATTCCCGGTAAGAAAATACCAAAACCATAAGAAAGAGAATCAAGATGGAAAAAGAAAAAGCTAAATTCTTTTTTTTTTTGCTAGACAACTAAACATTGGGCTTTTTTTCAAAATATTATTAAAAAACAAAAATATTTAACTAAATAGTGGTTGACCAAAACTATTTACCATTCTAGCACTCTGATCGTCACGTGGCAGGTCAGCGTCGTAAAGCGCACTGTGAAATTTTTTTTTTTCCTGAGTCAAGGTTGAACCGGTTTTTAGATTACCAGGTTTAAACCCGGTATTATGGATACCGGGTTTACCCGAAGTCCAACAAGAAAATGGCTACGTGTGAGAATATTATATAAGGGGGCTCCGGTTAAACTCGGTAACCCAAAAACCGAGTTTTATCTTGACAGAAGAAAAAAAAATCACAACGCGCTTTACGATACTGATCTGCCACGTGGCGGTCAGAACGCTAGAATGGTAAATAGTTTTGGTCAACCACTATTTAATTAAATATTTTATTTTTTAATAATTTTTTGAAAAAAAAACCTTCTAAAAATTAGCAAGGTAATAATACACTCGTACTTTCGTATAGCTGACAAAGGTGATATTCGGCCGTATTCTTTTTCAGCGAGTTAGAATTCCCAAGAAATCAAATCCCATCTAAGACGGTAATTGACCATTTGGAAATTCCCTTTGGGCGTTCATGTGCCGGAATATCGTCGATCGTGGCGGGAAAATTCAGGATTCCGAGGTTGGAGAGTCCTCATCAGGCCAAATAACTAATTATTCGTTACAGTTCAGAATAGAGTAATCCCATTTGAACACTCTCAATCGACAAAGAACTTCGACACACCAAACCCATGCACCGGTGGCGGGCCCGCCTGGTGCGAATGCGGGAATGCCAATGCGCTGAGACGTGGGCCCCGCCACCAGTGCATTGGTCTGGTTTGTCGCTGCAGATTGTTCAAATAGCGTTACTCGTTCAGAATATTAACAAGTAAAGTAATTGGACTGCTGTGATCAAGTGACCGCCGGCCCCCCTCCAAACGTGTGGCCAGCTCATGCAGGCGACGCACCGAGTCTTTCAGAACGGAATCTCGCGGACGGTGGAGATGACTCCCTGGACTTTGTGTCCCTTGCTGACCACGGATTTTCTGCAGATGCGAACTCGCTCAATCAGTCGGCTGTCGATACGACACGTTGACGTGTCATCGTAGCATTTGCTCTCCGAGTGTACACATTCATTGTGCACCATTAGGTGTCCCGTACCATAAGGTGTCGGGCCCTGATTCATCTTAAGCCATTCACCTGTCGGGTTGCCTGCTATCGGACGGCTGTGATGAATCAGAGCCGTCCACCTTACGTAGCTCACAGTTTCACCGCACTGAACCCGACGGCTCGCCGGGCCCCACCTCGCTTCCGATTCATTCTTTCTCATCCTCCCTCGTTTATAAAGCCCCAAAATTTTTTCACGAGAAAATTAGAGGCGAAAAGGTCGGGGAAAAGGATATATATTTTTTTCTTCTCTCTCATCCCTCGTTAACCGCAAAGATAAAAGAGGCGATCGAGAGGAAGAGCTCGACACCGTCTTCCATGGCGTAAGGGGACGAGATCTGTGGCGGCGACTACGGCGGCGGCGGCGACGGCGACGATTCCATATCTTCTCTCTCTACTCTATCCCCATCGACGCGGACGCGGCTCTGCTGCTCTCTCCGATCTCGCTGTTGTCCAATCTTCGTATCTTGTCCGGAAGGACCGGAACGGGCTCCTTCCAATTTAAATCCCGGGATAAACCCTAGCGGGTCATTTGTCCAGGTGCTTCCTGATTCTGAAAATTCCTGTCTATTTTTGGTGTATGCTAATCCTATGTCGCCGAGAATATTTGTTGCTGTTTGTTTGATTTTTTTTTTCTTCGATTTTGCTTTTTTTTTTTTCCTTCTGTTCTGGTTAAGGCAAAATCTGTAGATTGTCAAGGCAGCGAAATCATTTCTTGAAAAAAAAAGGAAAAAAAATCAGAACAGAGGTGGAATTGTTGGATGGTGGGAGAAATCTGTGGAGACAGAGTCTTTGATGTGTTTGGATGTTTCTGCTTAAAGCATTCGAGACGACACGTGGAGCTTGTTGTTGGTGATTTGGTAGAAGACAATGTGGATACCTCAGAGAAGGAAATTCTAGGTGTCTCTTGGGTGTGGCATTGCTGTTTGTTGGCAGTGAGTCATCAGTTGGACAGTACAGAACAAGTTTTGGGGCCCCGATGATTCTTAGAGACCACTGATCTTGCGCTAGATTAAAGGATGAGATGCAGAAGAGGAAAGCATAGCAAAAACCATTGAAAAAATAAAGATTCTCTCACTATGGGCTCGTGTCTGCTAACAACCCTCTATCGAGATTCATGGTCACTTAAATTTTCTTTCCATTTTGGCGTCTGTTAATTCGATGTTGCAAATTTGTTTATTTTATGGTTGAGATATAATATGTTGATTGTTAGGGTAGTGAAATCATTTCTGAAAAAAAAGGGGAAATCATAAGAGGTGAAATTGTTGGTTGGTACCTTTGGAACTCAATTTGTGGGAGAATTCTTGGAGGCAGTGTCGTTGATGTGTTTGGATGTTGCTACTTACAGCATTCGAGACACAGGAAAGTTTCATTTATGATTCGGTCGAAGATGATATCCTCAGAGAAGGAAAATCTTGGTGTCTCTTGGGTGTGGCATTGCCGTAGTTCCATGTAACGCTGCTCTTGTTGGCAGTGAGCCATCAATTGCATGAAATGTTCAGGGAGCATGCTCGAGCCATTTGTCTCCAAACTGTGGTCTTCGCTGAATGCGGAAATGAGTGGACTCCAGCTGGTGAGCATGCCTTGAAGATGATAGGTTACATCAGTGAGTTTCAAATCCTTGAGCATCCGATGACTTTTGAGAGTTCCATGTGGAGACGATCATGTAGTATTTGTCAACTTCCTTTAACCCGTTTGCTGATAGTCTAGAGATTACTCTTACATAACTACTCAGTGAGTTGGTTCTGGACTATGAACTGGTAAAAAGGGCACAATTTCAGCTTATCTTTCAGTCTTCCTCTTGAACGGGTTTCAATAGGCAGAAGAGGAACAATAAGAAGGTGACTATTCAACAAGCTTAGCCTCAAGCACGATATAGTCAAATGAAGTAAAGAGTTGTCAAGTGTTATAAGAATGCCAGCATTGATCCTGCATGGAAGGAGATTCTTTCCGTTGTGGGAAGGGCATTGGTTAAGAAATTATCATCATTTCTTCATTAGCCTAGGATCTGAGAAAGGTTATTTCCTATCTTATGTTGTTTTGAAATTGATGGCCCTACTGACACATTGTGCTTTGGATACTAGATCCACTTCCCACGTTGGCAATTCGTTACGGATGTTTCAGGTGCAAGACGTCTAGCTTGCTGATGGTCAGTTAGAGCTCAAGAAACAATTTTGCATGACTATGTAAATTTTGATACAAGAGTTCTAATCAGACATAATAACTCTACATGGTCAGGAAAGTATGATTAATGGATTATACTTAGTTTACCCTTACAACAATGTTGTGTTACATAACGTAATATATTCCAATGAACCTGTGAAAAATAATAGAGATCAAGAAGCGACTCATAAATGGAAGAGAACTTCCAGTGACGCATATCACTGGCATCTTCCGTTGATTATACTTTGACAGGATCAACCACCTTGTTTTGGATTACTTAACTATCTTCAAGTGCTATCATTTTCCATTTATAGGCATTGTTTACTAGGCTAGGTATCCAGGAACCCATTTGCGGAAAGGCAGGGGAGAGACAATGAACTGTTTAACATTGGTTCGTACTAATGTATTTGGACCAATTAATGCACCTGCTAGAGGACACAAGCCTTTGTCATGTCCACTGATGGTTACTCACATTATGGGTACATTTACTTGATGTGTCACAAGTCAGAGAACTTTGAAAAGACTAAAATTCAAAGTGTTTAGGGATGAAGTGCCCATACGATTATAAAAAACATAAAGGTCCTTTGCTCTCATAGGGTGGAGAATAGATGTTACGAATTTATTGGTTTTCTCAAAGACAGTGGAATTAACTTTGAGTGGATTTACCCAAGAGCACCATGAATACGATAAGTCCGTGTCTATGAGAGACGTAATCGGGCCGTACTGGGTATGGTTCAATCCATATCAGCCACACAACTATGCCTTTTAGATGCAAGGGAGTCATTAACATGTATCAAACACACTAAAAGTTACTCGAGAGTCGGTCAAATGAAGGCATGTGTAGATTCTCTTCCACTAGTTTCTTTGTTTTTATGATTATACACTTTGAAACAAATTTTAGAAAATGTTATATTAATTTGAATATTTTTAGTCAATACAATAGGGACTTAATTGCAAAAGCCAACAATTTATTTAGTTAAAAAGAGATGCCAAAATTAATCCAGTTATCCCCTTTTCTAATTGAATATAGATTTATCTATTTTCTAAAGAAGAATTATCTCAATTAAAAAGGGAATTTCTTCTCTTAAAAATAGGAAGAAAAGAATGCGAGGTTATCTTTTCCATGAGGAGAAAGAATCCAGAAATCCTTCCCTATGTTATCAAAGTCGGGACTAGTCGGCGACTAGTCCCTGGGTGGCATTCTGCCGACCGATTAATTTCGATTCCGTCATTGCTGGGCGGAATCCCGACTAGTCCCCGACTAGACCCGACTAGTCCCCGACTAACGACTGCCGACTAGTCCCCAGGCAGCATTTTGCAAGCAATTTTTTTTTTTTGAAAGAAATCTTTTCAAGCAATTTTGTTTGGATTTTTTTACATTGGCTCAAAGTCTTGAGTCGCAAGACTCACAACTATGGCCCTTCCATGTAATCATCTGTTGAGCACCTGAGAATCTCAGATAAAAATATAGAAAAATAATTAGTTTATTTGTTAATATCCATATAACCCTATAATCAAAATTGGGGTTGCTCACTGATTAAACATCATCAAACAAATATTGTGATGAATTCTTAGTTCTGAGTCTTTTGACATGAGCATGAAGCCAATACAACTGTGTTATGTTAGACTGTTACTTATGTATTTATACCCATGCTGTGAAGTGTGAAGGTATGTATTGTTATTAACCGACTAATATCATATACTTATTGACATTTATGCTAGTTCATATATCATATATGTTTAGGGAGGGGGGGAGGGGTTAGAATAAGTTTTGGCCGACTAGTCCCGACTAGTCCTAGTCGGCCCTTGGCCGACTAGAGCCGACTACCGACTTTGACTGCATAGATCCTTCCTTTTGTGAATGCTATTAATGGAAGAGAGTTCCATGACTCCTCTCAGAAAGGCCAATTTTTAAACAATTTAAAGATTTATTTGAATCTTGTTAGTCAATACAGTAGGGACTTAATTGCAAAAGTCAACAATTAATTTAGTCAAGAAGAGATGCCAAAGTTAATACAGTTAGCCCCTTTCTAATAGAATAGGGATTTATCCCTTATCTAAAGAAGAATTATTTCCTCGGGTGGCTGAGACTCGACATTGGTCGTATTTAAGTCAGATATCTGAATCCTGCTCTGGATGATGACTCGCGCTATTGAGGACTTGGTCGATGTCATCCAAAAAATCCTAACACATTTGGCTGAACCTCGATTTCGACTGAAGTTTGGTTAGGGGGCCGTATCCTTGCATGCGGATAATGACTTGAGTGTCCGAGTCTCGGACTTGGTCGTTGACATCAAAAAATCCTAACTTGGGTAGTGAAACCTATGTCTTGGTCGTACATAGGTCAGGGAGTTGAATCCACCCATGAATAATGGCCCGAGCATCTGAGTCTCAGACTCGGTCGTGGTCATCGAAAAATCCTAACCCGGATGGTTGTGTCTCGGCATTGGATTTTGTAACGGGGCTAAATACCCATGTAGATAATGATCCGAGCGATTGAGCCTCAGACTCTGTTGCGGTCATCGAAAAGTCCTAACTTGGGTGGTTGAGCCTCAATCTCGACCGCATTTAGGTTAGGGGGAGGAATCCCCCTATGAATAATGAATGAAGCTACTGAGCTTCGGACTCGGTCATGGTCATCAAAAAATCCTAACTCAGTTGGTTAAGCCTCATACTCGATCGCGGGCATTTAAAAATTTCCCAACCAGGTCAGGGGGTTGAATCCCTGCTATGATTAGGCAAGCGACTGAGCCGTGGATTCAATCACAATCATCGAAAAAATCCTAACTTGGGTGGCTAAGCCTCGGTCTCAATACCCGAGCGACTGGGCCTCAGACTCAGCCCTCGATCATCAAAAAAATCGTAACTCAGGTCGTTGATCCTCGGTCCCGACCGTAGCTAGATCAAAAGGTCGGATCCACCCTATGAATAACTAGAGCTACTGAGTCTCGGAATCAACTACTATCCCCGAAAATATCATAACTCGGGCGATTGAGTTGCGGTCTTGGCCGTAGTTAGATCGGGGCTAAATACCCTTGTGGATAATGACCTAAGCGATTGAGCCTCTGACTCATCAAAAAATTCTAACTTGGGTGGTTGAGCCTCGGTCTTAGTTGTAGTTAGGTCAAGGGGCCGAATCCCTCACGACGAATAGTGACCCGAGCGACTGAGCCTCGAACTCGGTCGTGGTAATTGAAAGAATCCTAATACTAGTGGTGCAGAGCCTTGGCCTAGGCCGCGGGTAGGCCAGGGGGCTGAATCCCCCATACATATGTTGACCCGGGCGATTGAGCCTTAAACTCGTCATGGTCCTCAAAACACTCAGTGTATGGTCCCGAATTCAATCACAAACCATGAAATTAATGGTTTAGACAATTATGTCTTAAAAAAGAGTAAGAGAAAGCAACATCGAGAATAAAGTTACATTATTATTATAAAAATCGGGACTTAACCCTTGTTACAATTCAAAGAAGTAGGGAACCGCCTGCGATACTAGGGGTGTTCATCGGTTCTGGTTGACCCGCCAAACCGAACCGAACCGGTCTATTTGGTTCGGTTTGGATCGGGTATTTTTGACCGTTCGGTTTGGTTCGGTTCAAAAAAAAAAAACCCCGCTATGGCCGGTTCGGTTCTGGTTTGTGAGTTTTTTTAACCCGAACCAACCCAACCCGAACCATTGGTACTATACCCTAGCAGTTACTACTATACAGTGTACAGTCTCACTAATATTATACATTACATGGTGATGACCTCAATTACCACCATTCGATGCATTCAAAACTTTCAAGTGTTCAACGGTGTGATGAAACTGAAAAGTGAAGGGTGTTACCTACATAATTACTTGTACCCCCAAATCCCAACTTATGAAATATCTCAAAGTGAAAAATTAAGGGTGTTACTAGTAATTGTATAAGGGCAAAAAGCAGCACCCAAAGTTAAAGGCTTAAAAATGAAATATAAACCAATTCAGCGGCTTAACCATTCACGCCTCACGATGTGATGACGAGCGATTTGAAAGACTTGCAAAACCGAACCGAACTTTGCCGGTTTGGTTTGGTTCGGTTTTTACCAAGGAATGGTTTGGTTCGGTTCCATTTTCTAGAGAACCGATCAACTTCGGTTTGGTTCCAAATTTATCAAAAAACCGAACCAACCCGAACCATGAACACCCCTATGCGATACATAACAAGAAGACCTACTAGATGTCGCGTTGAGGTTCTCCTCTGGTTCATGTCTGTGTCGATCCTTTACTAACCACTCGCTAAATCCTCGGGAAAGGGGATAGGGAGGACAAGTTGACCTAGTAGGTGGATCCGAATAGGATTTTTCAAAACTCGGTGAGGCGGTTTCTCGAAAGATCCCAGCTGGAGACCCAAAATTAAAGCACACTCATCTGCAACCACCAGGTCTCCCCAAGATGGTAAGTGGCTCTCTAGTCCCTGCATCACTCGAGAACCTAAATAGGGAATACATTTATCGGCCCCAGTCATCAAGCAAACCTTCAGCAGTGGACGTTACCTCCAACAGTGGGCACGATGATTTCCAACGACCACCACGACTAAAGGTCTGCTTCGAGCTATGGATACCAAACCCATCACAGATGGGTCTAGTATCTAAATGCCTCTTGTACCCTCCTCTGACAAATGATACTATCGTGAAGGCACGAAGACGGAGGGGTTTGAGGCCTCCTGCCTCTTCTCGTACACTCCTCTAACAAATAGTTTCTCCCTAAGGATAGTAAAACCAAACTTGCCAACGACACTGATGCCAGTTCTTCAAGTGAGAACATCAACTGCTCCATCACCGTCTCTAGGAGAGTTAGGAGATGGTAAGGAAGGTAATCTATGACAGTCGTAGGATGGAAAAGGGAGGGTCAGGCTCACCTAAAGCTGACCGAGGAATATAGCGGTGCTACTCTCCGGAGCTTGCGCGCCCGGAGCACAGTGTGAATCGTCATCGATGCTGAAGGGCCTCATCACCGAGAAAATGAGTGAGGATAGTTGTTTGGGGTTGAGCAACGTAATCCGTCATGACCATGAGTTTTTTTTCCTTAGAAAATGAGTTCATGGAGTACAAGCAGCAAGTAGAAGAATGGTTGCACAAGGGAAAATCATCATTGCAGAGTAATGTATTGAATCCCGAGTGACAATCATTCGTCAGAACCTTTGAAATTTGGAAGGAAACCACTCCAACGTGTGTCGCAAGGGTCTCAACACCTCAATCGTTGTAATATAAGTGTTGCAGCCCGGAAAAAAGTCGTGAAATCGGTTTCAACATTAAATGAGGAAGAAGCCATGATTGTTGGTTTGGGCCGCTAAATACGGACGCTTAAAGGCAAAGCACTCTGATTTGACAGCAAGCATGCGTGGTCACATCATGCTAAAGGCGTCGCCGAGCCAAGTATGGAGCTTCATGAGCGTTTGGGTCTAGCCCCAACCGCTCATGAAGGGGGCTATTGTGGATGAGTAAAGGTGCCAAGTTGTTTAGGATACTGATGCGACTCGGGCAGATAAATAGTCGAGTGTGGCCACAGGAAAGACTCACTTTCCCACAACCCAAGGTTGGTGCCTAAGATTCAAGGCGTATAGATGTTAGCATTGGTTAAAAAAAGAGGCAAATATCATGCCTTCGGCTCATGAATGCAATGCTCTCAACGGTCATGTTGGATTTGAACGTTCGGACGTTTACGACAAGTAGCAGGATATCCCAGCATAGGATCGACCACAACAAATGATGTTGATCTTGCTCGGATGCAAGGATTCAAGAAACACCTTAGTGTCAAGGAAGGGTCTGGGGCCTTTTAGGCCCCAGGTGGTGAACGTAAAAAGGATTGGAACCTAGGTGGTGAAAGCTTGTAATAGAGAGACGTGAGGGATTGCAACTTTTACCTTCATCTAGTGGATTTCTGAGCGAGGCTATGGTCTCATGGTTTCCTTTCCTCAGTGAAGGGTTTTTTGCGTAAAAACACGTGTCTAGTGTCTACCCCTTATATGTGATCTACTCTTTTTCTTTTGAGCCCCACAAACCTTTGAATTTCATTAGGGGGATTTTTTTGGAGATTATACATGCATGAGAAAGAATGACTAATGGTTAAGGGACTTTCGTTATGGCAACTGTCAGCGTCATACATTATTGATATTTGATGTGAATCATGCGATGAACTTGAACAGTCATCTAGATCCAAGGACGTGTAAATTATGTATATAGATAATTCATATTATAACTTTCTACATTTTATCATGGCCATGACCTTTGATGTCATGTCCAAATTTATTGCTAGTCTTCTAAGACATAGTAAACAACGAGTCGACGACTGCCTTTGTATTATTTAGTTTAACCACATAACAAGAGAAGCATATTTCCTATACCTTTCATTGTGTCTGGAGCACAAAAGATATGGTTTCTGTCCATAAGCTAATAGTAGCAAATAATCTTCAAGTCCAAATTGAAAAGAGACCTAACAGAAGAACATACCAGCCTTTTTATGAACAGTCCACCTATAATTTGCATCAATTTTGTGAAAGCAGGTTAGAACTTTCAACCCGCAAAGCTTTAGTTTGATGATCCAATTGATCATGTAGACATAAACTACATGCAAGGAACGGTAGTTCTTGTTGAGTGCTGCACACCTAAGAAGCACGGATACGGACACGGGACATGGACACGACACGACACGGACATGCTGACACGATATTTTTGAAAGAACCAGGACACAGACACGTTAAGGGACATGCTGAATTATATATATAACAAGGCTAATATTATGATTCATAATCAAACATAAAGCTAATAGTTAACTAAAAAAATCTCTAACAAACAACAATAGCATCATTACATCATCAATGATTCAAGTGCATAATTTCAAACTTTCAAAATACAAAAAAACAAATAGAATTCGCATAGAATCATCATCCATCAACACCAACGTCAAATGTCACCACATCATCACCATTGACGCCATCATCCGCGAAGACCATGGTCTCCATATCCGGCTCATTGATGGAAAGATTCGTAATCTCAAGAATCCTAACATCTTTAAATGAGTCAAAAGCATCTCCGATAATATTTGACACGCTCTGACACGCATCCGACACGCTCCGACACGTGTCAGACAACCTTTCTTTATAGAGGACACGTTTTTTGGAGTGTCCGACATGTGTCGTAGAGTGTCGGATGAGTGTCGGTGGCCGACACGTGTCGGACACGGATACGTAGAGGTCCCGAGAGTGTCGGTGCTTCATAGCTTGCACACATACACATTGCTCATGCAAATGAGAGGAATCATGCACTCGGTGCGAATGGGAGGAACCAACCATGATCTTCATGCCTTAAAAAGAAACAGGCATACCCGATTTTTTATAGGACCACGTCAACAGTTCCTTATCTTTTGGATGCCTTTATGTGCATATAAAGTGAATAAATGGCCTCCAACGTCCAGACTACCATGATCTCATACATGAACAAAAAAGGGTACATTGGTTGGTAGGGTTTCAGGTCAGGCCGGCTCCAAAGAAAATCAGGAAACAGAAGATTTGGAATGGATATAGATGGTGAATGGCCGTATAATTTCTTGCATACTTTCATTAGACTTGAGGTTCGTTGTCATTTGACAATTAAAGGATCTTAATAAGCATTTAAGGTTGAAATTGATAATATGAATAATGAAGATGTCCCGCAAAGGGATTAAAAGATGGAAAACATGAGGGAAATAAGAAAAATAAATGCAGATTGATACTGACAATAGGAATAAACAAAGGAGAAAGACGAGGTAAGAAAGAAGTGAGAGAAGAGAATATAGAGAGAAGGCAGAAGTGAGAGAGATTCAAGCAGAAGGAAAGTGTCGACTTTGTCATTGTATCTAAATGTACTTCCCTTCACTATTGGAAATAGACTTTGTCATTGTATTCTCCCCTCCTATTGATTTTATTTTTTCCTTCTCTATATTGAAAATAGACTAAAATGACCCTATGTGGGGTTTGACCACTTACTGGGCTATTACCAGTGTTCTGTACTTGAAGAATACCCTCAATATTGATATGAAAGATCCAATAACTTGAAAATAAACCCATTAACCCTCTAGATTCCAGCATCATACATAGTTGGTGAAAATCTAACTATTAAACATCCCATACTAATGATTTGATAAATATGTTAGTAAGGACAGAGATTTGTACAATAGCTTGGTTGTATATCCATTTCTTGTATACTGTTGGAGGGAATCCCACACAATAGTGGAAGTTATCACACAGTTATATACCTATAATGCAGCCGTTTTTTCCGCTAGTTATTTCTAAAGCCCTACTCAATGTAATACTTTTTATCCTTATTTTTTTGTTTTGTGTTTATGGGCATAATATCAAAGTTACAATTTGTCTTATTGTATGCTTTGAAGATATTTTGCTTTTGTTTCTTAGTAATTAGAATAGGTTCAGGACTTCTACTTGCTTAGTTTTAAAAAAGTTGCAACTTTTTTGACCTATTGTTGTTTTCAAATATGATAATCTTCTCGTTTCAGATATACCACCCCCCCGATCTTCGGTTGTGCTTGGTATGAATAAGTTTGCTCAGCTTTGCTGAAAATGTTCCCTACTTATCAATGTCTTATGTATCATGTATTGCATTTCCATGATTCCTAGCATGTGTTGATTTTGATTTTTCCTCAGGATAGCTGCCACTTTTCTTGCTTTTACATGCTGTCATATTCAAGTGCCTTTTGGCGTGCTGATGGTTTTTTTTAGCCATGTTCCCTATATGGGCATGGAATCAACTCCATGGTATTGCTGAAGTAATGTTGACATCTCATCCTGAAGGAGGAGATTTGTCTTCCTAACTTCTACTTTCCGAATTCATATATGCGTCCTGGAACCTGTAGGAGTTTGAAGGTTGTCAATGATGTTCTATAATATAAAATCATGGAAGATGAATTTGGGAGACGGTTTCCTATCAATCCTAAAGATTACAAGTTGTACGAGGAGGTCGGCGAAGGCGTCAGTGCTACTGTGCACAGGGCTCTTTGTATTCCACTTAATCAGATAGTAGCTATAAAGGTTCTCGATCTTGAAAAGTGCAATAATGACCTGGTATGTAGACTTTTTTTTGTCAACTAGTGTAGGATTTGTTTCCCTATATTTTGCGTATAGCATCCTTTATGTCCTGTATTCAGTTTGCTTATATTTGTGCTTCTTTGGTTTTTTCTTTTTGTCCATGGATATGTACATTGTAGCATGCTTATAGTTACACCTGTGTTTGTCACTGAAATTATCTTCTGGGTACTGCTTATGATGTTTTTGGTAACACTAGCATGTACACTCATTAATAAGATGACTGATTTTATACCTTAGTAATCTTTTCACAATTTTGCTTCTATATTTGCCTTATTTGGCTGTAAACTTAATACCATCAACTTTACATTTCTACTTTTCCATTTGCCGCCAGATCTAATTGCAATTTTTGAACTGCAAAATAAGCTGAAAAGTTTTTTTTTTCGTTTCAAGAGTCATCGAAAATTGATTTAAACGAACTAGGATCTGTGGATGTTTATCTATCAGGGTTGACGATTGTTTTTCCCCAAATATGAGAGTAGTTCTCTAGCCCTTCCTTCCCATATGGTTTGGAATTCAAAGCTTCAACGGCCCTGGGATTAGCGTACTCCGTCTCCATATACTCCACTTGTTCCCTCGATTGTTTGGCCGACTAATCACATAAGATGAAAGTTTCCTTTAGTTGAAACCTATGATTTCTAGACACAGATGCTGGTGTCGCTTGTTGACACTGACATGGGTGTCGGACACGGAAAGTCATAAAACCTAGGAAGCATGGACATTGGACACCGACACCGACTCTGACATGAATATGGACACGTGACACGGCAAGTCGTATAAAACTAGGGCACGGGCACGACGAGGATACAACAATAAATATATAAAGTACATTTATATATAGTTACTAATATTATTAGGGTAAATTACACTTTGACCCCTGACGTTAAGCTTATTACACTTTAACCGTTGAGGTTTATGAAATTACACTTTGACCCCATGTCAGTCATGTTTTTTGGTTAAAAAATTACTTAAAATATTGCTTGTCTAAAGACATAAATATAATAAAGGGTATTTCATACTTTTTTGCATGTTATAATGGTAAAATGATCCTTAAAACTTAGATTTGCATGTAGAATGTTTGAGTTTTAACTTTTGAGGGCCATTTTGCTATTATAATATGCAAAAAAGTGTGTAATACCCCTTATTATATGATTTCCTTGAGACATGCCATATATTTATTAGTTTTTCAACAAATAAACATGATTTATAGGGGTTAAAGTGTAATTTCAGAAACCTAGGGGGGAAGTGTAATATGCATAAACCTTAGGGGGTCAAAGTGTAATTTTTCCATATTATTATGTATAATAGTTAATGATTATTAATTGATTTTATCTAAAAGTATAAAGACGAGATCCAAAACATATATAAATGGGCATGCAATGTATGGGAATGAGTTCTAATGATCCAAACCCTCCATATCAATCTTTTGTTTACCACTGTGTATTGCCTTTTTCCAAAAGGAATCCACACCTTATAAAAAATCAAGACCTTTCTATGGAGTTCGATTGTAGATAAAGAACCCAAAACAGCCCTAAACTGTGATGAATACCCCGTGTTTGTAAGAATAATTACATTTTGGACCCTATCATGTTCAATTTTTTTTGCTTGTGTCCTTAATGTGTATCTGACAAAAAAAAAAAAACCCTAATAAAGAATATGAATACTTGTCCAAGTTGTGTCCGACACATGTCCAAGTTGTTTCCGAAGAGTCAGCGTGTTTGACATGTGTCGGACACGGACGCGGCACTTCTAGGGAAGTGTCTATGCTTTCTAGTATAAAACTTGGATACAATACAATGACACACACACACACACACTCACATATATATATATATATATATATATGGTCGGGATCCAGGGACACGCTACTTTGCCACTAAGTTAGACACGCATCATCCAAATCGTTAGATAGAGATTTCAGAATTTGTTGAGATTTTGTGAAGATGATCACCTTCCCTTAGATAGCATCTCCATAAAAAATGAACACATTCTAAATCCTCTAGGTTCATCAAATCTAAAGGGCTTTATCAACCGTACGTTTTAACCATTAATTTGAAGAGAACATTTGATGCACCTAGAAGTTTTAGAATGTGTTGATTTTTTATGGATGTGCTATCTATAGGAAGGTGATCATCCTCACGAAAAATCAACACATTCTGAAACCTCTAACTAACGATTTGGAGTTGCGTGTCTAACTCGGTGGCAAAGTAGCGTGTCCCTTGATCCTGACCCATATATATATATATATATATATATATATATATATATATATATATATATATATATATATATATATATATATGAGAGAGAGAGAGAGAGAGAGAGAGAGAGAGAGAGAGAGAGAGAGAGAGAGAGAGAGAGAGAGATGGTTAAGCATAAATAATACCGAGCAAATTATGAAACAGGGCCAATAACAACTTCCCACACTAGTTGGATCCTCTTTAAACAAGGAGTCGAAAAATGCAAGGCAGAGGACAAAACCCGTTCGAATCTTTTCTAGATTTGAACTGACGGTTGCGGTAGGAATCCACATCACACAAGACCTACAGATCACCTTCTGTGTCCAACAAATCACAAAAAATTAAGAAAGCACTCACACACTTTCTGATAGGCCTCGCACGTTGAGGTGTACGGCTCACCAGTCGCGCCCACTTCAGCCCGTCCTATCGGACAACTTATCAACGTTTACCGGTTAGAAAACAAAGGAGTGCATCTTGTGTTTCACAATAGCTTCAAGGCCAATTTTTATTCTAGCCGGCCGGTTCTGGATCCTGAATCCTAAAGCAAAACATAAAACAGAGCAAGAGAGAAATTCAGTTTATTAGAACTAGTTTTTCCTCTCTCGGTAAGGCTTCTGCATCATTTATTGCGAAGTATCGGTGCCGTAAATCCTAATTTTTTGTGTCGAAACGTGTGGGCATGGGTGTCCCTATCGAAACGTGTGGACATGCCACTGAAACTCAGACAACCATGGATCACAAATCATAGGTTGAAATAAATTGCCGGGAAGGCTTGTTTATAACCAGGAAAATGCGATTTGATGAGCCCCAAAATGAGCTTTTGGAATTCACTGTCAAGGAGATAGCTAATCATTGAAAATTGATATTGAGGACTAGGTTTTTTGCCATAACCATTGAGCCATGCCTCATCTATTTGGGTTAGTCTAGTATTATGATTTGCGGAATTTTATCTATAAACGTTGAGGTTTAAGTGTTTTCACAAATATGCTATGGCTTGTTGATGTTTTGTTTCCGATGCAAGGCTAGCGTTCACCCTTCTGGGATTGGGGGTCCCAACATTGATTACTTGTTAGTTTCCTCTTCCACATTTCCACTTTTACATTTGGTTTTTCAATGCTTCTCAATGATGAGTTGCAAGGAGTCCCTTACACTGGGTGGTTGTGCTTTGTGGCTGGAGTTGTAGACTGTTTGGAAGCTTCGGTTTTCCTCTTTACATATTTGTAGCTTTGTTTCCCCGTTTGTTATTGTTCTCACATTCCCAAAGCCCAGATCATAAGGGGAGGTCCACAGAGGGTATACGAAGACAACACTGCCTAGTCCGCTAGCCGAAGTGGGACTAAAAGCCAATTGTCCCCCTCACGTGCAGGCCGGTTTCGTCCGGTCCTTGTCACGTGGGTAGGCTCCCACTCGGCTTAATGGGCATAGGTCAAACCTGCTATGATACCATGTTACATACCCTCACACCCCAAAACCCGGGTCGTAAGGGGAGGTCGACAAAGGGTATAAACTGCTAGCCGATGTGGGACTAAACTCCAACAATTGTTAAAGTGAACTCGATATATGGTTATGATGTATGAATGAAGTTGTGATTCTGTGTTTGGGTTTTGCTCCATTTCCTCCCAATTATTGTGGCTAATATAAGACAATCTTTTGTTCTTATTTCAGTATTATAACAAATGGTTAGAGTATTTTTTTTTCTAAAGTACAGTTGGAAGTTAGAGTTTACCAATATGTCATGAATGGGTAACTGTTTGCATTTTTACTAGATGTCAATTTTTTAACAAATGATATTAGGTGATCATTCTTCAACTGCATTCCTTGCACGGATGATAATGGATATGCACACATCAATAATATATGACAACTTAGTAAACATGCAGGTGGCATATCGGCTAATGCCATTATCGTTACACGGACCACCAAGCCGTGAGGCTTTCCCAGGGGATGTTTTCTATTTACATTCCTTCTCTTAGAAAGTGCTGCTAGACGAATGGTCACTCTTGATGATCTTTTAATGTATGCACCAAGTCTAAGCATAAAGGATGGTAGTATTACTGTGAAAGAGTTCTTATCTGTTGGAGTTTGATTGTGATAAGGTGCTCGATAGAGGTTGTTAAAGATTGTACAGATGCATATATGGTTACCTTGCTTTTTTCCACTAGTGTGGTTTGCTAACTAGTTGATGTCTACACTCACCTAATTGTATATATACCTTGGGCTAGTGACCGAATGAGATTGAGGTTCATTTGCACCTTGACATGAGTTGAGCTTTTCTAGGCTATGGAGACTTGCTGTTGACACGGCTTGTCTACACCATTGGATCTTTTATTTATGTTAGATGATTGCTTTTTTAATTTATCTTTCGGACTTGTTTTTGGTGCCTCGATCAGACATTTGGATTGTGTTTTATGATTAATTATATTGTTGGCCAGTCTAGGTGCGAGGGTTGTTCGCTCACTTGATAAATGGGCTAACCCATAGCCTTCATTAAGTGACTAATTAATGAAATAAATAAGCATCGTCAAATGGTTCATCCTAGAGACGAGATCAGAAGGCGCCTGAGTAAGGATCGATAAATACCCTCGTCTGACTTAGTCGGGTTGAAGGGCAACAATTGGATTTCATATAAGAGGGTCAAAACGGGGATATTTGCATCAAACCTAGCTGCCACCCAAAAGAGGTCATACGGCTGCCTCAGGACCCGTGCCTAGATCCCCCACCCGCGGTCTCTCTCCTCCCCCTTGTTACGTGAGTTTTTTTTCCTTTCCCTGTCTCTCTCTTCTATCCTATATAAAGCCTCTTCTATGATCCGTGAGACAACTCAGATTCGAGAAAGAAATCCCTAGTTTTGGAGAAATCATTTTCTCGGAAACTCATCTACCTCATCGCCTTCGTCTTGCTTCTTCACCATGTTCTTCTAACCACGGCTTTGGACCTTCTACGCACACGCTTCCTCTCATGCTATGCAGATTTCAGCACTAGGGTGCCCCTCCCCCTCCTAGATCTTCATCAAATCTTCTAGACTCGCTCTTCTTGGCCACCATCTCCCTCACCGCAACTTCATCCAACTTCTGGATGCCTTCAGCGTTGATTCCGGTGACATTAATGCAGATTCTGAGGCACATAAGCATCGATCGGGCAGCATTTGTCTGTGATCATTCTTTTCTTTTGATCCTAAACCTTCTATGTGATCAAACTTAATTCTTATAGCTTGCTGTCCTGAAAAATATGCATGCAGATTTTTAGTTTTCCCTCTCCAATTTTGCCCTGTTTCAGCCTCTTTTGGCTCATAATCTCAGTGTGACTCATCTGATTGGCGCTAGTCTACTTTCTGCTATGTTTTGCATAGAGAATATTGCTTTAAATTTCTGTCTTGGGCATTGATATAAAAGTTGTGCTTAGAACTTGCTTATTCTTTATTATTTACATGCTCACATGTTTATGCTTAAAAGCCTGTGGGTAGATTGATAAGAGGAGTTTTTGTATATTTAACCTGTTGTTTAAATCCTCTGGTTTTAGCCATAAATTTGCTTCCAAAATAATAAAAAAACACATCATGCTAGTAGGGTTGCACCATTAAGGCTCAATTTTGATTATCATTTTTTTTATAATCCCTGAATTCTTTCCTTTCTGATTCCTAGTATTTCCACTTATTTAATCTCAAATGCCATGTCTCAAATTTTATCATTTGTTTTTTGTGGATATTAATATTATGCTCATTTCTACGATGACAGTTGTTCGTTCATAATCCTTTTCAATATCCTGTATGCTTAGAGTGAATTAGATAAGTTTTTAAGTAAAGAAATTAAAGAACATATTTTTAACATACTTTGATTCTGGAAGAATTTAGATGTTCACCCGATTCTTGCAAAACATATGCTTTGAATCCTTTTATGTATGAGTTCTTCCCTAGTGGTTATGATGAATATGTGCAGCATTGCTCTTTTCTTTGTGATTATTTTCTATAAAACGTTTCTTTGCTCAGGATGGGATCAGACGTGAAGTGCAGACTATGAGCTTGATTGACCATCCAAATGTATTACACGCATATTGCTCCTTCACTGCAAACCACAACCTTTGGATTGTGATGCCTTACATGGCTGGTGGATCTTGCCTTCATATAATGAAATCTGCTTATCCAGAAGGCTTTGAGGAGCGAGTTATTGCAACTCTTTTACGGGAGGTTCTTAAAGCTCTTGTTTATCTCCATGGTCATGGACATATCCATAGAGATGTCAAGGTATTCGATCTTGATGGATCACTATGGTTATTTTATGGTTAATGCTTTAGTTACCAATATTGTTCTGTTGGGTTGCAGTTTCCACTATGAATCCCACTTAATTGGTTGCATGACCCAAAAGAAAAAGAAAACACAGCTAACTTAAGATGATAATTGCATAACAGTATCACGTTTTGTCCACCTTAATGTAATGAAAAACACATTTTGAATGCAATATGATTCCATTGCCTTTTCTTGTTTATATATATGGAATGCTAAGTTCTTCTTTATCTCATCTCCATTAGCTTTCAATCAATCTTTCTATAGTACAATATGATTACTTGTTGTATCAATCGTTCTCTAGTATGTATTGTTACTTGCTCTAAAAGTTATCTCCTTTTTTTTCTTTGCAACAACTAGTGACCAAGGTAAATCTAAGAAGTTTGGTGAATCTAACACATTTTGAATCATGAATCAACCATTTGATCATTGATGTAAAGAGTTTGTCATACTGTTCTGTTAATTGCTTTAGAGATTGTTTTGCTAATGTCAGGGCCTTATTTATCAGCTACAAGCCTACAAGAGCTGCAAATCAACAAGGATGGGAGTTGTGACAATGTATTTGCAAAAGCTTTCGTTAAAAAGGAACATAGCCATTGATAAGACTTGATATATTGTATAATAAGTCTTGCTGATATCTTTAAGCTTATAGTCTTATTTTCTCATGCAACACAAGGCAACTTGGCAAGAGAATAACCTGCCAAGAAACCACCAAAACTACAATTGACAGGTAGTGAGACCTACCTTGGTGTTTATGTTACTTAAGCTCATGCAACTAGGAAGCAACCCTCCAAGGCTCCCCTAGATTTAATTCATTATATCTCCAAAATCTATGGTTGCTAAAACTGGATCATAATAATGAAGAAATTGTTATAGACAACATGTGTGTGATCTTGGTGTTCAAACTGTAGCCAAATTTTTAAAGTTTTATGAATTGCAAAGCTTTTACTGAATAAGATACAAAAGAAGAAGAAGCAATTAGTCGCCTTTTTATAGTTTAGTGTTATTAACAAAACCTTTTTCGAAAGAGATGCGTGTTAGGTTGATTGCTTATCAGAAACAAAAGTTTCTGCTAGACCTAATCATTGCACAAATGGACTTTGGAATGGATGCTGGAAACTTAATGCTAGTATACTTTCCATCAGTCACTGGAAATGTTCTTCGAATGGATCTCAAAAGTCCAGCTTAATCTTTACTATATAAAAAGAATTGGGCTTATGAATTCAATATCCGCTGCTATCTCTGCATAAAGAATAAAAAGGGGTGGCAACGGTGGCATTTAAGTCCTTTTATATGACACAATAAAATTTAATACATAGTATTGTCCCATATTAACAAAATGAAGCATTTTTAGTCTTTTTCCAACCCCACTACCTAAAGCATGATGAGAAAGAGAAGGGTAACTGTTCCCACTCCTTCCCCTACTCTCTCTCTCTCTCTCTCTCTCATGCAACATCTAGTTGTCTTTAATAGCAGAGATGAAACTTCTATCCCGCGTCTCAATAGATCTAATCCATTCTCATTACTGAACTGAGCAACCAAACAAGCTCATAGGCAAGATGGAAACCTTCTATATATATGACGAAGGGCATATATAGCCAAAACTAGGTTGTAGTCTAATGCTTGTTGAATCAGATGGTGCATTAATACCTATAATTTCATACCCTTTGAACATGTTTAGTTAAGGCCCTAATTTTATATAATAATTCTCTAATGTTCGTCTGAGTATTTTTTTATATCATGTTTAAAGAATTTGAAGTGCATTATATCATGTCTGGATATTCGTATACTGTTACAGTATTATGTTCATAAGATTTGATCTTTTAGCCTTCATTAATGTTAGTGGACTACTCTGTCTTACACTGTTTCAGATATTCTACGTATCTTCTACCTTTTCAGGCTGGGAACATTTTAATTGATTCTAATGGAGCTGTTAAGCTAGCAGATTTTGGCGTCTCAGCTTGCATGTTTGAGGCTGGGGATCGGCAACGATCACGAAATACATTCGTGGGGACTCCATGCTGGTGCTTTCTCAGATTCATTCATTTTGCATTTCAACTCACCTCCTCTTAGCTCTGATGACTATTCTTTTGTTGCGCCTTTTTTGTGTGTGTGATTGAGATGGGCTATGATTACCTGTTTAATTTATTTCAACTCACACACTCCGTTTATGTTTTATCCTTCTCAGGATGGCTCCTGAAGTTATGCAGCAGTTGCATGGATATGACTTTAAGTGAGTGGCACCTTCTGATCTGTGACATCGTGGGCCTGTTGAACTATGTAATGTTATAGGTTTTTCTTTTCTTTGACCGCTTTACTTTTGTCTTTCTTTTTTTGTATACCATAAGCAGAGCAGACATTTGGTCATTTGGCATAACAGCATTAGAACTTGCCCATGGCCACGCCCCATTTTCTAAGTATCCTCCAATGAAGGTGGTTCTCTGATACTACTAATTATTGGGAATGCCCAATGATTTTAGACACTAATTTTCCTGTATGCGAAGATAATATTTCATTGATGTAGGTGTTGCTTATGACCTTACAAAATGCACCGCCAGGTCTCGATTATGAAAGGGACAGGAGATTCTCAAAGGCATGTCTATCTTCTTCATTTAGCTTTTATGACATAAAGTGTTGATTATTTTCTGACAATGCTCTCTCTTAGTAGTCTTTCAAAGAGATGGTTGCTACTTGCTTGGTGAAGGATCCAAAGAAGCGTCCCTCTTCAGAAAAGCTTTTGAAGCACACTTTCTTTAAGCATGCACGTTCAAAGGAGTATCTAGCACAGACTATTCTTGAAGGACTTCCTCCACTTGGTGTTCGTTTTAGGACCCTGAAGGTTTAAATTAAAGTTGTTTCCTATATATGGAAGCTGTTATATTGCTATCATTGTTTCATTACTGACTCCTTATTCTAGGGAAAGGAGGCCAATTTTCTTTTACAGAACCAAGTTATATCTGGAGACAAGGAAGAACTCTCACAAGTAAAACACAATCCTTTCTTGCACCTGTTATCCTTTTCTTATCATTTAAAATAGTATCCTCCTCACACTATTGCTCATTTCAAATATTGAGTTGAACTATATTGCAGGAGCTACCACCCTTCTCTTTTTATGCATAGAAGTTGCCTTCTACAAATCAAACTAGGACTCCCTTTATGCCATACATATGAAAATATTAATTATTTTCCCTTGTATTTTTGAGCTGAGCTAAAGCATGTAGGTCACACATAAGTGATCACTGCTTGCTTTGGACACTTGTTTAAGAGAGTTTGAAAAGAAATAAGGTATGTAATGTGTCGAGTTGTCAATAATGTGCGGATCATGGTAGCGCTTTTTGGTTAGCTTTAGTAGAGAGTCTAATTATCCTACTGTAAGAGTGCTCAAAATCGGTAGAGTAATAACTACAATTATAGGCTATCATGGAAATAAGATCATCTTCACGTGAGAATTTAAGAGAGAGAGAGAGAGAGAGAGAGAGAGAGAGAGAGAGAGAGAGAGAGAGAGAGAGAGAGAGAGAGAGAGAGAGAGAGAGAGAGAGACTCTAATACATCTAATGCCTCCATATTTTGTCATCATGCATTTAGCTGGGGGGGTACCAAATGGCTAAAAGTTCCTTACATCATGTACTTTGGATTAATATTCTTAAAAAGGCAAGGGTCTGGCAACCCACAAAAAACAGGTGCAATAAAAGTAGATTATGTACTTTCATTATGATCCGTTATGGAAATAATGCTCGGCATATTACCGTAGCATGTTTGCCAACATGTCAACAAGATGATTCTGCAATTGGGGAGTATTGAAATTAATGCTCAAAGTGTAATGCACCTTAGCCTGTTTCCGATTTATTGTCGAAATTTCGCTTCAATGGCGCATGCTATCTAGCATGAACAGTTCATCTTTCTATGAGGTTGTAGAGTGATTTTTTTGCTCATCAAGGATTTGAGTTTTTGTTGAAAACCGTTCAATTTTAGTGGTTCCAGATTATTTTTGTTCAGCTGAACCAATAATCGCCTAGAAACTGAAAAATGAGGGGGTTCATTTGGTTGATGTCGATCAAAATTAATTGCCTTCATTAATCGAAACCTTAGGTCTTGTTTTAGAATTTTTGGTATTTTATTTATTATTTGAATAGAAATATGTAAGGAACATGCCCTTTAGCTTAAATAATTCTTACACGACTAAAAATAAAGATCAATCTTTGCAAAGTTCCAAAGATAAAAGGATTCCCTCTCCCGGGCCAGACCGTCTTTCTTTTTCCAGTCTTTTTGGGACTGCATCTTTTGGGATTAATCTTTTTCTCGGATTCATTAAAATGTGAATTCTAGAGGAGGGATTTCAGCCTTGCAATTTCTGATAACTGTTGGCACAAAAGATCCTTATGAATTAGGGCTTCCACCGAACTAGTTCTTCAGTGAGAATGGTGTGGGGTTACAAGTTTGTGTCAAGAAAACTTCCTCTTCATTTGAAGCCCTTTTGAAGTTATTGTCACCAACTTTCAATTTTGAGTTAGCCTTCGCTTAGTATTGATTAATCTATTTACATTTAGCTCTATTTATTAGCAATATGTTAATAGTTGCTAGATGTTATTTATCACCGATCTGTAGTTTCATTTTGTATTTGACTAGAGTTGAAAATTATAGTACTTGATAATTGACACTTGGTAAGTTAATTAGTGATATTTAGTAGTTGAATAGTTAAACATATGAACCAGTCAATTAATATGGGGAAAAAAATGGATTAGCATTTTACACCTTATATGTCTAAGATTATCATCAAATAAACTTAATTAGGACTGTTCTATGAATATGATTATAGTATATGATGTTTTTGTTGAACACATTATTTTTATTGTATTCTGATTTTTATTTGTTCTCGAACTTAATAATGTTACTGACACTGAAACCATTAAGCTCAGAAACCTCTCGAATCTTGTTGCTTAGAGGCATTATGGTCCATAAAACAGTGTTAAGCTTCCAACTAGACCACAACCTACACTCTAATTTCATTGTATCATGAATTTGAATTATTTCATGGACTAGTTGGTGTGTAGGTTGTGGTACAATGAAATTAGAGTGTAGGTTGTGGTCTAGTTGGAAGCTTAACACTGTTTTAAGCTTCCAACTAATTCATGGACTTGGACACCACACCTCATCCATCTTGGCCTTTTGCCTCAGGAGTCTTTGCTCTTCGTAATCACAGTTAGTTTCATTGATCATATAATTTTGAATGAACCACTTGGATTCTACCGAAATATATTCAGGTAATCATTTTTATTTAATGTTAACTTGATAGGTGATGTTGGCTACTTTCATAAAGATCTTAACAATGTATAAATTACTTAGATTTGGTGTTATTGTTTCATTAACCATATATTTTTAGTATCTATTAATAAATTGTTCTTCCAATAAAAGTACAATAATAGTTATCAACTTATCATATACACAATTTATAACACAACTTTTTCAATAAAATCAGAGTTTTTGTGTTTGAGATGAAACGATTCAGCTAACTTATCGGTCGTCTGGTTGTTGTCCCAAATAGCAGAATGGTATAATGACCGGTCTATCCTTGTGAGACCGACATGATTATGACTTTTGAAGCATGTAATTTTTTGGAAACTTTGGGAACCAACTTCCAATAAGTTTCTGGTGAAGAGGATTTTTTTTAGAAACCACTTGTTGTCTAAGGGGGTTTGGCTATGACCCCCAACTAGTTTATTAGTATTTAAAAGAAAAATGTAATTGCAACAAAAGTAAAAGTATGTGAAAAGAAATTGCTTGAAAATTAAAGGCAATGCTTGAAAAGTGACGAATTAAAAGAACATGTACGTGAAACATTAATACAGCTCATGGAATATAAATGAAATTTATAGATATTGTGTGAATTGAGAGCTCGACAGAAATATAAAGTGCGAATATAAAGTAAAGGAATCAGAATTAAAAGACAAGTACTGGAATTAGAATTCATTAGCCTAAAAGTAAAGAGAGTGACAAATAAGGTGCCAGACTCTGTCTATTGCAATAAAGGAAACTACATGACTGAAAGGGAAAACGGTGTTGACTGCTCGACTGATTGCATAAAGGTAAGTTACTCTAGGAATTTGATAAAAAATATAGAGGCATTGGCCTTTTATTGTTGGATGTCGAATCGTGAGTCTTGGGTTCTTCTGTCAGTCTCATACCTTTTTATAAGCTTTCAAGAGAGATTATGCACAATTGTTGCTCTGTTTCTATACTTGACAGACTCTATTACTTCCGTAACATACATCCTCATTCCATGTTTGTCCATGGCGTCGCTCGATCGATCGTACTCGGCCACCTTCTGATTGTGGGGATATGCATGCACTTGTGGGCATAGGTTGACAGTCAGCCATGTGGCACTCTATAATTGGTTTGAACCATTATGGTCAGGGCTGCCACACATCTCTTTGCATTGATGTATCAGTTGTGATGCTATGTTAGCATGTATTCACTATGTGTAATAGGATCTGCCATGTAGTTGAACTCTATCGGTCATTTCTTCAGCCCAACACCTCGTTTTGGGGATTATTTTATGGTGTAAACATTAACACGCACGCACACACACACACACACACACACACACACACACATACCGTCTACATATTTGCGATAAATCTGTGTAGATATGTTTGAGTGAAAGTTGGGCTACAGATTAGTGTGTTGAATAGCTTGTCAGATGGCATTTTTATCCATTTGGTTCTACATAGTCATACCATGTCGGTTGACTTTTGTTAAAAAGTCTAAATGATAGACTGCTCCTTTAAAACAAGAGCGATACTTGGATTTTCCGAACTTTGATACGAAGTGCCAGTTTTTTATTATCGCATTAAGTACATAAACTTTAAACAGGGACCCAAGGGCCTAGGTCTTCTTTTTTCTCATACACTCTTTCCTGAAAATGCAACGCTTTTGTGATTATTATTTCTTCGATGCTTTTTCTCTTTCAGATATCTCCTCCGTCTTTTCGATGGCTCAGATAGTGTGGCTGCCTCTCACCCTGCTTCCTATGATGAAAGTACAGATGGAAGAACACTATGACCAGATTAATATTGGCATTCTTCTTCCCCACTCCTCATCTTGTGGCTAATATGTCCTTAATCATGCTTTTCATGGCAATCACTCATTTCGCCTTTTACCCCCTTTGAAGGATGAAAAACTTCCCCTTTGCTCTTCGGATCTAGACTAGACGACATGAGGCAATACAATACCAATCCCACTATGACCTTCGTTGTTTAGTGGGACTGAGTGCTAAATAGGTTCCAAAATGGAAAATGTTTGGAAATTGACTGGCATTTATGGTGCTTTTTAGTTATCCGTGTTTGGAATTTATTTTAATCAATCCCTCATATTTTCTTTTCTTCTCTTTTGTCCCTATCGGTCAAATTCTATCTTCTTTTGTTGTGGGATGTTGCGCCCCCAAGGTGTTGGACATTGTAGCATTTGCTGTACTCCAACCCCATGGTGAGGAGGTTATTGGTCTCATTCGATTCTAAGCCTTCAATTTCCTTTTCCTATGACATTGTCATAGGTGACTTGCACTGGCAGTGTGAGCGACCAAGAACACATTGCCTTCATTCTTATGTAGCTCTACTATGTTCCTCTTGTGTTCTCCGTCAGCCCAAATCTCACAAGAGTACGCCCATATAGCTGATGCTCTAGCCTCTAGCTGACGGATCGCCCTGGCACCTTTTGTTCGGTCTTATCTGTATCTTGCTTGCGGGATTTGGTTCTAGCCAAGTTTCGCACCAATTATGGGGGTCAGCTTTGTCTCCCCTAGTTTTGGCTATTTGCTTATTTTCCCGATCTTGGTCCTTATATTATCGTGCACTTTCATCCATGAGTGAACGACTTTCCAACCAAAAAAAAAACATTTTTATGGGATAACCGAGTTCCAAATACTGTTAGACTGGACCGACTGGTAGTCTGGTCCATTGCCTGCCTTCTAGCTCTGAAATTGTACCAAGCTGATGAAATTGTAAAGTGAGCATATAAAGCATATCATACCTTCACATTTCTTCTTGGTCTTTGTTTATTGTTTCATTTATTATTATTTATAGTAGTAGAAAGCATGTGTGATGCATGTAACATCATATAAGAAAAGGAACATTGTGTGGGAAAGGTGACAACTTTGATGATACATAAGAGAATAGTGTGATTTTATTCAAGAAAGCAAAGCTCAGGTATCTCATATTAGATAGCACCGGCATGCTAAATGAGGATCGCATGCTATGCCTATAGGGCCACACTACTTAGGAGTTAAGAATCCCTATCTAACATGACTTGAAGGCCAAATTTATATGCCAATTGGTACCTGACTGAACATGGCAACATATATAGCTATAAAAGTTTTAAGAGATCAAACAACTGAATTAAGACTTAGAAATGGAGTGAAGTATTCCTTTTTTACTGTATTTTTTCCTTTCTAATTTGAAGGTTATATGCACAGTATTATATGTCAAAAGCATATCTGACCTGCTTAATTGATGTTGATACAATAGCAAATAATCCTACACTAGTAAAAAAATGTCAACATGTGCAATTTTGTGATCAAGTGAGCCTTGATGTAATTAATCACTTTTCTAATACTGTAGAATTTTTCTCATTACCTATTTAAATTATCTGATATGCTGCATGCTTGTGTGAAGAGCTAAGCTTCGGGGTCTCAATTGTCATAGAACTTGTGGTGTTGCAGAAAGAGTACATACGAGGAATCAGCGGGTGGAATTTTAATTTGGAGGATTTGAAAGCTCAGGCTGCCCTTGTAAGTAGGTCCAGTTTAATGTCTACATTATCTGAACACATTTGATCTCTAAAAATGGATCTATTGTAGAGAACGGAAGAAGATTAAGCTTTTCATCCTTTTCTAATTTTCTTTTGTTTGCAGATTCAATCTCCAGGGCATGTCTTTAACTCGGAAGATCTAGAGAATAATCATAAGCTAAAGGATGTTGTTGATATTGCACCACAGGCTTTGTCCTCTGAAAGAGTTGATCATGCTGGTACTACATCTTCTAGGAAGGTATTATTTTCCAAGTTTACTACAGTCTGCTGTTTTTTTTTGTTCCAATTTGTTGTTAATGTAGTATGGTCATGTTGGTTTTTCTTGTAATCAGATTCTGTCTTGGTCAAACAAGCCCATTAAACAATGCAAGTGACGTTTTTCTCTTAGGGAATCTTAGTCTTTGGTCCTTCTACAGGGGCGCCGTAATGTCTTTATATGTGAAGTGGGATGCTTACCTTAAACTTTAGACCATGAAGCCCTTTTCTTTTGTCCTGTATCTCTCTTGTTTTGTTATGATCTTTTATGTTCTGCCTTATTTTTACTGTTGATATTATGATTGGGTGAAGAGCTTTTAGCTTATAAGGTTGCCAATCCATCTATAGTGTTGTCACGTTATAGCTTTCAAGGTTCTTGATCTTGGATAGTTTTCACCCAAACATGAACTCAAGAGGAACTACTTGATGATTCTGGATCATGTAGAATATACTTCTTTGGAAGTACTTGATGTTGGATACTCTCTCTCTCTCTCTCTCTCTCTCTCTCTCTCTCTCTCTGTTTTTAAAACAAATTGTATCAAGGAACCTGGTAGAAGTTGATCTAGGCCCATATAAAAACAGGGCAGTTGATTTGGGATCATATAGAATATACTTCTTAGGAATTACTTGATGTTGGATACCCCCCCCCCCCCCCCTCTCTCTCTCTCTCTCTCTCCCTCCTGTGAAGGGTTTTAAAAAAAATTGTGTCAAGGAACCTGGTAGAAGTTGATCTAGGCCCATATAAAAACAGGGCAGTTTCTTAACCTGATAGAAGATCAACAAGCATATATTGTACAGTCATTTGTGGAAATCTAATAATTTAGAGAAGTAAAATATATTGTGGTTGCAAGATCACTTGCAAAAGCAGAGGACAATGACACAATGTGTGTGAATTATTGTAGTTGCAGGCATATATGAAAGGGTTGATTTTTGCAGCAGCTTATTTTTTTGTAATTCATGTTCATGTAAAACCTAACATGTAGGATTAGCGTGGTATAAAAAAAACTGAGGAAAAACGGATAGTTACACTTTCTCTAAGGCTCTGTTTACTTCCACTTTCACTTTCCCGTGCTTGGATCCATGAATTGTGAAATTAGGAAAGTTGACCACTCCACTTCTATAAAAATTTGGATAAGCGGTAGTTTCATTAAAAAAAAAGATGTGTTACCACTTTTTAGCCTAAACGAGTTGTTTAACCTTTTCCCATCATTCCGTTCCGTCTTCCGTCAAGAACAAGCTCTAGGATTACATATTCAGAACTGTATCATTGTAAACACTTTCAGAACTACAGTTTCTAGCAACCAAGCGGAACCCAAGGACAATGAGTTAGTCAAAAAACATAGCACCTGTGCCCCTATTTTGGTCACACTATCACTCCATTTTAATTGTGTCTCTGCATGTGTATGTGTGCGGGTTGCACCATTCTAGCTTGAGGAGTGTTGAGATAGAGTTTGGCTCATATTTCTCTTGTTATTGAATCTTTGTAAGTGCGCCATATATCCATCAAGGGACCAATTAGAATGGGAATCCTTGATTACCTGTATATATCAAGTGAGGCGCATAACTTTAGAGTTTAGACCATGCTGCCCTCTTTCTTCCTTTTGTAATTTTTTCTTCTATTGTTTGTTTTGTATTCTCACTTTTTTGTATGATTGGACGAACTGCTTTTTGCGAAGTTATTTTAGTCTTTAAGGCTTTTTGATCCTGGATTGTTCTCAAGGACACCTTCCAACATTTGGTTTTACTGAACATGCATCATATTCCCCTAAATGTTCTGACAATTTCTCCTATATTGTCGTAGGATGGACAGCAGGATCTACAAGATTTGGAGGGTCCATTTGCCCCCGTGTTTCCTTCTCATCCTCTTCAAGCACTCAAGTATGCTTCAAATTAAAATTGTTTCCAAAAAGCGGAAGGCATTTCCTTCATGCTTAAACATGCATAATGATAATTTGTAACGTTAGGGCTTTAGTGCAATTTTTTTCTGAAATTTGTTCCAAACAAATCAAAATATAGTATTATTCATGCCTGTGCAAGTAATAAAAGGAAGTAGGCAAACATATGTATACTAGTTTTATCCTCTTATGTTGCGAAATTATACGAGGCAACAAGGTTTCCGAAAAAAGAGCAGCTACTATGCATTGGATAATCGTAATATATGCCTATATTTTGTTATTTGTAACTTGTAAGTCACAAAAGTATAGAAAATCTGTCAGGTTTCCTTTGCTCTTTTTTGAAACATTCTTTCATTTATTATTTGTTTAAGGGCAAGCATATACTTTTACAGTTGTTTTGATAATAGGAATACTATATTACAACTATTATTTGATGATATGAAGGACTTTGATGTTGAGAAGCCAGGATAGATTCAATACATGTACACGAATACTGATTTATTAATATAATTTGATGCAGAAAGTGTTTTGATATTTGTGAGGATAATAGCATTGCTATCAGTCCTGATTCAAAGGACTCCTGGCAACCAAATCCGGAATCGATATTCCCACTGCAGCAATCATCGCAGGTAGACAATCTTGAAACCAGAAAATGTAATGGTGAAGATTTGGGAAGAAGTTCTTCTGTCCCCAAGAATATCTATATACTTGGGCGAGATAAAATCTCGAGTGGTTCACTTATACCAGAGCATGTTCTTTCACCTTATAAGCACATTGCCGAGGATGCAGAGAGGTAATAGTCGTATATTCGCAAACTTGCATCTGATAGTAGTGTGGACAATGTAGTCATTAATATTCACCGTTGTATCATTTGGGAGGTGGTTACCTTCCATGGTTGAAGCTTATATCTTTTTGCATAGATGAATCTGGATGCTTTAACTATGCTTATGAATTTGTTAACAAAAGAACAATTATATGAGACTTTATCATGGTACCACCTGATTATCTTTGTTCTGACCGAGTAAATACCATCTTTGATACTCGGTCGATCATAGGCCATTGGTGGTAATTGGTAAAATTTTTGTATTGAATTTATAAAATTAGTACCATACTATGTTTCCACCTCATTGAGCTGTTTTCCTTGGTTATTTTCTAGTACATGAAGACAGAAACTAGAAGCCACACAAGAGGTTAGCACCAGATTGAATACTTTAAGAGTAAGAAATCCCAATAAGGAAACTCCATATTTCTTGGTTAACATCCTTCAAAACACTGTGTAACATTAAGACAAGTTAAATAGCGAAGAACCTGCACATAAAAACTTCCATTCAGAATATTCAAAGGATATCCACGATCCCAAACAACAGACAAAGTGAAGCCTATGATGATAACCCTATGAGTTTTGATGATCTGGACTGTTCGGTGATCTTTTCGATCCTTATAAGAAACTGCATGTGAAATTTTAGTTATCATCTGCCATCTCATTGAAGCAAAAGAGCATGCTACTGTCTCACATTAGAAGTGTTTTCAGGACATATAGAACTTCCTACCCGTTTCATAGTGAAACCCAGTATTAGAACATTTGGACTAAACTAAATTGATGCATTGGTTATTCCCTTTTTTCTCTCTTTAAGTGGTGGTCGATTTTATAGTGAAGCACATTCTTTAGCACCTTTGGACTTTGCTGGTTTAATTAATTGGATTTTACCCTTTTCCATCTTTTAGTGGCAAATACTTGAACGGCTTCTCCACTTCACTATGGTTTATCTTATAGCTTGCATTTATGATATTTGACACGTTTATTGGGATTAATCCACTACAGTTCAAACCAAGTATGGCTGACCCATTAGGGCCTTCCATTCTTTTCATGCATGCAATTTTCTGATATCTGGGATGGAGGACCATCAACTCTCATATTCCTCTTCCTCAATCTTATCATCATCAAATGGATAGGTAGATGAGAATATGTCACATTATGGAGTCTCGTCGTCTCTGCTTTTGTGCCTCATGTCATGGGGTTAAAGTCGCATGTACCTCCTATTATACTCACTCTCTTTTCGCATGTACATGCCCTGTGAATGCATTTGCTCTATTCTCCTACTTGTAGGTTGCGTTATTGTATGTGAATTTCATTTTAAATCATTGCTCTTTTTCTACCCTCTTCTTGTGGACTCTTTCACAATTTAAGGAAACCCTGGAGGGCTGCTCTGGTTGTTAGTGCTTATACCACATAACCAACCTTATGCACCAACTAGACTTGTAGAATTGTCGGCATGACAGCCCGGTTGCCTTGGTTACCAAGCTTAAAGGGTTGACACCAAGTTTACAGTCGGTCAAAAAGTTCTTGTCAATCTTCCTATAGTTGATCCCATCTTGATGGGATAAGACTGGTATGATCTTGATGAAGATTGCAAATGATGACTGTTTTTAGACTTTATTTTCAGTCTTTGTGCATTTTTTATATGAACTATGGGTTGTAGTTGATGCCTAAATTGTGGGGATGTCCCTATCGCATTTGGAGGGCTTTTCGGGTCAATCCTGACCATTCCGGATGTGCTCCAGCTTTTACTAATACTAAATAGGCTGTTTTTGCATGGTACCGACGATCGAGATTAGAACTCGATCCAACAGTTGGATGGGTATGACTTAAACCACTGATGATGTGGCAAAGCATTTTACTGATTTTAATGGGCTTTTAAGATATCCGCAAGCCCACTAGTGAAGGGTTTCTCCTTTCACATGTTATTTTCCTCACTCTTTCATTGAGAAGTGCGGGTACTTTGAAAGGACTACCATATGAGTACCGGGTATGAGTACGGGTATGACAATTCCCGTACCTGGTATGTCGTTTTGAATCAGGTACGGGTACGGGGTACCCTGATTTGGATACGGCACTGATACGACATGGTTATGGATATAGAAAATTAGAAAACAATTAGAAAAATATAGAAACTTAGAAAAAAGAATTCCAAAAAAATAGGAAAAAATTAATACAAATAATTTTTAATTTTTTATTAATTTTTAATTATACTGAATTCTAAAAACCTATCATTGATATTATACTAAAATTATAAAAAATTATTATTTTTATTTGGTACCCCGTTGTACCCGTGCCATATATTTTTTAAAGGTTTTGCTGTATCAGTGTACCCGTACCCGTACCAGTGCTTCATAGCTCTTTCCTAACCGTCCAACATACCCATACATCCTATTTTCTTTGTCATAGTTGCCTTTCTCTCTCTCTCTCTCTCTCTCTCTCTCTCTCTTTGTTGTCCCCTCTATTTTCTCTTGTCCTTTCTCTATTTACTCCTTAGTTGCCCTTTATCATCTCCTTTGATTCTTGATTTATCTTGAATCCACACACTTCATTGGAAATCCTAATCATATAAAAATGGTGGAAAAGATAGAAAATTTAGAATTGCTGAATTTTATTGTGAGAGTTTTTGGGAGAGACACAAGCCCCCAATGTTTTCATCGTCATTTTCCACCTCTAGGAGTGGTACTTGGCAAGTGAACTGAAGGTTTCCGGTATCCTCGATCAACAGCTCTTGCTCCGCGAAGGCTTCATCTTTGTCTCCTTACAACCTGCGGTGGTTTGAATAATCTTTACTCTATTTTCTTCTTTCCCTTTCGCCTTTTCTTTCCATCAAAATCTGCACCTTTATATCAAATTTCAGCACCCTTATCTTTGATATTCCATCTTTCACGCTCCACTTCATGCCCATAATTGTCTATTTTATCATGGCCCAATTGAACTCTTGTATGGTGCCCTTGGATGCTTGTTTAAATTTCTGCACTTGTTGTTTACCTTTTTTTCATTATGTGCATGCAGATTTTTAGTTTTGTTGGATGGATAATAGTCTCTATTGGTAGATCTTGACTCATGCTAAATACTGTATGCATATTTTAATAGGTCTACGTTGGAGAATCATAGTTTGCTAAATTTTGTTGTGTTTTCTACGCTATAGTGATAATTTTCGTGCAGTTAGTTGTTCTTTAAGTCGCCAAGACTTAAGATTATAGAGCAAGCCTTCCTTGCCTGCATCAAGTTGGTATCAGAGCAATCTGATTTCTTGTCCCATCGTGTAATGTTTGCTCCCCTAATTTCCTTCTCCCATGTAAAACCAATTCTTATAAATATTATTAGGAGTTTGGATTAATTTGGTAATTTGATCATCATTATCTTCTGGGATTTGATTGAATTTAGATTAGGCAGTTGTTATCTTTTGTTAGGAGTTTTTCTGCCTTTTTTTTTCTTTTTCTATTTAAAGTCCCCTAGGCCTCCAGTTGTAATCAGTTGATTATTGCTGCTATTTGAATAAAAAAGATGCTTGATTGCTGCCCTTTTCTTATTGTTTGTGTGAAACGCTCGATCTACGGTGTGACCATGTGAAATCGTGCTTCTGGTGAGAAATCAGAGAGGTGCAAAGCCTCCGCTATCTAGGTGCTTCATTTTCTCTCTCTGGTTGTCTTGGAGACCTGTAATTGCAGAACGTAGATCTCCATAATCCTTCCATTGTCCAAAGCCTTAGATCCTAGTTTTCGAATACTTCTATATGCGGAAATTACCAAACCTACATTGTGTTTTGTCCATATCTCATCCGATACCCATCAAAAATGAGTGAAACTAGTTTTATTTGAAAGCTTAGATCCGCACCTTAATAAGAAACATATAAGGCCCAATTTCATGCCCAAATTGATCCCTGATTTGACTGTTGTCCGGATATGGACTGATATTCCAGATTTGGGATTTCATCGTTTGGGGCTATTTTCATATGCATGTCCTCTCTAAAACCATGATCCATTGCTCCTACTAGAAATCTAAGTGTTTGCGAACGCGCAGCCCTTCCCGCGTCACATTTGCATCTGCTTAGAAGTGAATAGATTCAAGTAAAATACTTGATTGTGAACTAGCATCGTGCTGTGTTGCCCACGCTTGGCACGATTGCGACTGAGATTCTGAAATAGCCGTGTTTAAGGCTTTATTAATTAACATCTTATTTACTCTGACGATAGTTCTTGATTATTATCTATTATCTCTAATTGAAAATCTGTAATACACGAAAATATCTGTGCTAGATAGTCAATTTGTGTGTGTTAACTTTCTGAAGATTTCAGCTTATTCATATTTGGCATTGCATATTAGTTTTGTTGCCTTATATTAGGTTTTAAGGCATTTAAGAGCATCTTTGTAGTTTTTACCATAGGTTAGATCTTTGGAGCCATACTTTATCATTGCATCCTCATGTCATATTGCATCGTTGCATTACAATTCCATTTAGGTTTCGTTAGAACCCTCTCCTAGAATCATCTTGCATCAAATGGCCTCTGATACATTGTAATAGTCGTTATCTTTGAGTTTTTGCTTCTATTCTTTAAATTTCTGTATTTATACTAGTTATTTTTCACAGATCTTTGTTTATATTGTCTTCTAGAGCCTATATCTTCCCGAGGCCTCTCATGATTCATCCACATCCTAGTATTTTGCTACTGAATGTTAATTCCAGCTAGCATATATCTTATGAACACCTTCAAACCTAATTAAGTTGCATAATCCATTTGAAAATCAATCTTCAATTTAATAGACTTCATATAGTTAATTTTTAAAGTATTCATCAATCATCACCTTTTTAGCGTAATTTCAGATATGCTTTTACTTCTTTAATACTATTTTTTTTCCACATCTCTTCATCCACCAAATTCCTAAATCCAACGGTGTCATTTTCCCTTCTGATCAGAGCATATGCTTGTGTTAGAAGGTAATTTTGTGTGCATTTGAGGTGTCCAAATTATCAACTGGAAATATTGATAGCATGAAGAGCATGTGAGGGAGTGGATTTATAAGTGGGAGAAGAAGTTTAGGTGTTATGCATCAGTTTCCCATCGATGTGACTACTGAAATTTTTTTACTTGTTTCCTAACTTTTTCATGATAGCCACCTTTGAAAATATAGGAGGTTCTTTATTCTAGATACACTGTTGTAGACTTGTAGTACTGATTTTTGGGAAGATTTTAAGCTGGATGCCAAACTTGACGAGATTGATGAGAATGTTTTCAGAACACAACTGGGTGGTAGAAGTGAATTGTTCTTTAGAGTATTTTGTGATTGTGTATAAACTTATGGTAAGGCTTCTAATGTTGCTTTCATTAGTGTGTTACATAATATAGAAGGTGCTAGCATATAAACGAAATGTCCCTGTTTTTGAAGAGTAGGGAGGTTGTAGTTGAAAATGAAACTTTGGACCCTAGGATCAAGGAATTGCACAAGTAAAGAGTACATTGATTAAAGTTGGAGATAGCATATTCATGTGTAATGACTAGAGACGATGATAATGAGAAAGGATCATATTTTTATGTAAGGACCTTAATAGGGATGGGAAGCCTAAGAATACCTAAATGGGAACTGTAGCAAATAATTTGGAAGGGCTTACAGGATATGGCATGTGATGTGAAGTGCTAGCGAACAAGTTTCATTTATCTCCACCAATAAATATGTCATCGCACGTTGTCTATGATTTTGTAGATTTATAGTAACTCCACATAATGATTGAATTCAATATGAAAAAATGATGTTATATTGTATTTGGACACTGTTCCATATTAAAAAGCAATGTTACCAAGTCGGAAGTTGGGAAAAAGTCGGCAAGGGAAAAAAAACAAAAAAAAAGGGAAAAAAATCAGTAAATTAGGTAACAATTAGATATATGTATTTTAACGTTTTTTTTTTAGCAAAAATCGGGAAAAAGACTGGAAAAAAACGCGTAATTCACAATTTTTTCAAAAAATCCTGACTTTTTGAAAAATCGCGACTTATTCCCCTAGCAAACGTTTGGGGAATAAGTCGCGATTAAAATGCGACTTTTTCAAAGAGTCAGCGATTTTGATAACACTGTTAAGAAGGGCTTTAATTTGGGCTAGAACTTTTGGCTAGAGATGAAATCTATGTGAAGGAGAGTTACCTGAAGCGAGGAAGGGATACGGAAAAACATCCTCATGGATTCTTGTTCTAACTGGATTTCCTACACTTTGAACAAAATATAATTACAAGTTCCACCATCAAGGTTCTAAATTTATAAGGCCATGACAAATTCCCTAATATATTTGATTATGAAGTTATCATGCTCAAACTCATTTTCACAATTTCCTTCTGTTTTATTTTCTCTTTTTAATTACATGAGTTGCTATATTGATTTTGTGGGGAATACTATCATAAATGTGAACGATGCTTACTGTTTTGGAGATTTGTGATATTCTCAAGGAATGATTTTCGTCGGAGATATCCAAATGAAAGGAATCATAGTGGTCCCCTGTTGTACCGACATGTGAAAGATGCCCATAGCCTTACATCAGGTATGGCTTTCATGAGATTAATAAGTTTCTCATCCATTTTTTTCTGCTTTGGATTTTAGTCCTGTATTAATTATGGAAATTCAAACATAATAAATGTTCTCCGTGTTACTCTTTTTATGCTCAATATCGGTAAGGAACCTAACGAAAAAAAAAAACATTGTGGCATTATAGCAACCCCGCATGAGGAATCATCAGAAGGAAGAGTTGTCCAGCATAAGGGCCGTTTCAAGATCACTTCAGCAGATAGTAGTACCAAGGTCTGTAACTATTGTAAGATGCTATCAAACAAAAAAGAAAATAGAAAATTGAGGTTCATCTGTTGGTTCTTATTTGTTGGTTGAAACTTGAAAGTGATTTTTGGAACAAATTACTATGTTTTCAAAATACTTTTAAATCTTATGCGGATATCGTTTTTGAGATACTTGTTCTTCTAACTAATCACATGTAAACCATAAGTCTTTTGTTTGTGAATAGAATTTTTTCCCTTTGAGAATAAAAGGGAAAAGTCAGTTGATTGTAGATATTTTCTGTCAAAATTATCGGTGTACAAATGGTAATTTCGTTTGACACCTTTTTCCTCTGTGCTATTGAATTCAGACTTTGATGAAACTCTCCCTGGATTTTTGCTTTAGTACTGGAGAGGTTTTTCAGTCAAGATTTTGATTGAGTAACTTGGCATTCTATACATAATGTTCTATACCGATATTGTGATAAAAGGGTGTACTTTTGTTTTGTTGGTATATGATTCTTTTATTTTCCTTCGTTTTTAACTTTTTTGAACTTTTTACAGTTGATATACTGAAAATTTGAATCGACAAAAATCTTATTTTGCTAGAATTGGAATGTAATGGCTCTTGCTTTTCATCGGATGTATTGATAACAATTTTCACTTGTTGCTTAGGTAGCTCCATCAACAAATTCCGTGGTCAACCCACTCGGAGTACCAACAGGTCCTACAATAAAAGCTGCATCAGTTCTTCCTTCATTGCAATTCTTATTGCAGCAAAATGCTATGCAGAGGGTATGCCAAAGAAGACTTCCCATTTTTTGCATCTGTTATTGTCTTTTATCATTTCACATGTCTTATTGTGTGACTGACAGGAGCAATTAATTAAATTGTTCAAGTATGTGGAACAAACTTCTGGTATGCCTGGTGTAATTCCTTTTTTTCATTTATTAGCATTTAAAGTTTAAACTTAACTTTCCCAGTCTTGTGGTTTATTTTTTTCCCCTGTTTGATACAGGTTGTCAGGAAGAGCCTTCGGATGTAGGCACTACTGACTTGAGACAGGTATGGGTTGTCTACTTTGAAGTTTGAACAGTATTACTATAGTGATTTTCTGCAAAATTATCCAGTTTCAGTAAGAAAAAAAAATCATTTATACCCTGTTACGGAAAAACCTCTAATTACTTCTTTTCTTTTGTAGTTGTTTATATTTATCTAATGCATAAGCTTTAATTCCAATTATCGGAAATTCATTTTTATTTTAGAATCTATTGTTTCCTTGTAATTCTATTTAACTGCTTTGATTATTTTGACAAATGAAAACGTATCAAGCTTCTGTCATCCAATAAATTTGGTGGCAAGTGGACTTTTTTGTTCTTGCCCATTTTAACTCTCTGAAATGAGGCTTTGTTTTTATATATACTCTCTTTCTCGCGAGGGAAAATGGTGAATTAACAGCTCCAATTAATAGTTGGAATATAAATTGTCTGGTTGTCAGATTTTTTTAACATTAAGGTTCATAAAACTAGATTTTATTAACTTTGTTATTTGATAAATTGAAAATTTAACTTAAACCAACAAAATCCCAAAAAAAAATGATTTTAGCAAAACAGACTACCCCTTATTTTGGAAAAAATAGAGTTATGTACAACTGATTTAGCGGTTCCCTTCTCTTCAACCCCTCCCCTCCCCCTTTCTTCCCCATCGCTGACCGGAACTCCCCTCATTCCTATCTTGCTCTGGTTGTGTTCTTGTGGGACTACCCCTCTGTTGTGATCTACTTGAACTTTTCATGTACATGTTCGCGCCCGCACACACCCAATCCAATCGTGTTACACCGGCCTACCCAATACCCCCATCTCCTGTTCACCTTTGGTCTTTGAAAAAATGTCGCAATCGATCTCGTTCGGAAAGAAAAATTTTCCTTACAGTTAAATTGAACCAGCGATGGTTTATTTACCGAAATTCTAGTAAATATGCAGCAGATATTTTCAACATGTTTTTTCTAACATTGATGAATCACATTTCGAGTAGAAAAGAGCAGATGTATAAATTCTTTTATCATAAGTTGGGGGGGGGGGGGGGGATCACATTTAGTGACACGAGAGAATCATGCTTGAATCTTGATCTTGATTTTCAACATGTGATGTGAGCAAGGTTTAGTAACGGACTAACAATTGATTATCTACCAATGGCAAAACGGGAGAGGTCGCTGGATTTACAGGGGATGGATGACAGGAGGAGGAGGGAGTCACAGAAGAAAAGGTGGAGGGATATTGGGATAAAAGGGGAGAGGGCTCTTGCCATCTAAGGCAATAAGATCCAAGGTTCAAGAGAGGAGGGAAAAGAGGTCATTGCATTTATAAGGATGAATCACTGGAGATAAAGGGCGAACGAGGGAATCCTGAGAAAAAATGGCATGATCAGCTATTGAGCAATTTACAGATGCACAGTAGCTGACTCTCACGGGTGCCAGTTGACTGCACATTAGAGAGATGGTCAGCTATTGAGAAACTTGGGATATACGGATGCAATAGTTTTCAAAGTTGTCAAATAGGAGCTAATTACTTTGGCTTCCACGCATAACCGCAATTCAAGCTAGAATACTTCCGAAATTCTTTATACTTATCATCATGTAACATGTGAAGTAAAAATCATATGTTTATGTGTGAAGATTGAACTGTTAACTTGTAGTTTGCCCAAGTGCAGTAACCCTAGATTGTTATTAGTGCAGCTTCCTCAGGCCTCTGGCAGGGAGAGAGAATTGCAGGCCTATGTGGTTCATTTAGAGCAAAGGTACTGATCCCTTCCAATACCTCACGTTGACCCTGTTGGACATGGAACTGAAAATTCTCTTGATTGCAGCATCGGCAAAGTTACTGAAGAGCTGGAGAGGTTGAAGTTTAAAAATTCTCAGGTAGATGCCCAGTTTTCACTCATTTGTTTTGACTCTTATTGTACCTCTATGAATATACAATAGAGGTTTCGGGTGTTGCTGGTTTTTGGTGAGGATGATTTCAAATCAGGCACATTCTAAGATCTGCTGACATCATTTTAATAAAAATAAAGGGTTATTTTGACTTTGCCCCCCAAATTTTCCTTGAATTAGACTTTACCCCCCATATTTTCATCAATTAGACTTTACCCCCCAAAACTAATTGTTCCGTCAGCTCACCCCCCAAAACTTTTTTGCTTTTCCGTCAGCTCACCCTTTCTCTTTGATGCTGAGCTGACAGAACAGTTAGTTTTGGAGGGTAAAGTCTAATTCAAGGCAAAATTTGAGGGGCAAAGTCAAAATAACCCTAAAATAAAATTTGGTTAAGAGAAGGTACAAAGAAAAGAGTGATGTGGTGGTGTTATAATGTCCAATATGGTGGCATCTCAAATCAAGGTGGCAAGTTGTGTTTGTATGCTCCCTTTTTGGAATCTGTACTTTAAGATCCATTTCTTGCTTTCTTGATCCTCTTTGGCAGCTGGAGCGCCAAGTTAACACCTTGTCGAACGAGAGGATGAAACCTAAGGAAAAGGAGGCACGAGGATGAGGTTGATTTGCATGAATTCACAGGAGCGATGTGAAACCGCCGCACCCCCCTGCGGTCCGCCCACCCCCTGCATTCCTGTTGCCCCTTTGTATATACACTTGTACTGTTGGGTGGGGCGCCCAACCCAAATTTTGAGATGTTTTCTTCATTTGAAAACTAATATTACGATGTAAGCTTATGAATTGTTTGAGTTATCTATTCATATTTAATTCATATTTTATCTTGCCCTCTGCCCAAAGGTGTTAGGCTACCGCTCGACAGACCGACTGACCAATTACTCTGTGGTGGCATGTCTCTCTCGTCCTAGTGGCAAGCCTTTACGGCCTGTGGTGTTATTAAAAATCAGAGGCATTTCTCTCGCTCGCAGTGCTCACTCCTATGGCGGAATGAAAGAAAATGAAGGTTCAGCAAATTCAAGAGGATGATGGTGGGATGAAAGAAAAGGACCGAGGAAGAAGCACAAGAATAACAGGGGTCGTAGGGGCAGAGGGCACCCCTACCACTTCCTCTTGTGCGTATCGCGTGAATTCCATAAACATCGCTGCATAATAATTCTCATCAGAAACCAACAGCCGCATATTGCCCCTTCATGTAGCTGCATATGAGAATTCAGGCCATGTCGCTCACTATGTGGGATGCTGCTAAATAAATTCTTGCAGAGAGAGAGAGAGAGAGAGAGAGAGAGAGAGAGAGAGAGAGGAATGCAGACTACCAAACAATGAGGAAGCAAACCGCATCCAAGACCTGATAAACCAAAAGGATAAAGATTTTTTGGAGCTGATGCAACTCCGCTTACTCAGGCAAAGGCCTAATAATATGAGGATTAAAACTCTTTTACAACCAGGTCATACAGATTTAAAGAGGCAACACCTCCAGGTTGCTTTAATTTTCCATAAACCAGTCGTAGCGTTCTCCAAACTTGTGCCACCAGCTTCTAGTGACCATATTTCTGGAACTCCCACTCGCTATTGTCTGCATATTAACACAAACTTTGAGAGAGAGAGAGAGAGAGAGAGAGAGAGAGAGAGAGAGAGAGAGGGGTATTACCCAAAGGGCACACTTGGCGAGTCTTGAGCCACCGACTGATGCAGTGGAAGTGGAATGCATGATTGCATACACCTGTTTTACAGCAGCAGCAGCAGCAGCAGCAGATTAAATTCAGTCAGCTCTGGTTCCATCAGGTTAAAAACAAAGGCATGGACAATAAAATACAACCATGAAGGCTTCACGTCAAAAGCAAACAAACCAACGACAAGCAGATATATAGCAAAGATATCTGACTGCATGAAGCTCTTTAACTGTGGCTGGTCCCATTTGAAGTTGATCAGAAATACCTAGATATCTGCAAGGAATGTGATTCACAGGACCCATGATATGATAGTATTGCTATACAGCAACTATCATTCGATGATATGCAGCGGCTACCACTCGTTACATCGGTCACAAGGGCTGCCTGCGGCTGGCCAGCCTTTCATCGCGTCGTGTTAACCCAGTGAGTCCCAACTCAGACTCTGGAATGTGTGAGTTATACAACCTCGGTAGCAAACCTTGACCTTATTCGGTCAATCAGATAATGGGCCGAACATCTATGGGTATTCCAGGATTTTTTTTAACCCAAGTTCAAACACAGGAACCAAAGAAATGAGGAGGTAGAGGATGGTGTGGGGACGAACGAATCAATATCTACTTCGAACAGGACCCCCTTTTACACATGATAACATCTTAGTAAAACATGTACAGGGAATATTCAAATGAAACTAAATTCCACTTGTTATATCATCACAGCATGACCGTAGAAACTACACTCAAAAGCCATAAGCAGATGCTCTCAAAGGTCATATTTTTGACACACAGACTAGTGATGTTTCATATCTCATACAGCATTCTATAAATGTGGCTTCCAAAAGGAAGTAAGATTGCTAAATTCATAAATTTCAATTATCCATATGTAATGAGTGATATTGCATATATGTCGTAAACCTGTTGGGCGGACCTAAAGTAGTGGGGGAGGTCCAAGACGTCAAGGCAGAAGATTGAGACACACAATTTCATAGAACATTTTATTTAACTACTATGTTTTTCCACTGTCATCCTTCTTTTAGGAGTCACAAGGTTGCCACTTTCATCATTTTTTCAAGTGGTCACAGTAGGCCAAGGGTGCTGCTATACAGTAGCAACATAGTTGAAGAAGCAAATATGAAGACTAAAAGGAAGAACATAAAGGAAACTAACAATGACCGGTCCCAATGGTCACATCGACAGATTCTCTTCTTTGGACACCAAGAAAAGCGGTTTCAACTTATGCGTTCAGCTAAGGTTCAAAACGTCTAGGCGGGTACCCAAACCGTTTGTTAGAACAATTTGTTATATGTTGAATATGCAATGTTTCAAACAAATACACTAACAACTTGAAAACCGAGTTTAGAGTCTGTGGTTTCTAATTATTTGAGGTCTTTGTTCAACCTGTAGAACAACAGAATTTACTATTGCGCTCGTGTATCAAGAACAAATAATCTAGAGATAAAGATGCTGAATGTGATCTCAATTTAAGTTGGTTTTAAATTAGGATCGAGTTTCTACCTTAACTTTTTAAGGTCCTTTCTAAATTCTTGGACTGAGTCAAGTTTCCATCTTAGTATGTAGTCCTAATTTAAGTGGTGTTAAAAACATCCTATCAGATGAATGAGAAAGTCTTTAATGTGATGGGATTGAGTGTGTAATTTTGCACTCTTTATATATATGGTTTTGAAGGGGTCCGAATTCAGGTAGTTTAAATCTTTATGGGGTTATATGGATATCAACAAATAAACAATAATTATTTGTCTATGTTTTTATCTCAGATTATCAGGTCCTCAACAGATAATTATAGGAATATTCATAGTTGTGACTCAATACTTCGAGTCAATGCAAAAAAAGTCCAAACAAAATTGCTTGCAAAGACTCCTTGCAAAACAAAATTTGCTTGCAGAATGCCGCCTGGGGATTAGTAGGGATTCTGCTCAACTATGAAAAAATCGGAATTAGTCGGTCGATAAAATGCCGCCTGGGGACTAGTCGCCGACTAGTCCCGATTTTGATAGCATAGATTGAACCATTTAAGATAATTCAATTTTTATATCACTATAATATCCTTGCATAACGAAGGTTCTATATAAATCAATCTTTGAAAAATCGTCCATCTTAGAGGTCATTTCCCACGCTTAAATCTTGCATTCTTCAACTTCAAAAATTTCTAAAGTTAAGCATACTCATATAACCATCCCCATAGAGAATTTGTTAAGTTGGCTAGACTGTGACACGATACTTTAGATAGCATAATAAGGGGCAAGGACTAGAAAGATCATTTGAAACTAACTAATCTCAAGGACATTTTTCTCATCTATCGTTTACATTTATCCTATTTATCCATAAAGTGGAAAGACAATAGGAATTCCCACGTATACAACGCAAGAGAAACATTCCTTTTGTGATATAGGCGGATTTGTTCCTTCTGCCAAATGAATCCTAATAATTTCCAAGATTCACCAACATGAATTTGAAAAGAAAAAGTACTTCACAGGTAACCCTAGCATTGACAACTAAGCCTATTCACATTCTTATAACTCGCAAAGCTATTGGAGGAAGAAAACCAAAGGAGACAACCCTAAGTATTTCACCATCATGAATTTATATAAAGTATTTCACGGGTTACTAGCATTTACAGCTATTCCTATTCACAACCTTTTAACTCCTAATGTTATTGGAGGAAAAAAATCCAAAGGATACAACTCTAAGGTTAATCTTATAACTAGATAAAGAAAACAGCCATGTATAGTGGGAAATCAAATACTAATAATTTGTTCTTCTACAAAATAAGGTCTGATAGCCAGTCTAGAAAAGTAAAAAAAAGGCAAGATAAAATAATAGATCCCAGCTGTGGAAACTGCGGTACACCGGTACCTTTTCAAGATATACCGATTCAATGCCTTCAATGGGAGCGTAAAGAAAACTATTTTACACGGCCCGTGAAAACAAACTTTCATAACTAGTACAGAAGCTTGGTGTCACCTCCATCAGATTTATTTACTTGGAAAACATCTGCAAACCTAATCATTTGCTCTAATAAATGAAAACAGGGGGTGAAATCCAACAGTTTTCCATTTCAAAGTACAGTCATAAAATGAGTTAGTTTACTAACATGCTAGAATCTGATCAACATCCCAAAGTGATGATTGTGGGGGTAGACGACAAAGTATAAATATTTAGGAAAATATTCTTCAAAGCAGTAGAAGTCGATACCCACCTAGAAGTAATACTAATCTCCAATATCCTATAGGTACCCAGCAGGCCAAATTCAGGATTTAGTTTATCAAAGGATACAATAATTTATTATGATACATTAAAAAAAAAACATAAAACCCTAAATTTTCTACAGGTATTATTATCTAAAAATCACAATGAACGAGAAAACATGAACACATGTGCCTAACAAAAGCACGACGCACTAAGATTTCTTGATGTTCTGTATAAATAGCCAAATAACCACGTACGGTCAGGTCTATCTAATAGCCCTAAGGATTCATGAGATCAGATGCATACCCCAAGCAACCGTGCACTCCTCGCTCGTCGCACTCGCCTGATTGGCCTGGCACTCAATGCCTGTAAAGATTTCAACCAACCGGCAAGATCAAGGCCAAATATTACAATTGGACAAGCAAGAGAAACCAAAGATACCAAACCCTAACCATAAGCCCTAGACCTAGGACAACATCAGAGGCAACAACGAAAAAATCAGCACAAAGTGAAGAAGGAATTACATAGATCCATGATGTGGTTCCGGCAAATGGCGCAATTGTCCACGACGATATCTGCATCGATTCAACCGGCGAAGGCATCAGATGCATTCGACAAAGAGGGCAAGGATGCGGAAACCCTAGCCCAAGCCCTAACCATAAGGATAGATAGAGAGAGAGAGAGAGAATTACTGGCCCTAGGGTTTTGAGAAATCACGTACCCCAGGCCCAGAGGGCAACTGCGTTCCACTTCTTGATCTCGAAGCACTTCGGTTTCTTGGAAGAAGACGAAGGCCCGGCGCCGCTCGAGCCCTCCCCGGCCGGGACAAGGTTGATGTCCATGTCAAGAGAAGCCATGAAAGAAGAGTTGAGAGAAAGAGAGAGCAGGCGGAGGAGCCGAGTGAGGGTATTAAAAAGAAGAGAAAAAAAAATACTTAAGAGGAAACATCGTGTTTGTTTTTCGGACCCGCAAAGTAAAAGGCTAATAAATCGGATGCGGGATCCAGCTCGACGAGTAAATTTGATTATTTTCTTATTGTTTTTATTGATCAATAAATTATTATTTTTGGATGATTGTTTGAATTGACTAGTAAAGTAAAAAATTTACTGGTCGTTCGCTGTCGTCGTTGTCCACCACCCCTTGTTGCCGTCATTAGTTCTCTCTCTCTTTTTATATATATACCACCAATATTTACGAAATTTTAAAACTTCTAGGGTGATCAAAATGATCGTAGCTCATTCTCTCCTTTCCTAGCTCATAGCTACCTTTGAAAGCAACGTTTTTTGCTGTTTTAAAAGATTGCCGGTGGTAATTAAAGCCATGAACGACGACAAAGATCGACGGCTGCGGATGTCGTTAGAGGTTGTCGGATGAGGTAGGGTGATGAATGGACGACTCACAATGGAAGTAGTCATCAAAATACTCTATCGATGAATATTAACATGTGGTGTTAGCAGAGATCACCGATAGAGGTGATCGAATGTCGCTGATGTTGATTCTGATCTAAGATCACAAGTGTCGCAACCGTGATGGGTTGTCAAAGCAGCAAAAACAATGTTTTGAGAGGTAGCGTCTTGGCCATATATATATATATATATATATATATATATATATATATAGGAAACGGGAAATGAGCTGCCAGACTATTTTAACAAAATGGGCAGCCACCTATTTGAAGCCCTTAGGAGTTTTAGAATGTACTAAATTTTTGTGAGCATAATCACCTTATCGTCGATAGAACACCCACAAAAAATCAGCACATGCTAAGACTCCTAGAGGCTTCAAATGTTAAGAGTTTTATCGAACGTCTGTTGTTACCGTTAATCTGAAATGTAACATTTGATGCTCCTAAAAGTTTTAGAATGTGCTGATTTTTTGTGGGTGTGTTATCTAAGGTAAGATGCATATGCTTACAAAAAATCAGCACATTCTAAGACTCCTAAGGGTGTCAAATGGGCGGCTGCCCATTTCGTCGAAATAGGCCGCCAGCCTATACCCCGTATCCCATATATATATATATATATATATATATATAGAGAGAGAGAGAGAGAGAGAGAGAGAGAGAGAAAGAGAGAGGCGTGCTAGGGTGCGGCGTGCGGCGCGCACCGCAGCCGTCTGATGCACCGCTGCGGTGCGTTCGATGCACGCAGCGGTGCATCAGACGGCTGTGGTGCGACGCCGCACGCACCGCACGCCGCATTTTAGCATCTCTCTCTCTCTCTCTCTCTCTCTCTCTCTCTCTCTCTCTATATATATATATATATATATATATATATATATATATATATATATATATATATATATATATATATATATATATATATATATATATATATATATATATATATATATATATATATATATATATATATATATATATATATATATATATATATATATATATATATATATATATATATATATATATATATATATATGGGGACGGGGAGCCTGGACCTCAGGTGCAGCATCAAGGCTGCACCCGCGCGGCATGGATGCCGCGTGTCCGGAAAAAAAACCCAGAAATCCTTCCGATCGGCTGTAGATATGCCGGATCAATCAACAGCTGTCCGATCGCAGCAGCCAATGGATCCGATTCCCCCGCGGGCTGAGTCTCGCTGTTACTGTGGCGAGCACAGTAATAGCGAGATTTACTTCCAGCCGTTAGATCCTGCGATTGATTGAATCGGCCGGCTATTATGTATATGTGTGAATCTGGCCCGTCTGATCGATTGAATCGGACGGGCCAAATGAATCTAGCGGTTACTGTAGCCGCTACAGTAACCGCGAGATTGTTTTGACCCGTCCGATTCGATCGATCAGACGGGTGGGAGTAAATCTCACAGGATCAAACAGCTGTTATATTGTATGTGTGAATCTGGCCCGTCTGATCGATTGAATCGGACAGGCCAAATCAATCTCGTGGTTACTGTAGCCGCTACAGTAACCGCGAGATTGTTTTGACCCGTCCGATTCACTCGATCAGACGGGTGGGAGTAAATCTCGCAGGATCAAACAACGATCGGAACAGGTCAAACAAATATCCCGCGGGAATCGGACGGCTGTGGATTGATCCGACAGATCTACAGCCGATCGGAAGGATTTCTGGGTTTTTTTCCGGACACGCGGCATCCATGCCGCGCCGGTGCAGCCTTGATGCTGCACCTGAGGTCCAGGCTCCCCGTCCTCTATATATATATATATATATATATATATATATATATATATATATATATATATATATATATATATATATATATATATATATATATATATATATATATATATATATATATATATATAATATTTCAAGGTTTTGTGGGGGGGACAAACATTTAATTGAGTGGAGAGACAAACGTAAGAGACAAACACAGCCGTTCATTACTGTTAGGGTGAGTGTCATTCACTT